>CM042088.1:34595663-35795663 GCA_023512835.1 Taxillus chinensis | reverse complement strand
GACCTTCGATTACGGATCTACAGATCTTCGACCCTTAGACCCTTTGACTCCGGATCTTCTACCCTTCGACCCAAATCTTCGGGTCTTCGACCTTTCGACCCAGAAGTTCGCCTAGGGTACTGTTCATCGTCATTTTTGCCTGTTCTTTGTCTGGAATCAACCCAGCGACCCCCAAACGCTTACAAATACACGTTTTACGTAACAGACTACAATATTTACCTCAAAACACGTCCTGAACGCCTCTAAATCGCACGATAACAACAAAAATACACATATATAAATTTAGATTATATCCATTTAGATCTAAATCCAAAATTCTATGGTTGACTTCTCAACCCTCATGAAATACACAATTAAACAACCCCATATCACAGAAACACATATTCAAATTAATATAAATCAGTTCTTAACTACAGATCTTATGCTAAACCATTAGATCTAACCCAAAATTGGATTTCCCCCAAAACCTAGGGTTCATGCTCAATTTCATAAATCATGATAAAATCGTGCATATCCAAGACAGGAAAGAGATAAGAAGTTCAAGGACACCTACCTGAAGTGCTTCTTTGAGCTCCATGAACCCAAATCACCAAGGCTTCAAGCTTCCAAGCTCTCTCTCTCTCTCTCAAATGCACCAACGTGATAGCATAAAATGAAAGCTCTTTCTTTTCATTCTATTTATAGTTCTACCAATTATTAACCAATAATTGACCTTGTATTGACCTTGTCAATAATTAACCTCCAAGGCCACAAACTCCAAATTGAGTCAAATTACTATCAAAACGCTCGAAATGACGAGCACAATACTATTCAGATATTATCATACTCAAATAACTGTTGAAACATGTAACAGCCCAAGTTCCCCGTAGCACGATATTGTCCGGTTCATGGCCTAAGCCCAATCCCCAATTTTGTTCTTGGCAGTGCCACACAGGCACCCCAAAAGGCCTCGTTCTAGGAGAGGTCTCCACGCCCTCTTAAGAGGCACGCTTCGTTCTCCTCCCCAGCCGATGTGGGACTTGCAAAGTCCTTAGACTCTACAAAACACAAAGTCAAGTAATAAACCCCGAGAAAGTCAATAATCAGACCACTTGGGGCCCCAACTCGGAATCGGGCCCAAGTACTGTCAAAATGCTCTCATCAATGGCTACACGACCGTCCAGATAGTGGCATTCCCATAGAATGACTATCTCTCAATACTACCCAAATACGAGTCTTTACATCACCAACTACTTGTCCCTTCGGGTGTGGACATGGAGATTTACTAATGAGTTTCTGTAGGTCTGAAATCCAGGGTGTGACAACTTCAATTCGATATGTTATCACATCATGAACTGAAGTAAACATCCAAGCGACCAAATACAGAGTTGCTTGCTCCGTTATTTACTTCGGTTTAATATGTCATGACATTGCGAACCGATGTAAACGTTCGAGCGACCAAAGATAGAGTTGCTCACTTCATTATTTACTTTGGTTTGATATGTTATCACTTCCTGAACCAAAGTAAACATCCAAGCGCCTGTTATCACATATCGAACCGATGTAACCAAACCAGTGAATTTATTGAATCTTCGGTCGCTCGGTTGGTTACTTCGGTTCGCAATGCGAAGCCTAGGGCCTAATAATCACCATGTTTAATAAATCATGGAAATGATTGTTATATTTGTAAAATTAAAAACATGCATCTACAAAACTATTATTATTTGATCTAAAATAACAAACCTTCAACATTTCGGGCCGAATACTTCTATGAAATTGAGCAAAAGTTGTTAAAACATTTGACGGAGAATAAAGAAGCTAAGATGCAATTGAGTCAACCTTAGCCTTAGGTTAGCTCACTTTCATCTTACCTTCCTCATTCTCAAAAAAACCAAACCTTCTCCATCTCAAGCTTTCTGCATGTCTCACAAATCATCGAGATGATTGTTTTATTTGTACAATTAAGTATCTACAAAACTATTATTAGTTGATTTAAAATAATAAACCTTCAACATTCCGGGTGAAACACTCCTATGACATTGAGCAGAAGCTGTTGAAACGTTTCGCGCAGAATGAGGAAGCTAAGTTGCAATTGAGTCAAGTTGAGGTTAGTATAGTCCTGCGCTTGACCTCTACTCAACCCAACGTAGCTTAGTTTCCAAGCACTGATCTTCGAGGCAATGATGATAACAACCTATTTGATTTAAAATAACAAACCTTAAACATTATGAGGTAAATGATTATGTGCCAAGTAACACAGTGCATCTTTTTAGGTTCCCCTTAGTGCGACACCCTGAAAGATAACAATATAATTATTTCAGTTCAACAAGGACAACAAAACGCAAAATTTATCTCTTAAAAACAAAGAAAATTGATTTTATTTCAACCACAATCAAACTTTGCAGAATAAGAGATTCCTTAGGGTCATACGGCCAACCTTTTCCGTCTTCAAAATTTATCAACAAAACCCAATAAATCAAACAAAAGGGAAGAACATATAAGAGAAATATGCTTCCTAAAAAATAAATTTTCATTAAATCAAACACATGACAAAAATGTTAGGTAATATAAATTTTCCAAAATTGACTCACTAAATCTAACACCCAAACAAATCTAAAATTACAAGAAATTATACAACGAAATTCATAAATTATTGTAATTATAGAAAAAATGACCTTTGTGTTCCAAGAGGGAAAGATGTGAAATCTAGGTCACGCAGCATGGTAAGGAGGAGAGCGAGAGCATTAATAAGATATTACTGCTCTATTGCAGATCTATGTTGCCACGAGGCGACCTGAGGAGATTTGCCATCAAGGAGGGCTGTGTTGTCCTCCCAAGCCATAACTGCATAATGATGCAAGGTACGCAGAGTCTATTTATAACTCTGACACGTTGGAGCGCCTCAATAGAATGAACAAAATATTAGTGCTGATATGATAGTAACACATCAGCTGCCACATATATTCAGTTCCAAATCCAATTATCTATTCTGGTCCAATGTCAAAACTGCTTTAGTAAAACAGCACCACCGAAAGTATCGAATATTATTATATATAATATATATTAATTCCATTGCAATGAAATTAATTTTTGGTTCAACTTATGTATGACTATCCAATATTAAATGCAGTCATTAATTTTTTGGAGGATCAGAGTTACATTCATGAAAGAGAAAAACTCAATTAATTAAAGAGTATATGAACACACAGATTTGGTCAATTTCTCCAATATTGTAGAATACACGGCCCGAATATGAAGACTTCTGTAATGACTATCCAGTATTAAATTTCCTCTCTACTAGTATAACTATGATTTACAATAAGTTTTCTACTACAAATGATATACTAAAAAAAACAAAGTAGATTAAATACAGTTTTAAAAACTGCCTTCATTAATAATGAAAGAACGACCGTTTTGTTTTATGGACTTATTTTAACAGTTTTTCAAAACACTCATCGTTTAACTATCTTTGATGATCGTAATTTTCAAGACGGATGCATTAATAGAAACCCTCGTCGATCCGCCGCTTGTTCCTACAAAATCTTTCCTTAGATTTTTATTTTGAGTCAAAATGCAAATGATAGCTACAAGCCCATACGAAAAGGAATGATAACGACCCCGAGATGCCGAGATAATTAAGAAAGGTTACAAACACGTGGGGGTCCTGGTGGATGCTTATAGCTTTGCAATGGTGGTGATGTAGCTCTTATTTGCCATTTGAAGGTGTGCAAATCTGCAGCTGCATTTGAAGTAAAACCATATTTCCCTGTTATCACTTCATCATCTTCTTGTACCACACTGATCAAAACGAGGAGGTTATGTTGGAATCTGGATCAGCCTTTCTTGCATGTTATATAAGGTTTCTGTTGTCCTCTATTTCAGAAAGCTTGGCCCGGATGACCTCCTGAAGGATCTGACCATGATCCAATTTCATGCTGGACATAAGACCCAAACACGGGGCCACACTTCAGCCAGATAAGTTAAATGCTCCTACATATTTCCTTCAATCGGTTCACATGCTGAGCCTTTGATATCTTCTTGCGTTTTTGTTTGGAAACAAACACCAGCAAATGAAATAATTGCAAACACGTGGTAGAAAATTGGCTCGGTACTAACAGGGCAGAAAATAAACACCTTCCCAGTTGCTTTCTTTTTCCTGTCGTCCTCTTCTCTACTATTATTTCTCAGACACTACCGATTCATATACAGATGAAAAGCTTCTGCATTAACAAGTCATTCACGCCACCCATGACACCCGCTGCTCCTCACAGGAGTTTTGGACTCTTGCTGGCGTCAAATGGAGAGTAGCCGTCCACGTACTGCAAAAAAATAAAATAAAATAAGAGTCGATGTACATGGCAATTCATTTTCCACTTTTCTACACATGGCACCCTATCATTACCTTGTCCTAGATGCCTATGGTCCATGCAAAAATCAATTGACTTGCTTTCGTCAACATCATGTTGTACGCTTCTTATAACTAAAGGTAATATATACACACACATTGAACATATTGGCCGCCGGTTTTTGTCTTCCTCTAGTGACGTCGAGACTTATTCACCACTTGCGACTACGTTGACAAGCCAACCCCATGAAATAAATTGCAATTATCGGTGAACATGTTTTCGGGAATAAATAAATATTCATATCAATCAATATTATAAATCTTAATTATGTTCTTTAATCATATGAACATATATGAAAGCGGAAACAATAAAACAGAAACAATACAAATACCTTCAGCCATTGTAATTTATATTTGATTAGAGATTGTATTTTGGTTGTTTGAATTGATCGTCTGAAATTTCAGTTAACCATCTTCTATTTCTTCGGTTCTGGCTCTGATCAATCAAACTAGTCATCTAGATTCAGTTGACCATTTCAGTTGATCACATCTACTTTCTTCAAATCAACGTTCTGGACATTCTGGTCAATCAAATTAGTCATCTTAAATTTGAATTGATCACCTCCAATTTCTGCAAAATGATCGGCCTTTCTTTTTCCAGTGACTTTGGTTGATTTAATGAAATCGAACACCCTTCTTTCTTGTTGATTGCTTAATTCTAATAGTTAGTTTTCAAACTTTTCTCTTAATATTAGATGATGTTATTCCCTTAAAAGAGCAGACTTGGTGAATCACATATTAGCCACATCACATAAACATAATATTTATCTGTATATTTTCTCCAGCCATCATGGAGAATATACAAAACGTAGTATTAATAGTGTGGGGGTTACAAGACAAAGGGAGATGAATTAGCGGTTTCTAATTCATGAATTTAATTGCCAAAATCAATAGAATGACAGTTACTAGTCTCTGACAATTCCCATTCCATGAATAGCCAAATAAATGGATTACATTAAGTCTGAATAATAATATTTCACCTAAATATTATTTTATGCCAACATCACATGCAACAGTTTTAACGTATGAGAATAGGGTGCTGCCACCAGAATCTCCAGGCGCAAGCACTGATGGCTCTCTTTGATGATTTGGGTATAAGACCTCAAAGAGAAGCCAAGAAGCTTTTTCTTTTGCTTCAACTAATGCGATTAACCATAAGTAACCAAACCACACACCCCCATTCCCAACTCCCCAAAACATACCTTACTCATTTGTACCTTAATTCTAATCAAAGAGCTGTATGTACAAACCAAATTTAGTATTGTTGGGAAATTGTGTCCCACATCGGAAGAAAAAGAAGAAATCAAGAAGCTTATATAGTGAAGCAGGCCCAAAAATATAACAAGGCGTTTTAAATCCGTGCGGGCCGATGTGGCGAGCTCAAAGCAGACAATATTGTGACATGCGGGTGGGCCTGCGCCTTGACCCGATCTTAACAAACTGGTATCAGAGCCTGATTGTCCCCGTTAGGTGTTCTATTATTTTGAAAGTCTTCTTGGTATAGTTTGTGGCCGAGCGGTATGTCCCGTGGTGTGCGGCGATATCGAATTGGAATATATATTCTTGTCTTCAGGTGATCGAATCGGTCTGCTCTCAATCAGAACATACATTGAGGGGGAGCTCCCATGACAGCCCACATGGTGGCAGTTCATCAATTCCATAGGTGCGCCTCTAGCCTATGTTATAGTTTGATATGTGACAAAGGGGAGATTGTTGAGAAATTGTATCCCACATCAGAAGAAAAAGAAGAAGTCAAGAAGCTTATATGGTGAAGCAGACCCAAAAATGTAACAATGCATTTTAAAGTCGTGCGGGCCGATGTGGCGAGCGCCTTGACCCAATCCTAACAAGTATAGTGCTAATTCGTGCTATAAATATCTGTTGTGCCAATTGTGTGGAAGCCAAAGTGACATAGGAAGAATTAGTTATTATATTCAATAATTTTCATATGGAATATTGTTTCACTAGCTTATTAATGTCAACACATATTTTATAGAATTTTTATTTCATTATCGTGAAATCGTAAATGAATTGCAAAAGAATTAATGATTTTAGCATGTTCGAGAATTAATCGTATATTTATTACTCCATTCCTCGTACTACTTCGTAGAATAATTAATAACTTGCTATTATTGTTGAGATGTTTGTCCCACATCGCTCAAAGGACAAGAAAGTTAAGGCATATATAAGAAGAAAGAATACTTTAAATGTCACAACACATTTTAAAGCCGTACGGACCAATGTGGCGAGCCCAAAGCGAACAATATCGTGTCAAAGCCTAGTTGTCCTGTTGTTATCCCTATTAAGTGTTCCATGGTATCGAAAGTCTTCTCGACGTGATGTGATCGAGTGGCAGTATCCGTGTTATGATGTCACTTTAATATCAAATCGGTTTGATCTCTCTACAAAGCGTGGATTAAGGGGGATTTACAAGAGAAATCCCCAATTTCGTAGGTGTGTCTCTAGCCTATGGTGTACAGTTGATGTGTGACAAAGGGGGAGATTGTTGAGATGTTTGTTCCATATCGCTCTAGGGCAAGAAAGTTAAGACATATATAAGAAGAACAAATATTATCAATCCTCAAAAATAAGTATTTAGTCTTCATAGTCACCTGATTCAACTTCCGGTAGTCTATACACAACTAAAGTAAATCATATTTCCTCTCAGAGAATAATACTAGAGCTACTCTAACTAATAAACCCATCTACTAATAAATCATTTATCTGCCTCATAAGCTCCCTAAGCTCAACCGATGCCATCCTATAAGTTATCAACTTAATAGGTGTTGTCCCAGGCAAAAACCCTATCATAAACTCTACATCCCTCTTTGGTGGCAAATTAACGAAGTCCTTAGGAAAAGCTTCTGAAAACTAATCCATCACTTATTGGGGTAAGACAGCCTTGCCCTCCCTCAGCGTTATGATCCACTACTCGATGTTTGCTTATCTCCTCATGTTACTCATATTTCCAATGTGGAGTCTATTGTTGCCTCTATAACTCCTTTAATATTACCTATCTGGCCACCTCATGTATTGTGCTTTGCATGGCACTTTATATCTTTCTCAATATTTGTGCTCTGATTTGAGCGTCAAAATCAACTCCTAGCATTGGCGCTTGGGGACCATGTTATCCCTTAAACATAAACAGAGTATAGGGCTCCTCTGCCTAACCTGTCCTCTCACACTTTTCATAGGTTCCATTTTTACACCAACCACATATTAACAACCACAATCAACAAATAACTATCAAAACTAATCATCGATATAAAAACAATCATAACTTATAGGTCCACACCAAATAATCAATAACGTTGATATTCTTCTATCAACATATAACCATTAATTGGTCAATATAACAAGCATGACCTCATAGGTCCTTATCAAATTATGAAAGTGTTCATGTTCCCCTATCACCAAAATATCCAATCAAATCCAATTAATTAGCTATGAAAGTCGTTTGTTAACATATAACACCTTATAATCATCAAATATTAGAGTAGCGGTATTCTTAAATATAGTTCTTATTATGCATAAACATGTATGACAATATGTATTTACCCAACCCAATGTATCCTAAGATGATCTAAATGACCCCAAGGTAACTTATAATATATGTAATTAAGGACTACATTAATTAGGTGTCTTCCTTATAGTCTTCCAATTCAATAGTGCACTTTGTATATCAATCAGTTTGTGTATGATATTCCCAAGATCCCAGCAAAATTTTTACGCGTTATTTGAATTTAAATGTTATCACCGAATTTTATCTGGGGAAACTCGTTATTGGGGATGCGATTCCCCCACCCTGGGGATAGCAATGGGTCAGGACCGAGTAGTAGGTAACCTGAACCTGCCCCAGATGAGTTTGGGTCGGAGTGGGTGCGGAGGGTCGGGGCAGTCACGGGGCGGGGCGGGTATTTAAAGGCAAAACTGTTAAAAAATCTATTAAAATGTCGGGGCGGGGCGGGTTGGCCAATACTCGTGACCGCCCCGTTATCTCATCGGGGTGGGGCAGGGGGGGGAAAAGAGCCCGGGTTGGAGCGGGTCCGGCTAGAATTGCCCTCCCTACCCCACCCTTCACCCAAACGGTGATAAAAAAATAAAGTCGCCACAAACTGTTTTTAGGGTACAGTTGGTTACCTAAAAATGATTTATGCTACCAAAAACGGGTTCGAAAGTTGGTTATATGCAAGGAAAGATTAGCACTCCCACAACGCCCTTTCGGTACCTATCTTAGAAAAAAGAAATTTCTAATTTGTTTTGATCACTTGTTTTAATTTTTGCTTGTCTAAACTAAAATTGTTTTATTTTCCTAAGGCCTAATATTTTTTTATGTTACTAATGCTTATTTGAAAAAAAACAAATATTTGCATTTTTGTGAAAACATTTTTTTGTCTTTTTGTTTGGTTTTTGTTTTTTGTTTATTTAATTCTAAGATAAAACAAATTGTACTTATGTTAAAGAAGGCATTTTATTTTCAAGGAAAACATTTTGTATTTGTAAAGAGATTTTTCATTAACATTTTAAGTAAAAGTATTGTGTGTGATGAGTGACATCCACAAAACAAAACTTACTTTCTTTCTTTTTTACTCCCTTTTCACCCTTTTTTCCTTGCTCTCTTTTTTTTCTTCATTTTTCCACTCATTTCCGCTATATGTTGATGGTTTACATGTTACAAATTTTGAAGAGGTCACATGGGCCTTATTACACCCAACTTAAAAAAACAACAATAAATAAATAAATAAAACAAAAAGAATAAGGAAAAAGCAAAATACAGAATAAAATTAAACAAAACTAATTACTTCCTAAGATAAGCTTCGCAATAAAACCAATCCCATAACGAACAGTGGCCAATCCTATAAAAAGAACAAAACAGTAGTGGAAGAGAGACCACAACAACATGCCAAACCAAAAAATCACAACATGCCTAACCACATAGAGTAGAAACCAAACAAAACACAGAACTGAGGTGAAATAATCCAGCTGAAACAAAAGAAACTAATACAAATGAATAAATATTGAAACACAAATGACGTAAATTGAAATAATGATTGAAGATTAAGGTTCATACATGGAAGCTAAAATGCAAACCGTGGCATAGAGATAAATTAAAACCAAAACCGAATTTAAGGAAACCAAAACAAATATCACTAAACAGGCAGCCACCAAACCCGTGTAACTATACAGATAAATCTAAAAAGAAAATCTTATCATTCTGGGTAAAGTTATAGATCATAACCAATGACCAACCATAATTTTGGATAATAATATAGATCTTCGACTGAGACTTTATGAGTCAAAACACACATGCCAAAATTCAATGATAGATTCAACTTTCAAAACTTATTTAAACATGCCAACCATAAATGGACAAAGAATTTTTACATGAAAAATAACATCAAAACCCAGATGGCTATGACCAAATTACAATCAAAACCGTGGAGATGGGAGGTTGAAATTGGGACTGTTAAACCAAAGGTTGGAACAAATCTTTAGCGGAAATCATATTATAATAAAACACAGGATTAGTCTTGAGACCCCAAGTATAAAATAGTGATCATCACTGTCCAAATAAAACAAAGTGTATGTGCTGAAATAAAATACCAAAGCGTGTATCTTGGTTTGGAAGTGTCAAATTGAGAATCTTAGATCTAGAGCATTGTATGTGTTAAATAATAAACAAAGATACAAGGTAAAAAAAACCAGAGGAAAGAGATCACCGACAATAAATTAACAACAGTGTAAACAAAATACTAATTAAAGCAAAAGATTTCGTTGGTCGCTCTTTTTCAACATTTCACAGATAAAATCATATTTCTTCAAGGCTCTTTGGGTAGCCAGCGAGCAGACCCGATCCCCAACAGCGGATGACTCCACCGCTTACACTCCGACCACTAGGAAACGATGGAGGTAGGAAGACTACTTGATTTATGCTTCGACATTCTTATTTTTTCTTTGGGCGTGTTTAGGAGTTTAAGGAGATGGGGTTTTGGGTATGGACATAGCAGTGGTGATAGTGCAATTTCCAGCGGGGGGCCTCTTTGGGTTAGAATGATTAGATGAAAGATTTTTTTTGGTATTTCGAGAGGCCCCCCCCCCCCTCGTGAATGGATAATAATATAGATGATCTTCGACTGAGACTTTATGAGTCAAAACACACATGCCAAAATTCAATGATAGATTCAACTTTCAAAACTTATTTAAACATGCCAACCATAAATGGACAAAGAATTTTTACATAAAAAATAACATCAAAACCCAGATGGCTATGACCAAATTACAATCAAAACCGTGGAGATGGGAGGTTGAAATTGGGACTGTTAAACCAAAGGTTGGAACAAATCTTTAGCGGAAATCATATTATAATAAAACACAGGATTAGTCTTGAGACCCCAAGTATAAAATAGTGATCATCACTGTCCAAATAAAACAAAGTGTATGTGCTGAAATAAAATACCAAAGCGTGTATCTTGGTTTGGAAGTGTCAAATTGAGAATCTTAGATCCAGAGCATTGTATGTGTTAAATAATAAACAAAGATACAAGGTAAAAAAAACCAGAGGAAAGAGATCACCGACAATAAATTAACAACACCAACAGTGTAAACAAAATACTAATTAAAGTAAAAGATTTCGTTGGTCGCTCTTTTTCAACATTTCACAGATAAAATCGTATTTCTTCAAGGCTCTTTGGGTAGCCAGCGAGCAGACCCGATCCCCAACAGCGGATGACTCCACCGCTTACACTCCGACCACTAAGAAATGATGGAGGTAGGAAGACTACTTGATTTATGCTTCAACATTCTTATTTTTTCTTTGGGCGTGTTTAGGAGTTTAAGGAGATGGGGTTTTGGGTATGGACATAGCGGCGGTGATAGTGCAATTTCCAGCGGGGGGCCTCTTTGGGTTAGAATGATTAGATGAAAGATTTTTTTTGGTATTTCGAGAGCCCCACTATAGGTGAGGCACGGGTTGGCTGGTTGTAGGGTTGCAGACGGTGGTAGTAGTTGTGGTGGGTGAGGAAAGCTTGATTTAGAAATTGGCAACATGGCATAGGAGATAAAGAGAAAGAAGGGAACGATCTTTGTGCAAAAAGGAAGGGTTGACTCTCTGTGTTGTGCAGCGGCAACATGAAGATGGTGGAAGGGATAACGACGTGAGAGAGAAGTTAGGGAAGAGATAACGATGAAAAGATGAGTGGTTGTATTTTTTGTTTTGTTTTTTGTTTTTTTTGTTGTTTTTGTTTTTGTTTTATTATTATGAACCAATAGAATGCTGACACGTAGCCAAGGGTAGGCGGGAAAAGGAAAGAGAAAACAAAAAGAATTTTTTATTACTCTATTTCGTAATCTTTAACTGATGTTTTGGGTTTTTTTGGATCAATAGGGCAACTCGGTTTTCAATAAAATATAAAAAAATATTTTTGGACTCAGGGCATCACAATGAGTGACTTCATATCCTTTTTTTTAAATGAGTTTTCTTTTATGCCAAGACTCTACTGCACGTCCCAAAACTGTTTTATTACAAAAAAAATAATTTTAATATATTTTTTTTTAAAATGCTCCGAGGGCAAATATATACAATATATATATATATATCAAAATTCTAAGAACAATGAGAAGAGTAAGAAAATGAGGTTCGTGACCTAATCCGGAGTATCGTTTTAAAAGGCCAATTGTTATTTGACCGTCGTTAGTGGTCCGAACACGATTTTGATCATAACTTTTTTATTTGACCTCAAAATTGAGTGCAGTCGAAGAGCATTAATCCTCAAATTTTATTTTCTATCTCCTGGATTAACTCTTTGAAATTTGAAGGCCTTTTTGAATAAATCATTGAAATTAGGCCTTTTCGGCTCAACGGTCACGACTTCTTTTATCCTACAAAATTCTACAACAAGCGTGGGTGAAATAAAAGAAATTAAATTTGATAGAACGTGTCCAATCCGAAAAAAATGGGGTCCAACAAATGTATACAGAAAGGGAGGTAAATCTGTATACTTAAAACCAATTCTTTTAGTTCTAAACTCTTAACAAAAAGCAACTTGATTACTTAAGAGATTAAGCTCAAATGCATTTATTTCTTGGGTGGTATCTTAGTGTTTTATGCAAAATCACGTTAACAGCAGGTATGTAAAAGAGCAAAAGACAAAGACACATAATCTTCGTGGTTCGATTAATGTGATCTCTTTACTATAGTGAAGGTGCACCTACATCAAGTCTAATCAATTATATCTTTTAATATAGTGGGTCTTGCCTTTGTTATAATACAATTAACTTTTTTATCTTTTAAATGCAATTACAAAAATAGTATTACTTTAGAACTCACTCACTATTATGAACTATCTAGCGCAATATGCTCATGTGTACTCAACTATTTGCACATTTTAACCTTAAACCACTCACTTGACAAATCATTATCTATTCGATAATTTACAAACGAATGCGGCTTGATGAACTCATTGTAAATTTGGATCTCAAATGTTTTTTCTTAGTTTTCAAACTTCTTTCTCTATTTTCCACCTTAGTATCTTTCTTAATTATATACGTATGATGTTTGTTAAAAGTGAGGTATATTTCTGCCTTTTATACGAGAATCATTGCACAAATCCATGAGCTAGGGTTTGCAATATTTCATCTTTTATCTCCACCATTAAATCATATCACTCTAACATCGGATAGCCTCCATGTGTTCATTTTGACATTTTGAGTACTCAAAGTATATTGTCAGAATAACTTATTGAAACCGTGTCCTTATCCACATTTTGATCTTCGACCGGTCATTACCCCAAAAATGATTGCCTTGTAGCCTCGAAGATGTACTCCACAGATGTTCTATGATCTTCGAGTTAGAACCTTCAAATCTTTGAGTCACTATTTAGACTCAGCGACTTCCAGTTACAATTCCAATGACAATCTGATCTTCGGGTATGCAAATCTTCAAGTCTCTGAGTCTTCGAGTCTCCAATTTAGAGCCGGTGACTAACTGAATTCTGACTTTGCTGATTTTTGACTCTTGCCATCGGGTCTTTGGGTCTTCAACCCTTTGAGCTTTGACTCTTTGGGTTTGTTACTCTTTAGCCTACTAGACACTAGAGCTTTGATGCTTCGGGTCTTCGGCCCTTCGACTGTGATGCTCAAAGTCAGGATTCGATTCTAGCTTCTAACGGATCTTCAGGCTAGTTAGGATACTCAGGCATACTATTCTAATGAACACAATATATAATCAGAATCCCTAAAATACTACTACACTCTTGCTAAACATGTATTGGTGATAACAATGACAACCTTAAAATACTATGGGAACAACAATGTATAATAAGTTATATGCAAGTTTACTCGGGCATCCAAAGCCCACTGCAACAACTACGAAACATTAGATGTAAATTGAGTACCACAATAAAAAATAATGGACAAATGGACATGATACACATGAACCACAATATCAATGTACTACTGTCCCAAAGTCCAAATTGGAACTATTTTTCGAATAAGAATAAAACAATAAATTTTTTTCAATTGATCCACAATGACCCAAATCGTATCATGACCTCTAAAACGAGGAAACCAATAACAAAATTCATAGTTACATGGCCCTACTTCCATTCTAGCATAGGTAATGACTATAACTCACCCTTTTGAACTCCTATGTTCAATCTTGACTTGCTAAAAACTCAAACATTGCTACACAAACTCAGTAACTGCCTCCTTCGGGCCTAGCCACCAAAACTACCTCTACACGGGATGATACATTTGCATCCCACTATGATGTACAATCTAATGAGAGTGATGGAAATCATGAAAAACCTCCTCCCAAATAGGTGTTGGAATACTTAACCTTCCTCAAAACCAAAACACATGATTTGAATCCTTTATCCAGTTTGTGGATGTCTTTGTTATTTGAATCTTGTCTTTGATAACCTTACAGTTAACATTACCCAACTGGGCTTCCATAATCTAATGGTGTAGCTCTAGAATAACCACAACCACATAATACCTCATCCACCATAAGCCACTAGTTACAAGCTCATAGCAATCAATTATCCCATCATCTTCTACTTCTTGATGACATAATGAGAAACAATGACCTTACTCTTTTCACTCAGAGCATCAGCTACCATATAACCTTTTTCGAGCATATGCAACAACTCAAACTGTAAGTGTTGCATATACTCTGTCCACCGCCACTGCCTAAGGTTTAAGTCTATTTGAGTGAATATATATTGTAAACTCGTACAGTCTATATACACCACAAACTTCTCTCCTAAAAGATAGTGTTGCCAACTCTTTGGTACAAAGAAAATTATAGTAAACTTTAAGTCATGTATGGGGTAATTTCGATCATACGGCCTCAACTTTTGAGAGTCATAGGCAATTACCCTCATATCTTGCATCAATACACATTTTAATACCACTTTGGAAGCATCATAACAAACCTCATAGACTAAATAAAACAAACCCACTTTTAGGTCAAACCATTTAATAGAATAGCCAATCTAAAGAATTCCTCCATAAATCGTTTGTACTATCCTATTAAAGTAAGAAAACTACAAATGGCATACACATTCGTGGGCCTTTTACATGGCAATACAACCTTAATCTTCTCGTTATCCATTATAATGTCCTCATGTGACATTACAAAACCTAGGAATTTCACTTGATAAAGCCATAAGTCACACTTGGTGAACTTCGTATATAATTTGTGGTCCTGCAATTTTCGTAATATTACCTGTAAATGCTCCTTATACTCTAAGGAGAACTACTCTATCTGATAAACCCATGTGTCAACATATTGTTAATTTTTCTATTGAGCTCTCTAAGCTCAATTGACATCATCTTATAAGCTATTAACTTGATAGGTTCTATCTTAAACAATAATTCTATAGTAAACTCTACATCTCTCACTAATGGCAAACTCACCAAGTCATAAGGGAAAACTTCTCGGAACTGATCAATAACCAAGGGAAAATAGTGTTGTCTTTTCACCAACATCAAACTAGCCAACTAATGGGTAATATTAACCTATCCATGCTTCAAAGGCCCCGGCCTACAAGCATTAATTGTCTACTCACTCACAAAAGTAACTTGAGTACCTTCTAGCATGAGAAAAGAAACAAAACACCTATGATAATCTATCTCAGAGTTTATATAACTCAACCAATCTATTCTACATCAAAAGCATCCTAGTTCATAATAAATGGGTAACACTGGAGGAAACACCCCTGTCACGCCCCGGATTTCCGACCCACAGAAACCGATTAGTGAATCCCCATGCCCGCACCCAAAGGGACAAGGGGTTGGTGAGAACACCGAGAAAGGGACCTTAGCACGGGTGCCGTCCCTAAACCATATCACACATATACTAAAATCTCATTTCAAAGCACAGTATAAATACACATACATACATGTTCTTTCCCCCACGGGGTTACCACATAATTTTTACAATACAACAAAATAAACAAACACACACAAGGTCTTCACCTCTGGTGAACCTCCTAGCTCCTGTAAGCACCTGAAACAAACAAAAACAAATACAATAGGAAGGGTGAGCAACCACAGCTCAGTAGGAATTATGTCTCCCCGACCCATCTCAACTCATAAACTAGTGTAGGCATGTGCTCGTGTAATGCTACATATACATATATATCACCAACTCAATCATGTACACATATTGAAATGAAAGAAAACCTCTCAGGTAATCCCAAACATTGCCTCTCAAGCACACAGTACTGCCCCTCAGGCATAGCAGTGCCTTTCAGGCACAATATTACCTCTCAAGCTCTAAACAAATCTCGCCTCCCAGGTCTTCAACAGTAGCCTCCCAGGCTTATCAAGATAGCCTTGTATGCCCACATGATCACTTGAGTTCACAACTCTATCCTTATGTCTTGACCAAGAGAGATGATTCTCGTAGAAGCTATTTTCTTGAAATAAAAAGTCCCAGCATTGGCTCCCCATAGCATAACTAAGATAATCTGATTTTTGGGGATTTTTCTGAGGGGGTCTAACCCCACTTTCCAAAAAGTCACCACTATGAACTTTTGAAGATTTTCGGGATTTTAGACTAAATCCCATTTTTCACATTTTGAAGGAGGGGGAATTAATTTTTCTAGTATTTTTCTTTGAATCCAAATGGGGGGTATTTCATTATTTACATTATAACTTAAGTATAATACGTAGATGGTATGGGTTACAATGTAAATAGTCCAGTCCAGTGAAACTTGAACTGCTCCAGAACTGCACTGCCCAACTGCTCGAGACACCCTACTCGAGACACCTTGCTCGAAGCTCTGCACGACGCTGCTCGACACTCTAGGCTCAAGCAACATGCTCAACGCTCCTTGCTCGACGCTCCTGCTCGACACTCTGCTCGACGCTCTGCTCGAGGCTAGCCTCGAGCAGTTACCCAGTTGCGAATTGTCAACTGTGTTCTTCCCAATTTCGGCCCGAAACTCAATTATACCCATTAAATCTCCATTTTTAAGCACTAATTCATCCCACTAATGGCTTTCTAGCTCATCCTAGCCATCTTAGGCTACCAAAACAACATCAATTCATACAAAAACAATAAAAATTGAGTTTCTCAAACTCTAGGGTTCATACTTCCAATTCCACGAATTGGGGGTTAATTAACATGTTTTAGCTACTCTAGCAAGTATAATCAACGATATAGGAGTGAGAAGAACGAATCCCTACCTCGACTTTGGCCGATTTGAGCTCCGGATCGTCAATTCCTCTTTTCCCCCTTATCTTTCTCTCTCTAAAAAGGCAAGCACGTAAGACACTTAGGGATTTGAGTTCTTCACTGCCCTATTTATACTTTCCCACATTTAATTCATTAAAATATCAAAATTACCCTCACAGGGTCCCGACTCCAAATCGAGCTCAATTACTGTCAAAATGCTCCGTTTAACGAGTACATCACTGCACTGAGGTTTGTTTTTCCAAATAAGCCCTCAAATACAAAGTCACCTGACCATACTACAAAAATCCCAAAATTAGCTTTTCGGGGCTCCAACTCCAAATCGGGCCCACTCACAGTCAAAACTCTCTATTCGACGAATACGTCGTCGACTGATATTCACATCCCTCGATGTGCATTCCATCACATGGCTCTCTCCCAAAACCCCAAACACGGGTCCTTACAGCCCCAAGTATAACTCTACATTCACAACATATCCTATATATCCAACAACATTATTCTGCCCAATGCTCTAATTTTAAAATATGCCACTTTAATGAAAGAATATGCCACTTTAGTATCAATTAAAATATAACAATGTGAGAAACAATAATTATACCTTGAACTAATGACAGTCCATGTCTAGCCACAATGCAACTTATCCCGACCACAACATAACGATGATCAATTTTTTTTTAGTTTCAACCTTGTTTTGTCTGTCAAACCCAATTTCAAGCAACTACAACGTCAATATCTATTGTATATGTACAATATCACCTAATATCAACCAAATTGTCAACCCTAAATCAGCTAATGCCTTATTTTTAAACCAAAAAACCTAATTCCTAAGGTTTCATATCAAACTAACATCAAACACATCCTAGGCATGGAGGCATTGAGAAAAAGATGGAGAGAGACAAAACTACTTACCTAGAACTCGCCAAAAGTTAATCAAATCGTTCAAAGCTTCAAGAATTCCCTCCTTTTTCTTCTCCTCCTCTCTCATAAGTTGTCTCATACCCCTATTATTATTATTATTATTATTATTATTATTATTATTATTATTATTATTATTATTATTATTATTATTATTATTATTATTATTATTATACCTTCAATCATTATCTAATTACTGTTAACCCATTAAATCCACCAAAATTATTATAGGTTCTCATTAGACAACAAATGTGATACTGAGAGGGGGGATCAGCATTACCTCCAAATCAAATTATTTTTCTCTTTTAAGTCCCTTTTGAAAGAAACCTAGCTAAAACAGTGTGTGTTGCTAGGAGATAATATCATATATATTGAAGGTGGGTTGATTTTCAACTAGACAATACTTCTCTATCAAATCCAAAGTTCCTCTTTTAAATTGCACAATACTTGAACTTATATGCATAACACTTTGTATGCAGTAAGAACAATCACAGGACAATAAAGAATGTAAATAAAGAGTAAGCACAAAGATTTACATGGTTCAGACTATATATCCTACTCCACAGTGATAGAACTAAACCACTATCAAGTCAATCCACTATAAAATTAATAGACACCAATGTGGTGTTCTATCAAGTTACAAATACAACAATTTTATATAAAGATGGATTACTCTTACAATAGTTGTTTTCCCTTTGATAATGTAATTCCTCCTCTAGATTGTTTGTTTCTCACTAAGCCTCCCGATCAAGAATCAACATATTGAAATTGTTCTTTAAGGTAGATCTATTCCCTTGTAAAGCTCTCGGTGTATGAGTGTTCAACCTCAATTTTCCACCCTTTTTAAACAGATATCCTTGTCTTCTTTTTATATGTTAGCTTCAATGATGCCTTAACATACATGATATTCTACACACATGGTACCCTAGCTGGTAGCGCCCAAGCTAAGTTACTTGACAATTTTGCTCCTCACATACATGTATGTTCACGCCCATACAGATCTATCGCAATCACAGCCACTTTGTTTGTCCCTTTTATCAGCCAGTGATCCAAGAATGTGTAGGAGAGAAATAACTTCAAATTATTAAGTATGGAAAGTGATTGTTACAACACCGTTTTAATAATTTCGAATTAAAGCAACCCTTCGAGATGAATGAAGCAACTTTGAGTTAACGAATACTTCGGTTTGAGTCAGCACTATTACTTCGAGATAACTTACTTCAGTATGTATTCTTCATCTCAAACCTGACTTGAACTCCCTTAATTTTACTTCGGTTTGAACTGATTGGATTAATTCGAGATATAACTCTTCATCTTAAACCATTTCAAACCAAACTCCTTGTCCTTGGTTGCTTTTATGTGGAGGCACTTCGAGATAACCTTTACTTTGAGATATCGAACTAATACTTTGAAATATCAAATTGAAACACTGGCTTCTTTGAGATATCCAAGAGCACATCGAGATTTCGAATTGTGCTTCAAATTAAACTGTAATTTTTTATTCTATGTTGAAATGTGCCTTTACTTCAAGATGTCTAGTAGTGCTTCGAGATATCGAATGGACTTTGAAATATCAAAGTAACTTTGAGCCAACAAAACACATATTGAAGTATACTGTACACTAAGATAACGAACTCACTTCAAGATAATGAAGCAAATATCAAAGTAACATGGCTTATATAAACTTCCAAACTCTCTCTATGGGCTCACTAGACAGAGATCTTGCTACGAGACTATCTGAAAGTACACTTTCATCTCTAGACACACTTTTACATTGATTGCCATCATAACAGGCTGTTGACAATAAGTACAACCCTTCAGTTCATGGAAGTAACAATTATGATATTCTAAAAAAAGTAAAGATTAATCATTGAGCTATCTTAAATATTGGTCTTTACATTCTGTTACTTGCTAATCACTACAATCTCCCTAATCACTTTTCAAACGCCTTACTAACCACCAACTCACATGTTTTGTAAAGGTCTTCTTTTAAACTAATAAATAAGTGGTTTACACTTATTTAGTGATTTGATTGATAAATTATACAAAATAATAGAAAGTAAATGCAAGAGATATACATGGTTCTTATAATACTTTAACTTTTATAAGAGTTTAACTTTTACTTTGATAAGAGATATCCATGGATGACAAGACTTTAACTTTTATCGAGTCAATCCACTATTATAATAATTGAGGCTACAACTTCTTATAAGGATTTATGTCTCCCTCTCTTATTACTCTATTACAACAATACAAAGCTAATATAATGAAGAATATCACCCTTTGTATATATTCTTCCTCTCTATTCAGCCTCTGTTTACTTGTTATATGCTTCACTTCAGTCACTCTTTAATCACCAAGATTGATCGTTGTCCCTCTTAAAGAAATTTATATTTCCTCTATCTTAGGTTATCTTTCATATTATTCAAACCCAAAAAAGTGAGGCATCTCTTTGCTTTTATACGACTCCTCGTAGTTGCCCTAGTTGACTTATCATTAGATTAGGGTTTGTTGTACCATGCAAAAATGGCAATAATAATTTTGTCTCCTTCCTTGACAATGTAAAAGCTCTCCTTATCAAGATCTAAAAAATAGGCTTCTTTAAGTTTATATAACGTTGATTTTCCAACCTTGCATTTCCAACCATTCATTTGATAGCAAAGTTTTGTAGCTTCTCTTAAAGCCTTTTGCAGAGTTTACCTCATTTCAAAGTTTCCATGGATAGACTTCTCTATCAAGCTCCCTTTATTAGGGCTCACTTCTTTATTAGCAAAAGACCTATAATGAACATCCTTTAATGGAGGTTCTCAGATGAGAGTTATATAATTTTAGCTTAAAGGTCCTTTGATAATGGTCCTCTGACCAGAATCTTTTGATTTAAACTTGAAGGTCCTTTGATGAGAGTCCTCTATTTTGAACTTGGAGGTCATCTTATAAGAGTCCTATGCTTTTAACTTAAAGGTTATTTGTTAAAGGTCCTCTCTAATGAGAGTCTTTTGCTTTTAACTTTAAGGATTTCTAATCTTTTAAAACATTTTTAGTGTTCTCCTTTAGTCCTTCAAAGCCTTCTGTTTTGCGCAAAGCCCTTTGATAGAGTCTAGAATCATTTGTGTCATCATCGGATTCTGTCCCAGACAGAATTTGGTGATGACAATTTGATAGGCTTATAAGTCTCCCGATAAACTTTTAAGGTTATCTGTTTTGTGTTAAATCCTCTGATAGACTTCAAAGTTCTCTAATATCCTTTAAAGGTCACACTAATAGGCTTGAAAGCACCATCTAGAAGAAACTCAACTCCATTTTGCTTAACTTCTTATCACTTGGCAACCAATTTTGTTTGTACTATCACCCTAAAACTCTAAAATCACACAAAATGATTAAAAATATCTTTGGTCTATGAACTTTGACTTGGATTCAATTACAATCCAAATGCTCATAATTATAAGCACATAGCCACCCTAATACTATCATGGTCATTCCATGGTTATCTTAAAACCCTATAAATTCAAGTACTTACAACGAAGTTATTAATTTTCACTACTCTTTTTGAAATAAGATGTGTTGTATGGATTATTGCATCATATGTTTTACACATTAGCTTAAAAAAGTTAAAATGCGTGAACTCCAACAAAAATATTACTTTATGGAGATGGCAGTTTTAATTAAATTTGATTTTCAAAATGTCAAGTATAACAAAACTTGAAAAGTAATTTTGTTAACCCTTTCACCTTAACTACAATTAGGAAAAAAAAGTGTTCTCATTTAACTAAATAGATTAATTTCAAAAGGTTATTAAAGAAAATTAAATTAAGGAAACTTAATATCTGTCGATACAAGTTTTGGTTATTTTTTTATATTATGTTAAAGTTCTTGCTTAATTTTAATTAAAAAATAATTTCTGTTTGGTATGATAGAAAATGTGTTTTAAAAATAGTATTTTTATTTAAAAATTAAGTTCTATAAAAATTTTAAAAATAAAATATGATAAGTCTAAATAATAAAATTTAAAAATTTTAAAACTAGTTTTTTTTAAAAAAAATTATTTAAATATCTCACAGTTGAAATTAAAAAAAATAAAAAATAAAACGATTTTCAAAATAATTATATAATCCATCACTTTTGAAAATTAAAATATAAAATAAAATAATTTTAAATTCATTTCGTTCCGCCATTTTTTTAATTCTTTTGAAAGGGTATCGAACGTATCCTTTCACCTACGCCTCACATTCACGTGTCTAAGGTCTACCCATTCCCATTTTCCATAGTTTGCATGGTTGGTTCTCTCTCCTCTCTCAATAAACTCAGACCCATATGGCGAAACTGGCCCCCTCAACAAAGGATTTGAGCTGATCTTCATCGTCTTGTTTGTCGCACCCAGGTCATTGATCTTAATCTGCGCCTATCTTTTTTTTTTTTTTCGTCCTTTGCTTTGAATTGTCTCTTTAAATGTTATATTTTCCTTACAATAATGTTACTTCGAAACCCTAGTTCCTAAATCGATGTTCTTAGCTTGATCATTGAACATTTTTGGTAATTAGGATTTCAAACTACAATTATTGGAACCTTTTCGTACCTGCCACTAGCAAGAGCCTCGCGCACCGGGTTTGCCGTTTTAGCGTAGGAGTAATTACATCTAACCACAACTGACTAAAGTGTCGGAGTAATTAGTTTATTATTGAATTTTGATTCGTCCTTAGCCTTTGATTACAAGACTGGTACCATGAATATTGAGTTGAACCTGGGAACTTTGGTTCCATCCTCACCTGGTCCTGAGCTGGGTTTCCCTTCCAATTTGTTATTGGTTTCTTCCAGACGCCCGGATGATGGAGCTGGAGATTCGGAGCAGCCAACTCTTAGATGAAGGTTCTCTGCAGCTGTCAGGACTTAGGTGGTTGTTGCAATGTTAGAAGGGGTAACAGGTTCAATTGCTGCCTGTACTAGGAGCATTTCTATGGAGCTGATGGGGATTTTGGGTGATGTAAATGGGACTTAGACTGGAGAAGGTAGTGTAGTAGCTGAGGAAAGACCCAGTGAGCACACTGAAAGATGTTAAGTATAATATTTGGTATTTAGGAGACTGAGCTATAGGGAAAAAGGAAGAGGTGGGAAAGGGTTTCAGTGGTGATGGAGGTTTTTTTTTGGTGATGTTTCTTCAGATCCCGTTGTTGTGATCTATTGGGCACACTTGTTTTGTTGCGCATGTCTTTATTGATGGCTGCTTATTCATTGAAATTCCAAGGAATGTCCAGTTTGCAAGGGCAAGGTAACTCCAATAATCCAATTTATGACACCATTGAATCTATACATGGTCTCAAGAGGATGGTTTATGCCTTGGAATCCCTCTTATAAGAATTGAGGTGTCTTTTGTTTATACTTAGTATTGAATATTAAATACTTGATTGAAAACTAAATATTGAATTATATTGTTGACACTTAACGGTTTGCTGAATGTTGAATAGTGAATGATTTTGATTTTTTTTTATCATAGTAGCATTTTATGTTAGAATGAATCCAATTTTCAATTTTACTCATGTATAGTTCAAAAAATTTTAATATATGTTTTGAAAATTATAATAATATATGTGAAATAATTATATTTCTAGTTATATAATTGGTCCCTGATCACTGTAAGCTGTGGCAATGGCTTATTGTTTTCTAATGTTGTGCCTTAAATTTGTATTTAAATGTCAAATTGCAATGAAGCAAGCAGGTATTTTGAGTACTGTCCTTTTTATATTACGTACCTTGCTAACTCTATTACTTTATCCATGTATATGTGCTTTAGTTGGGCACCAAGTCTTAGTTTTGCCACAATGAATGACTTGACATTTTATGGGACATTCATCATCATAGAATGCTTTACTTTAGTTTGGGACTCACGATCTTTATTTTCTTTCCAAGACAATGTGATCTTATGCCACAATATATGATCACTTTTCCTTTCCATGGCCATTTAAATTGAAGTTGATCTAAATAATTAATACAACATGGTAAGTTTTAACTATATTATGCTATTGTTGTGTGAAGCGGATTAGGGGCAGCTTTTTCACTTGCACTTCCTCTTTGTCTGGTTTGAGGAGGCTATTTTAGGATTGAAGATTAATCTCAGCAAATCCACTTTGGTTCCTGTTAGGGATGTGCCTCGCTTGGGGGAGTTGGATGACATTTTAAGGTGCCATACTAAGTAGTTACCGCTCTTGTATTTGGGTCTTCCTTTAGGGGCTCCTTTAAAGCTGTCATTATTTGGAACTCGGTTATTGAGAGGATGAAGCATAGTTTGGTTTAGTGAAAGCGTCTTTACCTCTACAAGTGGGGCCGCCTCACTTTGGTTAGGAGCATCCTTTCCAACTTGTCGATCTATTATATGTCTTTGTTTCCTATTCCAGTAGCTGTGGCTTCTTGACTTAAGAGGATCCAAAGGAACTTTCTTTGGGATTTGACTGCGGGTAAGTCTAAACCTCACTTGCTGCGTTGGAACAGTGTGTGTCACCCTCTCTCTCAGGGCAGCTTGGGCATTAAGAAGTTGTGCCGATTTAATGTATCTCTTATGAAAAAGTGGTTGTGGTGGTTCGGGGCGGAGAGGGTGGCCTTGTGACAAGAGGTGATTGCGGTGAAGTACAGCGTTGCCAGTGAGGCTTGGGCCTCTTTGATGTCTTGTGGGCTGTGTGCTTTGAGTTTATGAAAATTTATCCGAGTGCATTGGGACTCTTTCTATCAGTTTGTGGGGTTTGAGTTGGGGAAAAATGCTTCTATTTGCTTTTGGGATGATGTATGGTGTGGTGTATTGTCCTTGAAGTGTGATTACCCGAAGTTGTATCAGACTGCTTGTTCCCCTAATGCTTTTGTGACTGAGGTTCACTGTCTGCGGGATACTACTATGTAGTGGGAGGTATTGTTTTCGCAGGTTGCCCATGATTGGGTATTAGAGGCTTTCTAATCTTTTTTCGATCGATTATATTCGGTTGCTCCTGTGTGGTTGAAGGTTGATAGGATTTTTTGGCGGCTCGATCGGGCGCGTAGTTTTCAGGTTAAGAGCCTGTACTCTCTTTTGACGCGCTGCTCAGCCACAAACATTCCTGTGTTGTAGTGTGTGGAAGGCGCGAGTTCCATCTCAAATTGCCTTTTTTGCTTGGATTGTGGTGCTTGATAGGATCCTTACTGTTAATAACCTGTGATGCCGGGATTTTGTTCTAATTAGTCGGTGTGTTATGTATAAGGCTTCAGTGGAGTCAGTGGATCATTTATTTCTTCATTGTCTGTATGTTAGGGAGCTATAGAACATGATTATGAGGTTGTTTGGCTTTCTTTAAGTGATGTTGTCATTCCTTCATGGGT
Source organism: Taxillus chinensis (assembly GCA_023512835.1). Taxonomy (NCBI): domain Eukaryota; kingdom Viridiplantae; phylum Streptophyta; class Magnoliopsida; order Santalales; family Loranthaceae; genus Taxillus; species Taxillus chinensis. The sequence goes on along the minus strand of CM042088.1, from coordinate 35,770,329 downwards.
TGTTTGAGTGCTAGCTTGGGGTCGTGAGGCGGCGATCGGTGGCGTAGAAAGCTGTCTCTTCTTTGGTGTATTTAGCGTGAATGGAATGCCCGAACTTTTGATGACAGAGAGCGTTCTCTATCAAAGATCACTCTTATTTTTTGGGGGTGTTTGTGGTAATGGCTTTTTGCTTTGAGCAGACTGTCTCTTTTGTCTATTTCTTATGTTATTCATAAGTGCTTTTTTTGAGCTTGTATGTTTATCTAATGTACACTACTTGTGTACGTTCTTTCTATTTTAATAAACTATATCACGGTATGGCTATGTTGTGATATAGTAGATTTAGACTCATGGAAGTACTTATTCATGTTTTCTTTTGTATTTGTTATGTTTTTTTTAATCCTTTTGCTTGGCTGCCTTTTTCTGCTATCTTTTAGGTCCACATATGAAAATCCAGCTGTGGTCGTTCCAACCCTCAGCGGCATAAAAAATCGTAGTTGCTGAAGGTACTTGAATGGGATTATGATGCAGTGGGACGAAACGGGTAAAGTCGGGCCAGAAGAGGTGGGATTATATGTATGTTTGTATTTTAGGCGAATGGGAACGATTAGATTGCAATGCTTTAGACGAATACACTACCTTTCATGTGATATCTCATGTTAGCTGTTTTGGGCCGGCCATATATCAGTCTGAATGACTCATTTACTGGAATCTGTATGCTTCGTAAACTGATGCACCCAATTTGTTATTCTACTGGTTCCTACAGATTTGTTTACATTCAAACAGTTTTCAATTATACTGCTTCAAAAACACCAACCTTATAGTTCTTTTCATCAGAGGATGTCTTTTTGCTTTTCTTTTTTTGGTTTTCAAGTCCATAGCTGTGTACTCTTTTAAAACTATTTGCAATGCATGGGGTCACATTCAGATCTGAGTAATCCAAGCCCAACTACTGGATATGAAATGCAGAACGCATTTCAGATCTTTAGAATGCCCAACTACTGTAGGCATTCTAAAGCACTGAATGATCGGACCCATGATGATGTTGAACATTATGATTGTGTGATGGTAGTAATGATGACGACGAATGGAATGAGTAAGACATTTTGGGGAAATCGAAGCCGTGGTGGTGAAATGATTGTTTGGATTGAGGCTTGGCTGAAGCACCCTATGATTGGTCAGCAAAACGTGCATTTTAAGCAATCTAGAATGCAACTGTTTGTAGAAAACAAAATGAAAATTTGTATGCATCTGTGCCCACAGTGCCTGTACGTACGGATGGTCAATGTTTGTTGTCGCCTGGCCACCATCCTCCCAAAGCCTATCATTTTTTGTATTTTACAGTCAACGTCGTCATTATGGGCAATCTCCTTGATTCAATTTGGTTGGTCTGAGATTCTATTTGATCCATTCTGGACTATGGCCGGATCGAAAATTATAAAATCTATTTTTTATTGCATTATTTATGTATTTAGCCTCTCTGTAGTTGCTTTCTTATCAACAAAGCGGTCCTACACCGGTGTTTAAAAATTCAAATGAGTATATAGGATTTTAGAAGTTAGGTATAGTTTATTTTTAATAATTTCTATAGATGTGTGCTCGTTTGATCATTTTCCTTCATTTTAGATCTGCAATCTTCATTTGGTCTATGAAAATCCTTCTCTGCATTTCAGTGGTTTCATGAGTTCTGGTTTTCAGCTTTTAGGTGCCTCCTTTCTATCCTCCCAGTGGAAGGAATCTAGCCAGCTTGTATTGATTTTTAAGGTCCAGACAGCTTTCTGGTTTTCATTCAAACAAGCCTATAACGAATAGCGATTGATATACTTGCTACGTATTGTGGGTCAAGTCCTATAATAATGATCACGTTCCCCACAGTAGTTAGATTAATTTTGTGCTCTTCAATAAACAATAATCATGTAATCTTCATTCCCATTAATCATAAAAGAAACGATGTTGTTCGCTTGTAGTACTAACAAAAAAACAAAAACAAACAAAGCCTAAATTCATTGCTGTAACGTGCAAATTCTAACTCTTAAAGGCATATGCCATTTCATATTTGCTGTAAGAAGTGCTAAACAAATATTTTAAAGATCAAACTTTGTGGTATGTCAAAATATTTTACTAACTTACAAATTTTATCGTAACGTTCTATTTATTCATCTTGAAATGAACTACTAAAAACGTAGTAAAACTCACTAAAATTTAAAATTATTCACCCATGAGTGAGATCTATTATTAACTATCTTGGTCATTCATTTTAAGATAAATTAGTAAGATGTTAAGACTATGGGTTTAACTCCAAGCAAAGAGGGAAATTGAAGAATGAGAGATGGGATTGAAACTAGTTGCTTGCTACTTACAAGTCATCTTTTATATTTTCATCACTAAACTCAAAGAAGACTTGAAATTTTAAGAATAAATGTCAGATAATTTTGATCGATTTTTTTTATCTGGGTTTATAATTTATGATCTTTTACAACACTTGCTTTTCAGTTAAAAACACGAAACGTTTTGAATGATGAACAACAATTTATAGGAATGTGTCATATATATATATATATAATTAACCTTTTCCACTGACTTGGAGCAAAAATTATGATGTGTTAGCTTTTCTTTGCGTGGAGTGAAATATTTGACTTCTCCATCCCCCTAGTCACTCACCAGACCCAATTAGGAGGAGCCTGTGGGTAGTCAATCATTTAAACCACTGTACATTTTATAGTTTTATATATAATTACACAATTATACTTGATAAAAACCAAAATTGCATAGAGGGGGCTAGTAATCAAACCAATTCAAGTGTAAAAGCAATTTTAAGAAAATGTGGAGCAATCATAGATAATCATCGTCTCCTTAGCCTAATTATAATCAATCATTCGACCCACATTTCTGGGTTGGTTGTCGCATCTCTTCCCGGCAATAAATCAGCATCCCAGGTCGATCAAGAAAAAAGCGCGGGGCTTCCTGATGATTGGAGATAGTTGCAACGATCATAATACAATTAATACTATATAATAATAACAACGTAAGATTTTGATTTTTATATGGTGAAATATCAACAAAACAGATGACACTATAAAATCAGCTGACCGTGATAGTTCATTTGTCTGGGGGAACACTGATTTTTCCATTTCCAAGTTTGCCTGCCAAGCTGTCGTCTCTCTTTGTTGTCTTTAATTCATTTTGTCTCTTCAATCCTTGTGGTAATCATAAAATACATTTATTTGTCAAAAATATTGCTTTTTTGCCCTAACTTTTTGGGACTTCAACAATTATTTTAAGTTATTTGATCAAACCCTGCTGCCTACTTTGGTTGTCTCTCATGATGGCTTCAACTTGGATCCCTTTTTGTTTATTAGATGAATACTGTTATCACTCTTTTCACAAATTTTACATCGTGTTCCTTTATATATACACACTAACGGCCAGTTGGCCGTTGTTCCTTTATACGGTCTTTCTTGTGACTGCATCATAACCAAAAAAGTGTTTTTGGTTTTTGCTTCCGTCTGCTTTTTTTTTTTCACTTATTAGTAGATGGTGAAAAATGCATGGTAACTATATTGATATATGTTTCTTTAGCAATTTCTCATGTTTTGGGTAATAGTGAGTCAGTAGTATATGTTTATATGCGAGTGGTGGATCTAGAAATTCCATGCAGGGTAGTTGATTTTTGTATTTGAAATTTTGATCTCAATCATTAGGATGATAATCCGTAATTCGAAATTGTAAGCCCGGATTAGATGGAAGATCTTTCAAATTAATTTCGATCTTGTTTTGATGAAGAATTATCAACTCATTTTGTTACAATAAGTTGTGATAATTCTACTTCTAATTTTCTTTTAAAATATTTTTTCATTACTGTTTTCAAAATATTAAAAGAAAAACAATACTCATAAAATAAAATTAGCCCATCATAAATTATTTATAAAAATAAACTACATGCCACAATCACAAATATAATTAATAAATTATAATTTATAAATACAATTTATAAATTATAATTTAAATTTTTACATATTAAAAGTTATACTTCAAACCGAATAGTAGTCACACTCAATTTTTTATTGTTTGAATGTAAAATACTGATTTAATTATATTGTAAGATTAAAATTTATGCTTAATTGGTAAGTAATTTATTGGACTATTATTATTTATTAATATAATATATAAATCCATTATACGTATAGTGAACGACCAGGTCTGTAGTAAATAATATAATGAATTTGTTGTTATTTGGATGTAAATAATAATAACGCGCAAATATACACTCAGAGAGCGCCCAACGGCTAAGGAGGAAAGCATTAATGGTAGAGAACGATCACATCCGCGATGCATGAGTAAGGGCATGACGGCATTAATATTTTTTATTTGGGCTGGACTTTTTAAATATAATAATAATAATAATATATTAATAGGTTTAAATTGGTCAGGCGGTGGATCCACCTTTGTATGCGAGTACATTTGATTACTCATTTTGGTTGGGGTTGCTACTCAAATATAAATAAGATTAGAAAAATAAAATACTAGATTTAGTGTTTGAGAGTTATTATCAATCAATTAAGTGTGACTAGAAGTTCGTGAATAATAATGTTCCCAAACATACATGGCTGTAGCAAAGATGTCATTACTACAGTATGTTATTATTATTTACTATATTTTATAATTATACTTAAAAGTAATATAAAAATTATAAATTCCTAATTATAATCAATTACGATAAAAACACATAATGTAATGGCTCATGTTTTGGAGTTGAGGAGTTAGCCTTGGAAATGAGATAGAAATTATAAAAATGACATTTTATGTTTGGACTAGAACTCTTGATTGCTTCACTTGTTAGAGTCTGAGGGCAGAGTGCCTTGGCGGGGGTTAGGGGCAGTGACTCACAAGCCAAATTATTTATGGTTGTTTGAACTGAATAGTTGATTGAATAATTAGTTGATGGAGCCTTTGATCAATGTGAGATATTGTCGTCGATTTGATCGACCTAAAAGAGTTTGGTTGATACCGATCAAAGGGAGGCTCCAAAGACAAATCCCAAAAATTTGGTCGACTTAGCTTGAATTTCGACGTGTGGTCAATATGGTCCACGTAGCTGTGTTTTGGTTGATGTCGATCAAGTGAAAATTTTAGATATGAAAGCCTTCAAAGTAGTCAACCTAATTTGATTTTCGACATAAGGTTGGTGTAGTTTCATATCGACCAATTCAAATGCTGATATTGACCTTCCTTGGTCGATGTGAGGTGTTTGATCGATGCAAGAATTGTGCTCGATTTTTAATCGATGTGTGTGTTTTGGTTGACATCAACCCTACACAAGATTTATTTTCCGAAACTTGACACAATATGGTTACCATTTTATTTTTTGAGATGGGTTATAATAGAGAGAGAGAGAGAGAGAGAGAGAGAGAGAGAGAGAGAGAGAGAGAGAGAGAGAGAGAGAGAGAGAGAGAGAGAGAGAGAGAGAGAGAGAGAGAGAGAGAGAGAGAGATCCTATTCTGCCTGATTGTTCTGGAGAGCGAGGGTGTCTAGTAGAGAAGTAAGAGGGAATAACGTTATGTAATCTAAACCGTTGCTTCAACTGAAGTTGAGATAGGAATTCTGTACTATTCTCTTAAACTTACCTACTAATTGTAATTTACGTGATTAAGACTTATTTTAGTACAAGGATTTGAGGTTTTATAATATATATATATATATATATATATATATATATATATATATATATCATATATGTGTGATCTCATATATGAATGTTATCCTGAGGGCATGCTTGGCATTTATGATTATGTCGAGCGTTGCATTTTGGTTCATCCCATTTTACGCTCTATTGCTCTATTGTCACTGTAGGATTTTATGAGGGACTAGGGTTTATATGAGGGTTTGTAGCCACCACGAAATTTTAAGTGGGGCTTATTAGTACATTAGAACTCAATTGAAGTATTTTGTGTTGTGCTGTGTATAAAGTTATCAAAAACAAGAATTTACATAAAATAGTTTTGGCTAGGTAAAAATGGAATCATAGAATCGAGATTTTACTAAATTTAATATATAATATATAATAATTATTATAAAAATACTAATATGTCTTACTATATAAAAAATATGAGTTAACAATATAATAATTTAATTTTTCAAAAACATTTTTGTTTAATAATAAAAATATAATAACAAAATAATAATACAAAGATGATATTCTAATCTAAATATATAAATAGCTTACATTTAAAAGAATAATTATCATAACAAATAAAATTAATTCTATATTAATCAAAATTTGTATATAATAATTTTAATTTTAAAAAATATGTCAACTAAATAAAAATAAATTTAATAAAAATAAATTTATTAACTAATTAAAAATAAGAAAATTATATTGTAAAAGTAATAATACAGAGATGATATTCTAATCTAAATAAATAAATAGCTTACATTTAAAAGAATAATTATCATAACAAATAACATTAATTCTCTATATTAATCAAAATTTGTATATAATAATTTTAACTTTTAAAAATATGTCAACTAAATAAAAATCAATTTAATAAAAATAATTTTATTAACTAATTAAAAATAAGAAAATTATATTGTAAAAGAAATTCAAACATTAATAAAAAATAAAAAATAAAAAATAAAAATAAAAATACAAACAAATCGCTAAAATAATACAAACAATATATACTCAATAATAATTTCTTAAAATATCATAATTAAACATAATTGGCTAAAAATAAACTATAAAATTAAAAAATACAAAGTTAATAATATAATATAGTTTTATTTATATAGTGGATAAATTTATACTTTATAGTAAAAAATTGTTTCTTAATTAGAAAAAGTTATATTTTATAATGAAAAATAATCTTCCTAATTGAAAAAATCTATATTTCATAATAAAAATTTGACTTTTCGATCCCAAAAATTGCTTCCCCAAAAAAATATCCTCTCGGTCTCCCAATAAAAAAATTGATTCTTGACCCCTCCAAGAATGACTTTCTGGTTCTGCTCTTGCCAAGAAATTTCATTAAAGAAAGGGAAGGAGGGTGAAATGCAAACAGTTAAGAATATTGTATCTTACATCTAGAAATTGTTATCCGAAACTATGATTAGTAGCATCTTAGTCACATATAATGACATGTACATACAGAAAACTAACCAAATCTTCTCATAATAAAGTCTGAAATAACTTTTTAAAATTATATAATTTATTTACCAATATTACAGTTATCAACATCTTAATTAAAAATACTTTGGGATAATAAATCATATTATTAATTAAATTAAAATCTTGATAAAAAATAAAAACATAGTTATAAACACTTTGTAGTTATATATAGACGTGTATAGTTTTCTCCAAAATTAGGGGACCATAGCATCGTGGGGTTACATCTTTGCATAAATGTCTTATACGTCTGACACTTAAACTAATAGATATGTGTGTGTGTGCATGTTTGTGTTATGATACATTGTGAGATTCATCATTAACATGAGAAGTCAAATTTGGGTCATTGGATTTAAAATCCAACCGTTCATATTTAATTAATTTTTATTTAACTGTAGTAATTTAATGTAGCAAACTTAATATTAAATAAAAGTTAGATATGAATTGTCAGATGCAGATCCAACTACTAAGATTAATGTACACACGGTTTATGCATTTTCACTTATATATATATATATATATATAATCATGCTACATAGAAGATATGAGGTCAGTTTCTTATCATAAGAACATTTAATCTGAACCATTAGATGTTGCAACTTGTCACGGGGTCAGGTTTTCTGTACCTCTCAACCCATTGTGGCACTAAGCTTCTCTATCCACGGCCCACTAAGTTTAGCCTTTGAGGGTTGAAGCGCACGTAGACTGGTTTCGCCCTGCCACTGGCTCATCAGGAGAATGGCTCCAGTTTTTGACCAGTTTGTGTAAGGATAGTCAAATCTCTTCTTCAACGTCAAGTCCTCGACTAGTGGCATGCTCCCCGCATTGAACCGGGTCAGCACGTCTGAACTCCGAAGGGGCTTCATCCATTCTTCGACACGAACTGACTGGAGCTTCCCGCTGCGCACCATTTACGCTTCAACCAACCTCTCTCCTTCAAGTAACACAAATACATTTTTGAATCATGCCATTGAGAAACGTCCCGAATCCTCGGTTTGTGACAATCTCCTCCACCTAATCCTCACAACGTTCTCGTTGCGTTTGTTGACATCGCTTCCCCGTAGGCTATGACATCTTCACCTCGATGCCCTTCCGCTCGCCCAATGTCAACTGGTTGGACATCGCTTCCCCGCAGGCTGCAATACCTTTACCAAGATGCTCTCCCGCTCGCCCAATGTCCAACCGATGGGAGGCATTCAAGATCGCTCCGACGCGCTTCTTCGTACTCCCTTGCCCAGCTCTGTATCACACTCTAGGATACTCCAACTTTATGAACGTGAGGCGTTCAAGACACTATCGGTCGACTCACTTCTATTAGCTCCCACCTTGGGATCACGCTACTCGCGAGAGTGCTCGGCGAGTCTTCAGGATACGGTCCGATTCGGCTCTGATACCACTTGTCACGGGGTTAGGTCAAATTAGACTTTCATTTAATTATAAATTTGCTACAGTGATTATGCTAAAGTTAAATAAAAGTTTAATTTGAACCGTTAAATATTGATCTAACGGTTCATATTAAAGATTTCCATGATACGAAGTTAATCTCACATTCTTTATGTAGTATGACTATGTGTAAGCGTGTGTACGCGCACGTACACAATAAGTAGAAGATTCTATGTGTGCATGCGTGTGTATGCGCACGCATGCATAAATGCTGGCGTGCGTGTGCGCGCGCCAATTAGTTGGGTGTTTTAATGATAAAATGGACTCAATTATTTAGCAAATTTTCATCTTTCATGGTCTATTTGTATAACGATTATTGGGTTGACTTCAACACAAAGACCATTATTTCATCGATAACATATTTTAATTATTTATGAGATTAAATTTTACGACCTAGAGAATAATCAAACATTATCTGCTGTTACCCAATTTTTGTTCCATTTGTGGAATTTCGCGACACTATCATTCAGTTGGCTGATTTCTAGTACGAGTTAGAAAAATTAAATCTTAAGATATTCCAACGGTCAAACAATTTAATTGGTATAAAATTAGAGAATCTTTCATAATTTGTTTTCCCATTCTGACGAGCATCAGTATTAGATTCATTAAAAACAATCAAATGAAAATTACATGTTTTCCGTAAGTAAGAAAATTTTCTATTCATAATATTTATTAAATTTATTAAAATAATAATATGATATAAGAAAAAAAAAGAGAAAAATAAATAAATAAAAGTGGAATACAATAAACATTTGATGGGTAGGTGTGATTCTCTTGAAAACAAATATAATATAAATTGTTTCACTTTTCACTTTGACAAAATTAATCCATTGTATATTTATTAAATTCTATATTTAAAGATAAAAATAACTAATTCAATATCAATTCTTTTAATTTGATCTAATTATAAAATCAAATTAGTTTATAATTATGATTTAAAAATAAGGTAGACAGCCAAATACATAAATTAATAATACACGCACGGCACATTTTTGATAAATATAACACGAATAATAATATAAAAATAATAATAAAAATAAATAGGGCTGGACCTAGGGATGGCAATTTAACCCGTACTGTCCCGACCCGCCCGTACCCGTCCTGATGGGGCGGGTATTTTTTGAATTTAACGGATAACGGGGCGGGTACGGGGCAACAATTTTTTGCCCCGCCGGGTAATGGGGCGGGGATGGGGCAAGCATGCCCCGCCCCGCATACCCGCCCCTACCCGCCAAAAATTCCTGCCCCGCATCCCCACCTCGTTTTCCCGATTAGCTTTCATCTCGTTAGCTACCGGCCAGCCCGCATACACGTTCCGCAGGGGAGGTTCTGGGTTCGATTTCTCATCCGGGCAAAATATTTTGCTAGGATTTTTCATGGCGCAGCTGGCGCTGGGCTGGGCGGGCGGGGTGCCTTGGACTGGCGAGCTGGGCTCGGGTGGGGTGGTGGGCTGGGCTGGACTGGGCTTTAACTGGAGCGGGACGGGGAATCCCGCCCCGCCCCGTGCCCCGACGAGGCGGGGATGTGGCGAAAAATTTAATACCCGCCGGGGCACGGGGTGAGTATGGGTAATTTTTTCCTTAGCGGGAATGGGACGGGGACGGGGTGACCCAATACCCGCCCCGCCCCATTGCCATCCCTAGCTGGACCAAGGGAGAGGCCCACAAGGCAGTCGCCTAGGACACTCAGTACAACATACAATTTATGGAAACCTTTTTTTTTTCCATTTTAGGGTACTCTGCGCCTCGACCACACTACTGTAGGCACAGTCACGTAGCACTCCACCCTTGCCACTTTCGCCCCCGCAATGCTCCGCACCTCCACACACACTCCTGCCATAGCTACAGGAACGCATCCTAGATCACCGGACTCGTTCACCACAGCCATGGAACCACCTCGGCCTCGACTACCTTGGCACCTGCCCTTTCACCAACCACTGAGGTCACGTGAGACAATGATGTAGGACGATGGGATGGCCAAGCCTATGGTTGACTAACGACGATCCCTCACCTCAGGCCCGCCTCACTCGACGACGATCCAACCAATTTTGATTTTTAGTGATCCCTGACCCTCAAGCCCGTTAGTTCATGACACCCACTCTGAGTCTTTAACGAGATGACTCTGAGTCTCAATGTCCATGTTTTTTCCCTTTTAGTCTATATAATGTATAAATGTATAATATGTATTGAATTGAATAATTTTAATTTGGTGTTGAGATGTATTAATTATGTACGAATGTTTTTATTTTTTTATATATGTTTTTTCAATATATACATATATTAGCGATTTGATCCTAAGTGATTTGGGGTGACAATTTGGATTTTAGTTACTATATTTATGATAATATATTTTAATGTTTTGAATTGATAGTTGTAGATTTTAGTTTGAGACTATTATTAATATTAAGTAAGTTATGAAATTTTAAATTTAATCACTAAAATTTAAAAGATAAAGTAAAATAAATTAGGATAGTTCACTTGGCATCTTTTTCCTTAAATTAAACAGATAAAATACTCTGGAGAAACAAATTTACAAACATTGAAAAGATAATAAATTTTTTATATATTAAATTATAATATATCAAATTACGCATGAATTTTAATATAATAACTTATAATATGTTCTTTTCATTTATTTTAGTTTCATGTGCGTACGTGAACTCTTTATTGCGCAACACTCTAGCTTCAAAATTTCAAATATTATGTCCCAATTGTGCCTTGACGACTTAACAGGCAATTGCAATATAGAGATAGTGAATTGTGAACAATTAACTCACTTCACAAACTTTTGGATCTTCTCAGAGATGTTAATTTGAATTTTTTAAATATTTTTCAATGATAATTTTAGATTTATAGTCATCCAAAGATGATAGATCAAAATTTTGCTTTGATATTAATTTGTACAAAAAATCAATTTTTCATTAGTTTTGCCAAAATTATTCTAGATCTAAACTTCAATATCCTATTTAAATTTATGATTTTTAAATTTTAGGATAATTTATAAAATATTAATTTATTATTTGACTTTACATTGTGAATTTATAATATAAATTTTAATTTTCTCTTATTTTAATTATATAAATTTACATGTAAATTTTAGAGTCATTTGCATTAGGAGTTGTCCATATCATATTTATCTATATCAAGACATATCAAGATCACAAGGTAAAACTTGTTGAGAAGGAAAGGTCAATAATATCTTATCATTCACTAACAAATATATTGTATTAGTTGTATATTTATTTAGTTGCTTTTTATATTTAGACTACCTAGAATAGATTATCGTGATTGTAGGAAAGATTAGCATGATTCTTGTATAAAGTAACGTCACTTGTTTCAATAAACATAATTCAAAAGGCAAATATTATCATTTTTTCGACCACCACCCAAGAGGTATGGGAAGACCTTTGAGATCATTTTTCTCAAAGCAATGCTCCTTGTATTTTTCAGATTGAGAGGGACATTACTTGTTTTGATCAAGATCAGATGACTGCTGCAGCTTATTACACAAGGCTAAAATAATTATGTGATGAACTAGGATAACACTGTTTGCTCTTGTGGGGCAGACCATAAGAGACGCCAATTGATGCAATTTCTTATGGGAATCAATGAGTCCTATAGTGCAATTCAAGGGCAAATTTTGTTGATAAATTTGCTACCTGATGCTGGCAAGGCTTACTCCTCCATCGTATAAGAGGAGAAGCGGTGAAGCTTGGGGGCTGCACATGGGACGATGGAAAACTCGGCCATGGTTGTTTAAAGGGCTATAGCGATGGCTCTGGCTATTTGACATGGATAAGGTTCTTCTTCCCATTCCAACCCATCTAATCGAAAGCCTTTGCATTGCTCTTATTATAACCGTGACCATCATGTCTGAGAAACATGCTGGAAGTTGCATGGATACCCACCAGAACACCCTAAACATGCATCCAACATGTCTGATTGAGGAAGCACTCATTTCAAGAGCAATTATAACCATCAATAATAGCTTTTTTTTCCCTTCATTTGTTTGGTCTTATTTTTTTCTTCTCATTTTTTCTTTTTCTTTTTGTTAGTCAAGGCATAACATTGTGTCTCTACCATTACATATTCTAATCTCCACCATCGCCCATTCTTCTTTAGCGCCGCCGTCGGGTCTACAAAGAAGCCTAACACTGCCCCATATGAGAACAGGTCTTCTAGCTTCTCTATGTCCAGGAATGATATCTCGATTTTTGACGACACCGAGGGAAGCTTGTTCGGAGAAGGAGATCCACACCATTGAGCTCTATGGTAGCCCCCATAACTTAGTGGCAGTGAGGGATTGGGTGTCATGGTCAAAGAGCTTAGACAGGCATGCGTAGACTTGCTGTTTGAGACATATGCGTTGTTAATAATTTTTTTAAAATATTAAGGATATATTTGTAATTATGTTAATTTATTACAATCTATTACCTTGCATACCAAATGCACTAAAAAGTAATGAACCATTCCATTCCATTCCAATGTTGATTTCAGTCTCATGTGAATTTAATTCCCTTCAATTTGCTTATTATGTATCAAACATGCCCTTAGTCATCAAAGGGTTTCTGAAGCATAAGTCAACACTCAGATGACTTTAAAGGCTAGAGGAATTAAATTAGAAAGCTTCATTCAAACATCGAATCATAAGAATTAAACTTAGGAAGAAGCAATCTTGACATAAAAGTAATATCCCCAAGAATTTTGAAATGTAACAAACTTTGCAAAAAGAAATAGGAAAAAGGATTTTTGTACGTAAAACTAATTTTTTTCATGTTATTTTTGTGAAAATTCCAGATCTAAACTTCATATCCTTTCATTTATTTAAATTTATGGTTTTTAAAATTTTAGGGTAATTTATCAAATATTAATTTCTTATTTGATTTTACATTGTGAGTTTAATTATATAAATTTATACGTAAGTTTTGGATTCATCAAGAGTTGTCCATTTTAGGTGTTATCTGTACTAGGCCATATCTGGATCAGAGGGTAAACTTGAACAATATCAAAGAACACTATTTAAAGGATCAACGAGGGTTTGTAACTAACAATTCTAAGGGTTTCCCCACATTGATTTTAGTGTTTGTAATAACCAATAACTTTAATGGGTTAAAGGCTTTCAATTTAAAATTAGAAGAGTTTAGAAGTCATACAAATTTACATCAGAGAGTTAAAGTCAAAGGACTTTAAAAATCTGAAGGATTTTAGAAGTCATTAGATAACTTGAAAATCCGAAGGGTCTAATATTAGAAGACCTTTTGCTATGCCTTGGATATTAAAACAAAATGGATTAACTTAAAGATCATACAAGTTTTACCAAAAGACTTGTTCTTTACAAAGAAAAAGACTTTAGAGTAAATCAGAACAGTTTAATATCAAAGACTTTAAATAATTTTAGAATGACATTGTACCACTTGAAGTATGAAACGAGTTTGATATCATAGGGCTTTAAAGGTTATTAGAGTGTTGTAATATCAGAAGGCTTCAAAGAGAAAATTAGAGGATTTAATCATCATAAGGCTTTTGAAGCTTAAGTCAACACTTAGATAACTTTAAAGGTTAAAGGACTTTAAATCAAAAAGTTTCAACCAAACATTGAATCATAAGAATTACGCTGATAAAGAAGCGATTTTGACATAGAAGTCATATCCCCAAAAATTTTGAAATGTAGTAAACTCTGTAAAAGGATTTAGGAAAAGTGAGAGACTTTGCTATCAGATCATCTCCGTAGGACTTTGAAACATGGAAAGAACTCTTCCTGTGACAGAACTCAAGATTTTTCTAGGATTAACTAGTTTTGATAGGAGGTACATCAAATATTTTATTACCATTACTGTTCCATTAACTGAATATTTGAATAAAAGAAAGTTTCAATGGAATAAAGAGATGAAGAAGAGTTTCCAAGTGTTAAAGGAGAAATTATGTCAAGCACTAATATTAACACTTTTAGATTTCTCTAAATTATTTGAGGTGAACTGCAATGCATGGAGTTAACATTAGAGCTATGTTGTCTTAAGAAAAGAGATCAATGACCTTTTTTTAGTGAGAAGTTATGTGAAGCTCAAAGGACTTGATCTATTGATGACAAAAAGTTTTATGTAGTTGTGAAAGCTTTTCAGATTTATGAGCATTATTTGGTGGGTAAAGAATTTATTCTTTATTCTAATTGTGTGGCTTTGAAGCACCTTAATGGACCAATGAGGATCAACAAAAATATGCATGCCAGGTGAATCTAGTTTTTATAAAAGTTCTCATTCAAACTTATGCATAAATATGTAGTCTAGAATTGGGTCGTTGATGCATTAAGAAGGAGAGTTGATTTGTTAGTAACTTTGCGTGCTAAAATTGTGGAATTTGACAAGCTAAAGTACTTGCATGCCACTAATGGAGATTTTCAAGAATTGTGGAGAGAGTGTATTACCCATAAGCCTTATAACCATATTTAGGAGGGATATGTAATGAAAGGGAATTAGTTGTGTATTGATAAATCTTCCTTAGGGGAGAAAGTGATTCGAGATCTCCACGAAGGGGATTTACAAGGCATTTGGGAATAGATAATACTATAATGATTGTAGTTGAGAGATATTATTGGCCTCACAAGCATCGTGAGTCGGATTGGGAAAAATGTTATATCTGTCAAATAACGAAGGGACAATCTCAAAGGGGAGTTGATTATGTATTTGTGACATTTGACAAATTTTCAAAAATGTCTTACTTTATCCCTAGCAAGAAAATTGATGATGCACGGTCCATTGTGAAATTGTTCTTTCAAAAGATAGTTTATTTGAATGGAGTTCCTAAATCTATCACTTCAGATAGGGATAGTAAATTCCTTAATTACTTTTGAAAAACTTTATGTTTATGTTCACTTTTTCCTTGAATTTTAACAATTCTGCACATTCACAAACTGATGGCCATACTAAGGTGATGAACACAATATTGGGCAATCTAATCAGGCGTGGAGAGAAACTGAAGTAGTGGGATCAAGATTTGGCACAAGTAGAAGTATAAAATAGACCATTGGTTCGTGGACCGTGCGAACCAAAGCTAACCAGATAATAAAATTTTTGGTTCATTTCAGTTATGGGATTAAACGGATCAGACCTAAACAGACTGAGCCGTATAGACCAAATTCGTGTAGATGCGGACCAGTCCACGAACTCATTTTTCTTTCAACTATTACTCATCCTACCTAGCAGACTGGTATCCAAATTCTAAACCATTAATTTTAAAAATAAAGTTTAGAAACATAAACTTTTAAACATGGTTGCAAAATTAAAATTTTAAAAGATGTTTGATAGAAATTAACTTATTAATTTTTAAATGGGAAATATATATAAAATTGTGGGTTGATTTTTAAATGGTATAGAATTATTATTGCAATATCTTATTTTTTTTATAGATTAAATTATTATTATATGTTAATTTATTACAAAATATTTTTAATGTTACTCTTACAATTTGAAGAAAATAAAAAAGGAAAAACAAGCACAGATCGGCCCCTAGATTTGCCTGGTTTGCATGTGGACATAGCAGTCAATTTTTGATCCATTAAAATCGTGGGCTTAAACAGGATGATTTATTTAAGCTCGCTTCACAATGGACCAATCCATTTTACACCCCTAGACATAAACTAAGTTTACTTACAATAATTTGCTCAATAGAGATGCCTTTTTTAGTGGTTTACACAAAGCACCACAATATGTTTCGAATTTGGCATCATTACCTAGTGGTAGGGATAATAATGTGGATGCTAAACATATAGTTGAGCAGTACCAGAAAATAGTTACAAGAGTCTGAGTGATCAAGAGATTAAGTGGGCTAAACAATAGTGTGGATGCTAAACAAAGATTAAGTGGGCAAATGCAAAGTATAAAGCAGTTGCTTACTCTCACAAGTGTTAGGAGTTGTTTGTCGTGAGCGACCAAGAGATGGTATTTTTGTTAAAGAAGAGGTTTTTTGTTGGCAAATATAGTAAATTACAGTCAAAGAATATATGATCCATATAATATTATGCACAAATCAATGATAATGCTTATGTTATTGCATTGTCGGATGATTTGGCTATTTTTTGGACATTCAATATGACAAACATCTACCCATTTCATTCTCATTATGTGCCATTATACGCTACAATGAACTCATAATCGAGTTCTTCTCGGGCAAGAGAAAATAATACAGCGCCAATACACATTGGGAGGTAAAGGTGAAAATTTTCTTTTTATTTACCTTTAATTAATTTACATTTTACTTTCCTTATTTTTATTAATTTTAATTAGTGTGATATATCTTAGTATTTAAGAGTTTCTATTTATCTGTTAGACCATTAATGATATATATATATATATATATATATATATATATATCTTGTTAATTAAAAATTTTATTTAGGTGTTACATTATTAATTACCAATTTAACACTCTTTGATACTATAAATAGGTTTCTAGAATCATTGTAATAATATACATAATTTTTACTCTATTTTTATCAAATTATGAATTAGTTTTTATTAATTATTTCTTTGGTATAAAATATTACAGGTATTATAGGTATGAAAGAATTTTTTTTCTTTTTTTCAGTCCAAAAGAAATATTATAGGTATGGAAAAAGAAATCGTGGAAGTACGTTACCTTTTCTATCCAAACATTTACGGTCATGACTTTTTTTAAGGTAAAAAATACAAGTTGAGTAATTTATATGAGAAAAAAAAAGTCTAGTAAAATGATTTGTAACAGTAATTATCTTAACACATAACAGCGAACAAAGTTGGATCGAACCTAATTATTAATTTAATACTATCATAGGCTAGAGGAATAGAGGTAGCATCATTCAGCATGACAAATAATATTGCTACCGTTTAGTATATTGAGATGGTTTCATATACCTATAATTTTATGTTCATTTGATTAAAATGGGTGAAGTTGCATCCGACAGCGTCAATAATGAATGCTAATTAATAATAATTGTTAGGAATACGCGGGGCGTCTGACGCAATTCGCTATTCCCACCTGACACACCAACAAGAATCATAAGAACGCCTTTTGACATTTTTACTCCTAATTTTCTTTTTCTTAAAATATTATTCAACCTTTTATATTGTTTTTATTGACCTTATATTATTATTATATTACCAGTCTAACGAGAATTTTAATATATTTAAAAATTCGTGCTAAACTACACATATAATACTTATATTAAATATAAAATTATTATGATAAAAAGAAGACTGTTGTAGTAATATGCTTCTTTTTAATATTTGAAATTATTATTTCTCACACTAAAATGTCATCAAAATATTAAAAATAGCAAAACACCATCTAAATGGTATCAAAAGGTCAAAACATAATATGACTGATTTGCTAGACCAACCAGGTTTAGAAGTGCTAATGATTTATGACCATCCTGCTTATTTAAGACATCACAACTATGTTGGGAAAAATTTCAAACATATAAATATTAAATGTATTGTGTTATCTTTGAAAAAGCCTTAATTTCAACAAGATCACTCTCAGAGTAATTTTTGATTATCACAAAAGAGCTATATCAATAAAGTTTTTATAAGGTTTAGCATGTAGGACAATAAATCAGGTGGCACTTCTGTAGCTAAAAGAGACAAATTTAGTCACAATCTGTGCCCTAAAACTACTCTTGAAATTAAGGAAATACAAAACATTCTTTATGCATCAGCAATAGGGAGTTTAATGTATGCTCAGGTTTGTATGCCTCTAGATATTGCATATATTGTTCGTATGTTGGGCAGATATTTAAGAAACCCTGGGATAGATCATTGGAAAGCAACCAAACGGGTTATGAGATATTTATAGAAAACGAAAGATTACATGCTTACATATAGGAGATTGGATCATTTGGAGATCATTGGGTATTCCGACTCTGATTATGCTGGATGTCAAGACAATAAAAGACTCACTTCAGACTACTTATATTTATTGGCTGGAGGAACTATATCTTGGAGGAGTGTCAAATAGGCATTAATAGCTTCTTCCACCATAGAAGCAGAATTTGTAACATGTTATGAGACATCCAATTGTGAAATATGGTTGCGAAATTTTATCACTAGGCTGCACATTCTGAAGGGCATAGAAAGACCACTCAAACTATATTGTGACAATAAGTCTGCAATGTTATATTCTAATAACAATAGGAGTTCTTCAAAGTTAAGGCATATTGATATTAAATATCTAGTTGTGAAGGAAAAAGTACAAAGTGGAGAGATATCTATAGAGTATATTGGGATAAACTCCATGATAGCGGATTTGCTTACAAAAGGATTGCCCCCCAAGATCTTTCATGAGCACACTGCTTATATGAGTAGAAAATAATACTTTTAATATTTTAGTGTAATATTTGGAAAATAATACTTTTGGAAAATAACACTGCTTATATCAAAATGATTGTAATATTTGGTGAAAGAAAGGAACACGTGCATGCATAAGTGAAGGAACTAGTCCAAGTCTTCTTGAGACTTTCGCTGCAAAATAATAAAACTAATAATTAGGAGTTTGTAAATAAAATGTTTACAAACTGGAATAGTTGTTATATGATACTATTTTATTGTTATATAAACTTTGTAGACAGAAATAAAGGGATATGAATGAAAATGTTTGAATGGAGAAATAAAGGGATCTGTAATTATTTTGTTCTTTTTAACATTGTACATTTTTACACTTAATTAATTATTTTGAATTATTTTCCATGAATCATGTCTATACCTATGCACCTTATTTTAAATAGTTTATGTGGATAACATTTGCATGGAAAGCAGGTCTAAAGAATTTAGGATAAATTTGACTAATTTCTTAATTATAATTGTACAAGAACCCATTCTAAGTTTGAAGCTCTATTGAACAAGTTAATGTTGTGTGGATAATTACTTGAATCAATGTTAAGCAGTCTATTGTTTTTATATATTATTATGAGATATTTGGTTTGTGTAGTTTGTTAAAATTTAATTAATTATAGGATCTTTATTTACCTAGAAATTATTTGATCTGAAACAATAAATCGGAAGCGTACCTGAACCCATTGCTAGAGTTTGATCAATGAGTTGTGATATTCCAAATTAGCATGATCCTTATGAACCCTAGTTCTTAATAGCTTTGTCGATGGGGATACAGACCTAATAAGCCGTCGTGTAACCTTGAAACCATAACCCTATATATATAGTATTTCCTATTTTCAATTTGGTCCCTCATCAAATTAAAAATAGCAGTCTGCTTTCTACACATTAATTCTATGACAATCACACCCTTAAGCCTTTTTTAAAATCTTAATTAGATCACTTTAATTTAGGTTTTCCGAAGATAGCACAACACATTTAATATTTACATTTTTGGCTTTATATGATGAAAATTTTCCAACAATCTGCCACTGGGCTATATATATATATAACTATATAAATGTGTATAATCTTATGAGCTCCAAAATGTTGCTATTTCAACCTTAGGATATCTGAATAATTTCGTCCATTAATTATGACATTATAGGATTAAAGCAATTTTCACCACATTTAATGTGGCTAAACACGCCAATGGTCACATACAATACCATAACTAAATAACATAGATCAATCATGGATGCATAGTGTGGAAATTACATGCAATGTGATCTATACATGTTTATTTCCAACTGGTTCTACTGAATTGAGATCAAATCTTAACACAATATAACAAAGTGTCCTGAACTAAATACTTTATTTTTGATCAGAAAATTCATAAATCTATAAGTATATAAAAATGTTTAAAACCAAACATAGAAAATAAAACACTAAAATATGATATCTTGGGGGGCAATCCTTTTGTAAATCCTTCATGTAATACTTGTAATCTTTCACCAAATCCTTCACTTGATATTACAATCCTTCATGTAATACTTTTGATATTACACCAAATATTAATCCAATATTCATTTAAAAACATCAATAAATATTGTATTTCGGTACTGTTTATCCCAAAAAGAAAAGCCGCTAGTGGCAATTTTTTGTAGTGGTAATAATTAATTTATCATAGTATTTTATCAATTTTACAGGAGCAAAAGTTAAGAATTTAACTTATTGGAGAGACTCGTATCCTAAAATATAACTTCAAAGTTGATGTTGAAAACCAGCAAAGATATATGAAAAAGTAATAGAAAAAACTTGCGGGTAGGTTCTCTTTGTGGCTATTATAATATCCTATAAATGAGGCGTTGACATGTCAATTAATTTCTTTTTGTTTTGTTCCAAAATCTAGCTCAAAAATCTGTTTACACTCAAAAATCATTTCTCGAACGCTCAAAAATCACTTATGAACACGAATTTTTTAGCATCGCTTTACATGTCATCTCCTAATTTGCAAGCCGATAATAACCAAAAATTGGCTCGTTCCATCCAAAGTGGCACTCAAAAACTCAAAAGAATATCATAAATGTGATGCTGAACATCAATTCATCGCACATCTTGGAACAAGTTAATTTATTTTAAATATAATTGTATTTTAAGTTTTTGAATATTAGCTATATTTCAGTATTTCTAGAACTATAGATAGATATGCATTTGACTGTGGACAACAACCGCAGTTCAATAATGCCTACTTTCTGCACACTCCGTCTATCTACAAATTTCTCACACCTATAACAAATCATTTAAGTTGGGCACCAGGCATGCATGAGTTGAGTTCAATAATTGCAATGACCCCAAAAGCGTGACACAACTGAACCCCGTCACATCGTTTGGTGTTTTTATTTAAATATTAAAGCAACAACATAAACAAAAACTATCCATGCGCGTGCATGGTGGCATGGCGCCAACCTACACGGGCCACTACCGTTGGCATTGTAGTCCCTCGATTAATTTTTCACGAACATCCACTCAACCCCCCACTATCTATAACGTAATAAATGTTTTTTCTTAATGCATGGCCGATTCAAAACGTCGGGGCATATTTTTATTTCTAGTGTTTTATATTTTTATTTTTAAAATATTATGAATGAATCTAGAATTTCAATCCAGAGGATTCACAGGATATCAGGGGGACGAATCTTAAACTATACTGATGATCAGATCTACAGATAGCTATATGTGGCGTGATGTCTCATTGTCTGGGGTCTTCACCATTGAGAAACTGGAGTAGAAGATTCAAAAATTCAGAGTTATGTGTACATCTCTCTCTCTCTCTCTCTATATATATATATATATTAAAAATTATTAATATGTCTTAAGAGTCTCGTTCCTATGTTAAAATATATATTTAAAATAACTAATATGCCTCCAAATCAGACTTGAAGTCATGTGAACTAGGGGTGGGCAACGGATACCCGCCCCCGCTATCCCGCCTGCTATTCGCTCCGCCCCCGCTATGCAGGGCGGGTTACCCTACCCAAGCAAGAGCAGAGTGCGGTTTTTAAACTTGACACCCCACTCCAGGCGGGAACGGGGAGCAGTAATAGGTAGCGGGGTACCCCGCCCCGCCCCCATCCTGCCTAATTTTAATAATATTTATTTATAATTTTATAATATTTAAAATAGTATTATTTAACTATTATTTTTGATTTTTTATATTTTTAAATGATATTTATTATTATAAAATTAAATTATTTTTAATAAGTTTTTGGTTAAAAATGATGTAGAAATTTGATTTAAGCCAAAATTATTGATATGGATAGATCCAATAAAAAGCGATAACAAGATATGGGTAAATCGAATCTCATTCGCAAACACATTAAAGAACGGTATATCCTATCACGCCTATATATGGAACGAGATACAATCTTAAAATTTAATCTACTGCCTAAGCGAAGACATGATGCGGTAATAAGTTGATTCCGCTTCCGATAGGACCCGAATTACTCTTATTAACTGCTTCGTGGAGCCTCTAAAAGTCAAGATTGTCTTAAGAGAGAAATCAATAAAAGTTGATAGCGGGGTATGGGCGGATGAAGCCTCCGGCTTACCCCGCCATAGGACGGGGTACCCCGCCCCGCCTACACATGGGACGAGGTACGGTTTAAAAAAAATTTTACCTACCTAGGCGGGGGCGGGGTACGGTAAGAGGTAGCACCCCTAATGTGAACTTAGTGGGAATGAATTTTTATGATAATTTTATTATTTGTATTGTATTAAATTATGTTTAAAATATATTACTTTCATTTATAATATTATTTAATTCGCAACAGGTCACCGCATGTGGCATGGACAAGGAGAGCCCAGCCCATAGATAAAAATATGCCTTATATTATTGTCTACATATAATGCTTCCCACACAACCGAAATAACATAAATAATCCAAAACCCAATTGACTTGGGAAGCAAACCCAAAAGCGATATTAATGTTTGGCTAGGAGAGGGAGGCTAATTATTAAATTTTTGTAAACTATTATACCGTTCGTTGCATATGTATATATGTAGAAGAAAAAATTTAAAAACTGAGGGGGGAGCATGGCACCTTCGCCCCTGCAAAATATCATATTATTTTTTGATAAAAAATTAGAAATAATAAAATTACTTTTATTTAAGTATTACTAAAAATAAAAATTTTATTTATTATTTTTTAATTTTTTATTTCTTAATCTCGTAAACAACTATTATATTTTGAGAATGAAAATAAAAAACTACCTAATCAAACATGTACTAAGATACATTAAACTAATTCGGCAACACAATACATGTATTATACTACTAGATAAATTACCCAAAAGTTTATTGGTTGAACAGAGTTTACATATTAAACTTGGGTTTTACTATTAATTTAAATACCAGTTTAAATAAAGTGCATTATTTCTAAAATATTTTTAATTATTTTATATTAACCCATTATGCTCATTTTTTAGGTCAGTTGACCCAAAAATGACATCATCCATATATATTTGTACCACCAAGATAGTACATTTGACTTTCTTTAGGAATAATATGGAATCAAGCTTCCCTTTTCTAAATTTGATCTCTAAAAGGAACTTTCACAATGTGTCTATTAATGACCTTAATTAGGATCCAACAATAATCTAGAGAAAGATAATCAAATACCCAAACTAGCCCAAATAATTCAAATAATTAACCAAAAAAGTCGAAATATAGAAATAAACCTATAATATAAGAGTTTATAATTGTCAATAGTCATTAATATGAATAATCTGAATATATCGAAATACAAGACCTATTTATAGGCAAGCTAATAACTAAGAATTGTAAACCAAATATAATTAGGAAACTAAAGTAAAATACCAAGATA
Organism: Taxillus chinensis; assembly: GCA_023512835.1. Classification (NCBI taxonomy): domain Eukaryota; kingdom Viridiplantae; phylum Streptophyta; class Magnoliopsida; order Santalales; family Loranthaceae; genus Taxillus; species Taxillus chinensis. Next base: position 35,746,524 of record CM042088.1, on the reverse strand, counting down.
CCCTAATATAAATTAAATAAAGGAAAATAATAAAACAAAAAGACTTCTAATAGACAAAGGAAAGTAAATATAAGAAGAGTCAAAGCAGTAGAAGATGTCTTGCACAACATGATTCGTCTAAGTGGCGATGCACATATCGCACGTCACGAGAAGCAGCTCAAGATTGGCGGGTTACCATAGGTGTTAGTATAAGGTTTTCACCATTCCCTCACCCTTCAACTTCCCTTGTCCTCAAGAGAAAATTGGAGAAATTGCTATACATCCAAAGTATAACACCCAATTAATCCCAGAAACCCATAATCCTTTACAAATTTCTTGACCTCTTTCTTTACACTACAAAAAATTAAAAATATAGCGGCGGTTCCTTCGTGGCGGTTTATATAAACCGCCACTAAGTAAAGACATTAGTTGCGGTTTCTTGACCGCCACTAAATATTTCGCAAATTTAGACATAATTTGCCTTTGTGGCGCTTTAAAACCGCCACACGGAAATTTGCGCGCAAAATTTTTTTTCGCTTGCGCGCAAATTTTTTTCGCTTGTGTGCTCTATTTCCGCCCTTTCTTTTCGCCAATCCACCTTGCCTCCCATTTCCTATTCGTGAATCATGAAACCTAAGTGCGAAATACCCAACCTCACTCACGTTGTATGCAGAATCCCCAAACTCACGTTTAAATCGTCCACACCTGTATGAATCCCCAAATCGCCAGCACTCGCTTAGGGTTTTACTCAATCACAGAACTATCTCAGTTTCAATCTCAAGGATTCATGTTTGAGTTTCAGAGCCCCTCGGTGGCGTGCGTTGTTGGAGTCAGAAGACTTGTCCGTGTGAGTCGAGAAGGAGGACGAAGCGCTGGACGCGGTAGCGACAGAGGACGAAGCACTGGACGAAGTGCTAGACGCGGAACAAGGTGGCAACTGGCGAGGCTGGGTATGTAGTCTATATCAATTCATTTTTTTGTGCTCGGATATTACAAAGCATTTGTTTAACATTCTTTGATGGGCTCTGCCAAAAAAACGAAAACAACAGAGGGATTCTTGTTTGTTTAAGACTATCAATTTTTTGGTGAATTTCTTTCTTTGCTTTATTTTTGTTAATTCTTTCTCTTCCTCGGGAGATAATTAATTAAATTTTAACCTCCTGATTGCGTTGTTTCCTTATTCTTTATTTTTCGCTAAGATTGCAACATTTTGATTATTGTTATATGTTATTTATTATTTTTGTATTCATTTGTTCAAGTGTAATCAATAATCAAATTTGGTTATTACGCAGTTATACATTAAAGAATTTTTGCTGGAAGGCTGAGACTGGAGTCTTGTTTTTTCCTGCATTTTCAGGTGTTGACAATGTTGGCTGGAGCGCTTCTTGAAAAGCAAATTGTGATTGTGTGTTCTAATCTGGTATGTTTCCTCAGTAAGTTCATGGCCTTATGCAGTTTTCCCTTTCTTCTTTGTATTGCTAGGAGAGTTGTTATAGGCACAGTTGTGTTCTAATATGCTCTTTATAACAACTGTATATGGTTGCATGCTTAACTGTTTTTATGTTATAGGCATTATAGGTTGGCCTCTTAGACAATATAGGTTATATGGAACATGGCTCTGTTGTGTGTGTGTGTTTGTTACATTTCCATGGCAAGATGATTGTAGATGATCCAAAATAATAATTGAAATCAACAGAAAAAGAAAATTTTAATATATAGATATATGTTATTTGGCTCTTTGGCCTATGTCCACTAGTGGCTATTTGTCTGGTGTAGACCATTTTATTTTCCATAAGTGCAATGAACATAGTTGTTATGTGAAGCAATGATTAAAATTTCTGTTGCTCCTCTTTGATTCTCAATATTTTCTGTAGCATGTTCATTGAAGAAAGGCTAGAGTAGTTAACAAAGGGCATTGATGTTTTAGATTTGGAAAAGCCAGAGGGGTATTAGAAGCAAGAACATTCCAAAGATCAGTTTTCAACAAAAAGTGCAACATTGGGTATGCTGAATGGAATTTCTGAAACTGTTCTTTGCATTGCTGGGTCATTGATTGATTTAAAATCATGCATTACAAGCTTGGAATTTGCAGAGGTAGTTGATAATGGTCCTTTTTGTTAAATTCTATATATAAAATGGGGGTCTTGATTTTCATTATATTTTCTCCAACAATATATATTTTTGTATTAATAATTTTCCTTATAGATGAAATAATGATTCTCTATATCATTGCATTGGTTTCAGGCACACAATGCTCTTTTAGCTGAGGAAGAGGCAACTGCTTTGTCAGTATGGGCTGTTGCATGCTTATGTGGGTCTCTGCGACTTGAAAATGTAAAGCTGCCTGAGTTTTAATAGCTTTTAACTGGAGTCACTAAGATACATGATGTAGTTATTGGAGTAAAGAAATCATGTCTTAGTATATTCCATGTCTTAGTCTATTGGGATTTCAAGCTTTCCCTTATCTTATCAAAAACAATAAGGCTAAATGTTGACCTTACAGATGTAGATGTTGTAAGAATTGATGATTTTTATTGCCGGGTATGTCCTTTTGCTTTTTTCTTCCAATTGGTTTGTATTTTTAGTCCTTTATTTGTTGACCAAAGTGTGAAGGCAATGATCTGATTGTAAAGTGCAGGATGATAATGACTTCTTTGTATATAATAAAGATGGAGAACGACTCATACATACGGATGGAACTGGTTTTATTTTCGAAGATCTTGCTTCTATGTGTCCGTTGAATGTACATAGAGGTTCTTGTTTTGATAGTGAAAACAAGGTTTGAGATGTTGACTTGATTAACTGATTTTATCTGCGTTTTATCCTACAAGGATTGCTCATTTGTTCCATGGCATATATTTTTTGTAATATGAAATTTGCTATTGTTTTCAGAAATCATTCCTAAATTCTACTACTCTCTAAGAGATGCCATATTGCATTTCCTTCTAAATATTTATGAATCATGTCATCTTTCATATATTTTGTGTTTTTTCCTTGAGTGCTTTATTTATTGATATGATGCATCTGTATTATTAGTGGGGTCTTTTTGTTAGTTATGAGATTGTTGCTTGTGCTCTTTTGAATTTTTATTTTTTTAAAAAAAGGTATTTAGTGGCGGTTTTTAACCGCCACCAAGGGTTTTTTTTAAATTTTTGAAGGATTTAGTGGGGGTTACAAACCGCCACTAAATCCAAAGTTAACCGCCACTAAATCCAAAAGTACTTAGTGGCGGTTATTCCGGCGGTTGGTTAAAAACCGCCGATATTATTGTTGTGGCGCTTACTTTTCCGGCGGTTTTTAAACTGCCACTAATTCAGTTAGTGGGAGTTAAAAACCGCCATGAAAGTTAAAAAAACCGCCACTAAAGCCATGTTTTTTTGTAGTGTTATGTGAACTTCTTTCCCAAAATTAAACTGTTGCAAAAACCGAAACGAAGCAGATCTTGGATCTATCGTGAGTTCTGCCCATATCTCTGGCCTGTGGAACACTTTTGCAAATAAGGATGGAAGAGAGTGTTAATGGGAAGTCATAGCATAGGGAGGTTGGGCGTCGATTGGTCCAATTATAAAGGCCACGTTGTTAGGAACGATTATGAACTGGGTGTGCCTTGCGTCGAGGACATCATCTAACTAGGCATCATTGAGGAAAAGGATCACATTGTCAGTAAAGACTTCAATGGTGAAGGTTTAAGTTAGGTTCTTCATCAAAGTCTTTAGGTTCACTTTCAACCTCCTTTGTACCATCTTTTTCTTTATTAGAATACACTTTATGTTTGCTAAATAATGCCTTGAGAGCAATAGTCTTTTCTCTTTTAGTGAGTTTTTCATCCTCCCTCTGATACCACTACTCATAGGTTGTAAGACTCCCATAATGCTCAACAAGGGGAATGTTGATCCAATCTAGATATATCAAAGTAACCACCTTCACATGAAATGTTTCAGGGAGAAATCTAAAGAATTTATCATTGGTGTCCTCATCGGACATCTCATTCCTATAAGTCCTTAAATCCAACAACAGTTGTGTACATCTATTGCATATGCTCTCGAGACTTTCCCTGGGTTTGGAATTGAAAACCTCATAATGTTGCTTATTATCGATCTCTTATTCAATTTGACTTTTTTGTTCCCTTTATAGAGAATGCACGGTTTACCTTATATTTCTTTAACACTTCAACAATTTTGCTCTATCATCAAATGCTTGGAAAAGCAAGAATTTTGCTTTGTAGCCCAATCAAACTTTTATTTTATGTTGTTTGCACCAGTTATCCTATTTTAGAACAGAAATTCTCTTATTTCAAAATAACCACTTCTAGGAATGTGTTGTCCATTGTAGACTATCTCATACATGAGCTCATCGATGTTTTCCATGTGAGTGATCATCTAAACCTTCCAAAGTTAAATTCTTTTCTTTGAGCACCTTAGAATAAGTCCTAGATTATTATTGTCGTAGATGAACATACCTTTATTGGCATTATCGTCTTTGTTACTGTTAACACCTTGAGTGCCGATATAATCTTTTATAGAACTAGTAGAAACTTGCTCAGATACTAATTCATTTTCTCGAGCCAAGGTTTAGGGGGGTGAATAGACCAAGGACAACTTTTTATGGCTATTACTTACTTAATAACACTATATCTACAATATGAATAAACTTTGTAGAAGACAAACAGAATGAAACGATGAAAGTGAATAATGTATTATAAACTTTCAAAGATGGTTGTTGTGTTACAATAAAACCTACCAAAAATAATGACAAACAACTATGAACTATGGAAATAATAAATATTCTAAAATAATCATGCTTAATCACTTTATTTAAACTCTCATTTACAATACATATAGATATCCCCATAAGTATTTAGACAAAGATTACAAATAGGAAGCTTTGAACAACCCCCATATAGTATGTAAATCTTTTGTATTTAATTTAAAGTCGGCTATATTCAAAATTTCTAGATTCTTCACATCTTCTTTATATTATCTTCATGCAATAAATCAGCTAGTCACATCATCAAACGAATCCATGAATATCTTCGAGAAATAAACACTTCAAAAAATAAAACCTTGACTCGAACTCTTTTAGATTGAGTTACTTCGGTGCAAACTTACTTTGATATGGACTTAACATCTCGAACCAAACTCTGTGATTAGGATTACTTGGACATTTAAAGCACTTCAAGATATCAAAATCTCATCTCGAATCTCTTCATAACATGAAGTAAACTAATTCTCAAATCAATGTTTCCTATGTCAAATTAAGTCTTCTACCTTTAGTTGAGGTCTCTACACAATACAAAAACATGACAAATAAAATATAACACAACTACAAGTGCACAATATCGCAATCAAGTAATAAAGTGTAGTCTATTTAAAACAATGAATATCGATCCCATGGGAAAGTATGATCATAGTATGATAAGCACTAAAATTAGGAATTAAAGCTTTATCTAGAAAATTAAATTTATGAGATTTTATTTAAATATAAATTAATAAATCAAAGGTATTAAACTAATAAGACTAGTAGAGATAAGGTATGGAGATAAGTTTAGGGAGATGATTTCACTTAATTTGTTTTTATGCCATAATAATTGATTTGTTAAAGTAACTTTCTTTCATTGTGTAAGCGTCCTCTCAAATGAAGGATAAAAAGCCTAGGCTTTGAATGCTATTGGTGAACTATGATCAACCACACAACTATTTTCACTATGGCTATGGGATGAATAACAAGTGTTAAAGATCAATTGTATCAAATATACGGTAACTAACGTCATAAAGAAAAGATAATCAACAAATTTGAGTCACATGCATAGTGCCAAATTAAGTTACATCAACTCCCTCAAATTGGGATTAAGTTTATGATGATAACGAACATAAAAGATGGCTATCTGCTTTAATCATGTCAACTCCATAGATAATTCCCTTCTCTTTCATGTAATAATGATGTGCCCCTCTTGTATTTTATCAAAACCTTCAAACATGTCCAAATCCAGCCGTTAGGTCCCAATCCGATAAAACTAGCTAACAATAACCTTTTTATAGTTCTAAAAGCTGACTAATGAGGTGGTGAATTGACCTAATCAGCCTATGGTGCACGTCAACCCTAAATGAGGAAGAATCAACCTAATAAAGTGATGAATTTACCTATGGTACACGTCAAACCTAATCCAAAATCAATTTGCACTTTAGAGATGCCAAATTGACAAGGCAGAGAGTATAATTGACCTACTCTTGCTCAAATTGACCTAGACAGGTCAATTCCTATATAAACATGCGTCCTGGAACTCCACATTGATCAAAATAGTAGCCAGAATCGACCTAGCCCTGTATTTTCTTTTGTTAGGACTATTCTTTGCCCATAATCACCTAAGAAGCGAATAAATCCTGGAAAACGTGTTTAAAGACTACAAATCCACTATAAAAAATGTCAAAGTCAAAAGAGAGAAACACTCCCACAAATATATAAATAATCAAAAGTTTTAGCATCAAAGATATCCAATTTGGGAGGCTAAAATAGTAAAAAATACAGTCCGATCAACAATGTTTCAAGATAAACCAAATACTTTGAGTTATGATCTCTCATTTTAAATCAAAGTATTCAGTCTTCAACCAAATCTCTTTATGGTACTTTAAAATGTATTCCTTTACTTTGAGATACAATCCCTCATCTTGAATTGAAGTACATTAGTTCAATAAAATGATAAAGATCTCGAACCGAATATCCAACACTTTACTGAAAATATTGAGCTTTTCGAACAAGATCTTTAACACTCAAGAATTATCTTGGTTTAGTCAAATCCAAATATCCAACACCGCCATATCATGTATACACAAATAATAGGTTTTTACTATCTAAAGCACCATCATGTCATATATTCTCAGATTTGTTTGGATGTAATATTCTTTTTGAGATGTTTATTAATACTAGACTTCTAACTACTAGAAAAGGGGAGTGTGTATATGACATGAAGTCTATGAGTATGATAATTACACAGTATTTTTGTAAGACTATAGTGTTTGAAGGAAACTCTTTAAGAAACTACCTGGTTGCATGAATTTTTAAAGAATCTTGGAGATCATTACTGAATTTTGTAGATAGTTCAATGATTTGAAGGGAGTATTGAAGATAAATCATTTTCTTATAGTTTAATTTTGGAGAATCTCGAAGATCCTTACTGAATTTTGATGATAGTTGACAGATCTAATTGGATGATTGATTATAAATCATTTGCTTACAGTTTGATTTTGAAGTATAAGAGAATTTGTTCATTGATAAAAATATTAGAAAACTTTTTCATAATCATAATTTGGGAGTGAAGGCTAAATCTTAAAAAGGTAATAGAATCTCATAGAAAGTGGTTATAGTTGAAGATTCAAGATTGACTAGCATTGATAAAGAAGATCACAACCTCAAGTTTTTCATGTACTATTGAAGATTCAAGAATTTTTGAACTTCTCGAGAGATTATAATGTTGATCCTAAAAATTTTCAAATTTAAAACAAATGAGGGGAGATTAATAAATCACTGACTAGCTAAACCAGCTTAAGCTAAAGGAAAAGTTATTGTCCTAATCTAGAAGAAGACATTATTTTGATCCAAGAGAAGACTTGTTCTAATTCAGAAGAATTGTTGTCCTAAGGACTTAATCAAGAGACCTGATTAAAAGATTTGACTATATGACTAACATGTGCAATTCATGTACTCATTTTAAGTATAAAATACCCCTTGTTCATCTTGTAAAATATGCTCTTGGTGTTATTTACCTATAATTTTACTCACATGTTTTTGTTTCACTAGGGATTGTGTTAACCATTGTTTGTTTTGGCATTTTGTTTAAGCTTTTACCTGATTTTGTACTTAAGGTAAGCAAGGACAAAGATAAGCATGTGGTGGCCACAATATACACTTCACAAGAACCATTTAGGCTAGGATGCACATGGGGAGTAATAACATCATTCACGTAACATATCAAAGACATTTGCACGTAGCGTTAGTTTGCATATGGCATCAATAGTGTGCATGCATCAATGCAAACATGCTATGTGTATGTACACTAGAGATGTACAATTGTACATCGGGAGATGTAACCTATATGTGGTGTTTGCACATGGCCATAGCCATGTTCACTACCACATGTGTCGTGCCTCGTTGTTTACATGATGTCATCTCACTTATATATATATATTCTCCCAATTAAGCATTATTGGAATGGAAAAAGGACGAAAATAATGAAAGATTATTACAGACGAAAACAAAGAGGAAGTCAAAGGCAACTTATGAAAACGTTATGATGAAAAGAAGAGAATTAAAAACTGAGGAAGTTAGACCTAAAGAGAGGATCAGAGATCTAGATTTTGCATCATCATTATGGGATTTTGGATTGAAAACCTAGAGCTAAATGACATTATTGAAGAACATTAAAGATTATTAGAAAAACAAGGTGGAGGAATCAACTGTAGCATTCAAAGGATCTACATCTTTTTGTGAATCAAGTATGTTTTTGAATGTAACTATAAACATATTTTTCACCATGTCTAGCAAGTTTCCTTTTTTCTAGGGGAGTGATGTATCCCTTGTCTCAATATGTATTGGTTTTGACATTGATTTGATCTTTATATCCTTGGGTTCATGTAAGTTTTGCCTTGTCTTCAGAGTGTTTGGTTTTATGCATGAGTCAACTTATCTTAACCCTAGTCTGGGGTGGACCTTGGGATTCTAGGTTAGATATATTACAAAGCATCTAATTAATATAAATCACTTCTTTATAAATCCCAAATCACTTGGACCAAATGGTTTTGGAATTACCTTTAATCTTCTTTGTATGAACCAAATCAAAGGAAATAAGTGTTAGCCATTAAAACTGAGAAGTAGAAATATCATTCTATTGGAAAAACCTTAATATATTGGAGGGAGGTAAAATCAAACCCCTAGAGTCTCGACCTCTGATTTTTCAAATCATTAAACTTTCAAATCTTAAATATTTCATATCGTTGTTCTCAATAAGGTTCTTCTTTTGTTATTTGAGTAAAACAAAAAAGAAATAATTTCATAAACAAAATCATTAATCGATCTTCCAGATAATTACATGAAGGACACATTTTAATGTTTGTCCATCCTATCTACACATTAGATCTCTATGAGAATAATAAATTCAGGTATAATTTATTACTCTTTACTACTTGATCTGTTCACTTGCAAATCACTTGCTTTGGCTTGTACCAATGACTAGATCAAAACATGACCACATTAGAAGAAATAATCGGATTAGCACATGACTAGATCAATATGAGACCAGATTAGCATTGTATTCTAGGATCAAGAAGAGATGATTAAATCCTTAGCCTTACATATGTGCTCACATGGAGTAGTGGAGCGCTTCAGGAATTAGTCGTGGTGTGACATTGAATTGTTTGCCCATTCGAATGTGGTGCACAAGAATTGGTCTAGACCATGGATACTTAAGATCTTAATTAAGTTACATAAGTCCGTACATATACATTTGACCTAGTTGATACTAGGGTTTCTTAATATCTCACTGACACTCACAACATGGAAAGTGATGATATGACTTAGCCTAATTTATTTCAAGATAATAGAAGTTAGATTCTCTTACGAAACTTAAACATGGAGAAATTTGCAATCACCAAAGCTCTAGAGATTCCAAATTCGAGAGGTTGTGTATGTATATATAATAAACTCTTTTACATATTGAAAAAAGTGCTCTTCGCCGATATAGTTTAATGGACATGTAGTTTCCTAGATATAGAGCTTACATTATATTTCATATACTATTATGAAATTATATAACTCCAGTTAATACAAGTTTTGTTTTAACTCATCTATGTTTATTTTTCATATTCAAATCACATATTATTGTAAAACAGAAGAATTTATATGATCACTCAAATTTATCAGAGAAATTTAAATATAGTCTATTCACATCTTTTAGAGCAGATAGTGAAACTATATATATATATATATATATATATATATATATATATTAAAATTAATATTTGCATGTTATTGATGTGGGTGCAAATAGTATAGTTGTGTCAATATTCTTTATAGCCCAGTAGAAAATTTATACAACTAATTGGGTATTTTTCGCCTTGAAGGATTAAAATGCATGAGTGGTCTGTAGTTAGCTTTCTCTCGCCAAAAAGCTTTTTCTTATGGGCAAGTCTTAAGACTTGAGAGTTAATCAAGCAATATATGTAGTTTGCCTGAGTGGCTATTTGCATATTATACTTATAGTGGGGTTCAATATATGAACTAAAAATTTTCATGATGCAAAAAAAATAATTCATAATAACTTAATTGGCAAAATCAATAGGAAATAATCTTGGATACCCAATTCCAGAGGGTCGGTAGAATAGTCTAATGATGATGGATGTTAATTCCAAAGCAAAAGACTAAAGAGTATCCTCAATTCCTCATCCTCAATATTTGTTTAATACTAATAATAGGGAGTGAGAAAGAAAAAGAAATTTGTCTCCTTACAAGCCTTTTGGCTGCCCACCCCACAATATAGAAAAGGTAGGACTGAGGAAGGCCGTTTTGGTCAATTCCTCGTGCTCATCTGACCTAATGACCATCCTCACGCCTTGTACGTGAAGAAAGTAAATTGGTTGAATTTTCTATAACCAATATTTTGACGCCACGGATTATTATTATCATCAACATCAACATCATCATCATCATATTATTATTATTATTATTCCAAATTTGCCGCTCAATCGGTTTGGTGAGTCAGCGTTCTAGACCCAATCATCAGGCGTTTCATGGAGTGGCGTCACACACGGGGTTTTGGGATACAATGAAAAAACATGAAACATGAAAACAGTGGTGCCATGGCATCCTACTATCCATCCAGTTTAGTTTACTTTTGTTTTGTTTTTGGTGGTGGGAATTCGAACACATACCCAACAGAGTTTTTGCTGCGTAAATTATTGTTTGACGTACGCGATGGCGGCTGGACGGTGTATGTCTCTCGTTTCGTACTCCATGACGTTCCCCTACCATGCGAGGATTATTATATAGTTGTTTGGTGACCTTCATTTTGTATACAGAAATTAAAGTCCACAGTCACTATTAGTCCATTAATGTCAGTTGTTAGCGTTTTGGTCAAACTAATCATTTATTGTCCACTCTAATTTTTTTTTGTTTTTCTTAATTCTTCTTATCTGGAGCAGGTCAAGGACAATTCAGCAGTTATATCCAATTTAAATACTGTTTTTATTAAATAGAAAGGGATTGACTTAAACGACAGAATGTTACAAATACAGGGAAAAAGGAGAAATTTGTTTTCATTAAAAAAATCACTAATTGTCTAAAGGATAAAAAAATTTGGAAAAAAAAAATCAAAAGTTATATTTAGAGTATAAAATATTAGAAAATACCCTATCTGCTAAATGTCAATCTTAAAGGAAGGTTCAAATTAGCAAATGGAAACTTGTGTAGAAATTTACAATTCGTTGACAAATTATAAGCATATGTCATGTTTATCATGAACTTAATATTTATTATTTGCAGTACGTAGTTGTTTTTGAATTGCACGGGCATTGATATTGTGGATTGTTTTTTATATTACATAATTGCATTTGCCGTTGGGAGTTTTCGGACCTGATCTTGAGTAAATTTGATGTCATGATATATCCTTTTACTAAGATAGTGGGCCATGGACGTCTTCATTTCGATGCAGACCAAATATTTATGATTGCAAGTAAAACGTAAATTAAATGCGTGAGTCTTAAACAACAAAAAAAATAAATAAATAATAACTGTAATATATATAAATATAAATAATTTTGTTACGGATGCCAAGTTTAATATTTAATGGTTTAAATTAAATATTTTTATAATTAAATAAAAATCTAATTTACACTATTTAATACAACAATTCAAATAGAAGTTGTCACTATAAAAAATATTTACGCTCACACATAACCCTTGTATGTATATATATGTTGCATCTCTCATGTCGCCTCCTAAGAAAAATGGGTATAATGTATTATTTAAGTTTTGTCTTAAAATTAATGGCTCTTTAAAATTATTATAATATTTTTATTTTCTCATAAATGATTCTCTGAAATATTATTTATTAGTAAATTTTTACTGGTGCCTTTCCGTATTCGAATTTTGATTCAAAGCATTATACATTTACCTTTTTTACCCGAGTTTAATTTTAACACTATAAAGTTTAGTTGTTATTGTTGAAACTTGTTAGTTGGTGATACATACTAGAATTGCTTGATTAAATTCGACAAGTACTTGGGGGACTCATTTAAAGCACATTTGGATCAATTAAGAATTCAATATATGATTATGAATATTAAAAGATTATTTATTTGTCAGTAATATAAAATTTATATTAAAATATAATATTTTGAAAGTAATGCTATTTACTTATTAACTAATATATTATATATTTTATTTAATTAATAATTTAATAGTAAATTTATGATTATGAATATTAAGAGATTATTTGTTTGTTAGTAATATAGAATTTATATTAAAATATAATATTTTTAAACTAATACTAATTACTTATTAATTAAGATATTATATAATTTTTAAGTTAATAATTTACTACTAATTAATATGTCCTTGTAACTAAATAAATAAATATAGATATTATAATTAAATTTAAAAAATAAATATAATTATATTTTTTAATAAATATGAACCATTCAACGTGAACTTAAACTCGAACTTAATAAAATATTAAACGAGTCGGAATGGAGTCAAGTTTCAAACTCGATTTGTTCGAAATCCAGCTCGTATATTTTTTTATTAAATAAATCAAACCGAGCGAATCGCCAAGCCATAGTATGACAGTGGTTTATGTTTCTGTAACGTTCAACACGACCGATCCTCCCCACATCCCTCTCCAATCTCTCTGGTATGAACCATTCTAGTATATAACGATTCACGTGTGTTTGTCGACCTGGATTTGTCGGTCAATCTGTACAAAGGCCCTAAGCAAGAACATTTATGTATAAATGTAAATATAAATAAATTATAGGTCCACCTTTATTATATATATATATATATATAATATTATTTCTGTTCCTTTAAAACGCGCACACCGTCCAGTCTTTTGTCCACCATCTCTCTCATACAGAGAATGGAGCTAGCCTTGAGCTTAGGAGACACTTCCAAGCTCTTGTCAGAGAAGCCCCAAAAAATGGCCATCCACGGCAAGGATTTAGGTTTCTGCATGGGCTTATCCTCAAAACACGAAAACGAGGAGCGAAGGGCTTCCTCAGATCCGCCTCTTCAGCTCAATCTTTTCTCTTCGATCCCTCGCAACCCCCATCAGTCATCGTGGATCTCCGACCACTGTGAGTCCGTACAACCATGATCCGAAACCTCCGGCGATTTGGGTCCATATATAATCTATTTATTTATTTTATTCTGTTTTTTTTTTCCGTTAAGTGGTGGCCCGACCGGCTAATTCGTCTGACGGACCGGTCGTCCGAGGAGGATGGGGGTGGATGTGAACCGGTTGCCGGCGGAGGACGACGACGAAGGGGCCGCGATTTCGTCTCCCAACAGCACGGTGTCGTCGTTTCAGATGGAGTTCTCATCAATTTACGGAAGCGGTGGCGGCGGCGGCGTAAGGAGGCGCAAGAGGGACGATCTGCCGGAGACGGCGGATGCGGCGTGTAATTCGAGGGCTAGCGACGATGACGACAACGCGCTGACCCGCAAGAAGCTCAGACTCTCCAAAGAACAGTCCGCTTTCCTCGAGGAAAGCTTCAAGGAACATCACACCCTCAACCCCGTACGTTGCATATATTGTCTAGCTCTCCTAATTATACCGTTCCTATTTCATGCTAATTCGAAGATTTTTTTTTATGGAGTGACGTTTTGAAACGTTTGATTCAAATTTGGGTGCAGAAGCAGAAGTTAGCCCTGGCTAAGCAATTGAATCTCCGTCCTCGCCAAGTTGAGGTTTGGTTTCAGAACCGAAGGGCAAGGTCAGTCCTTGTATGCTCATCTTTTATGATAGATATATGTGCGTGTGCGTGTGCGCGCGGGAATCAAATTGTGAAATTTGTAAATATATACAGGACCAAGTTGAAGCAGACTGAGGTGGACTGCGAATACTTGAGGCGGTGCTGTGAGACGCTGACGGAGGAGAACAGGAGGCTCCAGAAGGAGCTTCAGGAACTGAGAGCTCTCAAGACATCTCAGCCCTTCTATATGCATCTTCCGGCCACTACTCTCACCATGTGCCCTTCTTGCGAGCGAGTCGCTGCCAACACCTCCACCGCCGCTGGAGGCAGCCAGAACATTACTGCTACTGCCACCGGCTCTGCAGCGGCGGCTATGTCCCTTTCAAAACCCAGAATTTACCCGTTTCCTACTGCCTCCCAGAACGAGGCCGCCTCGGCCCCGAGATGAAACATCGCAGTAACTGCCAGCCCAGCAACCTTTTTTGTTCATATTTTTGGGTTGAGTAGTTTTATATATTACTTTCTCTCTTTGTTATTTTATTTTTAAAATTTTAGATTAAAATTAGGGAAATCTATGTTATGGTTGGGACATGGGAAAGATCAACGTGGGATGGGAATGTTGTGTGTTTTTCGGAGACCAAACCCAGTAAAGCGATTCAAGTAGGGTTTAGGAAAAGTTTTTGTTGTGTTTTGGGCTCATGTCAAGTTTTAATTTTTATTTATTTTTGTTTGTTTGTATGACTTCGTTTAAGTTTATAAGCAAACATTTTCCTTGCACATTTTCCCCAGAGTGCGGTTTCTGACGGACGTTGTGTGTTTTTTTTGTTTTGACTATTATCTAAATATAACACCAGTCGTTTATATTTATTCTATTCCATCTTTAAATCAACGTCTACAACATGTATGGATATGTGTGTTTATATCTACATATATACGTATAGATATATAAATATATGTATATAACAGAAAAACAAACAAATTAAACTCTACATATTAGAGTAAAATATTTTTGACGGAGTAAAATATTTTTACAAAAAGATAAGTACACACAACAGAGAAGAGCCTGAAGAGACTAAGAGACAATGTTGGACGGAAGATGCGACCAGGTGAGGGGATGCCAGATGAATCAGGTTGGCTGCCAGTTTAGAGAAGCCGAGGCGCTAGCCCAATCTGAACTTGGGGTTGGAGAGGAGGCGCAGATGAATCTGGGCTGGCTGCAAGTCAACAAATGAAGAGGAGATGCTAAATGAATGTGCATTTGGGGTTGATAAAGCTAAAATTTTTATGCGAAAATTTTCGATCCTATTTTTGAGTTGTGGTTCTGTTAATAGAAATTTAGTATACCAAATTCATGATTAAATGAAAATTTTAAAAAAATGGAATTAAAGCTCCTACGTTAAGAACTTGACCTACTATTAAAAAAAAAAGATAAATGATATTTGCAACATGTTTTCTTTGCGTCCCCGACTGATGTGCTAGTTGTCATGTTAATAAAAATACATAAAACTTAAATCGCAGCATACCACAACTGAGATAGAGGAAAAGAAAGCGGGAGAGGGAGAGAATGGATCTGGACAGGAGGAGGTAAAACATGACATAAAATCTTGTTTTGGAGACGAAAAAGTACTTTTTTTGGAAATCCGAGAGCGGCAAGCCCCTGTAAGTTTGGGCGTTGTAGCTCTCGTTGATACCTACAAATCAAAAAAAATGGGCCTAAATTAGACCAATGTGTGCAAAGTTATGGCCGTTTAAAGTTTTTGTCGAAAATTATAGTTGACAAAACCCAGAAACTCATAGATCTGGCCATGGAAGAGGTGCTCAAGCAGAGCTTAAGCCACGTGCTTGAGTGCATGTGCTCAAGCACTTGCTCAAGGTATGCTCGAGCCTAAGGCACGAGTAGGGGCTCGAGCAAACCTGCTTGAGACATGCTTAAGCCTCAAGCTCGAGCAGGGCTCGAGTAAGCCTCAAGCAGGGTGGCTCCGAGCGCATATGCTCGAGCCTCTACTCAATGCCTGCTCGAGCAAGAATTTGGGAGCGTGACTAATCGTGAAAAAGATGCTGATGTGGCTTATTCCACGTCAATCGGAGACGCAAGGATGTCGCAATACCGGTTGTACTTAGCACTTCTCTAAAAAAAATAAAAAGAAAACAAGCGCTGCCCGTTTTCTAAATGAATAAAAAAAAGGAAATGGACTATTGTTTATTCCGCCAACTCAATGAATAGAAAACATGTGGTGCCCTTTCTTTTCTTTTAATGTTTTTCATTTATTATTTTCCAAACCTAGGTCTAGAGATTTTTGGTTTCTATTCATGTGTTTTATTTTTTTCTTTTTCAAATCTAGATCTATGGTTTTTCAAATCTAGATCTAAAACATTTAAACTTGAATTTGTAAAATCTAGCGCTGACATTGGAATTAGTCTTACCCTTATCATTGGAGCTACTATTTTTGTGGAATAAACCTATGTTCAGATTGGAAGTAGTAAACCTTGTATCATCTAGATAGAGATTTTGTTTCATTACTATTCATTGTCATTTCCATGTTTAACTAGATATGTCAATAGAATAATAGATGTGAGCTTACCCATAAAGTAACATAGGGCCAATTGGATATTGCTGTTGGGAAATTGCTTCAGCTTATTTTATAAGCAAAAGCAGTAAAAGATGTTTGCTAAACTTTAAAAAAAGTGCTTATGAAAAACGTTTCTGTTTTTCTTACTCAAAAGCTGAATTTGTTTAAAGGTTGCTTCTAAAAGCTACTTTCTCATGAAGCAGTTTGAAAATTTTAAAATATCAATTTTATCCTTACCTTAGCCAAGCCACACAGATACGGGGGTAGCACACGAGCCTTTACTTTGGTCTCTTCCTTGAGTTCTGACTCGAATACCTTAGGATAGGGAGCTAGCAGGATAAGGGGAGAGGGAGGGAGGGGGTGTAGGTAGGGGGAGGTGGCACAGTGGGGCAGCAAGGATAGGGGGATGGAAGAAGTGATGACACTTTAGTTTAAATGCTTTTTTATAATTAATTATAATACAATTAAAAAGGATATTTTTATTTTTTACATCTTTACGACACTTGTTTTTTTCAATTTACCAAACACTTATCACTTTCTTTTAAAATTAAGGCATTTTTAAAATTATATTTTATCAAAACTCACCTATTTATTTTTACAGAAGTTTATTTTTCTAGCACAACTAAAAACAGCTTCTTCTAAAAGTATAATATAATCAAACTAAGTCATAACTCCTAAATAACATTAGAGGGCGTATCAAAGCATATGAGATTTATATTTTAAAAATTTTGTAACTGGTGAGGGGCAATGAGAAAGTGGACGACAACATGCGTGAGTGATATATAATGTGTATAGTAGACAAATAAAAAGTGAGCGATGGACCTTTTTTATTTACTATGTGTTTTGGAATACAAAACAGAAATTAATGGCTCATTTTCTTTTGGTAGTTTTTTAATCCTATTTTTGTTGTACTAACCTCACAATCTCATTTTAGTGTGTGTGTGTGTGTGTGTATATATATATATATATATATATATATATATATATATGGGTTTCTTGTCAAATTTATGAATATACTTAGAAACATGTGTTAAATCCTATTTTGTATGGACTATATATTTGTGATTATATTTTGATTATATCAATTTTATTAATTTTGTATGTTCTTTTTCTTCTTTTAAAAAAATCAAAGTTAAAGGTCAAAGGTAACATTAGTCAAGACTCGAGTTAGAACTCTGGGATCCAATCTTGGTCTATCTTTTCAAAATTTGGCTATTTTTATGTGCATGTGTGCGTGCGTGCGCTGTGCACGCTTGCACGTGTCATATTTCAAATACGCTCCATGCTCAATGCATACCAGGCAAGATGATTTGAATGTTGGTGATAGTTTATTAACTTCGATAATTATTAAAATTAAGGAGAATTGTAATTACCAGCAAACAACGGCTCTTTCCTTGTCAAGTTAAATAGTATCGTTCCACTTAATTTGAGGTTACTATGTATTCATCAGAGCATTAATGACATCATTCATGAAACCTTCTGTCATCATCCTTGAAGTTGTTTGTCGTTACTTAAAAGAAGTTTTTTGTCATTACCCATAAAGTTGTCTATCGTCGCCTATGAAATTTTCTCGTTATTAGCCATGAAGTTGCCTGTCATCACTTATAAAGTTTTCCATCATCATCCATGAAGTTGTTTATCATCACTTTTGAAGTTTTCTATCATCATCCATGAAGTCGTCTATCACCACTTATAAAGTTTTGTATCATCATCCATGAACTTTTTTGTCGTCACTTATGAAGTTTTTTTCATTATCCATGAAGTTTTCTATCGTTACCAATGAAACATTATGTCGTCATCCATGAAGTGCCTGTTATCACGTATAAAGTTTTCCATCGTCATCCATGAAGTTGACTATCATCACTTTTGAAGTTTTCTATCATCATCCATGAAGTTGTTTATCATCACTTATAAAGTTTTGTATCGTCATCCATGAAATTTTTTGTCGTCACTTATGAAGTTTTTTTCATTATCCATGAAGTTTTCTATCGTTACCAATGAAACATTATGTTGTCATCCATGAAGTGCCTGTTATCACGTATAAAGTTTTCCATCGTCATCCATGAAGTTGTCTATCGTCACTTTTGAAGTTTTCTGTCATCATCCATGAAGTTGTTTATCATCAATTATAAAGTTTTGTATCGTCATCCATGAAATTTGTTTGTCATCACTTATGAAGTTTTTTTTCATTATCCATAAAGTTGTCTATCGGCACCTAATAAATTTTTTGTCGTCATCCATGATGTTGCTTGTCATCACTTATAAAGTTTTTTATGGTCATCCATGAAGTTGTCTATCGTCACTTGTGAAGTTTTCTTTCATTATCCATGAAGTAGTCTATCATTACTTATCAAGTTTTGTATCATCATCCATGAAATTTTTTGTCGTCACTTATGAGGCTTTCTACCTCCACCCATGAAGTTGTCTGTCATCACTTATGAAATTTTCTGTCATCATCCATGAAGTTGTCTAACGTCACATATGAAGTTTTCTATCATCATCCATGATTGTCACTCAGAAGTTTATTGTCATCAGATGTACAATATGATGTCGTTATACTTAACTATGTGCAAAGCTTTAGCTTGCTATGATTTTCTTCAGCCTGGAATAGTTCCTGAATACCAAAACAATAAAATGTCACCATTCTGTTTACGTCTATAGCTTGATGTTGTGCCAAGTAAGATCTATTCTTCTGGACTTGTCTATGATTACACATTAATATTGTACACTTTTAGTCTGATAATTTCCTTCTTCTGGTTCTAAGTCGACGTTGTTTAGTTTTCATACTTAGTTGTATTCTCGCTAAGTAATTCCTTCATTCCTTTGGTAGTGTTTTAGCTTCCAAACACTATCGTAATGATCTTTAATGTCTCCATTAATTGCTTGTTAGACCACCATAAGTCGATCCTTGTTTGGCATGGAAACTGTGTTAATTTAAATTACTGTCTTTGTTAAAGATCGAAAGCTACTTAAATGATCCCCTCTATATGCTCACTCCAATGAGATCACTTTATGGAGTTATCATTTAAATTGTAACCTTAATCTAATGACTTAGGTTAAAATTAGCTATGAAGCTAATTAAACGTCCCCCTCTATAGCAATTTTATACACAATTTGGATAGTGGATGCCCAAGACGCTTATGCTATCCATTAATAGATGTCCGTTCATGCACATTTGCAACCTTTTTGGATACTGCTAATGATTTCGAGAAGGTATAGATGCCATAGTTACATGCTCCTTTGAGGATCGCCCCATGAATGTGTATTACATAAAAAAAAAATGAAAGGGATGATATTCAATAAATACATTATTTTGTTTGGTGAGATGATACACAAATTAAGATTAAATTTTTGCAAAGATTAGGCACATAAAAAGTATAACGTAATGTAAATGTTTGTTGCGACGAGCCTCAAGCCAAAAAACTAATGTGTGAGACGGCTAAACCTAAGCCATCATCGAGAATTACTTCGTTAATGCCATCATATTTGGAATGAATAGATAAATTGGAAAGATCACCTGCGATATTAAGAGAAGTGGCAGAATCAAGTAGCCAATTTTTATCCTTTCCCGTAGTGGTAGCACAATTAATTGAGACATTTGGAGAATACAACTAAGGGTAGGCCTCGTCAAGGTGACCCAACTGATCACACAGTTAACACATGGGTTGATAGCGTCAGTTAGAGTTGTGGGGCCTACTAACAATTGTATTGGGACAGTGTCTATTACGTTGGGCTCCATTTGAGTACTAATTCGGACTGGAGCCTTACGGGCCATGGGAATGGTCATTGTATTTAGAGAAATGTTGATGACCTCCCACTTTTCAAGAAGTCTGCGTCTTTGTGAAATTGGAAGACGTAACCAAGTTTTGCGTGATAGCTTCCAAGTACCTCAAATAGGCTTCGTAGCCAACTAACAAGTCGTGCAACTCCTCAAAAGTCAGAGAGGACTCGCAGGCACAAATCAGTGCATGAATCTCCCGAAAAAATTAGACCTACGCCATTTAACACAAAGGGTCACTAGTCAAGTCATCATCTAAAATTGAATGATTGATGATGGCGAGTTCATCAGCTATATTCTTTACAGCATGGAGATATTCGGTGATGGTCCAATTATCATGCTAAATAAAGGTAAGTTCCTCCTTTAACTGCATTGCACAACCACCAGATCAGCTAGCATAAAGATAAGTGAGCTTGGTCCAAGCTTCATAGTAGGATTTAGCTATAACAATAAGTGGTGTAATGTACGGAGAGGTAGAGGCTAAAATTTCACTTAGGATAAGCTTTTCCTAATGGATCTAATGGACCTTGTGCAATTCATCAGGTGGGGTGCCATCTGAAGATGGACACCAAAAAGTGCCTCCAACATAGTTGAGAAGATCATAACCAATAAGCAGTGCTTCAAAATGAGCACGTCATTGGGGAAAAATAGAGGGAGTCAATTTTTCATTGATTTGGACAGCAATATTGAGAGTGATAAGGGGTTTTTTAGAGCCGAAAAGGGGTTGGGTGTTAAGCATAAAGTGGGGAGTTGGATTCGAAGGAAGAAAACATTGTAGATATTTGGATCAATGGCTCAGTGGAGATTGGTGGCTCTTATACCATAAACAAGATATGCACTACTGCAAATTCAATGAGTATTTTCCCACAAGTTATTGATAGAGATTCAATGTTGTTATATACAAGAATGAGAGAACCCGATTTAGGATATACATAAATGACAATGCTAAAATTGTACTAAAGAGTTGTATTATGTAAGGATAGAATCAATTACATTTATGAAATTTATGACAAAAGATTTGGCATGATTTTAGGTTGATCATGATGTGGACTGATTGTGCAGGATCCATATGTTTTGTTGATTGAGTAAAGTCGACGCACACTTCCTTGATACATAGTAATTAGCCATAAAGCCTAAAAGCTTTGATAGCATCGAAGCTCGTAAAATATTGTGACTTGATAAGTTGGGGATTTGACCTTTCACTCTATTAGCTTCAAGTCTTTGACCTTTGAGTCTTCGAGTCTATGTCTTCAAACTAAACTCACATGATACTTTAAGAGTTAAGTCTTCAACCTTTGACCCATTTGGGTCTTCAAGTTTTGTCTTCAACTGTGTAAGAGTATGAGTGGAGCCTTCGACCCTTTGGGTCTTCAAGTCTTTCCCTCAACTTAATAGACTCCAAATGTTTAACACTTTAGATTGAGCCCTTGACCCTTTGACCTTTCGACTCTTCAGATATCTAATCTTGATCGATTAACTGGACAGTGCAGTGAGGACACACTGTCTCCAAGGCTTTGACCCTTTAAGGCTTTGTGTCTCCATACTTGGATAGTTTTGTGGCGACTTCAACCAATGAAGTCTTCAACTAACAAGATAAATAGTCAAGATTGAATGATGGGATGGACTTTGTCAAACAAACCCTAAATGTCGCCTATTTAATGGCCGACAAGTTATATATGTAAAGTTCAATCTTCATGTTTTTCACATTTAGGATTTCATGATTTTGAGAGAAAACAAATTTAGAGAGAAATGAAAAAAGGGCACTTACCTGCATGCAATATTTATTCACCAAAAGATAAAACATTTAGTAAAGAATAACAAAAACTTTTTATGGGAAAAGATTGAAAAAAACAAGTATGCACATAAATTGAAGAGAGATGACAATGGAAAAGGAAAATCATTAAAAGTAAAATTTGAAGAATATAGAGCAGCTATATGAATAATTTGTACTTCTTCATATTAATGCCAGAGATTGAATATTCTAGATCTTAAATATCTCTTGTCTATTTTCTCATATGTGTTATGCGTTTAGTGTAATGACCCGTGTTTTGAGATGTGAGGAGTTAGTCACAGTTATGCCTTTTGGGTGAAAATTATCAGGTATTTAAAAGATTTCTTCACATACACATTGGCTTGAACACTTTGTATATAGATGAGCAAGCTTGAGGCAAGAGATGAGCTCAAGAGGGAGCATTTAGAGGCTACACGTGACAATGGCCTTTGTCACATGGTGATGTTTTTGCATGGGAGCCTTCCAAACCAAGTTCTAAAACTAGTGGCAAAATCCTAGACTATTTGAAGGTTGCATGTGACAATGGCCTTTCTTACGTGCAACCATGTTTTTGCACTGTCACCTTCATTTTGTTATGCTGATAATCTTTTCCCAAAGGGCCATATTCGAATTATGGGTATTTTGTCCTGTGTGGAAGCGGAAAGGTTGGAATATGTTTCACTTATCAAAACTACGCCGTTTTGATGCACATGTTTTACTTATCAAAACTACGTCGTTTTGATACAGGTTTCATTTATCAAAACTATGTCATTTTGATAAGTGATGTGTCTATATAAGGAGGTTAAGCTCTCTTTGTTTTAGGTTTAGGATTCATTCGGTCAGTTGCCACACACACAGAGAGAGAGAGAGAGAGAGAGAGAGAGAGAGAGAGAGAAGATCTTCTCTTGATCGCTGCTGTGGTAATTCGCGTGGGTGGACGGCGTCTGACGTGGGAGCAAGAGCGAGGAGGATCTTTTTAAGGTAGGGATTCTGTTTTTCCTAAACCTATTCTGTTCTCAGGTCTTGTGGTAAAGGATTTGTGGATTATATATGTTATATACATACATATATATATATATATATGTAAATTCATATTGGTTTGATCTCCTATATGAATGTCGGCCTTCAATGGTAAAGTTGTGTTTGGATATGTCTTTGAGTCTGGGGTTTGGGAATTTCAGGTTCGTTCTCGTGGCAGTGCACCTCGGGGGCCGTTGGGGTGTCTACGATATTCGTTCAGTGGTTGAGTTCGTTGGGGTTATTCCCGCGGTAGG
Organism: Taxillus chinensis; assembly: GCA_023512835.1. Taxonomy (NCBI): domain Eukaryota; kingdom Viridiplantae; phylum Streptophyta; class Magnoliopsida; order Santalales; family Loranthaceae; genus Taxillus; species Taxillus chinensis. Next base: position 35,723,194 of record CM042088.1, on the reverse strand, counting down.
GCCTCATGGGGAAACCCTGGGGTTTCCAGGGGAGTTATATTTGGGAACAATATGTGGATATGATAGTTATAATTTGTGTGTTGGTTATTTATACATGTGTTATTTAATGTAATGTGAATGTATATTATTGTGATGTGCTTGAAAGTGTGCCATGTGGAGTTGTGGTAGCCTGTGTGGCAGTGGAGCCTGTGACTGTGGATGAGAGCCTGTGTGGCTGTGGCTGTGGCTGTGGATGTGCTTTCTTGGTTGTTGTCTTAATATTAGATGTTGTTCATGACCTGCTTATATATTATTGCCACGACACTGCACTTGTGCACGTCCTCATGTAGATGCTAGGAGTATGGGATGGGTCGGGGAGGCTTGATCCCTACTGAGCTGTGGTTGCTCACCCCTCCTATTGTGATTTGTTTTCCTTTTAGGAACTTACAGACGTTAGGTGGGACACTAAGGTGGAAGACAGTTATCTATTTTGTTGCTTTGTTTTATTTTAATTTATGGAACTATTATAACCCCAATGGGGAAATGATGTAAAAGGTTTTTAAATTAATAAAGTGATGTGGTTTGCCTTTTGGATATTTATTGTGGTTTGAATTTAATAAAGATATGAGGTATCCTGTGGTAATATTCATTTCAACCCCTTATCCACCGTGTGGGTAAAGGGTAGTCACGAACCAGTTTCCTTGGGTTGGAAATTCGGGGTGTGACAATATGGTATCAGAGCATGGTCTAGTTGGCCTAGGGTAGTGGACAGATCTAGTTATCTTGAGTCCTTTGGAGAAGCCTGGAGGGACATGCCTGATCAACATGGTCATCTTAGAGCCTCTAAGGTGTACTTGGGGTCCAGTCCTGTACTAGGATTTGCATGCATTGGCATTAGGGCACTATTTGCATTTGTTGTTTACGTGTGATTGTGTGGGTAATTGTGAAAACTGTGATAAAACCTTCAAATGTGATAAGAAAATGTGAACAACGTAATAAAGTTTTGATTGTGCAACTCTGATTTTGTGATAACTTGAGCATGACTACAAGAAAATATACCGGTGTTATTGAGCCGTGTGCTTGTGGGATTGCTGCTTGTACAATGTGATTTAATGTGAACTAAAATGTGTACAATGTGTGTAATGCAATGTGCTAATTGAATTGATAAATGGGTTAGAGGTAGTGACACGCGATAGATTTCGAATGCGTTTTGACAATTGTGTTCCTTACTTCGTGTAGTAAGAATGCCACCAAGGAGAGCGACGCGTGTGTTTGGGGCAGTGGCTGATGAGTCATCTGCCCATGAGGGTCCAAGTGCGGGGCAGCCCGTTGGAGGAAATACGCTGTTGTTGGCACAGCTGTGAGACGGCATCTGACAGGAAGTCCAAGAGCTGAGGGAGGGTATCTGGCAAGAGGTTCGAGAGGAAGTGCGCCGTGAAGCCACCACCACCACCAATGGGGGAGTTACCTCGTGAGCGTGAGAGTTCGCTGGATGGTGTACCGATTCATCGTGCAGAGGATGACGTGGTGACGAGGTTCCATAAGGAACAACTACCGAGATTCAAGGGAGAAGTGGATCCAGGGTGGCCGAGCACCGGTTGAGGCGAGTTGAGCATGTGTTTTCCTTTCTCCTACCCCTGGGAGGAGGATAAGGTGAGGCCGGCCATTCGGCAGCTGGAGGGTAATGCTTTAGAGTGGTGGCAGAGTGTCGCGGGGAGCCGTACAGTACAGTTCATGTTGTGAGAGGAGTTATTACAGCTCTTTCATGATGAGTTCTTCCCCGATTGTACTTACTAACATATTTATCGCAAATACTTTAAAATAATAAATCATATTACTAATTAATTTTTATTATAAATATATATTATTAGAATTTGAGACAGTAAACCTTATTAGGCGCCGATATATTAACAATAATTATAATTTATCCACATATAGCGGTTTATTATTATGCCTTATTCAATTAATAACCATATTAATTATATATATATATTTTAAATATCGACATAATTATATATAGTTCGAATTACATGATTAATAATTAATTGTGCGATATTAATAAATATTTTAGGTTATTAATTACATCTAATTATATTATATTTGTATTTAATAAAAGCTTAAAATTGGGGGGAGGGGGATGGCCCCTGCGGGCCCCTCTTAAATCTGTCACTGTCTACAGTATTGTAAATGAAATCTAATCGGTCCCATTCTATTTTTAATTAAGCAAGCTACATTTAAAATTAGAAACAATTGATTTAGTTGATCCAAGAGAGAGAATGAAGTGAAAAACTCGATAGAAGTCTACTCTAAAACCTAAGACTGTTTGATGTACTTGTAAAATAATTTTTTATGCTTGTGGGACTCCAACCGCACCTATGTGTGAGGCATGGGCTTGAGTTTTAAGACTCGTGACACGGGCATGGGCATTCAGACAATTGCTCCAAAATGAGCATCTTGCAAGCTAAGCTTATCTTTTGACCCAAATGTTAATCAATTAATTAGTTGATTAGTTAAGTTAATAAAATAATTGACTTATCCTCCCACTCCATATTGTGAGTCAGTAATCCATTACAAGATTGGCAAACCATTACAAGGGCTGACTGTGAGCGTGGTTAATGGTTGTAACTAGAGACCAGTACGAAATTCAAGCTATGGCAGAGACCATAGGCCGTTAGAGGCAGAGTCTTAGGGCAGTGACGGTGGCTACATCAATATAGATGAAGCTTTGCCTTCCGTATTAGGCTTCTTCTTATATATAGGGGTTATTGTGGACAAGGTTATTTTATATTCGTTCTTTGTGCGCGTTCTCCTTTTCTGAGGAGTGTGTGTGTGCGAGAAAGAAAGAGAATTGCAGGGCATGCAATTCAATTACTCTCTGCTGCTGATACCGATGGGCAGAGCACGTAAGCACGAATGCGTTAACAGGCCCAGCTTTTGTAGAAAGTTACGATCGTCCAAGAGGCCCAACCACTGTATAAATCAAAGTTAAATATAAAACTTTCTTATTTATGAATGATTTTATAGTTTTTTATTTTTTATTTTTCTAAACAAAAGGAAATAGACAAATCTGCAATCTTCCTCCCTAAACCGATCGTCTTCTTCCTCTTCTCGCTCCCTCAGTCGTGTCTTCTTCTCCCAATCCACACCATGTCCGCCGAGATGCCGGAGCTCCACACCGGACAGCCACATCGACGCCAGTTCATCCTTATATCTCTCTCTCTTTCCCTCTCACTCTCGGCCACCACCATCGAGCCATCCTCCATGCCCAACAAACCATGGCCAAACCATCCTCAAGACACCATGGCCGAACTCCATCTCCTCTCTATAAAACCCAATAAAGCCATCAACATCAGGGGGGGCTCTGGCGAAAACAAAAACCTAATCAAAACTTCAACATCTTCTCTCCCATGCTCCACAGAGAGCCCCCCCGTCCGGACATCATCCCTTCCTTCCCTCATCATTCCCAAAACCCCAATTCTCATCCTCAAACCAAGAAGGGAAGGCAGAGTTCGCGGAAACAACCATCACTTCAAAACCGGAAACAACCTCGCTGACGTCGCCGTTGACCACGAAGCCTCCCTCTGTCCTGCACGATCCTTCTTTCCACCACGGCGGTTTGCTGAGCATCAATCCACGGCGCTGCCACATCCGCCAGCTAGTGCTGACCCAGCAACGGCGCAACCACCAGACGAGGCAGTACAGCAGCCACTGCTATAAGCACCAGCCACCTCTGCAGCGACGGCAGCCCCTGCATAACACCACCAGACGCCGGTAGCAGCATCAGCAGTAGATTCAGCCAGAACCACTACCGTCTCAGCCTTCCACGACCCTGCCACACCAATCGGCCGACGCTGGCTGCCCTTCATGTCATACACCGCCCCCCCAACGGCGACATAGCAGGGCCGCTGCCTCGCCCCAACCCAAGCCGCTGCTGGCCACAAGCCCCCTTCCGTAACACTCCTACCACGCTTGACTCCTCCTAGTCCTAGCCCTACCATTCACCGGCCGTTCGAGGAACCTGGAGGTAGGCGGTTTGTTCGTGGTATTTGAACTGTTTGGTTCGTGCGTTGTTAAGTTTCCCTTATTGTTGCTTTGTTCGTTTGATTGTTTTCTTTGATGTTATCATTGGCGTCATTGTGTGTCTTTGTTATGATGCTCATCTTGGTTTTTCGACCAGCGAATGATCGCCATAGTTGTTTTTTTATGTATCATTGACTGGTTTTAGCGACTGTTTCTTAATTCGTTGATCAAACCCACGGCCGGTTAGATGATAATTGTTGATACATAATCTCTCTTTTTATCCATGTTTTCACTTTTTTGACTCTGTTTAATCCGGTTCAATCCATATGCTTCAGTGTTCACCCTTGTCCTTGTTTTTGGGAACTCATTCCTCCCCATTGATCTGGGTTTTTTTTCTCCTGGATATGTTAGTGTTTTGCTCGATGTGCGGTATTTTGGTTTTGAGGATGGTCCTGCGTTTTAATCCGATCATATGTCTCACTTTCTTGGGCGTATGGTTCACATTTTTGGCTGTGTGGATCTGTGATTGTATATGGTGTTTCTAGCCCTGTTTAGCCATTCTGTGTCTACGTATTTCTATCCCTTTTAATGCAGAATTATGGTTTGATAGCAGTTGGTTGGTTTCTGGATTTTTTTATTTACCTGCGCTGGACTCTGGATGCTGTTCCTCCCCCCCCCCCCCCCCCCCCCCCCCCCGGTTTATCTATCAGCATGGTTGTAGTTCAGGGTTCTGTTTTACTCTACCTGTTAGGTTTAGACTTGTGCCGTTAGGATTTGCTTTCCTTCCATGTTTTATATTGGTTTTAATGATTGGTTTTGCAGGATCACTACTATTTTTTGTGGTTATTATTTTTTTTAACTTTTTTTTATTTAGTTTTTTTTTATTATTATTTGTAATAAGGTCTTAAGACCTCTTTTAAATAAAAAAATATAGTGAAAAAAAAAGGAAGAGAGAATATTTTTTATTTTTGTGGATGTTGCTTGCTACACACAAAATCTTAAATTATGGTCCTAAAATGTGTATATTAGTTTTTTCTTAAAATGTTTTTCAAAAAAAATAAAAAATTATTTTCTTTTAAAATAAACCCAAAAGAATCAAAGAGCAAGTTTTTTCTGAAAATAAAATAAAAAGAATGTTTTTATCCAAATTAAAATGTTTGTTTCCCTCTCAAAAAAGTAATTAGGGTTTCTTTTCTTTTTGTATCATTAATAGTTTTTTTCTATCTCCTTTTTATCACAATCATTCCTTTAGACTTCTTGAGATAATTATACTTACCTCTACATTTAACAAATAACTTAGTAAAATAATGAAGGTAGAAATTATAGCTCTTTAGAGAAAGAAAATAAACCTAGTTTAGATACGCAAAATAGAAATAATTAAAACAAATTAGAAATTTTCTTCTGTTAAGATAGGTACTGAAATGGTATTATGGGGATATTAATTTTTTTATACATAATTAACTCTCGAACTCATCTCTAGTAGAGTAGATTATTTTCTTTAGGTAACGAACTTCAGTTTAAAATAGTTGGTGATTTTATTTTTTTCATCACCATTCAAATGAAGATTAAAAATTATATTATCAAAAATAAGTTTTTTTATCCAGATGAAATTTGGTGATGATAATACTTAACAAGGGAATCCCAAATTTAGAACTTCTTTACAATGCTTCAAAATGTTTCAAGGTTAGCACCAAATGATATAGAAGGAAATTTGAAGATCAATGGACTTAACTGTACTCAATTTTGAGTAGAAATAAAGAAGCTATAGTTAAAATAGTTTTAGCTATAAAGGTAATTTTGGTCAACTTTGACACAAGGACTCAATTCAGTTCAAAACAAAGGACTTCAATTCTAGATCGAGATGGGACTTTAAGATGAGTGACATCAAATTGAGGGGTTTTGAGATGAGGGAATTTGACTTAAGGAAGTTTGAGATTTGACTTTGAGATAAGGAAGTTCAAGTTAAGGGATTTCACTTTAAGATCTCAAACGGAGCTTCCGTCTTGAATCAAACTATGAGATTTAACTTTTCAATTCGAGATTTGGTCGTCCGGTAGGAGATTTGGTCCTTTACTTTGAAATTTCAAACTAAATTTTGAGATATTAAACAGTATTACTTTGAGATTTCAAATGGAACTTCTATCTTGATTCAATCTGTGAGATTTGACTTTTTGATTTGAAATAATGATTTTATTTTGAGATTTGGCCCTTTGGTTTGAGATATGGCTTGTGTTTTCAAGATAATGAGCTTAACTTCGAGACGAGTCCCAGTTTGATATTAAAGTTTGACTTTGGTATAATATTTTGAGATCTCGAATTGAATTTATATTTCGAGATTGGGGGGGGGGGGCAACAGAGGGGAAGGGCAATGGGGAAGGGGCGTGCAACGGGGGGAACGAAGGGGAAGGGCGACAGGAAGGGGCATGCGATGGAGAGGGGGGGCGAAGGGGAAGGGGCGCGTGACCCGGGGGGCGAAGGGGAAGGGGCGCGCGACCCGGGGGGCGACGGAGAAGGGGCACGCGACTGGGGGGTGGGGCGACAGAGGGGAAGGTTGACGGGGAAGGGGACATGAAATTTCATCTTATTTGCTGACATGGCAGGTTCAGCTAAAGTAAAAGCAAAAGCCATATTTAGCTTTTATTTTTTGCTTTTGCTAAATGTTTACCTGATGGATTGGAGAAGCATTTTAGTCATATTTTGTTATAGCTTTTGCTATAGCTCATGGATTGGAGATGCTCTTAGGAAGCTTTATACTGAAGGATTATAAAGAAGAATAGTCAAGTGCCTTAATAACCACTTCAGTTTTTTTCATTTTTTTGTTATCTTATTTAAATAATTAAAAAACCCATTTCTTTGGGTTTTTTAACAATATTTTTGTTCCGCATTCTCTTTCTTTTTTTTCTTAAAAATCATAAAAAGACAAAATTCATTCTTTTCTATAAACAAATAAAAAAAATAAATGTTTGAGTGGTCATGAGATTGAGCCCTTAATGCTTACACTCTAACTACCTGAGGCAAAATCAATTGTGGCAATGTTTGTCTTATTTTATTCTCTCTTTACATCCTAGCATGTTAGAGCCTAGGTTTAGATCTTATATTTTTTTTCTCAAAATTAAAATGTCCTTTTTTTAATAAAGAGAAGCAATAAAACAAGTAAATTCTCATAAACTAAGATTAGGTATCAACTGTAGACATTGTGGGGTGCAAGAATTCTTCTTCCTTTCCCACATGTAACCGACTCTCGAACCTAATTCTTTAGATCTGTAAACCTTTTTTTTACGTGACCAATCATATTTATAAATTATTTGGTGATGACTCTGTGTTTTTACTTCTTTTTTTATTTGTGTGAACTATTGTGATGACTCTAGGATCAATTTGTGAACCAATATGAGTTTAGACCGAGCCAACAATGTGTCCAAGCAAAAATAAGTGATGACAAATATCTCAAAGTAGCCTTTATCTTGAAGTAATTCAAAGGCTAGTATCTCAATTCATATCTCATGGGCTTCAAGATGAAAAGTATATCTTAAAGTGGCCTACATCTCAAAGTAATTCTGTTGCATATCTTGAAAAAAGCCATATCTTAAACTCCAAGGACATGAAGCAACATTGTTTCCTTTGCATTTAAGGTAGAGAGGCAACCTAATTTTCACACCACGCACATGATACGTAGTTTTCCACCGCCCAATCCTTGCATGCCTATTTTTGTAGAATTTTATCTGTAGAAATCTTGCACTTTTGATTAATTAAACAAAAAGGAGGCATAAGGGCATGGGCCAACAAAAAGGAAAAAAACATAATGTAGCAAAAATTATCGAAGGGTGTTGGATTTTAAATAAAAGAAGTGGATAGCATATGAGACAACAACGAAGGGGGAAAAAGAAAACAATAATAGAGATGAGATGTAGAGTTTTTCTTCATAACTTTTTCATATGAATTTTTGTTAAGCAGTCGCCTTAGTTTATAGTAATTTTCTTTCAAGAGTTCTAGAGCTCTTCACGAGCCTAACTCTCTTTTTTTATATATTCTATTTTATTTTTGAATTCTCACTTTGTATTCTTTCAAACTGTTTCTTTTATTTTAATTATAGTTCTTAGTATAATATACTGCAAGTTTATTTCAATTTCAATTATGTAATTTTATTTATGCAATCTATTTAAAGTAATTTTAGGTCTCTTTAATTTCCTACTTCTATTTAAAATATCTATCTTTTTAAATTGCTTTCAAATAAATTCAACTAACCCAAGTCAATGTATTGAGTCTAGCCCGTGGCTAGAAACTAGCACTCATATATACCTACTATCACTTGTTTCACCCTATAAATATATTTTTTCCTTTATCAAGCAACAAATCTTTGTCCTTCCCATGGGAGACTATTTAGGACTTTAAGTTCTAATTATTACAAGACATGACCCTATATTTAGAATAGTCGTGTGCCTATCTAGCTTATGTAAAATTAATTTGCCCAAGTTAAATTGAATCGAGTTTTTGGTGTTATTTTTGGGGAAGGTAACTTAGATTCCTACTTATATTTTATGATGTATCTTCTTTTGTTTGCTCTTTTATCTTTGAAAATGAAATGAAATGGATGCGAGATATTGATAATCAGTTATATATGTTAAGATAGTGCTATATAAAGCAGTATATCATCCTAATAATATAAAGACTATTTCTAACTAATTGAAATATATTTTGTTTAAGTATTTATTAGATTGTATTATTGTGATTTCTTTGTAGCTAAGCATCACAACGTTTCATTACTTATTAATGTCTATTACTGGTATGCATGAAATAATATATCTACTAATTGAATTAAGTATAAATTTAGTTCACAATCAATTATTGAAGTATCAATTATGAAGAAAACTTCTCTTTGATGGCTATGTTTAAATTCATTCACATCATCGACATATCTTAATTATTAGATTTGATAAATGGACGTGAAAATGACATTCTTGAATGTTCGTTTGGAGGAGAGTAATTTTATTATATAGCCAGAAGGATTTAATGCTATAGGACAAGAGCATAAAGTATGCAAATTGCAAAAATGCATTTATGGACTCAAGTAAGCCGCTAGGTTTTGAAATATTAAATTTGATGAGGTGGTCAAATTATTTGATTTCAAGCAGAGTATAGATGAGTCATGTGTCTATAGTAACATGAAGAATAGAAATATGATCTTCCTTATCCTTTATATTGATCAAATTCTTATAATTGGGAATGATATAATATTATTGGAATCAGTTTAATTTATTCCTCTTTTCCTCCTCCTTACGCAAGAATGTGCATAAGTATGCAAACCTTGCTGCCTTTTATTTCATTATTTTATTTAATTATTTATTTTAAATCTCAAAAAATCAACTAATTTTATAAAATAGTCTTTTGGAATCCCAAACTCAAATACTATCAAAATATTTGTATCGACAACCACATCACTATCCGAATATTATTAGCCTCAAATAATCACCATCTTAAAAAGTTACCCAAAATACAAATCCTTACAACTAATGTGTTATCAAGCTCCTCTAGGGTTTCTCTACGCTCTAACTTAAACTCATACACTCTCGTTGATGAAGGTTCGTTGTTAGAGAACTCCTATTGTAAACTAACATTCACTAGTGAGGTCTTTAAATATTTGCTAGCGTTGACTTTAAACAATCCTTAACAAAGCCTTTAAATATTCACTATCAATGATTGAATCGTCTTTAAATTTTAAAGAATCATTGCTTATGGCAACCTCCGCTGCTATATCTTTACTGAATTATTTTAATGAACTTTCGTTATTGGCTCATTTTACTAAGCTTTTATTGATGGCAAACCTTCACTATTGGATCAACTTGATGTTGGTTTAAGAAGTTAATTTGAGTTAAAGCTAATGTTAATTTAGGCCCCATTGAAAGAATTAGAAGGGGTAAACAGGTATGATATGAAAAATTGACACGAGTGTTTAGGAAATTGTATCATAATTAATTTAGCTAATTGATTTTTATGTATTTTAATTAAATCATTAATATATATTTTAATAAAGATATTTATCAAGTCAAGTTATCTCTTGAACGTAGAGTTGTCAGAGTTTATTCAAACAAGATTCACTTAAAAATAAACAACTTAGTATTATCTAATTCATGGCCGCTTTGAGGGATTGAATGTTGTACATCAAAGAGTTCCAATTTGGCTTGAAAGTCGACTAGCGGAGTGCCAAAATTTTATCTAATCCCGGCCCAAGTATACTGGTAATAGAATTTTTCTAAAAATGCCATGGATAGATTTGCCCTTTTCAATGCATAGAAAAGTCCTCGAGTCAAAATAAATAGGAGCATGCAATTTCCCATTCACGTCTCTCTCCCTCTCTTTCCCGCAGAAGCTCCTCCCCACACCTCCCATCCCTCTCTTTAATAAAATCATCGTGATTGATTGGTGAATCAAACCTAAGCGGAGCCACTTTTCAACGCACTGCTGCCGACCTCAATACAGGGAAAAGAAAGTCAAAACTACTTTTAAAATGAAATGGGAGCGTGAGACAGAGCGACAACGCAACACACATGTAAACCACCTATGGAAAGCTACCAATAACAGTGTGCAGAGATATCTTGTCGACTCGAGATCTTAATCTGGCCCAACACTTTTAAAGAGGACACGCACAGAGGCGTACTTCTAATAGGACACGCACAGAAGCGTGAGAGGGATAGGGACAGTTCCCTTTATTAATAATTCTTAGGGTCTAGTTACTTTCTTCTGCCCAACAGTAAAAACAAAAGGTGTTTTCATGCCTCCTTGTCATAGAACTGCGACAGTGATTATTCAATCACGAGTTAACGAGTTTGAATGCCTTATTCATCTCCATCGATGTGCTAAAGTGTCAAATATGACATCAAAGTAGGAAAATCATGCTCCAACCAAGCACGACGAGCTATTTCACTAAACTTTAATTTAATATACAGTGTCGCGAATATGATGCAAATATCATTGTTGCGCTGTTTTTTTACACTTACCTCTCTCATCAAATTGCTGCCGTCATCAGCCACCTCACCTACAAATGTACCGTGGATACTCATCTCCCATGCCAAATCGACACTATCACTTGCCACCTTCCCTACCAAGTCAGCCGTCACCTGTTTCCCACGCCAAATTACTATTTATCATTTAAATAATTTTTTAACATTTAATTAATTTTAATAAATAAAATATAAAAAATATAAACCAATAGAATTTACCGCAACAAAAGAAATGAGAAAAAACTAATATAATAATTATTTGAATTTAATATAAAATTTTCACTAAAATATAGCAAAGGGTTAAAATGGTCTAAACACTAATAGTAAACTAGCTAAAATTTTTAATAAATTTATCTACATGAAATAATATTTGTCACAAATTGTACTCAAGATTTATATTTTGATTACAAACTTTGTTAATGTTACAAATTTTGAGGTATTTGTTAGTCAAATTCGACTAAATTTAATCAAATTTGACTAGCTAATACTTTGAATTTTGAAATTTTAATAAATTTTATTACCAAAATATAAATCTAGAGTATAATTTGTGGCTAATATTATTTCATATAAATAAATTTATTAAAAAATTTTGCAAGTACACTACTAGTGCTCTAAGCTGCCGTGGTCTACGCATATCCCAACCAAAGGATGGTGATTCTTCATTTTACCCAAAGCAAAATTTAAAATTTTTAGAATTTTGATGTTGTTTCTTTTTCCCAAAGATAGTGTCACTGTCTCCAGGGACAGATCTAGGAAGTTCCGTTATGAGGGCTTAAATATATATTGCATAAATCATATTTATAAACTGTTATCTAAAACTGCGATTAGCACTAGAAGTTAAACTCTACATTAACAAATTGTCCAAACCGATCCACTGAAACCGTCAATTTATCAAACCGCCAAAACCAAATAAAATTAGTTTTATTTGATTTGGAATTACAAAATTACAGTTTAAATTGAGCAGAACCAAATAATATTATAATTTATTTATTTTCCATGTTTATTTTATATTTTGGTACTTATTTACTTAAGATTGATTGATAATATTTGATATATTGTATTTGTAAATTATTTTATCAAATTATGAGACTTTTAAAATTATAAATTTGATATATATTATTATTGATATGTTTACCCACTATTTTTATTTTATAACATTTTAACTTTCAAGAACTTAAAAATTGATGAATTAAACCGACTCAAACCGATAATTTTTCAAACTGCTGGTTCAAACTGAATTAATCTAAACAAAATCAGTTCAATTTGGTATGGTTTGGTCCAAGCAACAAGTTTGGTTCAATTTGATTTTGTTCAAACCAAAAAATACTAATTTGGGTTGAAAAATAGCTTAAACTGACTCAAACAAAACCGATTTCACTCATAATTAGTACCCTCTAAGTCATAAGTAATAACATAAAAGTATTCTCACCAAGTCAGATAAATTTTTAAAATCATATAATTCATTTATTATTATTATAATAAGGAACATATTCATCAAAAATATTATGAGACAATAAATTATATTACTAATTAATTATAATTATAATTGTCATCACCGGTTTTCGTTCGGGCCTGTTTGGTCTGGGCTCAACCAAAACCAATGGTGAGAAATTTAGAGCCGTCACCAACTGTTTTTGGGGTGCAGTTGATCACCTAAAATGTAGGTGGTCTACATTACCATATAAGGGTTCAAAGGTTGGTTACGTGTATGGAAGGATTACATCCCTACGACGCCCTTTTGGTACCTATGTTAGGAGGAGGAGGTTTCTATTTGCTTTGCACTGTTTTGAATGGGTTAAGGCATTATTATTTTCCTAAAAAGTCTATGCTTTTTATTTAGCTAAGTTATTTGTCAAAGTTATGATTAAAATTGTTTTATCCTAAGTTTCTAAAGGAAATCCTCAAAGTTTTGTTTTGCTTTTTGTTTGAAGTGGAAAATAAAATCAGAAGATTTTGGTTTTTTTTTTTGAGAAAATTGAAATTTTTATTTTTATTTTTATTTTGCTTTATTTTGTTGTTTTTTTGTTTTTGAAAGGGTTAAAACTAAGAACTTAACATAAAATAAAAATAAAAATTTGTGTTTTCCTTTTTTTGTGGTTTTTGTTTTAAGGCTAATGAAAAATTAATACTTCTCGAAAGAAATGTAGTGTGTGTCATAATGACATCCACAAATCAAATAACAATTCACTTCTTTTTTTTCATGTCACTCCTTTTGCTTTTTCTCTTTTGTTTTCCCTCCTTTTTTACTATTGGCTATTACATATTACAACTTGAATAGAATGGAGGAAATAACAACAAAACAATGAAAACAATAAAGAAAAAAACTAAAAAAAATTAACAACTAGCAAAATCACAACACAAGCAATAAAAAAATATGAAGAGAACTGTAAAGACTTGTATTTGGGTAGTTTTGAGAGATAGTCATTCTATGGGAATGTAACTATCTGACGGTAGTGTAGCCGTCGATGTGAGCATTTTGACTGTACTTGGGCCCGATTTCGAGTCGGGGCCATGTTTGACCTGATTGTTGACTTTTTGGGGTTTATTGGTTGACTATGCGTTTGAGTAGTCATTTGAGTGTGATAATATCTTAACAGTGTTGTGCTCGTCATTTCGAGCGTTTTGACAGTAATTGGGCTCAATTTGGAGTTCGTGACCTCGGGAGGTTAATAATTGCGTTCGGGTCAATTATTGCTGGGAGGCCAATTATTGGCAACGGTATATATATAATTAAGAACTGCCTTATCTCTTTAATTGCCAATTATTGGTGCGTGCGTGTTTGAGCAAGAGAGAGAGAGAGAAGGTGAAGAGCGTGAAGAGCTTTCTTGGCGATTTCGGGGTGATTGGAGCTCGTGGATCGCAAATAATCTTCAAGGTAGGTGTCCTTAACTGTCTTGTCTCGATCCTATCTTTGAATATGTGATCTGTGGTTGTATGAGTGTGTATTTTATGAGGGTTGAGAAGTCAACCATGGAGGTCTAGATTTAGATCTGGATGAATATATGATTTGTGTGTATTTCTGCTGTTATCGTGCGAATTAGAGGCGTTTAGGACGCGTTTTGAGGTAAATATTGCAGTTTATTGCGTAAAACATGTGTTTATGAGTGTCTGGGGGTCATTGGGTTGCTTCCAGACAAAGAACAGGCCAAAAACGACGATGAACAGTACCCTGGGCGAGTTTTAGGGTCGACGGACCGGTCAGCGACTATGGAGTCCCAGAATGTGAAGTCGGTGACTTCGTAGTCGCAGTATGGAGTCGGCAATGTGGAGTCCGCAACTATGGAGTCAGCAACTTAGTTAGTCCGGATCAATAGTCCGGAGGAGTTAGTCCGGATCAGTAGTTCGGAGGAATTAGTCCGGATCAGTAGTCCGGAGGAGTTAGTCCGGATCAGTAGTCCGGAGGAGTTAGTCCGGATCAGTAGTCCGGAGGAGTTAGTCCGGATCAGTAGTCTGGAGGAGTTAGTCCGGATCAGTAGTCCGGAGGAATTAGTTCGGATCAGTAGTCCGGAATAGTTAGTCCGGATCAGTAGTCCGGATCAGGAGCATCAGTCTGTAGCATCAAATCCGTAGCATCAGTCTGTAGCATCAGTCCGTAGCATCAAATCCGCAGCTCCAATCCGCAACATTGTTCCACAGCAGTGCAACTGCACTGCACTGGACCATTTATATTGTAACCATTATGCCTCTCGACATTTAAGTTTTATACTTAAGTTACAATGTAAATAACGAAATACCCCCCATTTGGATTCAAAGAAAAATACTAGAAAAATTAATTCCCACTCTTTCAAAATGTGAAAATTGGGATTTAGTGTAAAATCTCGGAAAAACCCAAAAGTTCGTAGTGGTGAATTTTTGGAAAGTGGGTTAGACATCTCAGAAAAATCCCCCCAAAATCAGATTATCTTATTTATGATATGGGAACCCAATGCCGGGACTTTTGATTTCAAGAAAATAGTTGCTATGGGTACTTCCTTCATAAATCAAGGATTGAGGATTTACTTGTGAAGACTCTACAGTTCCAAAGGAAATGTTGAGAATGACATGCCATACTAATGTTAGTATGCTGGTGTGAGATATTGGGGCATGGACTCCGTGACTTATTTGGGTTCTCACCGTGATGCACCGATGGTGCTATGTAGTTGACGTGGCAGGCATATGCACCGATGACAGCCCGTGTGGCGACCGTGGCCGGGCATATTGCGCCGTGGACAGCTAAGACCTGAGTTGAGCCGTTGAGCTCATGGAGCTAGGGGCCGAGTGCCCTAAGCCGGGATCCCATGGAGGATCGTGGACAAGTTGTCCTGATGTTTGTTTACGTGCCGAGTCTCGATGATTGTGCACACTACACGGTGCACGAGTACACCGAGCATATAGTATAGACTTGTATGTGTTGCATGATGTGGAGTTTTGGGGTCACCTACGAGCTTGTCGCTCACCCCTACTTGTTGTTTACCCTTTTCGGGTGTGACCCGAGACTAGTGGAGGACTTTCTTCCAGGAGGACGTGCCCACTACTCGATGTATGATACGATCGTATTCCGTATTGTGTATTGTCTTACGTTTGTATCCCGGACATGAGTCCGTGAACAGTTATATTTGCATACTGTTTGTGATGTGATGTCTGTATGACTGTTTGACTTATTGTATGCATGATGATGTATGGGAAAGTACAGGATTACCCTTGATGTATGACTATACAGGGTTACATATTTGAGACAGCACCCGCGGTGTAGTCTCTATTGGTGCTAGTCACCAACCCCTTGACCTATCGGGTGCGGGCAAGGGGAAGTCATGTTCCTAGTTCCGGGTTTCCTGGAATTTGGGGGCGTGACAAGAACGGAATACATATATATATATATAATAATAATAAAACTGACTTTGTCATGGGCTTAGGCGATGCTATGATTCTTCTTGACTTCGGTGGCAATAAAGTTGGCTGGAACTGTAAATAATAACGTTGGCTTTGGATGGAATTGCAAATAAGTCTTTGAGGGTGAAACTTCAAAGACTGGTCGGTTGGAATTGGGCCGGAGGTTGGGTGTTGCGGACCAAAACTAGAAAGAAACCTGTTTCTCTTCTCTTTTTTATTTTTTTGCTTGCACAATTCACTAGAAAAAGTAATGGAAAAAGAAAAAGAAAGGAATGGAAAAAGTAATGGGAGGGATGAATTGGGTGTAAGAGAGAGAGTGGCAACAATTTTTCCTCAAAGAGATTTTTTTTGTTCATTTGGGTGTTCTCTCCTTGGGCTTTTTTTTTTGAAAGGGGAGATAGAGAAAAAGAGACTAGGTTTTTTTTTTGGACGTAAACCCTCCTAGGGCGTAATCTTCTGGGTGGCAGCCTCTTCTTTTTTTGTGCGAAGGGAAAGAAGAGCCTTTTAAATGCCTTTGACACATCCTCTTAATTGAAGCATTAATTAGTGCATTAATCATGCCACCTCCCTTTTTTGTTGCCGGATTCTCTCTTATATCGGGTGGACTAATGACCCATAATTGCCTTTTTATTTTTATGTGCACATGTGACCGACAGACGTTAAAAAGTATATGACAAATGGCCAGCTAATAAAAACACATCTCGTGAGTATAGGTCTTTTCCCTTGTAGTGGAAAGAGCCCGTAGAAAATAAGGCCAAATAGCGAAAGTCCAAGATCAAAGGGTCAAAGTGTTGGCAGGGTCGAAGGTCAATGGTCAATGGG
Source organism: Taxillus chinensis (assembly GCA_023512835.1). Lineage (NCBI taxonomy): Eukaryota > Viridiplantae > Streptophyta > Magnoliopsida > Santalales > Loranthaceae > Taxillus > Taxillus chinensis. The sequence continues at coordinate 35,706,509 of CM042088.1, read as the reverse complement.
TCGGATGTCGAGGGTCGAAGGGTCAAGGTCGGAATCAAGGGTCCAAGGTCAATCCTTGAAGATCCGTGGGTTGAAGGGTCGTAGGTCATGGGTCAAAGGTCAAAAGTCGAAGGTCTAGCCTCGAAGACTGAAGGGTCGAAGGGTCCAAGGTCTATCCTCGTAGGTCTAGCCTCGAAGACTGAAGGGTCAAAGGGTCGGTCGGTTACTTTTGAGTATCCAAGGATCAGCCCCCTCAAACAGAGGAAGAGATAGATATAATGGCTAAGGTTCCTTATACTTTTGCTATTGGAAGTTTGATGTATGCAATGATCCATACTAGGCCAAACATTGACCATGTAGTGGGAGTTGTAAGCAGGTTTATATCAAATCCAAGAAAAGCTCATTGGGAAGCAGTTAAGTGGATTTTGAGGTATCTACGAGGCACTATAAAAAGGTGTTTGTACTTTGGTAAAAGAAAAGTTAAACTACAAGGCTACATAGATGTAGACTTTGCAAGTGAAGTTGATCACCGAAGGAGCACCACTAGCTACATATTCATTATTGGAACAACGGTTGTTAATTGGATGTCCCAAATACAAAAAGATTGTTGCATTATCCACTATAGAAGCTGAATATGTAACAATAACAGAAGCTAATAAAGAATTAATATGGCTTCAAGGATTATTAATAGAGCTGGGATTTATCTAAGAAAAGAGTCTTCTACATAGTGATAGTCAGAGTGTGATACATCTTGCAAAGAATTTTACATTTTACTCCAGAATAAAACATATTGATCTTTGATATCACTTCATTAGGACTCTACTTGAAGATGAGATTCTGACTGTAATAACCCGTGTTTTGAGATGTATGGAGTTAGTCACAGTTTTGCCTTTTAAGTGGTAATTTTCTAGTTTTTTGGGGAACTTCTACTCATAGACTTCAGCCAAATCATTTTATTTACCAAATAGGGAACTTTTGACGAAAGAGGGCAGCCTAGGGAGGCAGAAATAGAGTGCACGTCATATGGGCATTATGGCATGCAAGGATATTATTGTATGCCTGCTTTCTACATGATGCAAGGAAGCTTGGGGTAGAACTTTAAAGCATTTGGAGCTGCACGTCATATGGGGATATGACGTGCATTATGGCGTGCAGCCATATTTTTGTACCATCACCTTGCTTTTGTTATTCTAATCATCTTTTCCCAAAGGACCATGTTGGAATTATGAGTATTTTGTCTTGTATGGATGCAGAAAGGATGTAGCTTGTGCGATCAAAACTACGTCGTTTTGATGTTGGGTTTTACTTAATCAAAACTACATCGTTTTGATGTTGTGGTGTCTATATAAAGGGGTTCAGGCTTAGGTTTAGGGTTCTTTTGGTTTCTTTTGCCGTCACAGCCGCCACAGAGAGAGAGAGAGAGAGAGAGAGAGAGAGAGAGAGAGAGAGAGAGAGAGAGAGAGAGAGAGAGGGAACCTCCGGATCGTTATCGCGGTGGTTCGCGTGGGTGGACGGTGTCTAGCGTGGAGGCAGGAGTAGAAGGACACTTGCAAGGTAGGGGTTCTATTCTTCCTTGGAACTATCCCAAGGTTATTGCCTTGTGGTAGGCGATTTGTAATCTGAATATATTATATGTAAATCCATATAGGTGTGATCTCCTATATGGATGTTGGCCTTCAGTGGCGTGTATGTGTTTCATATTATGCCTGTGAGGCCATGCGTATTATTTGTTTGATATTATGCCTGTGAGGCCATGCATGTTATGTGATTGATGTTATGCCAGTGTGGTTATGCCTGAAAAGTGTTTGATCTTATGCCCGTGAGGATACGTATGCTAAGTATTTGATGTTATGTCAGTGTGGATATACATGTTAAGTGTTTGGTGTTGTGTCAGTGAGACTGACTGGAGCCTAAGAAGCCTGAGAGGCTGAGGCAATGTCTGTGGAGCCTAAGAAGCCTGAGAGGCTGAGGCAATGCTTGTGTACCTGAGGAGCCTGAGAGGCTGAGTTAATGTCAGTGAGACTGACTGAGGAACCTGAGAGGCTAAGTTACTGTCTGGGACTGACTGAGGAGCCTTTGTGGCTGTGGCAATGGTTACTTGTTTTGTGACTTGTTGTGTATATTATTGATTATGACCTCTTTAGAATGTACTTGCCACGACACCGCACCTATGCACTTCTTCATGTAGATGGTAGGAGCATGGGATGGGTTGGGGAGACATGATCCCTACTGAGTTGTGGTTGCTCACCCCTCCTACTGTGATGTGTTTTCTTGCAGGAACCTACAAGCGTTAGGTGAGAACACCAAAGTGGGAGACAATTCTGTTTTGTGGCTTTGTTTTATGTTATTTGTGTTATGTAATCCCGTTGAGGCCTTGTAACTCTAGTGGGGAGATATTGTAATGAGGTTTGAAACATAATAAAGGCATGTGGTTTGAATTTATTAAATATATGATTTTATCTTTCTGAATATATCTTATGAAGGTGTATGTTGTCCTGTGTGGGAAAGTTGTATCCTACCCCCTTATCCACCGCGTGGGTAAAGAGGGAGTCACGAACCGGTTTCCTCGGGTTGGAAATTTGGGGCGTGACAATATAGTATCAGAGCATGGTCTAGTTGGCCTAGGGCAGTGGGCGGTTCTGGTTGTCTTGAGTCCTTTGGAGGAACCTAGAGGGATGTGCCTGATCAACACGGTCCTCTTTGAGCCTCTAAGGTGTACTTGGGGTAGTCCAGACCTGAGGTAGGATTTGCATGCATTGGCATTAGGGCACTAGTTGCATTTGTTGTTATGTGTGAAAATGTGAATAACGTGATTATGTGTGAACTGTGCAACTCTGAATATTCTTGGAATGCCTTGGGCATGACTACAATGTGGATTGTGCTGTGTCCAATGTGGATTGATGCAATGTATGTGTGTGATGCCATGTGATAGTAGAATTGATAAAAAGGGGTAGAGGGAGTAGCACGCGATAGATTTCGAATACGTTTTAACGATTGTCTTACTTATTTCATGTAGTAAGAATGCCACCAAGGAGAGTGACACGTGCGTCCGGGGCAGTGGCTGATGAGTCATCTGCCCATGAGGGTCCAGGTACGGGGCAGTCCGTTGGAGGACATGCGCTGTTGTTGGCACAGCTGCTAGAGAGCATCCGACTGGAAGTTCGAGAGCTGAAGGAGGGTATCCGGCAAGAGGTTCGGGAGGAAGTGCGCCGTGAGATGGCAGCACAGCAAGTGGTGCCACTACCACCACCACCAGCCGGGGAGTTACCTCGTGAGCGTGAGAATTCGCTAGGTGGCGTACCAATTCGTGCGGAGGATGATGTGGTGACGAGGTTCCGAAAGGAACAACCTCCGAGGTTCAAGGGAGAAAATGAACTCGTGGTGGCTGAGCATTGGTTGAGGCTAAGGCTGTAAACGAACAGAACGTTCATGAACAAGCTCGTGTTCGATTCGATAAAAGATCATTTATATTCGTTCATTTAAAAGTTGAATTGTTCGTGAACAAAACTTCTTTGTTCGCGAACATAAACGAACGAGCTCGAACAAGTTAGAGGCAAATCGAGCATGTGTTTTTCTTCCTCCTACCCCGGGAGGAGGATAAGGTGAGGCTGGCCATTCGGCAGCTGGAGGGGAATGCTCTGAAGTGGTGGCGGAGTGTCGCGAGGAGCCGAGCAGTGCAGTTCATGCCGTGAGAGGAGTTATTGCAACTCTTCCACGATGAGTTCTTCCCTGAGTCCTTGAGATGGCAGAAGAGAGAAGAATTTGACAACCTGAAGCAAGGATCAAAAACGGTGCCCGAGTATGAGCGGGAGTTCCGGAGCCTGAGTAGGTTTGCCCCCGAGACTGTGGCGAAGGAGGACCTGAAGGCCCATAAGTTCACCTTGGGTCTCAGGCCAACTCTTAGGCAGAGGGTGGTGATTCTGCGTTTGAGGACCTATGCTGAGGTTGTTGAGACAGCACGTATAGTTGAGAGGGAGCTGAATGATGGGAAGCAAGTCCATCAGGGTCGCCAGTTGCAAGGTAGGTCTGAACGCGATTCTGGGTCCAAGAGGCTCAAGCCTGAGGAGAGAGATAGTAGTTCTTTCCGCAGCCAGGGTCTACCATCTGTGAACCCAGGGAGGTTCACCTTTGGTAGTAGTAAGCAGGGAGGTTCAGCAGGAGGTCTCCCCAGCGGTTGTCTTTGCTGTGGGGGGCAAGGTCATTTCAAGAGGGAATGTCCCAAGAAGGATTGGCGGTGCAACAGCTGTGGACGAGAGGGCCACTTGAGCCGGGTTTGCAGGAGTGGCAACAGGGGAGCTAGAGGCTTGGCATCCAGCATGAGGAATGATGCTAGTTTTCGCGCTCCAGCGGAGAGGCCAGCCCGTCAGTGGCAGGCTAGCCAGGCAGGATCTAGCCAGACCCGACCTCAGGGGAGCCCAGAGCGTCAGCAGACTGAAGCTGGAGGCAACCATGGCGGGAAGCGTCCAGTGAGTGAGCCGACCAGTGGCACGGGCCAAGGGAGGGTGTTTGCGCTGGATGCGTCATACCATGAGGAGACTGAGTTACCACCTCCACCGGCTAAGGGTGGAGTAAGACCTTCGGTGGTTAGAGGTACCCTTCTGATCTCTCGTATGCTTGCTTCTGTTCTTTTCAATACGGGTGCATCGTGTTCTTTTGTTGTTGAGCTTGTAATTGATGGCTTGGGGTTAGTTTGTGTTGAGGCAGCGATACCCCTAGTTGTTAAGTCTCCGGTGGGAGGTATGATTGAGGTGCGGCGCATATGTCGTGACTGTGTGTTAACTATAGGGGATATGGAGCTTAGTTTCGATTTGTACGTGATGCCCTTGCGTACATTTGATCTGATCTTGGGTATGGATTGACTTATGGATTTTCAGGCCAAGATAGATTGTTATTGGCGGCGTGTATCCTTCATGACACCTACAGGGACTTCTTGCACCCTGCAGGGGGAGTGAGATTGTGAGGCGAGTCGAGCTGCGCCAGTAATGGACCAGTGGGGTGCATTACCCATAGGTTGGCAGCCCTAACCTTTGCTAAGGAGGGAAAGAGGGGAAAGAGGGTGTGGCCAGCTGTTGTTGACCAATTTCAGGATGTCTTTCCTGAAGAGTTGAGGAGTTTACCACCTAAGAGGAGCGTGGAGTTTACTATTGAGTTGGTACCGGGGACTGGTCCGATTTCCCAAGTGGCTTACCGTATGGGACCAGCTGAGTTGAGGGAGCTCCAGAGGCAAATAGAGGAGTTGGTGAACCAGGGGTATATCAGACCGAGTACCTCACCCTAGGGTGCTCCGGTGCTCTTTGCAAAGAAGGCAGATAGTACGCTTCGCCTCTGCATAGATTACAGGAAGCTGAATTTGGTGACTGTGAAGAACAAGTATCCGTTGCCTCGGATAGATGACTTGTTTGACCAATTGAGTGGGGCCCGATGGTTTTCCAAGATAGATCTACAATCGGGGTATCACCAGTTAAGGGTTAGGGAGGAGGACATCCCTAAGACGGCTTTTCGGTGCAGGTATGGGCACTATGAGTGGGTAGTGATGCCTTTCGGGCTCACTAATGCACCAGCAGTGTTCATGCATTTGATGAACCAGGTCTTTGCTCCATATTTGGATTCCTTTGTTGTAGTATTTATAGACGATATCTTGGTGTATTCCAAAACTGAGAGGGAGCATGTGGAGCACTTGGCAACCGTGTTGCAAACCTTGAGGGACCAGCAATTGTTTGCTAAGTTTAGCAAATGTGAGTTTTGGATGCAGAAGGTTCACTTTCTTGGCCATGTAGTGTCAGCTGAGGGAGTTAGAGTGGACCCAGCCAAGATTGAGGCTATGGTATCGTGGGAGAGGCCAACCAATGTTTTCGAGATTCGTAGTTTTATTGGTTTGGCGGGGTATTATCGTCGGTTTGTGGAGGGATTCTCCCATTTGGCAGCTCCTATGACAGCGTTGACTCGGAAGGGAGTGAAGTTTGAGTGAACTAGCAAGTGTCAGCAGGCATTTGAGACTCTCAAAACCCGTTTGACCATTGCACTTGTGTTGAGATTACCCAGGGAGGATATCCCATATGAAGTGTATTGTGATGCATCCAGGGTTGGTTTGGGGTGTGTGCTTATGCAGGAGCACAGTGTGGTAGCTTATGGGTCAAGGCAGCTAAAAGCTCATGAGCAGAATTACCCTACTCATGATCTCGAGTTGGCGGCTATTATTTTTGCCCTGAAGAGTTGGCAACATTATCTCTTGGGAGAAAAGTTCGTGGTGTTCTCAAATCACAAGAGTCTTCAGTACATCTTTACTCAGAAGGACTTGAATTTGAGGCAGAGGAGATGGGTAGAGTACTTGCAGACTTTTGACTTTACTCTTGCCTATACCCCGGGCAAGGGCAATGTAGTGGCTGACGCGTTGAGCAGGAAGGGGAAGGCTGAGGTGGCCGTGAGAGAGTAGAAGTTGATGGAGCAGTTGGTGATGTTGTAGTTGCAGCCTATTGCTCATGATGGTGGGACAGTCCTAAGTCCTATTGTTATTGTGCCTGACCTGTACCAGCGAGTCCGAGAGGGACAATTGGGGGATATTGAGTGTGAGGTTCTTCGTGCCCGTATTGAGGCTGGTGAGCTGTCTGAGGATTGGACAGAGGGTCCTGAGCATGAGTTGTCTTTTCAGGGGCGGCTAGTAGTGGCTTCTTCTCTCAGAGAGGAGGTGATGAGGGAGTTTTATCAGTCCCGAGTTGCTGTGCATCTTGGGGGTACGAAGATGTACCATGCACTTCGGGGACATTTTTGGTGGCTTGGGATGAAACGTGATGTCGCTGCTTTTGTTTCGCGGTGCCTCACGTGTCAGCAGGTGAAGGCTGAGCACCAGCGGCCAGCAGGTATGTTACAACCATTACCGATTACGGAGTGGAAGTGGGACCACATAGCGATGGACTTTGTGACGGGTCTTTCACCCACCACTGGGAGGAAAGACATGATATGGGTGATTGTGGATCGGCTAACGAAATCGGCTCATTTTCTTGTCGTTCGAGAGCGGGACTCCATTGGGGCATTGAGTCAGCTATATGTGAATGAGGTTGTGAGACTGCATGGAGTACAATCGTCGATTGTGTCTGACCGAGACTCGCGGTTCACTTCCCGTTTATGGGCAGGCTTGCAGGAGGCGATGGGGACAAAGCTTAACTTAAGTACAGACTTTCACCCGGAGACTGACGGACAAACAGAGAGGACGAACCAAACATTGGAGGACATGTTGCGGGCCTGTGTCCTAGATTTTGGGGGTTCGTGGGCAACTCATCTTCCTTTGGTGGAGTTTACCTACAACAACAGTTATCAAGCATCCATTGAGATGGCTCCTTTTGAGGCGTTGTATGGCAGGCCGTGTCGATCACCTTTGTATTGGACCGAGGTAGGAGAGACAGCTCTCTTGGGACCACAATTGGTTCAAGAGGCTACCGAGAAGGTTAAGTTGATTCGTCAACGGTTGTTATCAGCTCGGAGTCGGTAGAAATCCTATGCGGATCAGCGGCGGCGACCTTTGGAGTTTTCCGTGGGAGATCATGTGTTTCTCCGTGTTTCTCCACGTCGTGGTCATCGACGGTTTGGCCGAAGTTCCAAGCTATCTCCGCGATTCATTGGTCCTTTTGAGGTTATAGCTCGTGTGGGGCCAGTAGCTTACCGGTTAGCATTGCCACCGCGATTGAGTCGGGTGCACAATGTGTTCCATGTGTCTCAGTTGCGGAAATATCATTCTGACCCTAATCATGTGCTCGATTGGGGGACATTGGACATTGAGGATGACATGTCCGTTGTTGAGGCCCCTATCCGTATCCTAGATCGGCGGGAGAAACTTTTGCGTGGTCGTGCTGTTCGTTTGGTTCACGTACTATGGCAGCACCGTGGCATTGAGGAGGAGACATGGGAACGTGAGTCCGTGATGCGTGAGCGGCACCCAGAGTTATTCAAGGACGAACAATCTTAAAGGTGGGAGGCGGCTGTAGTGATATGCTTTCTTGTAATTGGTTGCTTATGATTTGGGGTATTTGTATTGTCTTTTAGACATGTGTATTTATATTTGAGATGTGTTCTGAGTTGTATATTTGTGACATGCGGGTATATGTTATATGCATTGTGATGTATGTGATTATGGATTGTGGTGGTGTTTTGTTGAGTTTGCGGACGTATGTCCTGTTTTGTGTTGTGTGCGGAGTATGACCCATTTGGGTGTTGTGGCTTGCCGTTTTGCAAATAGGTAGCTTCTGTTTGTTTTTCCTTGCATGTTTCTTTTCGGGGACGAAAAGTCTTAAGGGAGAGAAGATGTAATGACCCGTATTTTGAGATGTGTGGAGTTAGTCACAGTTTTGCCTTTTAAGTGGCAATTTTCTAGTTTTTTTGGGAACTTCTACTCATGGACTTCAGCCAAATCATTTTATTTACCAAATAGGGAACTTTTAACGAAAGAGGGCAGCCTAGGAAGGCAGAAATAGAGTGCACGTCATATGGGGCATTATGGCGTGCAAGGATATTATTGTATGCCTGCCTTCTACATGATACAAAGAAGCTTGGGGTAGAATTTCAAAGCATTTGGAGTTGCACGTCATATGGGGATATGACGTGCATTATGGCGTGCAGCCATATTTTTGTACCGTTACCTTGGTTTTGTTATTCTAATCATCTTTTCCCAAAGGACCATGTTGGAATTATGAGTATTTTGTCTTGTATGGATGCAGAAAGGTTGTAGCTTGTGCGATTAAAACTACGTCGTTTTGATGCTGGGTTTCACTTAATCAAAACTACGTCGTTTTGATGTTGTGGTGTCTATATAAAGGGGTTCAGGCTTAAGTTTAGGGTTCTTTTGGTTTCTTTTGCCGTCACAGCCGCCGCAGAGAGAGAGAGAGAGAGAGAGAGAGAGAGAGAGAGGGAGAGAGAGGGAGAGAGAGAAAGAGAGAGGGAGGGAACCTCTGAATCGTTGCCGTGGTGGTTCACGTGGATGGACGATGTCTAGCGTGGAGGTAGGAGTAGAAGGACACTTGCAAGGTAGGGGTTCTATTCTTCCTTGGAACTATCCCAAGGTTATTGCCTTATGGTAGGCGATTTGTAATCTGAATATATTATATGTAAATCCATATAGGTGTGATCTCTTATATGGATGTTGGCCTTCAGTGGCGTGTATGTGTTTCATATTATGCCTGTGAGGCCATGCGTATTATTTGTTTGATATTATGCCTGTGAGGCCATGCATGTTATGCGATTGATGTTATGCCAGTGTGGTTATGCCTGAAAAGTGTTTGATATTATGCCCGTGAGGATACGTATGCTAAATGTTTGATGTTATGCCAGTGTGGATATGCATGTTAAGTGTTTGGTGTTATGTCAGTGAGACTGACTGGAGCCTAAGAAGCCTGAGAGGCTGAGGCAATGTCTCTTGGAGCCTAAGAAGCCTGAGAGGTCAAGCAATGCTTGTGTACCTGAGGAGCCTGAGAGGCTGAGTTAATGTCAGTGAGACAGACTGAGGAGCCTGAGAGGCTGAGTTACTGTCTGGGACTGACTGAGGAGCCTTTGTGGCTGTGGCAATGGTTACTTGTTTTGTGACTTGTTGTGTATATTATTGATTATAACCTGTTTAGAATGTAATTGCCACGACACCGCACCTGTGCACTTCTTCATGTAAATGGTAGGAGCATAGGATGGGTTGGGGAGACATGATCCCTACTGAGCTATGATTGCTCACCCCTCCTACTGTGGTGTGTTTTCTTGCAGGAACCTACAGGCGTTAGGTGGGAACACCAAGGTGGGAGACAATTCTGTTTTGTGGCTTTGTTTTATGTTATTTGTGTTATGTAATCCTGTTGAGGCCTTGTAACTCCAGTGGGGAGATATTGTAATGAGGTTTGAAACATAATAAAGGCATGTGATTTGAATTTATTAAATATATGATTTTATCTTTCTGAATATATCTTATGAAGGTGTATGTTGTCTTGTGTGGGAAAGTTGTATCCTACCCCCTTATCCACCACGTGGGTAAAGGGGGAGTTACGAACTGGTTTCCTCGGGTTCGAAATCCGGGGCGTGACACTAACACTGAAGAAGATTCAAGGAAGCAGGAACCCAGTAGATATGTTAACAAAAGTAGTGACTATCGACAAACTGAAGTTGTGCTCAACTTCGGTTGGTTTACTCGAGTAACAAACCATACAAGGTTGCTGCATCAATCAAAATGTGAAAACAAATTGAAATCAGTCTTCAAGTGAGAGATTGCTACAATATGTCATTTAAAGAAAAGAAAAGAAAACAATGGTTAAAACTTAACATTAGAAAATGACACTCCATTTTATTAGAAAGAAATTGTGTGGTAGAGAGAGAATATGATGGCCTATAAAAGCCATAAGATGTATCCCATTTTATTCCAAGCATTTAGAAAAGATATATATATATATATATATATATATATATATATATATATAGAGAGAGAGAGAGAGAGAGAGAGAGAGAGAGAGAGAGATTGGTCTGTAAATTTAAGAATTTGGTGGGACAATTCTTGGGTGTGGGTTGTAAGTATGGTAATCCCTTTGTAAATTTTTCTTCTTTGTAAAAAATCTACAATAGCCTGGAGACGTAGGCAAGTTTGGCCTAACTCCATTATCAATTTTATGTGTTTTTTTTTTTGCATTTTAATCCTTTTAAAATTTAACAATAAGAAAATTTTGTCTAATTTCCCAACAATACTAAAATAAAAATATATATATAGCGAACCTAAAACATGTACAAGGGTGATAGGAAATTACATATTTAACTAGGGTAAAGATCCCTTAAACATTATAATTGTTGAATTTCGAGATATATGCTACTTTCCCATGCATATACTTTATTTTGTTCTGGTATTACTATTTAGGTAACTAATAAAAAGTTAGACGCTTGTATATAATGGCTTAGTTTGACAATGTTATGCTTTTAAAAGAAGCTGCTTTTAGCTGTGCTGGAAAAATAAATTGCTGTTAAAATAAGCATGTGAGTATTTGATAAAATATAATTTTAAAAGTGTTGTTTAGTATATTAAAAATAAAAGTGCTTGTGAAAATTTAAAAGACAAATTTATCATTGTATTATAATTTTAAAAAACATTAAAATTTTCTTTCATCTTGTCTCTGCTACTGATGTTGAGACAGAGACGTATCTCGGATTTTGTCTTGCCTGCAACTATCCGTATCTTCAAAAACCATTTACCGACACCCAGGCAAAACAAACAAGCGAGACACGAACGAAGAAGAAATGACTCCAAATGAATTAATAACAGATAGAAAACAAAATTCACGCAACGAAAACGAGTCTTGAACGAAGAAGATTGATTGTGAGATTAAAAAAAACAGGGGAAAAAAAGAGGAAAAAAGAAAAAAAGGCAATAATGCTTATGAATCTTGAAGCTTCTTCAATGACCCAAAACCCCTCCACACCCTGACGGCTCTCACCCTAACGCTTGATAGAAGATGGTGAAAATAATATTAGTATTTTAAATTTTAAAAAAAATATTTTTTGAAAAAGCAACTTCTAAAAATAATTCCTGAATTGATTCTGATTTTTACTAAAAAAAGGCAAAAAAAAATTATAAGTATTTTTTTTATAGTTATCAAATACGTTTTATTGCTTTTGCTTATAACATAATAGGAGTAGCCTCTCTCTAGGAAGCATTGTCAAACTAGTTTAATATTTTCGCTTTAATGCCATGGCTGCCCGCAGAACTGGATTTGGGTATAAGATATCGCTAGTCTATCTACCCCTCAATAATAGGCCTTTCTTTCGGTTAGTTTGTGTACATAACGAAAATTAAACAACAGGATCTCTCCTCCATGATATCGTAACATGCAGATTGCCATGACAATAATCGAAAAACAGTATCAAAAAGTGAGACGGTGAAGGGAAATAATGTCCAGTAGCAAAGCCAACGAAGTGGTGGAAGTGTCGGCAGCATGTACCGATGTACGGCCGTATTCGAGGAAGACGTGCGACAATTTGTAACATATTTTAATTTTGATCAATGCTAGGTACATGGCGATTGGAAATAGAATTTCTCGTTAATTTTATACCGTAATACACGTTCATTAAAAGCCTCAGTTCTCTTTTATTGCATTCTACTTGTTTTAATACTGTCAAACAAACGAAGCATTAATTCGGTTTTAAAAAAGCTTACACACTTAATACTCGACGTTAAAAGGGCTGTTAAGCAAGTCTATTCATACAGCTTCTCTGTAAAGCTTCACTCCGCCAGCTACTCTGATTCTTTGGCCGTGGACATAAAGAAGCACGTAATAGTAAAAGTAGTCTAATAGAAGACATCAATCTGCTACTCTTCCCAATATAAATCGCAGGTAAAGTCGGCAGTAACACCTGTAATGGATGAAATGTGACACATCGTGGGTGGATAAAATTTGTTCTGGTGTAACATTATTCAATTATTGAACTTTCATACAAAAGTTGCAAGAACGTCAAGCGTCAAATCATTGATTGAAATAAAATTTAAATACCGACAAACGGTTTAGAAAAAAAGAAAAAAGAAAAATGCTTTATTTTAAAGATTCTCCGACAAGTGTTGCATAAAGGACAATACGGTTGTACAAATTAGCATTTTTATTCGTAGTGTTAAATCTCTCTGCTTTTTTCATTTAATGTAATTTACAAATATACTCAATATAAATGGCAAATACAGACATTTGAACTAAAAAGCCGTATGCATATTTCCTCTGCTGCATCTCTTCGAGTCCAAAATAAAAAATATATAGAACATATTTCATTAACTTTTTTCAACCTATTGTTCCTATATATTTTTTATAAGATACTGAGGAAATTACATTTTCACTTACAAAATAGGGAAGAAAAAAAAACTAGAACTTCAATTACAGTATATCATCGCGGACACGACACGACCCAGCAAAGTTCGATATAGTCTGTGCATTTGGCCTATGACATCTGCTTCTGTTGCTGTTTCCGCCTCTTGTGCTGATTTATTAAGAGTTCAGCATAAAGGAGCTCATTCCAAGCATCAGGCACACCCGGTAGGCACCAGTGGCTGCAGTCTTGAAACCTCAGCGGAGACCGCAATTCCTCAAGCGTCAGGTTCTGCTTCCGGTAAATCGATGGGTGGCCGTCTTTCCGGTAGTCTGTAAGGGTCGTGACGTTGAGGTAAGTCGCATGGGTGTTCATACCTCTCAGAACCCTCTCCAGTGTCATCATCATTGGGGGGTATTCAGTTAGATAAGTCTTGTTCTGTATTGGCTCTGTTTCGTTATCACATGCCCCGCCAGAGTTCCACTGCCCCCCGCTGTAGAAAAGACCAGCACAAGTTTTAATGGTGGTGAACAAACTAGAAGGATCAGATCAGTCGGATACTGAGAGCAAAGCTTCTAACTACCATGTATTTACCACTTGCCCCAAAAACAAAAACAAAAAAACTACCACGTATCGCAAGAATCTACAAACATACATATGTACATATACACTTCACAATTTCCTACTAATTTAGGTTCGGCATTTAATAACCTGAAATGTGAAGCTGAATAACCCCTGAAGAAAACTGAAGTCTTCCACGGATTAATGTTGGCATCAATCCACCTCCCCCACGTTGTAACAGCTTTCCGAAATGCCTCTAAAACGTTCAGTTCAGCATAAACATGGCTACCTTCTTGGTAATAATCTTTCCTGCATGATTTCACCAGGCCACTGTTAGTTGCTTCTTGATAGTATGGAAGAGGACTACTGTGTTCAATCCAGATTGATGAACGGGGAATGCAAATACCCAGCTGAAGTTTTTTCATGAGTCCACCAGTGCCCTGTGTTGAAGATTAAAAAGTCAGCATCTTTATAATTATCACGAGACCTCTCCACTAGATCTAGTCGAAGTGTCTCCTGCTTGGATCCGTTCTTGTCCACCATTTCCCATTCTTGAACTAAGAAGGGAGTCACGAAGAACTCCACGGAGCAGTTATAATCCTGTTCATCCACAAACCGCAAACCAATATAGGAAGAAATGAGCACCACACAAGTAACATCGCAGATCAACAAATAAATGTGATCGACAATTCAAACTCAGAACAGATGTGAAGTCAAATTTTACTTGGAATACGAAGGAATAAGAAGCTTCTGATCTGAAATACTGTTGACCGGAGGCTTCATAGACTTTGCTTTTATCTTTCACTACGTTTCTGAGAATGCAAACCAGAGACTCCCACATATTCCTATTGAGGGAATCCCCAACAAAAGCAAGCCGCTTCCCTCTTAACATCTCCAGCATACGACTCGCATCCAACCTGAATATTCAACAAGTTCACCTAAGCTAGTCTGAGAAAACAGGAACTAAAACAACCCCATAAGATTAATCTATAGGCATTTCATCCTTAAACTAAAAAATTGGCTTCCAAATCCTAGGTTAATTCATTCACTATAAATCAATGATGTAGAGAAGGTGAATCACAGAATAGGCTAGCATCAGTGAAGCCCAGAGTTTAAAAAACCAAAAAAAACAAACAGAAAGAAAGAAAAAGTACAAGAAACAAAACATAGAACCAGGTAAAGAATTGAGATTGAGCATATACCTGGGTATATTGCAGGCTCTGGGTTTCCATTTCAGTTGTTGATAGTGTTTGTCGGGCCTTCCATTGAGGAAGCAATCGAACTGCTCGTCGATCAGAGAACAGGACCCGGGCGCGTAAAGCGGGTACGACTCGTCCCTCACCCACTCTCCGTCAAACAAATCGCAACTCACCAGTGCCTCCAACAACAGCTCGTGCTCCGCCGACGCGGCCGAAATCGTTCCGTTATTCTGTTTCTTCAACGCCGCCGCGAAATCCGCACCCGCCCGGCCCTCCTCCACCCTCTTTCCTCCCACTTTCCCAGATACTTGTCGTCCCGCAGCCGATTTCTCCGTTTCGTTTTTCGGCGCCGGAGATCTCGCGGTCCCGTTCTTAGACGCCGCATTCCTCGGCACCGGAGATCCCGCGGGACTGTTCCTCGCCAGCGGCGAACGAGTACTCGAAGCCGCAGTCGGGGCGGTCCTATTCCCGGCGCCGCTGGATTCTCTGTTGGTTCTGGCGAACCGCAGCTGGGCGTTCCCAGATCTGGCGTCGTCGGTGGCGTTCAGCCGTACCACCGGAGCAGCGACACCGCGACTTCGAAGCGGCGGGGCGGCGGTGCTCTGGTTGGGGGACGAGAAGTTGGGGAAGAAGTAGGAGACGATGAAGGAGAACTGGGATCCGCGCGGCGCCGGCATATTCGCCCCTGCTCCTCCTCTCCCGCCGCCGCCGCCGTAGACGCTGTTGAACCAGGGAGTGGCGGCGGAGTTGGAGGAGGGAGTGAAGATCAGGAAAAAGGTGAAAGCGACGAAGGCGAACATGAAGACGTAAGCGAAAGCGAAGGTCCGAGTTCGCCGGAAGAAGATGAGTGGGTGCAGGACCTTGAACTCGGACACGAAAGTACCTTGCTTCGATTCTTCCGCCGCCGTCGCCATGGAGGAGCCTCCGCTGGTCGGCGATGCCTCCTGAAGCTGAAGCCTCCTTCTCGATGGCTCTCAAGTGGCTCCAGGTTAGAGAGCTACAGAGGCAGTGTGTGCGCGCGCATAGAGAGAGAAAAAAACACACTCACTAAAAAAAAAAAAAAAGTGTGTTTGTGTGGATGTCTATAATAGATAGGAAGAGGGTAAAAAAAAACACAAAACAAAACAAAAGGCCTGCGATTGGAAAACAGCGGAACGATGACTGTGACTTTTGTTAACAGTGTCGTGGAATGGTCGAGGAAGAGAGCGCGTGTGTGGGACAGTATGAAAATATTGATTTTGAGTTTACCCAAAATTTAAGTAAATCGATCTGTGCATGCATTTGGGGAAGCATGAAAATGAGTCCGAGAAACAGAGGAGTCGAACCGACGAAAGCGTTGGAGGTCGACACGAAGTTGTTTGTTTAATTGTTTTACTAGAAATGCTATACATAATTAGAAATGTTTGTGTATATCATATTTTTATTATTTTAAAACTTTAGGATTGAAAACGATTTCATATAAATGCCCGCACTCACACACCGCCGTCCATTATTAAAAGAGGTCACCACTTGTCGAGGGACGCTGAGCACATGAAATAAGTTTGGTTATGTCATGTGCACCCTTAACGCTAGCTATTCCTTCTTTTCCTTTTTTATTATTATTATTTATTTTTAGGATTAAGTTGTGACAAAGATCTTACTCTGAACGATGATGCAGCATGCAGGCAAGGCTAGAGGCTTATGACCCATGACTCACCCTACCAGTACATGCTTCATGAACGCGCAAACGCAATCCCTCCTCCCCGGATTGAAAATTTGAAATTTCTCAATTTTCCAGTTTTTTTTTTGTTATTTATAATTGTGGGTTTGGTTTTCTTAATTTGTCTGCTCAATTTTGGGGGTAAAGTGGTGTGCGGAGGGCACTTGTGAGCTTGGGAGCAGTGTGTGCGCGTGTCGGCAGAGAGTCAGAGTCATAAATAGCTAATAGCAGTTGGCACTGGTGTTGCGTATAATTTCCGAGACGCGTGGCGACGCGTGGCATTATCTGATGCCAAGTACTGTTTCACAAGGTCATGTCACATGGTTGTTACATTTATTGATAGTCGATTTTGTTGATTACAATTTATATATAGTCCCAGCTATAAATTATTACTTATATAAATTATTTTTTCAGTTATGTATGTGGATCAGTTCTGCGTTTGTCATAAATAATGTTCTGTTCCTTAATAATGCGTGTATTATTAAAACATTACAACAGCAATTTTACTTTCCTTGTAATTTAAAAAAATTTATTAAAAATTTATTTACATCAGATTAACTAAAATTAGATATAGGAATAGAAAATAAATAATAAATTACTATACTTAAGAATTTATTATTCATCTCTAAGTATTTTTTCTATACTTTTTTAATATATATTATTATAATTATAATATTTTTATTAGTGATAATAAATGAAAAGATGAAAGAAAATAATATAAAATTAATTAAGTAATAAATAGAAATAGAAATAAAGAATAAAATATTTAATATTTTTAAAAAATAAATAAATTATATACTATTTATTTCTAAAATAGAAAAAAAAATATATCAAAATTATTATCGCTGTTACTATTCCTAATTGATTCACACTGGTAATAAAAATTACACTAATATCTCGTGTAATAGTTTTAACATTATATATTTAAAATTCTGTGGTGTATCATTGAATTTATTTTCAATTATATGTATTAAACTTTGAAAATCGTATGGTTACATTGAAATACTATAACAGCATGACTACATATAAATAAAAACTAATCTGAATTCAACGATTATGATTGAGTATGATATGAGATACTAATTCAAAATTAAAAACAAAAACTAAATTAAGACCCTTAAAAACGTAGTAAGGATATATTAATTTAAATTTGAATACGCCCTTAAATAACTTCATGTTTAAGTACTCCACGTCGCTACCGTGAACCTTTAAAATTTCCCGGTTTATATTAGTCCACCCAACCCAACAAATGCCCAACCAACGCGTAACCACTTATTATTATTATATATATACATAAATTAACATAGAAATGTTCGCCCTACTTTTAACACAATAAGTTTTTTTATGATAAAATGAATAATTAAACAAAAGACACAAGTTCAACTCCGTTTTTGATTAATCATTCATATTTGTGAGAATATGCGATACATTATTTTTATAATTTATCTATTTTTAAAAAAATATTTTTAAAATTTTTTATTTCTATTTTTATTCTTTTAACTAACTTTTTTGTTCTTTATTACTTTTTCTCCTTTTTCTATTTATTACACTACTCAAAATTGAATTAAAAAATATACAAAAATTATATGAAAAATTAATAGTTGATATCTAAATATAGAAATTCTCTAGACAACTCTCATTTTCAAATCCCATTTATAGAACCGAATGATTAGTTATTTTCATTAAAATTCTAAAATTTATCCCAAAAATATAAAAAAAAAATGTTCACATAAGAAACTAAGTGTGAATGTCTTAATATATCATATATATTTGAAAAATCAACATCGATTTACAATCTAATTTTGCTTTTCCTAACCTATTGGTTGCAATTAAAATTGTATCATCCCAAAACACCCCTTATAGGCATAGATGCATTATTGTTCAACCTTCCCTCTCCTTCACTAAACACATTTACATGTATTTCCTATTTGAAAACTTTCCATATAATTGTTTCTGGATGAATAGTCGGCTATAATTAGATAGCTATTGTACTTGAAGATCCAAAAAAGATAGCCTTCACATGTCTCGTATAGAGCATTTGTCTATCAACACATGCCTTTTGGCTTGTATAATGTGCCAATCACATTTCATATATACATGATGTCTATATTTTTTTTGTCATGGTGAGAAATATTTGGAAGTCTTTATAAAAGACTTATCGGTGTTTGTGTTAATTAAAGAATTGATTTGTTGAAGTTGTCATGAATCTATTGAAGTCTGAAAATTTGAAGATTCGAAGATCCGTAGGGTCAAATCATCAAAACCTTGAGATAAAAGAGCGATCGGTGTGTGTGAACAAGTATACAAACCTAAAGATTCGAAGGGTCAAAGATACCTCAAAGTAGTGAAAGCTGTCACACACAATGACTAACTCGAAGGCTCGAAGGCTCGAAGGCTCGAAGGTCAAAGAGTCATAAGCTCACCACAAATCGTTGAGTTGAGTAAGCTAAGTGAAGAGTCAAAGACCCAAAGGGTCAAATGTCATATACTCATCTCATAAAACCAACAACATAGACCTGAAGACTCAAAAAGTCAAAAGGTTAAAGATTTAGCTCATAAGGCATTAAGAAAGTTAAGTAAATACTTTATCTAACACTCGAAGACTTAAAGGGTCGAAATCTTAACCTAAAATTACACAAGCCGAAATCACCGCAATTGACCGAAGACTCAAAAGAATTAAAATCAAAAGTCAAAGCCCCGAGTGTGTCACTCCATCCGAAGCTTTCGACTCATTCAAATCTTTGAAGGCCGAGGATGCCTACTTGAAGGAGATCATTATTTGAAACATCAGTCATATCTACAAGACATGGATCTTTAAGGCAAAAATTTAGAAGAATCAATAAGCAAACTAACTTTGTTTCTTCGCCAGAGAAGGCTTTGAAGGCAATGACCTTGACGTCCCACTCACTTAAAACCTCAAATTTCAATGTGTTGTTATCTTTGATCTAACCACAGCGAAGCAGAGATAGAGTGAAACCTAAAGTATCAAACATGTAGCAAAATTATCATTTCGGGTTTTAGTGTCTTTGTCATGCCATTCTCACCGAATTGACATTTATTGTCGCGTTAATGGTACCTTCTGTCACAAATAGAAAATGAATGGATGAAATTAAAAGAAGGTATGAACATAATATATCACGATTATAAACCTTCATCCCATGATTTAATACGACTCTACCACATCCCCTTTACAGTTGCATTTCATTACTTTAAAGTTAGATTGTGAGATGAGAATCTTTACCTTACACTTTACCTTCAAAACATACACTTACTAAAATCAAAAAAGTAAACTCCAGAATATAAAACAACTAGTATGCATTGAATGAATAATTTTTAGAGTTAAATCAAGTTTTTACAATGAAGAAAAGAGAGCTTACGATTGTGAAAATACATCAAATGTTGTCTTTTGTGGCATGAGATTAAAATCAAATAGTATTGATTGAAGATTTAATCTTTGTTTTAAAAAATCTGCCACAAAATGATCAAATAAACTCTACTGTTGAAGATCATAATCAACAATAGTAAGCTTGAGGATCATTCAACAAAAGCTGTTCACCTGATTTGAAGTGTCTTAGCATAGGACTTGTTGTAATCACTTAGATCGTTGATTTGTTACTTTATATTGTCATGTATTCATATTTTTGCTTCTCATTCTTGTAAGGCTTCTAATAGTTCTTAATCTTTTCTTGAACATTCTAGCCTCATTTCGGGTCAAGATGAAGAAAAAAAGTTTATCCCATAACTACAATTTCTACTTTTACAGCAATAGATGGGCAGCATGATGTGGCTGGCCAACAAGTATGGAGTCGATCCCACGAGACAGAGAAAAATGAAAATCCCTTTAATGTTTTATGGGACGACGGGGAGTAGGGTATTCGGAGCAAAGTCGATCACATTGATGCAGGGTGTTATGGCAACAACCCCGAGGCATGGAATGATAGATTGGGAGAAAGAGATCCAAATACGGGGTTGCCGTCACAGTACATTCAAGGACGATCGGTCCACAGGTGGGGAGGATGTGAGGAGTATTCCCTCTGAGGTATGGATTATGTTTCTGCATTTTGTTTTGCATATGTTTTGCGAATGTGTGTGAATTTATGTTTGAGATATTGTGTAGCTTGTTGTTTGTTGGATCTTATGCTAAATGTGGGTTACTTTTTGACTTGTTGTAAATTAAATTACACCGTGTGGTTGGTGATCAAGTCGGTGATCATATTTTGTGTTTTGTTGTGGTGCGGTCATTAAGCTTAAATTTTTACGATGTCTTTGAGCCATGAGCTTGGTTTCTGCAATGTCATTGGTAGCATGTTTTATTTTTAGGACGAAAAGTCCTAAGGTGGGGAGGATATGAGAACTGTATTTGATTAGGATTGGCTTATTTATCTTTAAGCATTAGAAGCTTATATGAACGATATTGTGTTAGGCCGGATGTGAGCATTTTAGTATGTTTGGGCCCGATTGCAGGTCGGAGTCCCGGTTGATCCGATTATTGACTTTTCTTGGGGTTTGTTTGTTGACCTTGTGTTTGGCGACGATCAATTAGGTTGAAAATATTTGGATAAAAGATGTACTTGTCATTTGAGTGTTTGGTGTACTTGGGCTCGAATTTGAGATCGTGACCCCAGTGGTTTGTTATTTGAAGAGATTAAACTGCTATAATTACGGGGGGAGAAATATAAATAGCCAAGGAGAGAAGAAGAGCACATCATGGTTATCGTTGGGCTTTTGTCTGTGTCGACTACGAGAAATTGAAGATTTCGATTTGGGTGTTTTTAGTTGATCAATCTACAAATTAGCTTTCTAGTAGGTGCTTTTAACTCCATATAGTTTAATTACATGATTTGCTTGTTTGCTAGAAATTAAAATTTTAAGGAGGGACCACAGAAATTGGGAAAAGCATAAATATGGGCTAAATCGTCCAAATTGAGGTTTGTATGATGTTGCATATGTAATTGCTAGCTTATTTGTGTTATTTTCATACTAAAACAATGAATTAAAATGGTTGATTTGAATTAAAGTATGAATTGGTGTAGCAGAATTTTGATGAAAGAATTATTATTTGGTGTGTTTAATTCTGTGATAAATTGTGTGAGCTTTCTTAAAGAAGCACTTAGGATATTGACCCAGGGTTGAAATTTGGTGTTGGAACTTAAAATTTGGGCTTGGATTTACAAATTTTGGCGACTTGGTGGCAGAAATTTGGAAAAATAGTTAAATACAGGAGGAAAAATATAGATTTGGGGAAGAAGCAATTCGGGTGGCCACGGCCACGAAAAGGCACCCTTTGACGACGAGTTCTGAAGCGGTGTACAAACTACGGCCCTAAAATTGCCTCGCACTTGACCAAAAAGGAGATTTGCCCCGTTTTTGCCGTTTTGCCTCCATTTGTCCTAGATGCGTGTGGATGTTGTAGGGAGTTTGAGGGTGTTTCCTGATCTGATAAGCTTTAGTTTGACCTTGATCTTATAAATGTTGGGATTAGAAATAAAATGGGATGCCCGTGACTGAACACCTGGTTAGGTTATTGTTGTTCCCATAATCTGATAGATTGTTATTGTTATCGGCATTATGTAGAAGTGGATGATGTGAATTTGAAGATGTCTTGGATTATAGAACTTCGTAGAGTGATCTCTTGGAGTAACCTGTGAAAATCTGGCCACGTACTGAGATGACTCGTAGATCGGGATCGAAGACTCGTAGTTTCTTGAGTCAAGAAGATCGGATGGTAGAAGATGTAGAGTCAAGATCATCGAGGCCGGAAGGCTCAAAGCACCATTGAAGGTACACAAAGTCGCGATCGTAGATCCAGGGGTTGAAAGGTTGAAGACCACGGTGTAGAGCAACGTCTTGAGACTTGAAGACTTGTGGGCTCGAACTGTTAGGTGTAGAAGTACGATATCGCAAAGTGTCCCGAAGCTCGAGAGGTTCGAAGAATGTTGTTATCCTTTGACCTGAAACTAAAGACTCATAGATCAAAATTGATAAGAAAAAGAAAGTCGATTGAACATTGGTTAAGCCTAGCTGAAGCAAGGTAGGAGAATTGAAAGATTAATTCTCAAGGTTCGAAGACTCGATTAAAGATTCGTAGGTGAAGTCTCGGGGTTAGTGGCTTGTAAACTGTAGTGAAGCTCGAGCGCATGCATATCTGTGAGGTTGTGGTTATCGGTCATGCGAAATGCATTAAAAGGCTGCATTTAAATGAGTTATCACTTGGACGGCGTCTCTGAGCACGCGTATGTAAAAACACGTGGACGTCATCCGAGGGAGGCTTAACATGTTTAAACTTTGAAAGATCAAGTGAAACATGTTTAAACCTAGAAGAAGGGTTGCTAAAGTAGGCCGTATAAAAACAAAGGAATATGCCTTACTTTAAAGAGTTAGAAGATCGCGAGGAGATAGAAGTGTCTAGAGGCGATATGAGAAGCGATTTGGAGTAGTTAAATACGGCATACATAGAGAGAGGAAGATTGAAAGAAAGATAGCATTGAGTTAATTTGTTCTTAACAAATACGTTAATGAACGATGGTGTATGAGTTCGACGAGAGGTCGTGAAGGTCGGCGATTTAAATAGTTGAATGTGCGAGACGCGTTTAGACGATTCTTCGATGAGTGGTATTGGAGTAATACTATTTTGTATTTGCGTTTAAAAGAAGAGGTTAATGTTGTTGTAAGAGGGCAGGAAGCATCTTGCTTATAGTGGTTAGACTGGTGTAGGTTCGCATAACACCGTGGAAATAGATCAGTTTAATCGTTTACGTAATTAGTGTGTCTCTGTCTTTTCATCTCATACATACACTATTATAGCGATATTAGAACGAGACACTAATATCCCAGTCCAAAACACCAACTACATTTGTAGAATACCTTTGAGTATTAAATTATATCTAGCCCAAAATAGTTTTAAGTGTCTGAGTCACCCCCTCTCTGTCTGCAAACCCTTATACAGCTGGATCTAGCTTGGATCTTGGGAATTCAGCTCGGTTGACATGTTGGGACCTATATAGTTGATACATGCTTATATCTTTGGTATGGTGTCTATGATATGCCGTAATTGTGGGATTTTAGGTTTATGAGATATGTTGGATTTGAGATGTATAAGTGAACTACTGTTTGGACATCTTTATGATGTCTTTGGAAGTTAATGAGCTAGTAATGGCCAGTGGCTGTGAGTTGAGCTATTGAGCTCATGGTCTTAGAGGTGAGGGGCCACGATCGTGATGACGGGCTATGGTCTTAAGTTGAGTTGGTTGAGTTCATGGAAATTAGGGGGCCCAGTCTTACTGTTCAGGATCACATGGAGGATCGTGGACATTGTCCTATGTGGGCAAGTTGGGTCTCGATGTTTGTTTCAGGGTTGAGTCACAGTGATTGTGTCATCTTTACAGGGTATTAAATCACTATGTATCATATAGTATAGACTTATATGTTTTGCATGATGTGGGTTTGGGGTCACACGCTTGGGCTTGTAGCTCACCTACTTTATTGTTTACCATTTTTCATGTGTGACTGAAACTAGTAGAGGACTTTCTTCCAAGAGGACGTGCTACTACTTACGATGTATGATTACTATAATGCATATTAATTATGTATTGTATCCGGGACATAGGTTTGGTGGACAATATGTTTGCATTATTTGTGATGTGATATCTGTGTATTGTTTAACATATTTTATGCTGATGTATGGAAAGAACGGAGTACCATTGATGTGTATTTGTACATGTTTACATAATTGGAACGTACACCGTTGTGTAGTCTTTATTGGTGCTTATCCACCCGACCCCTTTGACCTTTCGAGTGCGAGCAAGGGGGTTGTAATAGTGACCCACGTGTGCGATATTGTCCACTTTGGGTCCACTCGTGGCTCCCTGGCGGGGCCCCTCACGGTTTTGTTCATGTAGTGCCGCCCTGAAAGGCCTCGTGCCGGGAGGTCTCCATGCAGCCCGAGAGGCACCGTCGTTCTCTTCCTTAGTCGATGTGGGACTTGGATTCCTCGGTCCTGTAATCCGGCCCTAGGAGGCCCCGTCCCCATGGGGTATGGCACACCGACCGATCTCCGAGTCCGCTAGCATCGTGCTTTTGACCACCGTGGCACATGTTGTTGTCCGCTTTGAGTCCTTGGCGCCTCTTCAGTCGGGCCCCTGCGGTTTTGTTCTTGTGCATGCCCGCCAGCACCCCAGGCCTCGTTTTGGAGGGTCTCCACCGCCCTCTTGGAGCCACGCTTTGTTCTCCTCCCCGGTCGATGTGGAACTTCCAAAGTCCTCGGCTTCACTACGGTCATGTTCTTGGTTCCGGGTTCACAGAATTCGAAGCGTGACATATAGTTTGGGCAAATTTGGTTGATATTGTGTTTGTTTGCATTGTTGGGTGGTTTGACTTTTAAGGACAAAAGTCCTAAGGTGGGAAGAATTTAAAGACTTGTAATTGGGTAACCTGGTGACCACGGCCGGCTTCGAGATTTAGGGCCCAAGGTGATTAGGTTTGGGGCCTTGTCTCCTACACATTCTAAGATAATAATAATATTTGTATTTATATATTAAATTATCAATTTTTATTACTATTATTATTTTATAACTATAAGAACAATATAAAATTAAAAACATATACTATTATGGAAATCATAAATTAAAAGAAAATACAATAATTAAAATAAATTAAATAACATAACATACGATACAAAATTATTGTCTTCATAAATAAGTAAAATAAATCTTTTAAAAAGTTAATTTCATCTTCATCTAATTAGAAAAGAAAAAATCGTTAATCACAAGAAATAAAAGAAATATAAATTTACAATATTGAATATTTATTTTTTTAAATTACATTAAAAATCATTTGAGTTTGTTTGTTTTTTCAGATTTTCTAACTTGAAAACCACTAATCACGTCTTAATAATTAATAGTCTTAGCCAAATCACTTTCAATAGATAAATGAGCTATATTCGATCTTTTCTTGTGGCATTGTTAACGGAAGGTAAGATTTGATCAATTTCGACTTTGGAAACTTTTTTCTATAGGCAAGTAATTTTGGTATTGTTAATAATATCTTATATCTGATATATGATCTAGGAAAACAACCATCCATTATTTTCAAATAATTGACACATCAATCGGCTTCTTCGTTTAATTAGGAAAGCTGTTCTTTCAAGACCTTGATTAAAAACAAATCTCTACCATCAATATCAAAAAGTTCTTCATATTTAAGAAATTCCTCAAGTTTGTGACAATAGGTCTTAATATTCATTACTAATAGAATTTAACTTCTTCAAATCAAATAAAAATCCAAATTTTTGCTCATACAATTGTTTGCTCAAATCGATCTTGATGAAGAAATACCTTGATCAATAATATATAAGAAGTAATTCACTCTCAAAGATTCTTCACAGATTGGGTCGTTTCTTGACTTGCGTTCTCATCAAAATGTTTATTTCCCTCGAATGATACGTTTTTCTCGAAATATTAGTGAATTTTCATTGTAGATGAACTTCTTTAGCTTTAATTATGGCCTCGGCAAATCCATTTTCATATAACTTTCAAAAAAGGTAATAAGCCCTCTCTGATTGTTGTATAGTAACATCAATATTCATATCTTGACTTGAAAAGTCTTCTTAGCACGTGATAATAACAAACAATAGATTGTGCCAAATAATCATACCAACTAAGAACTCAAAATTTTCAAGTTCATATTAAATGGGACTTAGCTTCACTTAATATTTTGTTATCTTAATTAGGATCTGCTAATAAAAAGTAAAGCATCTATTATTTAGAGCTTGATATCTTATTGCTTTGACACTTTCAACATTACTCTCCCAACGTGTTGATGACAATAGCTTAAGTGTGAGACCTCTTCATTATCCTTGAAAATATTCCACCGCTATGTAGAAGATGAGAACAAAGGGACATAAATGCGTTGCCTTTACTCGAAAAATGTTTTCACTTGAAAACAACAATTAGCCATATCACAAAGTGCAAGGTTAAGACTATACGGGTTAAGTCTCATTCTAGTTCTTATTTGGATGTTCTTGATTAAATTATCCGCAACCAAATTATCTTGACCAAGCTTGAAGTCCCTACTTGTTCTCTTAGTAATAAACTTATCAAGAGCCCCGATTAAGATTGAATAAGTTGTTATCATCCTCTGTTCTTTTTTTTTTCAAATCCAAAATATACTTTCTTTGAGGCATGATTATGTACCCTACAATAATATAACAAAAATAAATAAATTAAATAAGTACACAATTACATATCAATAATTCATAATTCAATTTCAAGTTTCAACCCAAATAATTTTTAATTTCATAAACTTATAAAATACATAAAATAAAAATAAAAACACAAATATTAAAATACAACAATACTATATTTACAATAAAGCGTTACCCATCTAAAATTATAGCAATAATATCATGGTAATTATAAATTTATACAAACAAAATATCACATCACGGTAAAAAATCAAAAAGCGCGATCAGTATCCTGATCCAAGGATCGCCGCAGCGCCAATGGCGACGGTCATAAATTGAAGCGGCGGCGTGGTAGCGGCTCGATAGCGGGGGCCCAAGGCCAGGCCTTGGTTGCTGGCACCTAGGGCGGCCGTGGCCACGGCCTGGCATACTGTGTCAATCAACAATTCGACAATGAGGCAAGTTATTCAAGAAAGATAGAAACATGTCTCACTTGGCAATGATGGATTCAAAGATTGGAAAAATCTTAGTGAAGGACTTAAGAGTCATGAATCTAGTGATGAACATATTAGTTGCATGAGGAAATGGATTGAACTCGGTATAAGATTGGGTAAAAATAAAACTATTGACAAATGTGCTCAAGATGTAATCAATAAAGAAAAAGAACATTGGAAACAAGTATTATTAAGGATTCTTGCTGTTGTGAAGACTCTTGGTGAAACTAATATGGCATTTCAGTGGGGATAATGAGAAGATTTATCAAAAGCGTAATGGAACTTTTTTGAAAATTATGGAAATGATTCTTTGAATTTGATCCATGAATGCATGAGCACCTTCAACGTATCCAAAGAGGTGAGATTCATACTCACTATCTTAGTCATAAGATCTGAAATGAATTTATTCAAAGGTTGGCAAATAAGATCAAAAATGTTATTATTGAAACAATCAAGAATGCAAAATACTTTTAAGTTATACTTGATTGTACTCGGAGACCAACCATGAAGAACAAATGTCTCTTGTTATAAGGTGTGTGGATACTTCAACATCTCCAATAGAAATAAAGGAGTTTTTTTATAGAATTTTTTGAAAGTTGATGATACATCCGGGGAAAGACTTTTTAATGTGCTTTTAAAAGTGTTGAAAAATCTTGATCTTGATTGTTGTACCCATTTTTGATCGGTTAGATCGCAACCGTACTTGGCGAAAGACAATCTCTAAGTGATAGAGGATGACATTTGGAGGACAACGCACTTGACCACACTTAATTCGAGGAGAAATGAAATGATTATGACAAAAGTACTAAGTTGAATTGGACAACCGGTGGGTAGCCCGCTATTTTAATAATAACTTCCTGATACTTGTCGTAATCCAACAAAGTCAATTGCATTGATTAGATAACATCTTTATCTATCATTTCCAATTGGTTTCATAATATTCCAGGTTGTATTCAATTAGTTATGATTTTTCAAAGTTGGCAATCAAACCTTGTACAAATTTGGGGGGAGACAGACAGTGGCGTGACACTATTTTGCCAATAACTTTCTTAATACTTATTGAATCTGAATAAAGTCAATTGAATTAGTTAGATAACATCTTTATCTATCATCTCCAACTGGTTTTTAGAGTAATCCGAGTTCTGTGCGATTAACTATGAATTTTTGAATCGGACAGGTAGAATGCTCATTTTATCATGTACCTCTGTGCGGTATTTCCCACTTTTCTCCTAAATTTCTGATCCTTTTGGAGTTATTCCACTTTCAGAAGATAGATAACATAATTTCGAGCAAAACAAGACCAATTTGGCCCTAATCCAGCTCTCCTGGAGAAAGTTATGAATTTTTGAAGTTGCCCAATCTGCCAATTTTTCACGAATTTTGGTTCTTAATATGCATGTTTGTCCCATATTGCCGTTTGCTTCTACTTCGCCCGATATATATACAAGGACACTCTCCTTACAGCAAGTGAGAACAAGAGAGGCCTAAGGAAGCCCAAGTAGAGGTGTCACGTGGCGACCAAGCCCACACACGGAAATTTTTGGGGAAACACAAATCCGGCGGTCAAACTTGGTCAAATCCGGGCTAAGCCCAAATCCGGTGGTCAAACTTGGTCAAATCCGGGCTAAGCCCATTGATGCGGACTAAGCCCAAATCCGGCAGTCAAACATTGTCAAATCCGGACTAAGCCCAAATCCGGCGGTCAAACTTGGTCAAATCCGGACTAAACCCATTGATGTGGACTAAGGACTCACTGATGTAGAGTAAGGATTTCGGTGGTCAAACTTGGTCAAATCCGGGCTAAGCCCTTGATGCGGACTAAGCCCAAATCCGGCGATCAAACATTGTCAAATCCGGACTAAGCCCAAATCCGCTGGTCAAACTTGGTCAAATCCGGACTAAACCCATTGATGTGGACTAAGGACTCACTGATGTAGAGTAAGGATTCCGGCGGTCAAACTTGGTCAAATCCGGGCTAAGCCCATTGATGTGGAATAAGGATCCATTGATATGGAATAAACACTCACTGATCTAGAGTAAGGATTCACTATTTTGTCTTTACCATCTATAGACATATATAATGATACATTTTATATGATGATGTTCTAACTAAGTTAGCTCTCATTAGGAGTTATACAATCATAGGTAGCTATAAAATTCTCTAAATGTGACACGCGGCTAACTTGTTTGTTGATTATGCCATTCGATTTACTCGGCCACGACGGATAAAGGGCCTGCCGGAGGAAGAAGGAAAACGAAACAACGTCACCCCTGGTCTCGGTCCGACGTGCGACCACAAACACCCCCATAGCCGACGCGTCCCCCAAGCAAAAGAACATGAGGTTTGGAAAGTTAAGCGACAATGAGGTCTTCCGTACACATATTTGTATATATATATATATATATATTATATAAAGATTAGGCACGTTTTATAAAGTAAGGACTCACCGATGTGGAGTAAGGACTCACTAATGTGGAATAAGGATCCATTGATATAGAGTAAGGACTCATTCTTTGTGGAGTAAGGACATCATTGATGTGGACTAAGGACTCACCGATGTGGAGTAAAGATTCGGCGGTCAAACTTGGTCAAATCCGAGCAAAGCCCACCGATGCGGAATAAGGACTTGCGATGCGGAATAAGGCCAGCGATCCGAAATAAGCCCAGATCCGGAGGTCAAACCTGGTGATAATGTGGAAAAACTCCAAAATAGCTCTTACAGTGCAGGAGTGACTCCAAAGCACCGAGACTACGAAAAATCCAGAAAATTCTTTTTAAGTGCATTAAATGCCACCATTGTCTCGGAACCCCCTTTTTTAAGCGAGGAATTGAGGAGCCTCCGAATATTAAATTCAAATATCTCGGAACTCTATTTTTGAGCATAGGGACGGAAGACCCTATAATTAAATGTCATTTTCCTTGGGACATCACAATTGACCATGGGAATTTGCATAGCTATTAATTCCCAACGGCTCCAATACATCCGGAAATGCATTCAGCCCTTACCCCGCAAGGCGTCCAGATGCGATAGAGGATTAAATAATCTCAAACGATTTATTTATTTTCGGGCGTTGGGACTCCTTTTTTAAAGCATGGGAGCTGTGAATTATTGTTGGGAACCAGAGAATCCCATTTTCGAAGTCATTAATTCATTGGAATGCTCTAGTTGACTCATGCGGTGGACTGGGTATCCAATAAATGCCGGGGCACGGGCTGTCTCCCTAGGATTCCTATAAATAGACGCGCCCAAGAGGAGAGGGGGAGGCATCAATTATCAAGTAGCGAGAAGAGGTTATTCGGAGAGAGCTTTCGACTAGATTTCTTAAAGATAAAAATCGAGAGGGAGAGCATACCCTGGAAATTTTCAAAGAGATATATACTCATTTGCAAAGGGGAAAGCACCTAGAATCACTCTTCACGGAAGGATTTGTGGTTGGAAAGGCTTCTTTTTTTAACCTTTGTGTTTTCAGGAAAACGTCACTTGAAGGGAAAAGGAACTCAAACCTGCATCATTCATTCTTTCAGGTTCTCTATTTCTGTTTATTTTATTTTATTTGTGTTGTTTTCAAACATAAAACCCAAAAATTTCTCTATTTTCTTTTTTTCATTATTTCTTATAGTTTAAAAAACGAAAATACAAAAAAAAAACAAACATTTTGTATATCTTTCTCTCCTTTATTGTTAAAAAAATATAAAAAAAACAAAACTTAAATCTTTTCTAGAAAATTTAAACAAGGCCTGGGCGGTCATGAGGGTTGAGCCCCAGATGTTCACATCTTAATCTGCTGGCTAATATCAATTGTGACGATATTTTCTTATTTGAATTCAAATTGCTTTTGTTTTCTTTTCTAAAAAAGGAAAATTACTTTTGTTTTTCTTATAAAAATGCAATCTTGTCACATGGGCCTAGATCCCACATTCTTTTTCTAAAATTAGAATGTCCCTTTTTATTTACTTTATTAAAATCTTTTTCTTTGTTGTTTTAAGGCCTAGATCCTAAAATCTTTTTTTTTCTTAAAATTGAAAATACAAAAACTCTTTTTGAATAAATGATAAAATAAGGAAGCACCCATAGATCAAGACTAGGTACCAATAATGGGCGTTGTGGGGGTGCAAGAATTCTTCTTCCTTCCCCACATAACCGACTTCAGAACCTTAAATCTCCGAGCCGTAGACCTTTCTTTTTTTTTAGGTGCCCAATCACACCTCTAATTTGTTTGGTGGCGACTCGTGTTTTTCTTTTTTTTCATGGTTTGTGTGAGCATTGTGCGGGGATGACTCTGGGATCAACTGAATGAACTAGCATGGAGTCCTTTTCACAAAAGCCAGTACGAGCCCGGTCAAAAATGGGTGATGACATTGATATTGGGGATATAAGGGGACAGGGATATGACAATGGTTCTAATATGAGAGGGAAACATAAAGGTGTATAGAAAAGGTTGATATATGTAAATCCTAGAGCATTCTTTACACCTTGTGGTTGTCATAGTGTTAACCTTGCACTTTGTGATATGGCTAATTGTTGTTTTCAAGTGAAAACATTTTTTGGAGTAGTGCAACGCATTTATGTTTTGTTCTCATCTTCTACATAGTGGTGGAATATTTTCAAGGATAATGTAAGAGGTCTCACACTTAAGCTATTGTCATCAACACGTTGGAGAGTCATGTTGAAAGTGTCAAAGCAATAAGGTATCAAGCTCTAGAAATAAGATATGCTTTACTTTTATTAGCAGATCCGGATGAAGATAACAAAATATTAAGTGAAGCTAAGTCCCTTACTGAATATGAACTTGAAAATTTTGAGTTCTTAGTTGGTATGATTATTTGGCACAATCTATTGTTTGCTGTTAATACTGTTAGCAAGACTTTTCAAGCTGAAGATATGAATATTGATGTTGCTATACAACAATTGAGAGGGCTAATTACCTTTTTTGAAAGTTATAGAGAAAATGGATTTGTTGAGGCCATAATTGAAGCTAAGGAAGTTGCATCTACAGTGAAAATTCAGCCAATATTTCGAGAAAAACGTATCATTCGTAAGAAGAAACATTTTGATGAGAATGCAAGCCAAGAAATGACCCAATCTGCAGAAGAATCTTTTAGAGTGAATTATTTCTTGTACATTATGGATCAAGGTATTTCTTCACTGAAGAATCGATTTGAGCGATTTCGATTGTATGAGCAAAAATTTGAATTTTTATTTGATTTGAAGAAGTTAAATTCTATTAGTAATGAATACTTGAAGACCTATTGTCACAAACTTGAGGAATTTCTTAAATATGAAGAACTTTTTGATATTGATGGTAGAGATTTGTTTTTAGAATTGAAGGTCTTGAAAGAAACGGTTTCCTAATGAAACGAAGAAGCCGATTGATGTGTTGAATTATTTGAAAATAATGGATGGTTGTTTTCCGAATGTATATATTGCATATAGGATATTATTAACAATACCAGCTACAGGTATTGCCTATGGAGAAAGAAGTTTCTCAAAGTTGAAATTGATTAAATCTTACCTTGATCAACAATGTCACAAGAAAGACTAAATGGGCTAGCTCATTATCTAGTGAAAGTGATTTGGCGAAGACTATTAATTATGAAGATGTGATTAGTGGTTTTGCAATAGAAAATCAAAGCGAACAAACAAACTCAAATGATTTTTAATGTAATTTAGCAAATTAAATATTCAATATTGTAAATTTATATTTCTTTTATTTCTTGTGATTAACGTATTTTTTCTTTTGAATTGCGAAGAAGATGAAATTAACTTTTTAAAAGATTTATTTTACTTATTTATGAAGACAATAATTTCTATCAGGTATGTTATGTTATTTAATTTATTTTAATTATTGTATTTTCTTTTAATTTATGATTTCCATAATAGTATATGTTTTTAATTTTATATTGTTCTTATAGTTATAGTAAAATAATAATAGTAATAAAAATTGATAATTTAATATATAAATACAAATATTATTATTATCTTAGAATGTGTAGGAGACAAGGGCCCCAAACTTAATCACCGCCTTGGGCCCCCTGGATCTTGGGGCCGGCCCTACGCGGCAAAGCAAGCCGGCACATCGGCGGTCAAGAAAGCAACGACGGCGCTGCCTGACCCGTGCAATGCGGCGGCAGCCAGCGTGGCGCGAGGAGGCGTGGAGGTGGAGCGAGCGATGTGAATGCGATGGAGGGTTCTTTGCGTTGCGTTGCGTTTGCATTTGCAAGTTTGCCGTGTGTGTCTGTGTGTCGGCGACGGCTTAAAGGAAGGGTTTATTTTAAAAAAACGGGACCCTAAATTAGGGTTTTTTGTTGGGGGCCCAAGGCCCAGGCCTTGGTTGCCTGGCCTTGGGGCCGGCCGTGCTAGTGACATAGTCTTTGAATGATGTTACAATTATCTAGATGTTAATGTGGCCGTAAATATTGTCGTTTTGACTATAAGTGAACCTTTTGGAGTTTATAGCCCCAAATGATGATTTTGGTAAGAGTAATGCTACTTGTAGTCCCCAAAATAGAGACTTGATGCGGTCCCTTTGTATTTTTATCAAAACGACGTTGTTTTGATTAAAAATTCATTCATCAAAACAACTTCCTTTTAATAAAAATACAAAAGGGACTGCAATGCGAGTCCTCATTTAAGATTGTAACTAGAAATTTTATTTTGGTAATTAAGGTTATGATTTTAAAGAAAAAGGACTAATAGAATAATAATAATAATATATACCAATTTTCATGTTGAAACATGTAAGAGGGAGGCAGAGCATAGAAGAGAGAGAGAGAGAGAGAGAGAGAGAGAGAGAGAGAGAGAGAGAGAGAGAGAGAGAGAGAGAGAGAGAGAGAGAGAGAGAAAAGAAGAAGGAGGAGGACAAAGAAGATCTAAATGTGGTTCTTTATGAATCTGGATGATCGGACAACATTAGTGAACTTTAGGTAGGTAGTTCTATCTCTTCTCTTCCCTCATATTTTTGCTTAACTTAGAATAACTAGAATCAATAAATCTTGCTTGAACCCTAGGTTGAACAAGTGTTGCATAAAACATGAAACAATCATAATTGCATAGATAAAGTAGTATAGGTAAAAAGAATTATAACCCGAATATCGAACCCAAGGGATTGCATTGCATTATGGGTAGATAATCAATGAAATAATTTTTTACAGGCTCAATGTTTAATTAAAATATGAGATTATTTGATTTTTCTTAACACAAAATTAAATATAAAATAGTAACCAAAGAACAAATGATTTGGATGAAGCCTTGAATTTGATTTTGTAAATTTTAAATTTTAAAACTTCTAGGGAAACAATTTCACCTTCCTTAAATTGTGTTTTGATAGGTTATGGATTAATTTCAAATATTATTTGCTTATGTTGGTTACCACTTAATCAACTTCATTTGGTCCATACAAGAAGGATTAAAAATTTCTCATACCACTTAGTCCAGGTGTGAGATGAGAAGAATAAAGAAGTGATAAATCACCAATCAACATCATTATAGGTTTAGTCCACTCTATGATGTGTTTAACCTAAATTTACCTAGATCTGCCTCAAACTAGGGTTAGAGATATTTGATTGGTACACTCAACCAAGCCTTTAAATTAAATTAGATAAAATTAAATATAAAACAAATTCATTATCCTTCAATCCATAATGGGGGTTACATTGCTCCCCTAGAATAAAGGTTTAGCTCATAATCATCATCATAGAAAATGAATACAAATTCAACTACATCAAACTACTTGATTCAAGAAAGGTATAAAATGATCAAGGAATTCTAGCATGCTTTGGTTCTTTAATATGCAATTGAACCTTCCCCTGATTGCTTCTAGAATGTGCCTTGGTAAAAATCTTCCCTTGTTCTTCAAGCCGATCTCCAAAATCTCCAATATGCTCACATTCCAGCCTTCCTCTCCCTTTTAATTTTTTTTTCTTATTTTTTAATTCAAAAATACAACCAACTCACCCATTTCTAATACCATTATTTTTTATTCCTTTTCAACAAAATTTAAATTCAAATGATAAAAATATAATTTAGTCATTATGCCTTGCTAGCTTTGACTCCTCAAATCAGCTACCTACGATAAATTAGCTACAAAAACACCAAAAACACATTCCTATTAAATATGAAATTAAGCTAAATTAATATAATTGTTAGTAAATGCAGCAAAAATGCATAAAAATAATATAAATTAAGGGATAAAATATGAAGAAATTATATAAAAAAAAACTCTATATGTCAACATGTATAATAGATTTGTCGAATTTAGTTGATTCAGTTGATGCCTTTGGTTGGTTTTAGACATGAATTCTCTATTTCAATGTTTTGATAACTGTTCGTTATTAAATTTAGGTTGATCGCTAATGAATAAGGTCGATAGGATGTTTAATTGATAAATTTTGGTTGAATATTGATGGTTGAGAAGGATTAGGATTGATTTTGCATGAAATACCTCAAATTCAGCTATTATTGCTATTATAAATCTGATCCTTGGTGTTAGATATGTGATTAGGTGTAAAACCAGGGGCGACTCTAGAATTTATTTTCGGGGTGTTCAATATTTATTATAAAAATTAAAAATAATATTAATAATAAAATATGACATAAAATGTTATAAAATTATAAAAGTCTTTAAATATAACGAGTCATTAAGAAAATAAGATGACATTGATTTTCATAATCCAGGATCCAAAGAAAAATTGTTCAAATAATACAAATTCACTTAGAAGAACCAAACGAAGAATCTTTTGGTTTTTTTTATCAAAAATTTATCCATTACTAATAGCAACAGCTGAAAATTATACATTTTAAAATTTTCTAAATTAAAACACTATAAATATCAAACACTAAGTATTTATGTATTTATACACAAATGAGCAATACATTAAACACTACAAACATCAAACTAGATATTTATGCATTTTGAAAATTTTTAAATTAAAACCCAATTAAAATTTTGTAAAGGGCGATGAGAGGAGACTGAACGGTAGAGGCCGTAGTAGAATAGTAGTTCAGCAGAACACAGAAGCTGCAGGGCAGCAGGTGGGCACCTTGCCTGGGCGGTGGGTTTCGGCGTTTCAGCAGGCGGCGATGAGCGGCGGCTGGCGCTGATAGGTGTTGGGCCAATGGCGTTGAGCGCTGCTGGAGCCGTGGAGCGTGAATGTCGAATGGTCGAAGTGAGGAGCGGGGCCTGAGGCATGAGGCTGAGGGCGGTGGTTGCCGACTCTCCGGCATTACAAATGAGCGACGAGCGAAGGGCCGGGAGCGGCGAGCGATAAGCGACGAGGCACGAGCGCTAAGTCTTAAGTGCGGATCGTGTGTAGCTGGAGTGTCGATCAGTCGATGGTGGCTGGCGTGGCATGTAAGACCCGCAAAATTTTTAGTTATTTAAGTTCTTACTTAAAGAGTAATAATAATAAAATAATAATAATGTTATTGTTAACAATAGTTAGAAAGGATATTTTAGATATTATCACGATAAAAATAAGCACCCAATATAGTCATTCAAATAACATGTGACTAATAAGTAGTCGTTAGAATAGTAACTAGCCGTTATGAATAGTATCCGTTTGGACTTCCATAAATAGGTATAAGCATGAGATTTTATTTATAAGAGAGTATAGAAGTAAGAAGAATAATAATAAGAGTTATGGCATCAAGTTCTCAAGTACTACCATCCGAGAATAGTGTACGCGATGAAGATCGGCGAGCAATACGACTTGAAGTTACAAAGTTATGCTTTGCTATAGATGAGCTAAATGCTCGTGTCCAATGGCTGCAATATAATGCAACGAGACACAGGGAGAAGTTTGAGGTTATTCGTGCGACAACCACGACAATGTTAGCCGAAGGGTTGTGCAGCTCTACTGCCGAAGCACAACACGTCTTACGCACCTACGCTAATACAATTCAAGAAATTTTACGAAGGCCATAGAATATGATATTAATGTTTATATTTAAGTTTATAATATTTTATGCTATAATGTTATCTTACTTTATTGTTTAGTGATTATGCAATTATATTATTTTATCCGCGTAAATATTAAATACGTTATAAAAATAATAATAAAATAATTTCTTATATGTCATAAAAATTTTAGATACTATATATTATGTCATTTAGTTTCTTAAACCAAATTACTATGGGTAAGTAAGTATTACAAGCCTTAACTTTACCAAAAGTATAAAACATAGGTAAGGCCCAAAAATTTGAATGAGGCAGATTCTGGAGGTCCCATTCAAAAATTCATAACTTGAGTTATATAGATCCAATTGACATAAAACCAAAGCCCATTTTTTTCATTTATGACTTAGCTAAAATGTGTAAACATTTCAGAATTTAATATGAAGCCAATCAATTCCAGAATTTAAAATACTACACATAGGTTCAGTATGAACGGGTAAACATTTTAGTATGACTTTAAAATTCAATAACTTTTGTTATACATATTCAAAAATTATAAAATTGATACCCATTTGTATATATTTGAGTTAGTAATGCAATACAATTGGCCATTTGTCAAAAACTACAAAATTAAAAACGTTATAATTGAATTAGTAGGGAGTACACCAATGTGGACTTTTGATGCCAAAGGAACCTTCTAGGTTGAAAAGTCTTAAAACATTTTTTAAATGGTAGGAGAAGATACCCACATTTTAAGAGAGGATAATAGGAATAAAATAAAGTATTTTATATATTTTACATAACTTAATTTGATGCCAAAGTCAAATTCATACACTACTTTCACACTACACACCTACCACCATCCTTGCCTATATAAGGAGTGTCTTGCCTCTCCTCTTAAGCACAAATCCCTCAAGCCACACCACGAAATTTCCCTCTCAAAACACTCCCTTAAGCCCTCTTAACATCCCAAATACTCTACTCAAATCCTCTTTTGCTTTTGGTACTTACCAAGCGTCGAAGTTCTACGAAAGGTAATACTTAAGATTTTTGAAATTTTTAAGTCGCTTCTTATTTATTATGTAGATCTATATGGTTGGTTTTACCACCTCATATATACTATATTCATGGTTGGTTTTACCACCTTACATATGTTATTTATATGATTAGTTGTACCACCTCGTATATACATACATGGTTGGCCTTGCCACCTCATATACATACCTGTGTAATTATTTTAAATTATAGTATTTTATCATAGCGTTGTCATTCTATAATTCAAGTGAAAAGATGAGAATATTAACTTATGTTTTTATTTTTATTTTAAGGTTCTAGATATCGGAAGATTGTAAGGAACGACTTCCAAAATGAATTCCCCGACAATCACCCTTCTTCTTCTGCAGCCCCAATTGTTAATGCTTCAACCTCACACTATCCCCATCCTTATCTCCTCCTGATCGTCCCTTTAGACCCGTGTCTAATATCCCCTCATGGTTAAGGTGGAAGACACGTAGGAAAAATAAGCTTATCGAACGTCTTTTCCGTTCACCCAATACAAGAAGTAAATCTTATTCAAAAACTCTCAAGGCATATAACCTAGTTAGTGCACAACTCAAGGCTTATGATGCATGGGATCGAAATAGGATATGGAACAGCAATAGAAGTGGGAACCTAAATTAATATTCAACCCCACAAGCACGGTATGCCTATTAAAAGATATAAGTTAAAGTATGATATATATATATATATATATATATATATATATATATATATATAAAGGAGATATGTGTGATATTGAACTTTTCAAGCATTAATGCTAATTTAGTGTTTTAATATTTTTAAGGTTTAGAACGCAGGAGAACGACAAGCGATAGTAAGGGTTTCTTATCCTCTTTTTCTTTTTCATTATAGTCTATATTTCGTAAGGTTTTTTTTCTCATCCCCCTTTTCTTTTTCATTATAATCTATATTTCATTATTATTGTAAGGGACTTTTTCTCTTCCTCTTTATCTTGTTTTATTTGGAATTATTATTGTAAGAGTTTTATGTTTCTTATTTTTCTAATTCCATTTTATTGTTGAGAAGATTAGATTAGTCTCTTTTTAATCTCTCTCTTGTAATCTATCTTTATTGATTGGGGTAGATAACCATTTTGATATTCGTGGTTATCCTTGTTAACTTTGAATGTTTTATTAAAATTCTATGTGATGCCTCATGTTATGTATGTTAAAGTTGTTATAACCTCTTATGTTTGGACAAAGTAAGTTTATGATGGGTGGTTCCGGAAAGACCTCCAATGCATTGGGTAAAGAACATCACCGGAGAGTGTCAATCCAGTTGATAATATGTTATGTTATGATATGGTATCTGGGTAGTTAACCTGGATCATGATGTTATGATACGATGTTCAAACATAATCTTCCATGTTATGATTTTCTTGTAAAATGTTGATCATGTATGATGTGTAAATATTATATTTCCTATGTTCGATATCTTCATGATTTTTCCTTACCTACTTATGTTTACCCTTACTGGGCTATTTGAGCTCACCCTTTTTTTATGATTTCTTTTCTAACCCCAGATAATTAAGGGATGGAGAAACTAGGATAAGGAGTCGAGAAGTGCTTGGAAATAAAGTTGTGTGAAAATTTAAAGATTTATTAAGTTGTTTGCTCGTGTGCTTTGTTATGTAATAATGGGTTATGGATACTTAGTCTCTAAACCCCTAAACCTTAAAGATCTTGGATTGAAATTTGTAATAATGAATGGTTTGTTTGATTAAATAAGTAATAGTTTGAAATTGATATAAAATTTGTATATTTATATGGTTTGGAAGTCTCAAATTTGGGGGCGTTACAGTTGGTATCAGAGCGAGGTTTAGTATAGGTTAGAGACTGAGTCTTAGAAATATGAAGTGTGATACGTAAGTTGAAGGTCTTAGAATGATAATTTTGTATAAAGCATAGAAATAAAGTATAGCACGCTACAAGAAATCAAAATTAATAAAACTTTAAGTAAACGCATAAGATTATTGTTAGGAAATTATATTTCGTTTATTGATGGACTAACGGGTATTTTGTGTATATATCTC
The DNA here is from genome assembly GCA_023512835.1 of Taxillus chinensis. NCBI lineage: Eukaryota > Viridiplantae > Streptophyta > Magnoliopsida > Santalales > Loranthaceae > Taxillus > Taxillus chinensis. The sequence goes on along the minus strand of CM042088.1, from coordinate 35,666,614 downwards.
GAAAGAAGCAGACATGGTGAAATTCTAGTAAATGACACGGTGAAAGGTATGTTATCAAGTCTTCAACGTGATTTTAGGACAACACACTCGTGAAAGGTACGTCATTCGGCACGCTACAAAATAAAATAATAGTAGTGTATATCACACACAACCACAGATTATTTTTATTCAGAAGGAAATATTACATAACGAAAATTACACCAACATTGCGATAATATAGAACAGATAGATTGTCATCAGGAACGGTATGAAAATTGGACTAAACACTTCGTCCATGAAAAATAAAAACGTTACAAAAATAACAAGAAAGGTAAACAAGATCTTGACAAGGGAAAACATTTTTGTAGCGAAGGGAAGGAGTGGTTGTTTCGCCGGATTGAAGCTTTCGTAAGAATAACACGTTCGTCGGAGAAATGATAGCAATCAAAACTAGTTCGTAGAGCGTTAGTTAGCAAGGAAATCAAGTCATCAAGGTTGAAAAGAACATCACCAAGCAAGTCTTCGACATCAACATGGATTAGCCGAAGTCGGTGATGCTAGATGAAGAACGGCCGAAGCTGGTGTAGTCGAAAGGGTGCGGGATGACAAGGTTTAAGATGCCTATAATGGAGAATATGTGGTGAGGGTTAAAAGTATGAACATGTGGTTGAAAAAAAAAAATAGAAAAGGAAAAGTAAAATAATAATAATAATAGAATTTTAAATAATAAGGTGGAGATTCACGTTCACTTCAACAATAATTGCTAGCCCAAATCAATTATAGGCCTACCGAATTCGGGTATATGTAATTAGGCTCGAACCAGTTCGGATAACAAGCGGGCCTCGTAAGTGGCAAATCATCAACCACTACTCCAGCGGGAAACGCATATGAACCGAACCAAGACGTTCAGGAATCTTCAAACAAGGTGACACCATTAGGCCACCTCCCAAGCAGTATACAAGTAAGTAGCCCGATTTAACGTAAGGACTATAATGCTCGGTTAGAGAAGCAAATAAATGATGACCCCTTAATTTAAGTTATGAAATATCACTATTATCACATGTTATGTTTAACTTATGTTACCATTTTAAGTTTAAGTAACCCTTATATTTTTTTATATACCACGGTTATTTTATTTTTGATATATATTCCTTTCTTTAATGCCCAAGTAAATACCTATCATCTTGTTCCATGCTTTAAGTTAAGAATCCTAACTTCAATATTGCGGCACGCTGAAGCTACATAGGTATAGATTTACTGCACGTTAACGTTATATCATGCATGCCTTATACAGCACGCCAAAGGCACTCACCCATGCTCTTACTATATGTAGAAGTTAATGCTCCCATGCTTCTAAGACACGGTCAAGTTATCTTTTAGCTTGCTTTTTCTTACACGCTAAGTTTACCCACCCCAACGAATAGCACTATAAATGGAAGTATGCGCCATTTCCATAGTTAGACCTAGACAACAATTTCTATTTAGTTGAAAAATGGCTTCCTACTATAAACTACCACGAAACTCAAGGTTCCAACGAGTTGGTGTTCTTGGAGGAAAAACCATTGGGAAGAAAGAGTGTTATAAGATTGCAACCATAGAACTCGGTGAGGAACTTGTCTCTAAAGGGTTAGACGTTGTCTGCAATTGCGAAATTATTGGACTTCTGGCGCTTTTGTCTCAAGTCGTTCGCTCAGCGGGAGGACATATATCTACACATTCAGAGCATGGAAACGCAATCTCCGAACTCCAAGAACGAAAGGAAGAAGTCGCCGACTCTCGATTGCTTCATTATACTTCCTGGAGACCTTGGAGCTATGGAGGAATTCATGGAAATCGTCAGCTGGGCTCAACTGGGTATCCATGATAAACCCATAGGCTTACTTAATATAGGTGGATTTTTCGACCCCTTTATAGCCCAAATCGATACTACCATCGAAGAAGGTTTCATTAAACCATCACAAAAGAAGATCATCATCGTAGCGCAGGCCAGAAGGATCTATTAAGGAAAATGGAGGCATATAAGCCAACACGTGAAGGTCTTATTCCAAAGGACCTTTGGGAAGTTGAAGTTGGATCATCGAATCTAGACAACATCTAGAAAACCGCTTAGCTCCATCATAATTTGAAATCTGTATGGTGTATTTTATTTCACGTATTTTATTTTGTTTTAAATAAATTATGCTTTTAACCCTATGTCATCATAGAACCCTAGAGTTTTTAAGAGTGATATCATAAAAATAATAAATGAAAAGTAATAATATTGATGATAATGTCTAGGACACGTTTTATAATGTGAAACCGCAAATCTTAGTCAATATTTTATATCTATAGGAAGTGATTGATATGATTTTGATTGATGATAGAACAAGTCTATTTTGACATTTGAGAACCTATATCGATTATAATATCATTATCATTAGTCATTCTCTAGCAAGTGCTATATATAAAATATAAACGAAGGAGAAGATAATCTTTAGGAAGCGAGGCAACGATATGGCATCATCCAACTCTCATATGTATATACTCGAATCTAGCACCACGCGAGATGAAGATCGACCAAGGGTGCGGGCTGAGATTACAAGACTACTCTTTACCGTAGATGAACCGACGGCCCGTAATCATTGGCTACTATTAGAGCAAACAAGGATGAGGGAAAAGGCTAATCTCATCCGTGCGGCCACATCGGCAATGTTAGGAGAAGGACAATGTGGCTCTGCTGCGAAGCTCGCTTAACCCTCAAGGTTTATGCGAGATACAATTCGTGAAATATTGAATAGGCCGTAGAAAGTAATTATAATTTTCTCCTTGGGACCATGAGCTTTTGTGATAACGAAGGTACGAAATAATTTCGAGGACGAAATTTCTTTAAGGAGGGTAGGATGTAAGACCCGCAAAATTTTTAGCTATTTAAGTTCTTACTTAAAGAGTAATAATAATAAAATAATAATAATGTTATTGTTAACAATAGTTAGAAAGGATATTTTAGATATTATCACGATAAAAATAAGCACCCAATATAGTCATTCAAATAACATGTGACTAATAAGTAGTCGTTAGAATAGTAACTAGCCGTTATGAATAGTATCCGTTTGGACTTCCATAAATAGGTATGAGCATGAGATTTTATTTATAAGAGAGTATAGAAGTAAGAAGAAGAATAATAAGAGTTATGGCATCAAGTTCTCAAATCGCTTATCCGAGAATAGTGTACGCGATGAAGATCGGCGAGCAATACGACTTGAAGTTACAAAGCTATGCTTTGCTATAGATGAGCTAAATGCTCATGTCCAATGGCTGCAATATAATGCAACGAGACACAGGGAGAAGTTTGAGGTTATTCGTGCGACAACCACGACAATGTTAGCCGAAGGGTTGTGCGGCTCTCACTGCCAAGCACAACACGTCTTACGCACCTACGCTAATACAATTCAAGAAATTTTAAGAAGGCCATAGAATATGATATTAATGTTTATATTTAAGTTTATAATATTTTATGCTATAATGTTATCTTACTTTATTGTTTAGTGATTATACAATTATATTATTTTATCCGCGTAAATATTAAATACGTTATAAAAATAATAATAAAATAATTTCTTATATGTCATAAAAATTTTAGATACTATATATTATGTCATTTAGTTTCTTAAATCAACTTACTATGGGTAAGTAAGTATTACAAGCCTTAACTTTACCAAAAGTATAAAACATAGGTAAGGCCCAAAAATTTGAATGAGGCAGATTCTGGAGGTCCCATTCAAAAATTCATAACTTGAGTTATATAGATCCAATTGACATAAAACCAAAGCCCATTTTTTCATTTATGACTTAGCTAAAATGTGTAAACATTTCAGAATTTAATATGAAGCCAATCAATTCCAGAATTTAAAATACTACACATAGGTTCAGTATGAACGGGTAAACATTTTAGTATGACTTTAAAATTCAATAACTTTTGTTATACATATTCAAAAATTATAAAATTGATACCCATTTGTATATATTTGAGTTAGTAATGCAATACAATTGGCCATTTGTCAAAAACTACAAAATTAAAAACGTTATAATTGAATTAGTAGGGAGTACACCAATGTGGACTTTTGATGCCAAAGGAACCTTCTAGGTTGAAAAGTCTTAAAACATTTTTTAAATGGTAGGAGAAGATACCCACGTTTTAAGAGAGGATAATAGGAATAAAATAAAGTATTTTATATATTTTACATAACTTAATTTGATGCCAAAGTCAAATTCATACACTACTTTCACACTACACACCTACCACCATCCTTGCCTATATAAGGAGTGTCTTGCCTCTCCTCTTAAGCACAAATCCCTCAAGCCACACCACGAAATTTCCCTCTCAAAACACTCCCTTAAGCCCTCTTAACATCCCAAATACTCTACTCAAATCCTCTTTTGCTTTTGGTACTTACCAAGCGTCGAAGTTCTACGAAAGGTAATACTTAAGATTTTTGAAATTTTTAAGTCGCTTCTTATTTATTATGTAGATCTATATGGTTGGTTTTACCACCTCATATATACTATATTCATGGTTGGTTTTACCACCTTACATATGTTATTTATATGATTAGTTGTACCACCTCGTATATACATACATGGTTGGCCTTGCCACCTCATATACATACCTGTGTAATTATTTTAAATTATAGTATTTTATCATAGCGTTGTCATTCTATAATTCAAGTGAAAAGATGAGAATATTAACTTATGTTTTTATTTTTATTTTAAGGTTCTAGATATCGGAAGATTGTAAGGAACGACTTCCAAAATGAATTCCCCCGACAATCACCCTTCTTCTTCTGCAGCCCCAATTGTTAATGCTTCAACCTCACAGCTATCCCCATCCTTATCTCCTCCTGATCGTCCCTTTAGACCCGTGTCTAATATCCCCTCATGGTTAAGGTGGAAGACACGTAGGAAAAATAAGCTTATCGAACGTCTTTTCCGTTCACCCAATACAAGAAGTAAATCTTATTCAAAAACTCTCAAGGCATATAACCTAGTTAGTGCACAACTCAAGGCTTATGATGCATGGGATCGAAATAGGATATGGAACAGCAATAGAAGTGGGAACCTAAATTAATATTCAACCCCACAAGCACGGTATGCCTATTAAAAGATATAAGTTAAAGTATGATATATATATATATATATATATATATATATATATATAAGGAGATATGTGTGATATTGAACTTTTCAAGCATTAATGCTAATTTAGTGTTTTGATATTTTTAAGGTTTAGAACGCGGAGAACGACAAGCGATAGTAAGGGTTTCTTATCCTCTTTTTTTTTTTTCATTATAGTCTATATTTCGTAAGGGTTTTTTTTCTCATCCCCTTTTTCTTTTTCATTATAATCTATATTTCATTATTATTGTAAGGGACTTTTCTCTTCCTCTTTATCTTGTTTTATTTGGAATTATTATTGTAAGAGTTTTATGTTTCTTATTTTTCTAATTCCATTTTATTGTTGAGAAGATTAGATTAGTCTCTTTTTAATCTCTCTCTCGGTAATCTATGCTATTGATTGGGGTAGATAACCATTTTGATATTCGTGGTTATCCTTGTTAACTTTGAATGTTTTATTAAAATTCTATGTGATGCCTCATGTTATGTATGTTAAAGTTGTTATAACCTCTTATGTTTGGACAAAGTAAGTTTATGATGGGTGGTTCCAGAAAGACCTCCAATGCATTGGGTAAAGAACATCACTGGAGAGTGTCAATCCAGTTGATAATATGTTATGTTATGATATGGTATCTGGGTAGTTAACCTGGATCATGATGTTATGATACGATGTTCAAACATAATCTTCCATGTTATGATTTTCTTGTAAAATGTTGATCATGTATGATGTGTAAATATTATATTTCCTATGTTCGATATCTTCATGATTTTTCCTTACCTACTTATGTTTACCCTTACTGGGCTATTTGAGCTCACCCTTTTTTATGATTTCTTTTCTAACCCCAGGTAATTAAGGGATGGAGAAACTAGGATAAGGAGTCGAGAAGTGCTTGGAAATAAAGTTGTGTGAAAATTTAAAGATTTATTAAGTTGTTTGCTCGTGTGCTTTGTTATGTAATAATGGGTTATGGATACTTAGTCTCTAAACCCCTAAACCTTAAAGATCTTGGATTGAAATTTGTAATAATGAATGGTTTGTTTGATTAAATAAGTAATAGTTTGAAATTGATATAAAATTTGTATATTTATATGGTTTGGAAGTCTCAAATTTGGGGGCGTTACATGGCAGGCGCTGGAGCGTCAATGGTGGCTGGAGCAGGCGGCGTAGAGGGCGGTAGGCGTTGGAAGTAGGCAACACGACAGCAGCGGACGGCAGGCGTTGGGTGGCTTAGAGAGATGGAGTTGTCACGTAATGAAGAGAAAGATGGTGCAACGGCTATGTTAGGGTGTGCAGGTTATTTTTTAATTAATATTTTAATTAAATATTATTATGTTTAATTAAAAATAGTCACGGGGCAGCACGACGCTACTTAGCACCACCCCTGTGTAAAACCCCCATGTTTGTTGTGTTTTTGGGTTGAATTGGTGATTGTTTGGATAAAAATTAGACTTATCATCATTTAGAAGGATTTGCGCAATCAATAACCATTAACTGGGGTATGCAAAACACATATGCATGTAACATGCACAAGGCGTGTGGAATATTGGCCACGGATTAGGTTTGTATGAGACGTGTGCATGACATGATATGGGTAGCACCGAACATAGTTGTTCGATTGCATGAAACGTGTATCTTTGTTTTACACAAAACAAGTGGGTTTCGTGTAGTCATTTTGTGCAACTGTATGCTTAGCTTGATTTGTTCAATTTTTAATGTTATTTTCTAAGGTTTTGTTAGTGTGGATTGGATATCCTTGAAGAAAGATTTTTGACTAAATGAATTAATCAAATTATAAAATCGAATTGATATGATAAGTGTATAAATATGAAAATACCCTAATGAGTGTATTGATATTTAACATTGATTAGACTCTTTTTGATATTTATACACTTGCCACATTAGTTCGGTTTTGCAATCCAATTAACTCATTTAGTTAAAAAATCATACCCATATCTCTTTGGTGACCCACTGGTATTGTTTGATTGATGAGACTTGTGATTTTTGGGGTCTTAAGGGCCTTGTTCATTTATTTACTTGTTACTTGCTTACTTGTGAGGCATTGACTGCGTACTTCATTATTGGGAGTTGTTAAGGCATTGATTCCCCCAATATATTATTGGTGGATTGGTTAGTAATTGGAATTGGTTGCCAAACTTAATCACTTGGGAGTTGTTAATGGTAGGAGGTATTAGTTGCCCTAATATATTGGTGGCCAATCGGTTTAATTGTTAGAACTAGTTGCCATAACAATAATTATCAGGAGTTTTGGGAGCCATTGGTTGTCTTGGTTTTTGTGAGACCCATTGATATGTTTGATTTGTTTGGTTGTTTTTCGATATTGATACTTGTTTGATATATTTGTATGTTTGGTAGAAGTATTTCGCTTGCACATGCATATATTGAGCATTAGTTTTAGATTTTGGTAAGACTATGGGGTGGTGTGAAGTTATAAGTCACTTACTAGACAGTTGTGCTCGTCTTACATTATTGATACCTTTTTTCACGTGCTGACAAGCGGTAGTTGTTAGTATTACAACCTCAGTGGGCCATTCATTGTTAATATTGATATACATTAGAGCTCCATTTTTATTGTTTCATTTTGATGAAGATTTGTTATTCATTTTATAAACATGAGCACGTGACCGTTGTATTAGATATGACAGTTGATGTCACGCCCCAAATTCTAAAACCCACAGAACCAGGAACACGACTTCCCCACGCCCACTCCGGGGGTCAAGGGGTTGGGGACTAATCCATTCCCGTACAATTCTACAACGGGGGTAGCATTCTACTTACCAATGATCCAAATACAACATGCAGTCAACCAATAATTACCAGTGCAATCAACATTTCTGAATTCAATCAACACCCATACACAAGGTAACATGGTCCAGCTATCCAAGTTAATACAACTGTCACGGACCCGAGTCCGGAAAATAAATATTCAAACCAATAAATAAACCCATAAAGTGGAATCCTACATAATGAGGTCCGACCTGCTCCGCTATGGCTCTAACGGCTATCCCCTACAACCTGTAGGAAATAGAAATAAAGTAGGGTGAGTACGTATGCCCAGTAGGTGACTCCCATTCCCACCACTAACACACATGAAATTTTAAGTCTATATGGGTGTTGTATGCTAGTGCCAGTAGCGTCACATTTTACCATAACTAAATTTCATTCAATCACAAACAGGACACCTCATCACAATTCAATCATTAAGGATCTCACACCGATAACTTGGCCATCCACAGAATTCCCGCCACTAACCCCACGAATACAAATTATCACTAGACGGCCATATGTGGGAGCCACGGTGTCCCAAACGACAACCAGCCACATACGAGACCTAGGTCACCAGCCACTTAGGGGATCTGCGGCCTCTTGCCAGCCCTAGGTGGGACCCGCAGTTGACCAAACCATCTCCACCACCAAATTTACACACAATCAAGAAACAAGATATTTCCAATAAAATACACAATACAACAGCATCAGAACATGTAAATCACCAATCCGACAATAACAAACCCCAACGGTTATTTATACACATAAATGGATATATTCATTTACACAAGTTCACTAAACAGTTAAAAACAAATTAACCAGCGTTGCCACAACTTATAATTAAATCACTATCAATCATTTAAAATGTTGAATGGAATCAAGTCAAATAACAAACAACCAATATTTGGTTGTTAAATATTAGTCTCATGTATTTATGTATATATATAAATATTTATGTAACTAAATATATATATATATATATATATATGTTTTTTTTTAAAAAAAGGAACCGGCCCAAAAGGGCCGATCCAACATCCGCCCGCCAGCCCACTAGGGCTGGCGATGGCCCATGGCCGCATGGCGTGGGGCCGCCGCCCCACGTCCCCTTTCCCTTGCGCTAATCGGGGCGTGCAAGACGAACCCAGGGGGGACACCACTATCGCCGTCGTCCCCTGCCCTTTCCCTTCCAAGCCAGCACGCAGGCGCGCTGGGACTGCGGCGTCGGCGCTCGGGTCACGCGGCGCGCTCCAGCTTCCACGCCGATGGGCGTATAGACCAACGGCCGCCGCCCTCTTCTTCCCTCACGTCTGTGCTAGGGGCGTGCGGCGCTCGAGGTAATGCCTGTGCAGGCGACTGCCGCGTGGGACACACGCACCCTCGCCCGACCGAGTCGTCATCCCCAAAGTCGCGCCCTCAGCCTCACTTCCAGCCGATTAGCCGTAGCCAAAACTGCCACCCCGGACGACGCCTTTCTTCAGCAGTACGACACACCGCCCCTCCTCGAAACCAACGCTCAACCACGAGCCACAACATGACTTGGGTGCCGAGTGCCCAACCAAAAGAAAACTAAACATATTCAACTCTTCAATACATGTATATTAGTAGGTATATACATGCAACGATCCACGCATATCAATACCTATTTCAATAATCTGTGTTCATACGAGATTGTAGCGAATAAACAAGGATCACCTACCTGGAGATTCAAACTTCAGAAACAATCAAGAACACAGCTGCTTCAAACTTGTGCTCCTCTTGCCAAGCTCGCGCACGCACCGGGAAAAATAGGGTTTCTACGCTAGTTCCCTTATTTATACTACCTTTATAATAATAATAATAATAACTTATGAGTAATGATAATTCAATAATAGTAAATATAATGATAGTAATAATAATAATAATAGGACTAGTAATAATATTAATAACAACAAATACATAATTAATCCCATCAATAATATGAATATTAATAACATTATATATATAGATAATTATAATTATTCTAATAATCATAATTACATCAAATAATAAACTCATATAAGCATTAATGACAATTCCCCCAAAATATCAAAACAAAGGACACGCTATCGAATAGATATTTCCAAACTCTATTCGAGCCTAACTTCCAAACTCACACAGGTACGGGTCTTTACAGTTGATTTTTATTGATACATTTAAATCAGTTGGTATGTGGTTTGTATTGGATTATATTTAATTGTATGTCATTAGAAATGTATAATATTACTCATGTTGTATGACTGTATAAGGCAAATTTGAGACAATATTCACGATATAATCTTATAGGTGTTACCAACCTTTTGACCATTCGAGTGTGGGCAAGAAAAGTCATTTATCTAATTTTAGTATTCTGAAATTTGAAGACGAGACAATAAAACTATTTTTATGGTAATTTTGAAATATATATGTATTTTATGCATTCATATCGATTCAATTATTTCTATTTTTTTGATTCTAAAATGACAGCTTTGATTTCAATAATGTGGCTTGATACTCAAACTAATCTCATGCTTGGCAACTATGAAAAATAATGATGTGAATGAAAAATGTATCAAAATCTTTTTTTCACGTGTTCAGTTGGGTTGGAAAACGAGTGGGACAGTGAAAAATGTTTATTGATAGTGGTAAAATGTTTTCGAAGAACAAATGGTTGCGAAAATGGATAGAAAATGATTATAGCAATTAATTTTCAAACTTACCCCTCAACGATTCTCTCAACATACAATAAATAAGATTGAAATGATATTTTAAAAAAATACTTTTCCTTTTCATTTTTGTTTCTGCTTTCAATAAAAATAAAAAACTTTTTTCATCTCTTTTTTACTCCAACCAAACAATTATTTTCTTCACTCTTTTTCTTTTTACCTATTTTCTTTTAACATATTTTCCACATTAAACTCTTCCACCTATTTTCTACCCTCTCCCGAGCGCAATAGTTTTTAAAATTAATTAATAAGTAAAAAAAACAGATAAACAAATAAATTTAATAACCTTCTTCTTCCGATGCGCCATTCCTATGTAGTCTCTGGGGGTAGATGGTCCAGATAGAGGACTTGGATTCGTTGGTGAAGATAAATAAATAAATAAGTAAATAAAAATATGAAGATAAATAAATAAATTTTAATTTATTAAATTCATATTTTTTTCTAATTGAATTTGCACAAAACTTAGTTGTTAGATCGCCTTTAAATTTTACGGGCATGATATATATTACATGAATATTCAATCTAACGGTTGATTTTTGAAACAAATATCAACATTGTCCGAAATAAGTCAGCTCACTACCGTGGTGAGCTGACTTATTTTGGACTGTGTTGATATTTGTTTCAAAAATTAACCGTTAGATTGAATATTCATGTAATATATATCATGCCTGTAAAATTTAAAGGCGATCTAACGGTTAAGTTTTGTGCAAATTCAATTAGAAAAAACTCTGAATTTTAATAAATTAAAATTTATTTTTTTATCTTCATATTTTTTCTAATTGAATTTGCACAAAAATTAACCGTTAGATCGCTTTTAAATTTTACATGCATGATATATATTACATGAATATTCAATCTAACGTTTGATTTTTGAAACAAATATCAATACAGTCCAAAATAAGTCAACTCACCACAATGATGAGCTGACACTGCTCACCAGCGAATTCAAGTCCCGGATGAATGCCTAACCATTTGTGTCATATCTATTATTTTCGTAATAAAAATAAATATTCTATTTTGGATTCTCTGGTAAAATAAATAAATAAACAAATAAATAGGAAACACCAAATGTGTGACTGACATCCGGCCCACACACTCCCACGGTGATTTCCAACTCCAGCTTTTGGATAAGCGTTCTCAAAATAGAGATGTCTAAAAACAAATTGAACTTGGAAAAATCAAAGTGAACTCAAACGTCAGTCTTATCCGAACCGAATCGAATCACCTTCTTTTGGGTCATCCGAGAATGTCTGCTTTGGCGGCGAATGCTCATGTCCTGTGTAGAGAAATCTACCGCAGAGATCAAGGGCTGCAACCATCAAGTCTCATTGCCAGTGGATTGCTTCTGGTGAAATCGTCTGGGTTAGGAGGCGATCGGAGGAGGAAGAAGAAGAAGATTGCTAAGAGAAGAGACTCCATAGCGGATGCTTTCTTTTCGGATCTGTCGAGACCCACTTCCGTAGATATGGAACCCATCAAGGATCCGGATCAATTTGATCGAATTCTTGTCGAAGCTAATCAACGCTCTCAACCCGTCCTCGTCGATTGGTACTCTATTTGGTTTCAATCTTCTATCCATATTTGTCTGCATGAAAAACAAAAAGAAGAAAGAAAAAAGTCAGTTTAAGGTTACGGACAGCGGTTTTTATTTTAGTAGTGTGTGTTTTGTTTGATCTGTTTGTTTGCAAGGATGGCTGCTTGGTGCCGGAAATGCATTTATCTGAAGCCCAAATTGGAAAAACTGGCAGCTGAATACGATACCAAGTAATTTATCTCTATCCGTTTCCATTATTCCATATATGTGTTCGCGCGCACGTGTGTATAATTTTGAGAATGTTAGATTCTAAGAGCTTAGTAATCTGCAACATGTAATGTGTCACTGTAGGATCAAGTTCTATTTTGTGGATGTCAACAATGTGTCTCAGGCTCTAGTGAAGAGGGGAAACATTTCTGTATGTATGAGATATCTCGACACTCTTCTTTGATTTATGATAACATGCCTTATTCCTTCTTTGTTTCGGGTTTATTTCACTAAATTATCTAATGCGTAGTGACATGGTTGTGGCTTCTCATTTGCTTAGAAAATGCCCACAATTCAGGTGAGCTGAATATATGTTTTTGCTCTACAATTTTGTGCCCACAAAAAATGGAGAAGTGGGTGTCTAGTGCTTTACAGTTGAATTATGGGATTGAATAATATGCAGCTGTGGAAGGACGGAGAGATGAAAGAACAGGTGATTGGGGGGCATCAGGCATGGCTTGTGATTGATGAAGTGCGAGAGATGATTCAGAAGTTCGTGTGATGTGGGCGCGCATACAACTTAGATTTGCAACTAATGCCTGCGTAGGTGAGGGCAATCCGAGGGCTGCCCACCGATTAGAAGATGGGGATGTATTATATGGTACTGGAAAATGCATTTAGTGTTGGGACTTTTCACCTCCCAAAACACCCCAATCCAAAACGCAGAGATGCAACGAACGCCTGTGTAAGGGGAGGGCAATCCAAGGGTTTCCCATCTGTTGTGTGCGGAAGATGGGGATGTATTATATGGCACTGGAAAATGCATTTAGACGCCGTTTGGATAGGTTTATAAATTGTGCCTATGATTATAGGGATAAAAAGTTTCTAAAAATAAGTAATTTGTGACTTTTTTATAAGAAATAATGTGTTTGGACAATAAAATATTTCTGACCTGTATATGTTGAACAAATAACTGGTGTAAATTTTAAGTAAAAATAATTTTGAACTTATAAGTTGATCATCAAATTTCTTAAAAAAATTACTCATCTTTGGAGTATTTGATCTTGCTCGTAAATTTTGTCAAAACACTCTTACAACCAAATATTTTTTCTTTGCCAACGGGTTATGTTGCAAGCATGGCTGCAGTCTTGTGTATATGTGATTGAATAATTTCATCGGGTAATCCTTTGTGTGATCCTATAAAAAGGTTTTGATTTAGATATTGTACTTGATTGTCGTGCTAAGTATGGTGTTTCATTTGGAGACTTGTGCACTCAAAGAGTCAAAGGTTGAAGCCTTAGATGTTCGGAAACTCTGCTCATCAAGTAAATCGATAGCATCGAAAGTTGAAGGGTCGAACCTTTGCGGATCAAAGGTAGCAACATGGAAGCACGAGTTTAAGGGAGAAGTCTTTGAAGTAAGTAGTTTTGAACCTTCAAGGCTTTGAGAAATTATCTTTGAGGGAACTGGCTTCGATGCACATCAAAGGAGAGAAGCCTTAAGGAAATGAAGTAAGTTCCGAGAGGCAGATCTTCGAGGCAATTATCTTTTAAGGAAGAATTCGAGGCAAATCCCAACGACGAAGAAGGAGACCTAGAGAGTCATATCTTCGAGGTATGTGGCTTTGAATGTTTTTGAGGCAAGGTCTGTTGAATAGGAAGTGAATAAGGGATGAAGTGTTAGTAAGTTGCCAACAAAGCAAACTACTTTGCTCGTTTTACTTAAGTTCGTCTTGCACATGGCACGCATATGTTTGATCCAACATTGGATATGAAGCATTTTTTTATGCAACATTTAATGTCATGTAAGGAATCATGTGTAAGCCTATAAATGTAATGTAGTTAAAGGTTGTTTGTCCAAGGGTTCGCGACATTAATCTTGTTGAAAATAAGATCAACAAAGAGAAAAGGAGAAAAAACTGTGTTATCACCTAATACAAAAAAGGAGATTAAATTGCTTTTGAGTGTTGAGAACATTGTTAGTAAAAATTGAGGAACACAAACAAAAGAGAAGATAGTGCAAAGTGTGAAAGATCAAGAAGAGAAATCATAGTAACTTTATTCTATATTTAAATCTGTATGTCTTAGTAAATTAAAAAAAAGATGTGGAGAGATCTTTCATGTAATAAAGGAAGTGGCCTCGTTGTACCTGTTTATAATGGATTGATTTCAATGAAAATAGCATTCTCATTACCCTTGGAGTAGGTCTTATTGAAAGAATCATGTATATTGTGTCTCTTTAATTTATTGCATGTTATACCACACTACTCACTAGATTTACTATAAGATCTTCTAAGCCAACTAAGCACCCAAGCCTAACTAAAAAAGCACCATTGAGAACAAACTGCCAATAATGATAAGTTTTGTTCATACGAGGAGTAAGTACAGAAAAGTCTCAAGAGTTGTAGCTTGGAAGTGACACATCTATATATTAGGTGTGATCAAGTCAAACCCTAAATCTAATTTGAAAATAGTAGGTCTAGAGTTAAAAGAAAAATATTCTTAGATTTTATATAGCAAATTTAATCTCTTCTTATCTATTATACACCTTGATGTCTGTGATTAGTTTTGAATCTTTGGAAACTTCATTATTACTATTAGAAATAAATTTTTTCCATTTAAGTAAATTTTGTATTTTTATTTTAAAATATTATAATTTCAAATATGTTTTTCTTAAAAAAACCAACTTAAAAATGGTTATTGTAATAAAATTAAGACCAGAAAATAAAGTACTCAAGAGAATAATCTTTCTATATATTTTATTAATAACTATAACCTTATATTTAAAAGAATACATTATGGATACAATTGTTATTCACATATAATGCCCTAATAAATTTTATTTTTACAATACTCTATTGAATAATAATAATAATATGTAAAACCTTGCTTGATAAAAATCTAATGAACAAAAAGATCTAAGGAAAACGTATAGTTATTTGAAATAAAAAAAAACCATATTTCACTAAAACCTTGTTAGGAAAATCTAAGCACGGAAAAAAAGAATACAAACATTCTCCCTGGTCGACATATTTCTATTTCATGAACTATCTTTTTGAATCTAAATGTTAGGTGTACTTTTATAAATAAGTCAAATTGTGGCTAGAACGAATTGATTGAATATCGATGTTAGACTTCATTTTATATGGATTAATGAGTTCGACATTAACTTAAAATTATTGAATGGGATACCCCTGTTGGTGTTGGTGAGGAAAATAACTTGAAACCAATTCAAACAAAATTGATGCCAGATAGAGTTTATGATTCATTCACGACCAATCATTAATAGATGCAGCGGCTCCACATTTACCATGCTGGGCTGCTAATAGAAAGAAATAACGACTGCAAAGAAACACTTTTAAAACTCCGCAAAATTGAAATCCAGGTAATCAAAAAGCTGGATTTTTCCCCGACTCAAAACTATTATTTTAATTAAGAACAGATAATACAAACTATTCAACAAACTATTATTTTAATTAATAACAGATAATAAAGAATGCCAATAAGCTGGATTTTCCCGGACTCAAAACAACATCGATCAATTTCAGGCTTTTTATCTTCAATTTTAAATACTATTCAACGTTTCATGAACCGCAGTGTTCAGTGTTAACAAATGCAACGAGAGACCAAAACCAGCAAGCCTAAAATGCAGTCCAGAACCGTAATAGAAATGAGGACAACAATTCCAGAACAAGCAAAACAAGGAGAAAACCAACTCAAAAATCTTACACTGATGTCAATCCCAAAACGAGAAGAAGCAGACCAATTTGCCTTGGGTTTAAACTGAAACTAGAAAACGCATACCAAGTCAATCTGACTGAACAACCCACCCTCAAGTCTGTGAGGCCTTGCTGAAGATCAGAGATATTGTACTGCGTCCAACTCAAACATTAATGACATCAAAATCAAAATTAAAATTTATTTTGGACAACCATGTACATGCCATTCCAGAACGAGGACAAGCAACAGACCAGTTTGTCTGGGCTTAACCACAAACTCGACAAATCTAAACCAAGTCAACCTTCTTAAACAATGTTTTTTGACAAGTAAAAAGAAACTTCTTAAACAAATCACAAGTGTTGAGGCCTTACAGAAAGATCAGATATTTGTATTGCTTTCTGAAACATCAAAATCAAAATTCATTTTGGATAACTCTTGCGAGCCTGTAGGTTCCTAAAACATGTACATAACTATAGAGCAGAGGGAAAGTGATTCGGAGCCAAGGGTCACCTGTGCAAAGGACAAAACCACTCATCCCTTCTGGGGGGCAAATCACAGCGCTGACTCAAGTAGTTAGGCCTTATATAGAAGATCATAGATTTGTATGCTTTCAAAACTTGGTGAACAAGCAAAATTTCAGATTTCAGATGATTCCTTATAGAAGGAGCAATGTACGTACCTGCAAATAAAGCAAGAAATTAAGAGCCATCTATGCAGTAAAACTGCTCCCTTGTAAATCCCATTCAGATTCCAGATGATTCCTAATGGACAGCTTATGGTTTCCAGTTGCAGTAACGCAATGCAGGCATGGAACAACCTCCTTGAAGTAGGTCATGGAGGAAATCCCATTGTGGTAGATACAGATCTTCAAAGCCTTAAGACAGTTATAAAAACTTACGAACGCCCAAATTTAGGAGCAACAAAACATTCTCCCAGCGAAGAATATATGCTACTCGTTAAAAGTCACTTTATGAAAGCCACTCTTCAAGAAGTTTACTGAAACCTTCCAACCTAAAACCTCAGACAACATTCAATTATCCCTAGGAAGGACAGAGCGCTTCAGAAAAACCCTACAGCTTACATGTATAAGACCAAGTAAGAATTATAAACCTGAGTAAGAATTTATCAGGAGGCAGCAGCTTTTTATACCATGAACATATTCTTTAATTGATCAGTGTAGGGAGTGACTTATGTTTTATTTATCTTTCCTAATTATCCAACACATGCTCACTGCTGTTCAATAATTTATTCTACACAATATTCCCTAAGAAAAATCCTGTCCGTCTTAGTTGCCATTGACTTATACTGACTGCTACAATCATCCTAGGAGGCTGGAGTTCTCAAAACTCACTGCAGGCTACATGACCAAGCCTCAGTGAAGGTTGTGGTACTTACCCTCTATTTATCTTATACTAATCGTAATATTATGTACACAAAAGAATAAATAAACCACAAACTTCAGGGAAAAGGAAAATTTTTAAAAATTACACTTCAAAAATCAAACAATGCCGATTTCTATACTCAATTAAATACCCCTTATTCCTATACTGCTAGGCCATTGCATCCCACGGTAGTCTGAGCTAATGGTATTCATAATCTCAACAAGACATTGCCAGCTTTGTTGCATTTATAGGCAGCCCACAGCAAAGACTTTTGAGGAAACTAATTAAATTACAATAAAATAGAAGTCGGGAACAGCGCAAAGACAAAAGATAAAAGATGTAGCCCACTCTTCCAAACAATGTTCATTCTTCGACAGTGATGGTTGAGGTATTAAAAGGACATGAGAAATGCAAGCACAGCATGCCAACAGGACTCAAGGTTCAACATTTGGCCATCTCAGCACAACAGATTTATCCAACATAGTCTCATCAAATTGGATTATAAATTTCAATACAAAAACAAGCTCGTAGAAAGCTAAAATCCAGCAAAACAATTTCCCATGAAATAATTAAAGTCCAAAACCAAAGACAGCTCGAATCTTGTGAAAAATGAGATCCCGCCATCCTCTCTCGGTGTTCTCCACCACAGTAGAGTTACCATATCTGTACCACAAAAGAATGCAGTTAGCCCAATCACACCATACATCTTCAAGCAAACAAAATTCAATAGCTGGCCCAAAAGTAACCAAAACAACCTAATTACTATAACAAAAACCAACCTGTCTTCTTCCGGAACCTCACTGTGTGTCAGCTTGAGAACAGTAACCCCCGGTTCAGGCTCATCAAACACAAGTCGAACCTAATATAATTGTTCAAATTTGAATTCATGAAATCAGCCAATTTCACAACCACACTTCAAACCAATGCAAATCGATCAATAAGCACATTAAAAAAAAAAAGATGAGTAATCACTAAAAGCCAGTAAGCAGTAATTACCGTGGAGAAAAGCCCATCAGGCCAGCTCCCAAACCTCCACTTCTGGACAATAAGCTTAGCCTCCTGAAGCTCTACATTGGTCCCCGTCACCGACCCATCGAAAATACTGAACTCCCCTCCAACCACCTTGCTTATCTTAGCATTGCTCTGGGTGAACCCCTTCCAACGATTCTCATCCATCAAAATCTCAAACAAATCTCTCGCTCTGCAACTGAACGTCTCCGTCACAGTGATCGTCTTAAACCCTTCTTTTTCCTTCTTCGCCTTATTCCTCTCCTTGGCCTCCGTCTTCGCTGTCGCAGCGGTCACGGAAGAGGCCGGCAAAGACTTCTTATCATTAGCAGCAGCAGGCTTCTTCGTGTCCTTCACCTCCAACTCATCTTTGGCGGGACCGCCCTTGGACATCACCTCGACATAAGTTCTGACCTTCTGGAGAATGAGAGGCTTGCCCTTGGAGACGAAGGCCTCCTTTAGCCTCCTCCCGACAGGACCCTCGTCCCTGACGACGACCCTGACCTCGGGGTCCTCGTCGGCGTTCTCGTCGGCGATGTAGGGGAGCTCGGCGGTGCCGTCGACGGCAGCGAGGGTCTTCCCCTCGGAGTCCTTGGCCTCGCCGGTCCACGACAAGACGAGGCAGATCTCGTAGCCTGGGATGACCTTGCCCTTGCGGATGTTGACGTAGGCCTCGCCCTCGACCTTGTCGACCTTGCTGGTCCGGACGAAGAGGCCACCCTCGCCGTCGAGGATGACGAGGTTCGAGAGGAGCTTGGAGAGGAGGGCTCGGGACCACTCGAGGCAGTCCTTCTCGGCCCAGTGCCAGTTGTGCACGTTGGCTCCGTCCGGTCTCTCCTCCACGATCCACCGCTTGTCTCCTTCCCCGAACTTCGCCATCGGCACGGACCTCGACACAGAAGCCCTACAAGTCGAACAAAGGCTTATAGGGATCAAGGAATGAGCGGGTAGGGCAGATATAGTGAATGGTAGGAAGAGACGGCTTTGGTCTCTCGATTGTTCTTGAATTTGTTGGAGAAGCCTCTAGAATCTCTCTCTCCCCCTCTCTCTCTCTCTCTCTCTCTTCTTCTCTCATGGTAAAATGGAAATAATAAAGAAATTGAAAAAGGGAATGCTGGCCCAATGCCTGTGATTTGAGTATGCCCACATTCAGTTGTCATTTTAGTCGATTGAAGCCCAAAAGTCCAAAAACGAACGTGCTAAACATGTTCCCCAAGACAAGATGCCCTCTTTCTCCCCGAACGAGATCAATTTTCATTTGATTTGAAAGATAGGTATTGCATATGGTGCAAAAGGCATGAGATTTCATATATATTACTAGATAAGTTACCTACTAAGGTAATGAATTGGTGATTTATGTTTAATTATTAAAATGTTCTCTTAAATTTAAAAATATTAAATTAAATAAATATTTTCTTAAAAAAAAAGGTCGAAATAGCCTATATCAATCAAATCCTTTATCAAACTCAAGCAAACATCATACTTGTTTGCAAATCTTGAGTTGTCCAATTGAGATTCATGGAACCCCTAAAGACTATTATGTTATTATTGACTAGTTTTACTTCATAATTCGAACAACCTCATTGTTCTTGACAAGTTATGCTTATTTGAATAGTTCTTCTTGATCCACACAAGTAATGTTGATCTAACCAATTCTCTTGATCTATACACAATTAACATCGTAGGGTTATCATAGGGAGCGTCGCAGGACAGGGGTTGAGAGAGAGACGAGGCTGATAATGTTGCAAGGAGCGTTACACTGGGTGTCGTAGGGAATGAGTTAAGAGAGAGGGAGATGATGCGACTAACATAGAGAGAGATGACGATTGACGGGGGAAACAAGGGAAAAAGTGATGACAGATAAGCAAACCAATAAAGTTAAAAAAGAAAATAGTTTTTGCAAAACGAAAACAATCTAAATGTGTTTTTATTTTATTGAATTTGAAAACAATTTGTTTTTGAATATCAAAATTGAAAACAATCGCCAAACTTTAAAATATACATGTTTTCTACATTCAAATACAAAAAATTGTATTTGAAAACGAAGAACCAAACACCCCCTTAGATTTCTTAATTGAAAAGTTTCATACACATACAAAATATGGGGTTTAGATTTGTTAGTCAACTTTGCTCACTAGGTAGTGAGCAAACAATTATTAGATGACGACACGTCCTCGAAATGTCGAATCCAATGGATGTCTAAATAGAATGAAGATTGGTATGTCATTTATATGTTGTTCGAAGAGGAAAATGGAGTTGCTAATGTTGTCAATAGCTCTTTTTGTCACTCGCCCTAATTTCATCACAATTATAGAACGAGTCCATTTGTGTCAACAGGCTTTGATCCATCACAAATCTTGTTTGTTTGGTGTGGTGAGTTTTTCCCGACCACACAAAATCAACAAAAGATGATTTTTGTTTGCTCTTTTTTTTGCCTTCATATAGGTTGAGGCAAGGGATATACTCGTTTCTTCCAACTCAACCATCCAATGATGGTGTCAAAGCTTTCACAACCTTTAGCGTTCTCCCCAATTTAGATTTGCAATAGAGGCGATTGTTATCCTGGTTTTTAGTATATGAGATTGTTCAAAACAATATTATTTTAGCATTGCTATGTCATCCCTTTTGGTTACAAAATTTAAGTTTTCTATCCCATTCTCCTGTAGTTAGTATAATCCTATTGATTATGGATTTTACTAGATTCCTAATTTTAACTCATGTATATATAATCTCATTTTTGCTCTAGATAAGAAGAAAAAATAATTCCCCATGGAAATATATCTGTTGATGAGAATTTTTTACTATCACTCACAAGAAATTCCTAATAGGTTTACTTATATTTACATATTTAAAATAATTTTTGCTTTCCTATACAAATATATATCATAATAAATTTCCTAAATTATTCTCTATGTTATTAAAATAATATTTATACTATTTTATTATTTAATAATAATTTTTATACTTTAATATAGAATAAAAGTAAAAATTATGAGAAACATGAAAGTGAGAGGTGAGAGAAATTTTTTTATATAATTTAATAATTATAGGAAGAGAGCAATACTTCCTAATATATTAGGAAATACTGTACAAACCATATAGAAAAAGTTAAATATAGAGCTTCTGTTGTGAAGATGATTTTTTAATTTGCTTATATATATAAGATAGAGCTTCCTTAAATATAAGAAAACAAACTTATATAGGAAATTTGTTACTAGTGTTCTTAAAGATATATGTCATTTTGTTGCCAATATGTATTTTTATTAACTTCTATCATCATAGGAGAGAGAGTATAATTTGCACCACAATTATGACTATAAGTAAGTGTTGTTTTGTTTTCCTACTCTAAAACCTTTTTTTTCCTCATTTGTTCTCTTTTTTTTTTTTTTTGGCCTTAAATGAGAAGCTGCTTCAAGAATCTTAAATCAATATGCCAAATTTTATCCAAGATTATATCTATAATGAAATCCCATAGCATATCATAACATAACATACAGCAGTGGCATCAACAATCTTGATAGCAACTCTAGTGTCTTTTTGAATCTCCTGGATCCTTGGCCCAACTCTACCTATCACTTTCCAGATCTGCCTTGTTGTCGCCACCAACGGAGGGCTTGCGCTTAATGTCACCATGGCCACACTTAGACCCTTCCAATTTCACGGTGCTTTAAACCTGAGTTTTTGTCGCTATATGTAGAGGTGGTGGAGGTTTTATTAGCATTGATTGGCCTATCAGAGTCATCGTCGTCGTCGTCTTTGTGCTCAAACAAAAAACAAAGACTAGAGAGATAATGGAAAGGATTTAACAACATTAGTGGTTGTCAAATGCATTAAAATGACTTTACCTTTTACATTTTGTCCCTCCTTCATTAGATTGGGCAACTCGGTGATGTAGCATTATAACGATCACTTACTACCTGGTGAGCAAATCATTACTCACTAGCGAGTCCAAACCCAACAGAAAATGACATTGTTAATGGGTTGAGCCATTGGGGATGAGGCAAGGCGAGGAAGGATGGCAATATTGATCCGCCCCCCTTGACTCGGGTTTCCCAAACCGATTTGACCTGCCCTAACAAGCCATCAAATCAGGCTCGGATCTTACCTAATCCATCTTGACCTGATTTTTTAAAAAAGAAATGTAAGGTAAAAAAAAATACCAATTTGCCTTATCCCACCCCAAACTACCAAACCACCGAGTCGGTCGGGTTTGGAACATAACTCTACATGTTCGGGTCGGGTCGGATTCGTGTTAGGCAATACCCATGTAGAGACATGTGTTTGAGTTGATTTATGAGATATTATTTATTTGGTAATGAAGATATCATTTTGGTATCATGCTCAGCGATACGAGCGTTTTGGCTGTAGTTAGGTCTAATTTGGAGTTCGAGACCCCATAAGGCTAGTTATATAATTTTGGGTGTTTATGAATTAAAGAAATTAGCAGAAAATATAAATAGAGGAGAGAAAAAAAAACTCCCAGCGTGCGTCATTTTGCATTTCACGGCTTTGGTGAAAGAGAGAGAGAGAGATCATAGAGAGAACTTGGAGGTAGAGATTGCCAAATCAAAGCTTAAAGCTTGGTTTTTGGGGTTAATTCATTCGTGAATCCTTACCAAGTAGGTGTTTTTGAACTTTCTATTTCAGTTCTGTTCTTGATATATATGACTTTGGCATGATTTATGAGATTTAGCATGAACCTAAGGTTTTGGGTGAAATCCAATTTTTGATTGAATTTGGCGGTTTAGTATATAATTTATGGCTAAGATCTAATATGGATCATTTTGGGTATGTGTTTCTATGATATGGGGGTTTTACAATTGTGTATTTTATGAGGTTTGTAAGGGCAACCATGGGAATTTATATCTAGATATAGATAGATATAATGTATAAATATATATATATATATATATATATATGCGTATATGTTGTTATCGTGCGATTTAAAGGCGTTTAGGACGTGTTTTGAGGTGCATATTGTAGTTTGTTGAGTAAAAGTATTTTTGTGAGCAATTGGGGGGTCACTCGATTGATTTCAAATGAAGGACAAGCTAAAATGATAATAAATAGTACCCTTAGTGAACTATTAGGTTGGCGATGCATTGAGGGTTGAGGGTCGAAGGGTAAAGGTTTGGTTCGAAAGTTCGAAGGTGTGGTTCGAATGTTCGAAGGATCAAAGGATCGAAGGTTTGATATTTCATTCAGTTGCATGGTTTTGGGAGTGTACAAGAATACTCTTATTGTATGGTTATACAAGTATATTTGGGCAGCACCCGTGGTGTGCCCCTTTCGGTGTTAGTCACCAACCTTTTGCCCTCGAGTGGAGGTAGGGGATAGTCATGTGCCCGGTTTCGGGGGTTTTAGAGTTGGGGGCGTGACAACCTAAGCCCGACCTGACTAGTTGCCATCCCTAAGGCAGTGAGCGTCGAGCAGGTCGATTTCGTTGTCAGGAAAATATGGACCATCTAGTTTAAGCCACCTAACTATAAATTCCAAGGAACCCAGAACCAGGAACGTAACTTCCCCTTACCCTCACCCGAAGGGTCAAGGGGTTGGTGACAAGCACCAATAGGTACTACACTGCGGGTGCTATCTTAATTATGCAAATTTGTACAGTCATACATCAAGGGTAATCCTATATTTTCTCATACATCACCATGCATATAATATGTCAAATATTCATACATACGTCACATCACAAACAATGTACAAATATAGTTGTCCACGAACCCATATCCGGAATACAATACAAAATCAATACAGAATATAATACTATATCATACATCAAAGTAGTGGACATGTCCTCTTAGAAGAAAGTCCTCCATCAGTCTTAAGTCACACCTGAAAAGGATAAACAATAAGGTAGGGATGGGCTACAATCTCAGTAGGTGAACCCATAACTCCACATCATCTTACTGTGCAAAAGAGATAAGTTTATACTACATGTTTAGTGTACTCGTACACATTGTAATGAGCATAATCATCAAGACTCAGCCTGCAAACAAACATCAAGACCCAACCTATCCATAACAAGACAGCTTGTTCACGATCCTCAATAGGATCCTAGCTTAGGACACTCAACCCTAGCACTATGAGGTCAACAACTCAACTCAGGCCATAACTTGTCACCACAAGCTCAAAGAACTCAACCCAGGCCTTAGCCTATCACGTAAACCACAAAGCACAACTTGTGCATCATGGTGAGAATTCACCAATAAGTCACAGAGCCTAAGGCCCAAATCAATGAATCAGCACAAGTGTGGCACCTCCAGAGTATGACATTAAGAACACTCCGTTTATAACAGAAGCCAGTCTCCACAAATCTATCCTCAGTGTCACGGGGTCAGATTTCCTGCGCTACTCAACCCATTGCAGCACTTAGCTTTTCTCTACACGGTCCGCTAAGTTTAGCCTTTGAGGGTTGAAGCGTACGTAGACCGGTTTCGCCCGCCTTGGGCTTATTAGGGGAACGACTCCGGTTCCCAACCGGTTTGTGTAAGGATGGCCAAATCCCTTCTTCAACGTCAAGTCCTTGACTAGTGGCGTGCTCCCCGCATTCAACTGGGTCGGCACATTTGAACTCCGAAGGAGCTCTATCCATTCTCCTTCATGAACTGCCTAGAGCCTTCCGCTGTGCACCGTCTATGCTTCAACTTGCCCCTCTCTTACAAGTAGCACGAATACATTTTTGGATCGTGCTATTGAGAAACGTCCCGAATTCTCGGGGTGTGACATTCTCCTCCACCCAATCCTTGTAATGCCCTCATTGCGGTTGTTGGTATCACTTCCTACAAAGGCTACGACATCTTCTCCTTGACACCCCCCGCTCGCCCAATGACAACTGGTTGGACATCGCTTTCCCGCAGGCTGTAACACCTTTACCCATATGTTCCCACTCACCCAATGTCTAACAGATATGAGGCTTCCAAGATCGCTCCGGCGTGCTCCTTCGTACTCCCTTGCCTAACTTTATATCACACTGTAGGATACTTCAACTTTATGGACACGAATACGTGCAAGACGCTTTTGATTAACTCACCTCTATGAGCTCCCACCTTGGGATCACGCTACTCGCGAGAGTGCTCGACAAGTATTCAGGATACGGGCCGGTTTGGCTCTAATACCACTTATCACGGGGTCAGATTTCCTGCGCCACTTAACCCATTGCAACACTCCAGTTCCCAACCAGTTTGTGTAAGGATACCAAATTCCTTCTTCAATGTCAAGTCTTTAACTAGCGGCGTGCTCCCTATATTCAACCAGGTCGGCACGTCTAAACTCCGAAGGGGCTCCATCTATTCTCCTCCACGAACTGCATGGAGTCTTCCGCTGCGTACCGCCTACGCTTCAACCTGCCCTTCTCTTACAAGTAGCATGAATACATTTCTGGATCGTGGCACTGAGAAACGTCCCAAATTCTCGGGGCGTGACATCAGGCCTTGACCAAAGAAGAGGATTTTCGTAAAAGGTGTTGTCTTGACATAAAAGGTCTTGCAAATGGTTCCTCATATCATAACTATGATAACCTGGTTTTTAAAGATTTTTTTGAGAGGTCTAACCTTACTTTCCAAGTAGTCACCTCGAACCAAAAATTGGTGTTTTTTTGGGATTCAGTAATAATTCTCATTTTTCACATTTTGAAGGCGTGAGAATTTAATTTTCTAGTATTTTTCTTTGAATCCAAAAAAGGAGATATTTCCTTATTCACATTATAACGTAAGTAAATTTCTTGGGCATAAAGGTTTACAGTGTAAATAGTCCTGGTTTTTCGAAACTGTACTTCGGAACTGCTAACATAAAGCTTTAACTTGAAGACTCAAAGCTTTGACCTAAAGACTCGAAGCTCTGACTCGAAGGTTTGACTCGAAGCTCTGCCTCGAAGGTTTGACTCGAAGTTTTGACTTTCGACCTTTAACGCGTCATCAACCTAATAGTTTGCCAAGGGTACTATTCGTCATTGTGACCCAATGACCCCCTAGATGCTCACAGACACACTTTTATTAAACAAACTACAAAATACATCCTAAAATGCATCTTGAATGCCTCTAAATCACACGGTAACAACAAGAATACACACACATATATTTACGGATTATATCTATCTAGATCTAGATTCGATTCCATGATTGACTTCTCAAACCTCATGCAATACACGATTATAAAACTCCCAGATCACAGAAATACATACCCACAACTCTATATATCAGATCTTAACTACAAATCTTATGTCACACCCCAATTTCCTTTCACTTGGAAATGGGTAGTGATTGCCCATGCCCGCATCCGAAGGATCAAGGGGTTGGTACAAGCACCTAAAAAGGACTTATAACACGGGTGCTGTCCCCAAACTTATACAACCAGGCTAACATAACACGGGGCATGCTCCTGCTCCCAAACCATGCACACAACCACAAAACAAACAATAACCATATCTCAATTTATTACATTTCAAAGGGGCTCAAAGTTCATTACAACTCAATAGGGGAAAAACTCCCATCAAACCACAATGTGGTCTGTTTACAAATAATCCAAACCATAAAACAAAACCCCACAAAAAAAACAATGAAACTAACATAAAGTCTTAAGCCCCAGTGGCCTACCACCACAGCTCTTTCACTTACTGCCTGCTAGACCCTGCAAAAGAATAGTTTATAGGAGGGGTGAGCAAACCGTAGCTCAGTAGGGTTCCAGTCTCTCCAGACCTGTCCCACTCTACAATATGCATGACAAGTGTATGCTTGTGCTCGTGTAGTGCCTAAAGCTAAGCAGCAAACATCACCCAGTAACACACCATTTACCTGTGCCCACACTGGAGGGCAGAGGACACCTCGCCACCACGGCAACAATGACATACCACATCCAGGCGAATGTTGCATGGACACCTATGCAACATTTTCCACCCGAGTCAGATATGGCCATCACCTCCTCGGATGCCATACCTACCCTCAGGAATGGGTGCAGACTTTGCCCACCGTCGTGAGTGCTACACCGAGACTCAGGACCGCAGTCCTCGCCAAGTCTCAAAGGGTCCAATAATTGTGCCTGGCCTATAACTCACTTCAACCCACATGTATTTGGGTACTCAATCTCAATCACAAATTTAATCCGTTTTCAACAGTACAACTCAGCAACACGTCTCAACTCAACACAACTCACTAGTGCAACTCAACAAGTATATCTCAAACATATAATTGTAACCCAGCATTCTCAACACATTCCAGTTCACAAAACTCAGATTATCAATTATCTCAACAAGTCTCAAACAAGATTCACACAGGCCAACATAATCAGTTACAGACGACACGCACCCGCCACACAGGCTTAAAACCGAACACGCAACATACATCAGTCACACAGGTATATTATCAAACACATAATGGGCATAGCCACATAGGCATACTATCAAACACATAATAGGCATAAACAACCCAATGATTTCCAGTCCGATCCCAATCATCAGAATCACAACCAATATGCCATTGAAGGCCAACATCCATATAAGAGATTACACTTATATGGATTTACATATATATATATATATATATATATATATATATATATAAGCATGTATAGACCACAAATACCCTAGGGCAGAGAAGGATTAGGAAGAATAGAATCTCTACCTCAAGAATCCTGCACACACTTGCTTCCACGCCAAACGCCGCCCAACTACGGAAATCCTCTCAGCAACAAGGACCAGAAGCTCTCCCTCTCTCTCTCTGGCCGTCTCTCTCTCTCTCTCTCTCTCTGTGTGTGACGGCTGCAGGGGCTAACAAGAATGAAGAACCCTAATCCTTTAGAGCTCCACCTTTTTATATAGTCACCTTGACATCAAAACGATGCAGTTTTGATTAAATGAAGCTCAGCATCAAAACGACGTAGTTTTGATTAAATGAAGCCCAACATCAAAACGACGTAGTTTTGATACATACTATAACATTCTAACATCCATATATAACAAAATATCCATAATTTCAACATGGTCCTTTGGGAAAAAGTTATAAGGATCACAAAACTAAGCTAATGGAGGCTGCACGTGACAAAGGCCATTGTCACGGGCACCTCCAAATTCCCTAGGATTTTTCCCCAAGCCTTAGAATAATGTCGGGAAGGCTCCCATGAAAAAACAACTCGCCCGTGACAACCGTTGTCGCGGGCATTGTCGTGGGCACCTCCTTTTGGGCTCAAATTTTGCCTCAAGCTTCCTCATCATCATAAAAGGTGTTATAGCCAATATGGGTCGAAATAAAACTCCTCAAAACCCAACAATTTGCTACTCCAAAGGGCAAAACTGCGATTAACTCCTCACGTCCTGGAACATGGGTCCTCACATCTTATGTTAGACCAACAGATCCAACTCAGATTAAATTTCTCCAAAACCCAGGGTTTATACTAAATCTCATAAGTCATGGTGAATTCATGCATATCAAGAATAGAATCGAGACAAAAAGTTCAGTAACAACTACTTGGAGTGATTATTTGAGATCCGCAAACCCAATCATCCCAAATCGCCAAGACTTTAAGCTTCTAAACTCTCTCTCTATGCTCTCCCTTTCACCAAGGTTAAGAACGCAAATGACCACCCGCTGGGAGTTTCTCTCTCTCTCTCTCTCTCTCTCTCTCTCTCTCTCTCTCTCTCTCTCTCCCCCTATTTATATGTTCTTGCTAATTTTTTAATTAATAAACACCCAAAATTACACAACTAGCCTTTTGGGGTCCCAAACTCCAAATTGGACTCATCTATAGCCAAAACGCCCGTATCGTCGAGCACAATACTAAAATGATATCTTCATTACCAAATAAATACTATCTCATAAATCAATCCAAACATAGGTCTTTACAATACTAATATTAGTTTTTCCAAATAAACATCCCATCACAGGGGTATCTCCCGAGCCTCAAATCTAAGTCATTACAACAACAATGCATGTTATCAATCTTAGTCCTACTTGTTGCCTTGAATAGTGAAATGCTAGATAAAATTTAGTTTGGCAAAAATATCAAATATGATCATTTAATAGTTTTTGGTTGTAAGGCATTTGCATATGTTCCAAAGAATGAAAGATCCAAGTTGGATGCCAAATCTCGACATCTTAACAATGTATCTTCATTAGTTATGGAGTGGATGAATTTGGTTACAAATTTTATGATTTATAGAGAAAAAACTTGTTAGAAGTTGTGATGTGAAGTTTATGGAAAACCAAACCATTAAAGACATTAACAAAGTGGAGATGTTTACATCCAAGGAAAACAGTGGCATGATTGATATTGAACCAGTTTGGATGCCTATTCAGAATATGAATACTACTGTACATGTCGAGATAGTGCTATATAAACCAATGTGTAATCCTAATTATGTAAATACCTTTTTCTGATTAATTAAAATATATTTTGTTAAAGTATTTATTAGATTGTGTTCTTGTGCTTTCTTGTGTGGCTATGTATCATAACATATTACTTATTAAAGTCTATTACTGGGTGTATGTGAGACACAAACAATAGATCCACTAATTAGATTAAGTATAAAATTGGTTTACAATCGATGAATGGACTTTGGGATGCTCTATTCTAATAAGATTTTGGTGCAGATTATTTCTATATCTAGGATCAATGTAAAGACTTTATAAATAGTAGCACCAATATGTATTTACACATATTGAACAGGGCCATGATAGAATAAATTCTTCAACTAATCTTCGTTGTGGAGAATTTTATCCTAACACTGGATGACTGATTTATGGATTGATCTTAATCCAGACCGTTTGATTAACTCATGTCTATAATTTACGTTGTTTGACTTATCAATGAGTGAGAGACTTAGTGCTTCAAATACCTTAATATCTTAAGATATAATATTATAGATAGTAAGAGCGTCAAGTCAGGTGTGTGGAATCACTACTTCGCTATACAAAGAGTAATGATATTCCCATGTTGTTTGATTTAGGATTCTTGGGTGAATCAAGTGCTTTTAACTATATTGGATATAGTTTTTTACACATCTTAATTCATGATTGGATTGTGAATAGGTCGCTCATAGGAGAATTAATGGTAGCACATGGACAAAGATATAATTAGAGAGGTTAAACGTAATCTATTGATACCTGTCTCTAATTATGAATATCATAGTGGAGGATCATATCATATGGTAATCAATTATATCGACAGACAAATCCTTTGTTGTGGATTATTGTAATTACATCTGTTTAATCTTAGAGTATTGTTTTAGTCCTCGATCGTGACTCGGACTAAAACTAATAAATAATAATTTAATTGATTAATGAGATTAATTAATTAAATATTATTTATTGGAGTTTCGATTAAGTAGGTCCATTTTCCCTCTTGCTAGTATTATTTATTCTTATATGCAGTATTAGATTACTATGGAGATAATTCTCTAGTTGTATTTAAGAGCTAATAATTTAACGTGTGTTAATATATATTTAAGAGTTAAATATATATATTGCATGGTTATTTATTTAATAATAAATATTTCTATCTATTTAATTAAATAAATAATTATATTATTTATTTATTTGATAAATAAATAATATTAAATATTTATTTAATTAGCTTTGATGCGCAATGATCATATTATTTTAAGATTTTAAATAATTATGAATATTGTGTATTATCATTATTTAACTAAAAGGGCATATGTGTAATAGCATAAGAGTAACTCTAAGTCTATAAATAGATGCATAGCCTCCTAGGTTAAGTGCACGTGTGCAATCGTTGACAGTATAGAGAGAGAGAGAGAGAGAGAGAGAGAGAAGTGACGGCTAACCCTAGCAAAGGTTACGTTTTTGTTCCTTGATCCAAGGGTACCATAGCCCCGTGTTCTTTAAGAAGGTGAATAACAGAGAAGACTACTTGGTGATTGAATCCAAGAGGCTACGAGGACGATCAAAAGCTGATTGTAAGTTCGTTTTTGGAGGGAAAAGAAAAGGGTTCTTGCTTTACCGATCTTCAAGTTAGTTTCTTCTTTTCGCTCTTTGCAAAATTAAATTAATTGATTCATGTTTAAATCTTGGTGTTTGTTTGTTGGAATAAAATTTTAAAATCCATTTCTGCTGCAGTTAATCATTAACCCTATTTTAGTATTCTAACACTACAAAATGATAAGTAATATGACTATGTTGGTAACTAGTAGCCTGGAAATGAGATAGATGTTCCTATTGATGATAATGAAGAGGAACATGAGATATCACACAATGATAATCTTGGTGATGCTACCGAATCAACTTAAGTTCAACTCAGGAGGTCTGATAGAGAGAGACAATCATCTAAGAGGTATTCTCCTAATGAGTATGTTTTTATTAGGTGGAGGAGAACTCGAATGCTTTGAAGAGGCCACAGAGAATGAAGAAAAACAAAAGTGGTTGGATGCAATGAAGGATGAGATGAAATCCTTACATGATAATCACACTTTTGATTTAGTGAAATTGCCTAAGGGCAAGAGGGCATTGGATAACAGGTGGATTTATAGAGTCAAACATGAGAGTAACTTTACATTTCCAAGGTACAAAGCCAGAATCATGGTAAAGGGCTTTAGTCAAAGAAAGGGTGTTGATTTTAATGAAATCTTTTCACTTGTGGTAAGAGTGTTATTCATTAGAACTACGTTGAGTTTGGCTGCTGCTCTTGATTTAGAGGTACAACAAATGGATGTGAAGACCGCTTTCTTTCATGGTGATTTGAAGGAAAAGATTTACATGAAGTAACCTTATGACTTTCATGTTGAAGGACAAGAAAACTATGTATGGAGGTTGAGAAAAAGCCTTTATGGTTTGAAGCAAGCTCTAAGGCAATGGTATAAGAAGTTTGAGTTTGTTATGTGTGAGCAAGGCTACAAAAAGACTAATTCTAGCCATTGTGTCTTTGTTAGAAAATTTCCTGATAACAACTTCATTATCTTGTTATTATATGTTAATGATATGCTTATAGTTGGAAAAAATGTTTCCAGGATTGATAGTTTGAAGAAGTAATTAGGAGAGTCATTTGCTATGAATGACCTAGGAACTACCGAACGGATTCTTGGTATAAGAATCATAAGTGACATAAAGGAAAAGAAACTATGGTTGTCACAAGAACACTACATAAAAAAAGTGTTGCAGAGATTCCAGATGGAAAAGGCTAATGTGGTGAGCACTCTTCTTGCTACTCATTTTAAACTGAGTTCTAAACAATGTCCATCATATGAAGCCGACAAATTAGGTATACAACAGGTTCCTTATGCATCTGCGGTGGGTAGTTTGATGTATGCAATGGTGTGTACAAGACCTAATATAGCATATGTCGTTGGTACAATTAGTAAATTTCTGTCAAAACCAGGTAGAGAGCATTGGAGTGCTATGAAATAGATTTTTAGGTATCTTTATGGTATTATTAACAAGTGACTTTGCTTTGGAGGTGATCAACCAATTTTGGTGGGGTATTTAAACTCAGATATGGTGGGAGACATTGATTCTAGGAGGTCCACTTCATGTTACTTGATTAAATTTGTAAGGGGATCCGTGACTTGGCAGTCTTGGCTACAGAGGTGTGTAACATTGTCTACTACTTAGGTAGAATTCATTGCTATTATTGAAGCATGTAAGGAGTTGTTATGGGTGAAGAAATTCTTACAAGAGCTTGGTTTTATTCAAGAGAATTATCCACAATTTATGAATAGTCAAAGTGCTATCATCTTGTTAAGAATCCAACTTTTCATTCAAGATCTTAGCATATTGATGTGAGGTATCATTGGATACGAGATACTTTGGATGCTAAATTATTGGAATTGGCTAAAATTCATACTGATAATAATGGAGCTGACATGACAACTAAGGCATTACTAAGAGGGAAGTTTGAAGCTTGTCATGAGGGGGAGATTTATTAGGTTTTTAAGCTTCTATCCTATGTGGAGAAAGGCCCAAAATATATTGACCCATATTTAGGGGTTAAAAAGAGGTAAGCTTACAAGAAAACTGACTCAATAGAAAATATAGCAAAGAAGTGGGAAACAAAACTATTCCAGGAAAAACTGTCTCAGAATTTCGCATAATATCAGACTGCATAATTTCATATTGCAATTGCGGATTTGTTCATGTTGGATCAAGATTATATTTGGACAGTCGATTTCGCTGATGTAATACTTCATTTTGTTTTGCTGGATCGTTGAAATACGTTTTGGAGAGGGATGTCACGCCCCGGAATTCCAACCCGAGGAAACCGGTTCATGACTCCCCTTCACCTACTCGGTGGGCGAGGAGTTGGGATTAATTCCATACGACTTTATGCACATCCACAATAATCATTCATAAATAAAATCATATTAATTTCAAACCACAATAGTTGTCCATCGGGAAAACCACAATACTTTATTAATTTTAAA
The DNA here is from genome assembly GCA_023512835.1 of Taxillus chinensis. Classification (NCBI taxonomy): domain Eukaryota; kingdom Viridiplantae; phylum Streptophyta; class Magnoliopsida; order Santalales; family Loranthaceae; genus Taxillus; species Taxillus chinensis. Next base: position 35,632,756 of record CM042088.1, on the reverse strand, counting down.
TTTTTTTACAACATCTCCCCATTGGGGTTACAAAGATTCCACAAAACAACATAACACAAATTACATTTAACAAAGCAACAAAGCAGAACTACCTTCCACCTTGGTCTCTCCACCTAACGCCTATAGGTCCCTGAAAGGAAAACAAAACATAGTAGGAGGGGTGAGCAACCACAGCTCAGTAGGGATCATGTCTCCCCGACCCATCCAGTGTTCCTAGTATCTACATGTCAACGTGTACATGTGTAGTGTCATGGTACAAGTATTTAAACAGGAATAATCAACATTTGAGAATAAGTCTACACAAACAAGCCACAGCCACACACAGGCTCACAAACACAACCCACACACGGGCTCCACATCCACACCACACAAACTCACAAACACAGCCACACAAGGCTCACAAGCACAACTACACGAGCTCATAAACACATAACATACATCTCAGCCACACGGACATATAATCAAACACATAGCATGTATCTCAGCCACACGGACATAGAATCAAATACATAGCATGCATCTTAGCCACACAGGCATATAATCAAACACATAGCATGCATCTCAACCAATAATCATTATATCAAGTATATTCCCACCCCCCGAAACCCCAAGGTTTCCCACGCGATCCTACAGCAGAACGAAGCCTAATGAATCACAGACATCCCAACGGCCTCTAAGGCCCACTGCCCCGCAACGAACCCTGAGAGTTCCCATACCCCAGACTTAACGTCAGAATCAAACGAAACATGCCATTGAAGGCCAACATCCATATAGGAGATCACACCTATATGGATTTACATATATATATATATATATATATATTATAACAATGACGACAATACTACTTTATAAATCATCCACCACAGGGCCAAACCCTGGAATGGGTTCTAGAAGAGACAAAACCCCTACCTCAAAAGGTTCCTCCTTGCTCTTGCTCCCACGCTAGACGCCGTCCACCCATGCGAATCACCATAACAGCAACGATTAGGAACTCTCTCTCTCTCTCTCTCTCTCTGCGATGGCTGCGGTGGCTGGCGGAAAGAAACCCTAAACCTAAAACAAAGAGACCTCCACCTCCTTATATAGACATCTCACTTATCAAAACGACGTAATTTTGATAAGTGAAACCCAACGTCAAAATGACATTGTTTTGATAAATGAAATCCCACCATCAAAACGACATAGTTTTGATAAAGGAAACATGCCACAACCTTCCCGCATCCACACAGGACAAAATACCCACAATTCGAACATGGTCCTTAAGGAAAAGATGATCAGCATAACAAAATGAAGAAGACGGTGCAAGAACATGGCTGCACGTGACAAAGGCCATTGTCACGTGCAAGCTCCAAATGCCCTACGATTTTGCCACAAGACTTAGAATAATTTCTGGAAGGCTCCCATGCAAAAACACCACTGCCCGTGACAAGCTATTGTCACGTACGTTGTCACGTGCACCCCCTAAAGGTTCCCTCTTGGGCTTATCTCTTACCTCAAGCTTGCCCATCATTATACAAAGTGTTCAAGCCAATGTGCGTGGGAATAAAACTCTCTAAAACCCAACAATTGCCACCCAAAAGGCAAAACTGTGACTAACTCCACATCCCAAAACACGGGTCATTACAAGGGAGGTGATTCGTTTTTTATGCCTATATTATGGGTGCTTTTCATCTTCTTGTTACTTTTGAGAACATTATTGCTTGATCTGTTTTGGCTAATTGTATGAACTTTTTTCAGGGGTGTAAAATGGACCACTGGTCCGCGGATCAGCCCGTGCTCCATGCGGATCAGAGCGGACTTAACTAGAATTTTTCTGATCCATTTCAATGGCGGGCCTAAAACTATTAATTTTAAAATTAAATTTTAAAAATATAAACTTTTAAATATGATTTTAAAAAATATTTAACAAAATTAACTTATAATATTTTTTAAATAAATATATAAATATGGACCGATCCATGTCTGCGTTTGGACCGAATTGAACCAGGAAATTTTCGGTCCATTAAAAGTATGGGCCTAAACGGGACAGGCCAGGTTAGGCCCACTCTATTCGAACCGATCCATTTTACACCCCTACTTTTTGTGTACTTGTTGGAGACTTTCTTGTACTCTTTTGATGATCAAAGTAAAACCATTTCTTTGGTTTAAACGACCCGTGGTATTTACCCTTGGTTATATTGTTTTCCACGTTAAAAAAATTCTGGTTTTTATGTTCTACGTTTTGCCATATATTATTATTGCTCTTCATTGATTCTTGCAAACTAAAAGGGAATATTAATTCTGTTCCTTATTGCTCTGTTGTTGTTGAGTAAATATTCACATCAGGCAGAGGATTGAAGAAAGTGGCTACTTCCATCTTCAATGTTGCGAGATCAATCGAACCCCCTTTGAGTCACCACACAAACAAACCCTAAGTCCCAAAATTTAATTTTAGCTCCAAATGCAATTTGTACGTGTGTTCTAGTAAGAATACCTACCTTCGAATTAGAGGAAGAAGATTTGAAGGTGCTGTAAGGAGAAGCTAACGTTGGTTGGGAGACCGAGGTCACCGAGAAAACCCACACTTTGGAAACTCCCGTCAAAGCCACCAAATCGGGAGGGAGAAGGCCACCGCGGTGGATGACGAATATGAAGGAGAGAGCATCTTCCTTATTGCCCACCACCATTGAAGGAATATAGTTGGAAAACGGGATTCAAATTCCAATTCGTGTGGCCAAGAAAGAGTGAGCATGAGTGATAGATCAATTATCAATTTTTATTTATTCGATTAATTTTTAACCCACGCACGTTTGAGTCGGGACGAATAGAAAAACAGAAAAACCAATTTAATCCGATAAACTAATCGACCGAAAACCGAATAAACCGATATTTATTTGGGCGGGTTGACTAACCTCTCAATCCAATCGAAAATCGAATAAACCGATTAGATATATAGTACAACCCACCCAAACCGACAGACGAACACTTTGGAATGAAAAATTTTCTTTAACACAGTAAGAAATATAAAAATTTTATGAATTAGAAGTGAAAGTATATTGATTGCGAACTTTCTAGGCTTAATCCAAAGATATTTTTGATGGCGATAATTTATTTGATTTGGTTTGTTGAAATTAGATATTAGATTTTGTATTCTAGTTTGTGTTGATGTTGTGAATTTAAGGTGAGAAATTGACAATACTAGGATTGAGCAGGAAAGCTAGTAATTTGATTTAATTCGAAAAATCGACCGACCAAAAATCGAATAAACCGAACAACGAATAAATCAATTTGAGTGAGTTAAGAAATTCTATCGACCAATTGAAAACTAAAAATTCCGTTTAGAAGTGATGTAACCGAAACCGATGATCACCCCTGCGTCCGAGAGCATTTCTGCTCGCATTTAAAGGCTTTCACTCATGGTCGATTTCCAGTACGTACATGGTGTTCACGTGGTTCATGGGTGACATTCAATTGCAGCTTGGAGGTTGGAACCAATGGTCCTAAATTGACTAGGAAAGGCGTGCCGCGAATCGAGCATCCATAACTACTGCCCGAAAGTTCGTGACAGTAAGTAATTAATGATGAGCATGTCATCATAAGAAAGCTGGCTCTCTCCTTCTCTGGTAGGGATGTCATAGTAAAGCTGAAATTGAGGATCACAGGACGTATGTGAAAAGAATGTTAGAGTCCCACATTGGAGAAAGTAACCAAACAAATATAGCTTGATATAGATCTAAGGGTAGCCTCTCTTACAGTCATTTGATTTTAGGACGTTGATCCTTAAATTCTAATATGGTATCAGAGCAGGTTGTGTTTCCACTCACGATGTTCATTCCATGAGGAGTTTGTTCCCAATGTTTCAGCTTACTCACGATTTTCGGCCGTACGTATCATCCACGTTGCCACGTGAGGGGTGTGTGTTAGAGTCTCACATTGGAGAAAGTAACTAACCAAGTATAGCTTGATATAGATCCAAGGATAGCCTCTCCTACAACCAATTAATTTTAGAACGTTAACCCTTTAATTCTAATAAATAACATAATATCTAACAATGGTGTTATAAAATGAACTGTTTGGTAATATATTTGGGGTAGTAGTGGTTCATTCAGTAGTCATGTGGTAGCTTGGGCACAACGTTTTGTGCAGTTTCCATGTAGCCAAGTGAAGAAAGAAATTATACCCGCTTCCGTCTATCGGAATCCAAATATAAAAATGTAACAGTGAATTCAAAATTTAGATAGCCTCCATATCATTCAAACTTCTGCTCTTCCTAAACCCGATAGATTTCAAACACAAATGTTACAAATAATTTAGCAGTTGCAGCAAAGCATGCCTGTTCAGACAACAAAAATACACTTCACAGCAGATCACAGACTTATGTTTATCCCATGAGATTAATGCTCTACTCCCGAATCTTCTGCACGTTTTTGTCTTGCCTGTGGATGCACGAGGGGGAGTGGGTGAGATAACACCCTGAAGTGGCGAAACAAATACAAACTTACCTAAGAAATACATATTAAGGCTGGCTGTCAGGTAGTCGGCTGAGAATGGAATGCTCTGGCTTGTGATCACACTCATAATCGAGATGAACAAATGCTCGCTCCACCTCAGGAAGCTCCTCAATTTTGATCTGTAATGACTCCCCAATGGCATGCGCTTCTTTGAGAGGCAAGTCCTCTGGCAGTTCTATATCAACCTGATCACATCCAAGAAATTGCTAAAATGGATTACTCATTATTTCAGATATTTATTACTGGTAAATCTCTCTGTAGATATTCATGTCAGAGGCAAGTCTTCTTTGAGTGGTGCCTGGAACGGCGAGCCAAGCAAACGAAGTCAAAAGGTTTTGCCAGTAATTTAAACACAGAAAATGAAGTCCAATGAACTCACCTCAACGAAATAAAGAACACCAAAAGTGTAGGCACGGACAGTGTCTACACGTTTGATTTGAGGATGGTGCTGGATAACGAGGTATGTGAACTTCTGCAACATTTCAGGGGGCGCTGACTGTCCAACCAGGGAAACTACACAAAGAAGCAAAACAGTAATTTGTATAAGTACTTCATATGGGGACATAGAAAGGATTGACCACGAAAAGACATACAGCAAGACTATCCTCGCAGACACTTCACTAACCCCATTTGGAATGGAGACCTAAATTTACATATAGACAATGGGAATTAAATTATCAATTGAAAGAACCACAGATCTTTCTTTTCTCTCCAAAATTCAAGTAAGGTGAATACATAAATAAAAAAATCATATTTATTTATTTGGCTAATTCCATCCACAAACAAATATAGGGCTTAGGCCTTGGGAGGATATAATCTTAAATTGGAAAAAATGAGATGTATCAAAGATCTTTAGCTCAGCTAGTATCTCTCTGTTCTCTCGATGTGGATGTCACAGGTTTGAGTCCCATTGGGCTATTTAGGTTTGTGTTTTTGTTTTTGCTTTGTTTTGTTTTGGGGGGGGGGGGGGGGGGGGGGGGGGGGGGGGGGGGGGGGGTGGTGGGGTGGGGGGGTGTTGAGCTTCCCGGCAGGAACTTCAACCAAGACGACCACAAAAAAGACTCAAGTTCATTCAAAAAGGAGATTTCTATGTAACATAAAAACATTCGGTAATTCTTAGTGGCATTCCAATAGTTCGAGGATTAAACAAACTAACATTAAAAAAATTAAGTTATGTTAAACCACAAACCATTAAAGAGAGGTACAGAGAAGCAACCTGCATTTTCTAGTACAGTTCCAGACCAGTTTGAAATTGTATAGATAGCAAGGATAATGGCCCCAACTGGGTCAATCCACCAATAAAATTTGTCGCCAAGAACAGCCGCAGCCAGGCCAACTACATTTGTTACTACATCAAAATAGTGATCCTGGCAAGAGTAATTTCACAAAACAGTCATCAGAATGCTAGAAGGGCCACACGGATAATCATCAGTCCAATTGAAATTTGATGCAGAATAACAACTAGAACATACCGCAGAATAGGCACGGACAATCTTGTTCCCAGAGGTTCGACAGTACAACCAAAGAAGAAGCTTTACTGCAGTAGCTGAAAGCATAATTCCATACAGCCAGAGCAACTGCAGTGAATTCATCTTCTCAGAAGGTTTGTTTTCAAGCATCTCTTCCACCGCCTGGATCAACACTTGAAACCCTGTAACATAACAGGAAAGGCTACCAAAATTGATACACGCATACCCAAAATACAGGCATTAAACTTATATGTAAAGTTGTAAACATTAAAAAGAAAAAGAAAGTGGACAATCAGTCACCAAGAGTGGCCATGACAGCAGCAAAGATGATGATCCCTACAGGTTGGACCCTCAATTTTCCAATAGGGTACTTGTAGATGTTGATGTTCTTCATGGATAAGTGTGTAAACCAAAGAATCCCACCAGCCATTAGGTCCAACAATGAATCTAGCGTCGACGCCGCTATAGCCAAGGAACCACTCTTCACCGTGGCATAAATCTGCAACAATTTTTTTTTTCATTTTAAAAGTTGAGTTCTCAACTCACTTGACCAAAGAAAAAGTGATCATGAATGTCTCTCAAAGAGAAAATAGGAAATGGAAACTGAATTAATTACCTTGAAAGCAAGCAGCAGAATGTTTGCAATATTGGAAATGTTCATTGCCTTTTCATGCTGAGCCTGTTCTCGACAACCCTGGTCTTCATCAATCACATTGCATGATATTGATGCTGTGTCCACTTCCTCAAAGGAATCTAGGGTTGCAACTTGCTTCTCGTAGTATTCCTTCTCCCCTGATCATTAAACATGAGCCCACATCAACAGAATAGTACCATGGTCTATGACATTGTCCTAACTGATAATCGTTAGTAAATATCACTCGAAACATCTGAGAAAAAGGCTTGTTCCTGACGCTCAGTGCTTACTATCCTTCCTCCTTGCAATTGAAGCAATATTCAAGCTCACCATTTTCCAAATTCAAAGAAAATGACATTAAAAATTTAAAATTTTTAAATGACTTCATCTCTCTCTCTCTCTCTCTCTCTCTCTCTCTCTCTCTCTCTCTCTCTCTCTCTCTCTCTCTCTCTCTCTCACACACACACACACACACACACACACACATCCTGAAAGCAGCCATAAGCTGAACAATCTCCCTGGTTTCAGGTTGTTCTGGGCTTCGACAGCAATTGGGTCCTCAAAACTAAATAAATCAATGAAGACAACAATACATACGTTCGTGACTATCTCTCCATTAGAGGGACCCCATCTGTATGCATATGAGTGTTTATCTTTTCTAATTTTATTTTAAGAATTGACACATACACGCACGCACGCGCACACACACACCTTCAATCAACCCAGAGGTCTTAGAAAGGTTGAGCTTGAAAGGGGTCTCTGGATCGAGCCCCGACCGGATCTTGTCGGGCAATTTGGAGAAGAAATCGGTTTTGAGCGCGGAGACCGGTTTGGAGGTCAGAATTGGCGTCGTCAGAGAATCCATATTTTGAGTCTTTTCCATAAACCCTGAATTTGAAAAGTGTAAGAGACCACCTAATTTAACATAAACAATCTAGAAATCAATGTCAAGCTCCTGAAACAAACCAGAACGCGTCCTCGAAAAATAAGTCAGATACGAGAAGCTAAGGTTGCTCTGCTTTATAAACCGACCAAATGGGTCAAGAAACAAGGTACAGGGTACAGAGGTATTCCATTGTTGAAATGATATTAAACGATCAAATTTGAAAGCCTATAACTGTTTTTCTTTCTTCTTTTACCTGAGCTATGTAATTTACCAGAACCTTATGAAATAATTTTCTGTTGTAAGTTCTTTTTTTTTTTTGGGGGGGTGTGTGCGCCGCGGGGGGGAGGGGGTTGTTGGGTCATGTGTGTTTGTTGTCGGGGCCGAAGAGCCGTACGTCTTTCAGGCGTGGCACCTTACCATTGTGGCTAGCACGTACCACACGACGTCACGCGACCCACGTTTGGAGAATGAGGCGATGAGTTGGCCGATGTCGATGATAACAAGGGGACCTTTTTTTCAGCTATTGTGTGCTTGGCAACGTAGAAAGAGGTGGGAAAAAATTAGAAAAGGTATGAGAAGGAAATAAATATGAAAAAAAATATTAGTCGATAAGGAATAAAGAGGTGTAATTTTTTTATTATATGTATTATTAATTTTATCTTTTATGTTTAAAATCAAAGATGAAGTTAATGAGAGTATTTGTGAAAACAAATGACATTGTATATTTTTCGAGGCATTTCACACTAATTTTGGTAAGGAAAAAGTTCACACATTTTCATGTCATTTTCAGCACTTATTGTATACTTTTCATGGCTATCAAGCAATGAAAGTGAAATCTTTCATGTATTTTCAGCACTTATTAGCCCGTACTTGTGAGCCAAGCGGGTACAACCAATTTCACAGTTTTGGTATGATAGGACAAGGTGAATAAATAAAAGTCTTGTTTTTTTTTTTTTGAATGTTGTGCTTTTGATAATTTTATTGTTTAAAAAATAAGAGTGAGTAGAAAAATCACAAACTCCATTTTATTCAATAATCTGATTGAAAATTAAATAAATTATAAACTAAATAATCTGATTTTATTTGAGCGAGTTAAATAGCTCGTCAATTTAATTAAAAATCAAATAAACCAATTAGATAAATAAAATAATCCACCCAAACTAATATATGTTGGTTCTGTCTGTGCTTGTCTTGTGAGGCAACCCAATACAACTAATTTCACAGTTTTAAAATGATAGGACAAGGTGGACAAATAAAAGTCCTATTTTTTATTCGTGGATGGTGTGCTTTTGACAATTTTATTGTTCAAATGTGTGCCTTGAAAATAGGAGTGAGCAGAAAAATCACAAACTCGATTTTATCCGATAATTAGACTGGCCGAAAATCAAATAAATTATAAACTAAATAATTCGATTTTTATTTGGGTGAGTTAAGTAACTCGTCAATCTGATTGAAAATCAAATAAATCGATTAGATAAATAATATAACTCACCCAAACCGACCGACGAACAGTTATGAATGAGGAATTATGTCACGCTCCTAAATCCTGAAACCAACAGGACTAGGTACGCGACTTCCCCACGCCCACTCCGGGGGTCGAGGGGTAGGTGACCGATTTAACCCTGTACAATACTACAACAGGGGTAGCATTGTACTTGTAAATATTCCAATGCAACATACAAGACATGAATAAATATGTCTGCAAATAATATTACTGAAGTCCAGCTAAATCAGGTTTGTACAACTGTCACGGACCCATGTCCGGAAAATAAATAAAATAAATAACCAATAACGAGTTCATGGGAAATAATCCTACTTAAAGTGGTCCCGACCTGCTCCGCTATGGCCGCAACTGCTATCCCCTACAACCTGTAGGAAATAAAAATAAGGGATGAGCATAATTGCCCAGTAGGTGATCCCCATCTCCACTATCCCGCACATAATCCCTAAGTCTATATGACAGTGTAGGCTTGTGACAGTGTAGTGTAACACACTCCCATAATTAGATCTCATTTATGTTACATGTCAGACATCACATCATATTTCAATCATTCAAGGTTTTCACCGGTAATTTATCCGTCCAAGGGAATTCCCGCTACCAACTCTAGGAATTTAAATCACAATTTAACAGCCATATGCGGGACCCGTGGTGTCTCTAACGACAACCTGCCACATATGGGACCCCGGGTACCAGCCACGTAGGGGACCTGTGGCCTCTTGCCAGCCCTATGTGGGATCCGCGGTTACCCGAACAACTCCACCACCCAGTTTACACACATAATCAAATAAATAAATAAATAAATAAAAACACACACGTATAACAGTAAATCCAACAACTTTTATTTAATTAAGCTAACCGAACAAAAATCAAGCCGTTATCTTAATGTCAAACCAAACATGTTAAGGCCGTAAATGTATATAAATAAAATCTTTAACCAAACATTTTTTTTTTATATACATATGCGTAAATATATGTTTATCTATGAATATATATAAATATATGTATATATATATATATATTTATATATGAACCCACTGCGCCGTCCCCCACCATGACAACCGCCCACCTAGTCGGCGCCCTGGACTCGCCGGATCGACCGGACCGTCTCGACGATCGGGTGTGCTTGCCACGTACAAGGCTAGGCCGATCTTGGCCTGGTGTGGAACATGATAGACCACGTACATATATATATACGTGTGATAACACCATGCCGGGCCCCCTTTTTTTTTTTTTTTTTACCTTTTTCCCACAGACCACCGGGCCATGCACGTTGAAGCAATCTTCACAGTTTTCTAACGCTATACCCAGACGAACGAGCCGGCACAAGTGACGGCAGTCGATCGTGTATATATATATATATATATATATATATGATCGAATATGTACTCCTTTAGCAACCGTAGACATGCGATTTGATAGTGAGAAAATGAAGAATCCCCTACCTGATAAAGTGTCGAAGGATCCAAGGAACGCAACGTCAAGTCCTCTTCTTTACCAGCTCTGCGCATACGGAAGAGACGTAGGGTTTGACCCTAGATGTCTTCTATTTATACTCTTATAGATTACAAATATAGATATATATATATTATAGATATATTAAACTTAATCATAATGATAATTATGAATTTAATAATTATCTAAATAGCAATGAAGATAATAACCTTGGCGATAATAATAATAACAACAAATACATAATTAATCCTATATAAAAAAAATATGAATATTAATAACATAACATATAGATAATTATAATTATTATCAACATTAATAACTTCCCCCCAAAATATCAAAACTAAGGTCACGCTATCGAATAGATATTTCCAAACTCCATCCGAGCCTAACTTCCAATCTCACACAGGTACGGGTCTTCACATCCTCCCCACCTTAGGACTTTTCGTCCTCGAAAAGACAAGTTATCGCTAAAGAGGGAACATTTCACTGCGCAGGCTAAGATAATTATATACCACCTAACGATAAATTAACAAGATAAACTAAATAACAAACAAAATAATCAATGACTCATCAAATCACACGCAACCAAAAATATTAACAATCATAAACACAATAAACAAACAACAAGGTTAACTACCTCAATGCATGATGAAGATCTTGACATCCTCCCCACCTCAGGACTGTTCGTCCTCGAACAGTTCGGGGTGAATAACACGCATCTGACTCTCACGCTCCCAGGTCTGCTCCTCCATGTTGCGGTGACGCCACAATACTCGAACCAACGGAATCGTCTTGCCCCGCAAGACCTGCTCCCGCCGGTCTAAAATCTGAACTGGTGCCTCCACAACGGAACCATCATCAGCTAGCTCTATCTCATGCCAATCTAGCACATGTGTAGGATCCGGGTAATATTTCCGTAACTGGGAGACGTGGAAAACGTCATGAACACGAGCTAGCTCGGGTGGTAACTCTAATCGATAGGCAACCGGTCCCACAACAGCAATAATAGGAAAAGGACCCACAAATCGAGGGGAGAGTTTGGAACCTCGCCCAAATCGTCTGTGCCCCCGCCGTGGTGAGACTCGCAAGAAGACGCGATCCCCTACGACGAACTGCAGCGGTCGTCGCCGTCTGTCAGCATATGATTTCTGCCTACTCTGGGCCGTCAACATCCTTTGCCGAATCACCTGAACCAAGTCTGTAGTTTCCTGGACCATATCGGGACCCAAAACAACAGCCTCCCCTGCCTGGGCCCAACACAGAGGGGAGCGACACGGTCGCCCATACAATGCCTCATATGGCGCCATTCCTATCGTAGCCTGATAGCTGTTGTTATAAGAGAACTCCACCAAGGGAAGGTGAGCCTCCCAACTACCACCAAAATCTAACACACAGGCACGGAGCATATCCTCGAGAATCTGAATAGTGCGCTCAGACTGGCCATCTGTCTGTGGGTGGTAAGCTGTACTCAAGTTCACTCGGGTGCCCAATGCACGCTGTAACTGCCGCCAGAACTGCGAAGTGAACCGAGCATCCCTATCAGAAACGATCGACAACGGCACACCATGCAAACGTACCACCACGTCGACATATCGTTGTCCCAAGGTCCGAACTGGATCGGTCTCACGAATCGGAATAAAGTGGGCAGATTTTGTCAAACGGTCCACAACAACCCAAATAGCATCGTGGCCTCTAGAACGAGGAAGCCCTGTGACGAAGTCCATAGTCACATGATCCCACTTCCACTCCGGCACAGGTAATGACTGCAACTCACCAGCAGACCGCAAATGCTCAGCCTTGACCTGCTGGCATGTCAAACACCGTCGAACAAACTCCGCAATGGCTTTCTTAAGGCCCGACCACCAGAACTGCTGTCGTACAGCATGGTACATCTTCGTTCCTCCAGGGTGAACAGCCAAACGAGAGTGATGGAATTCCCGTAGAACTGTCTCCCGGAGAGAAGATGGGACTATCAATCGACCTCGATGGCGCAACACATGGTCGGAATCCTCTGTCCAATCAGCAGAAAGTACGGCAGTTTGAATCTGATCTCGGATGACCTCACACTCAACATCTCCCAACTGAGCCTCAATAACCTGACGTCGCAGCTCAGGCACTGCTATAACCATACTCAGCATACCCTGCACCCTGCACTGGCTGTAACCTCAAAGCAGCAAGTTGCCCCATCATCTCCCATTCCTTGACAGCACAGAGAGCCATCGTGGCCTGGTTCTTCCGGCTCAAGGCATCAGCTACAACATTCCCCTTCCCGGGTGTATACTGAAGATCAAACTGGAACTGCTGCATATACTCCACCCAACGCCTCTGTCGGATATTCAAATCCCTCTGAGAAAAGATGTACTGCAAACTCTTGTGGTCAGTGAATACCACAAACTTCTCCCCAAGAAGATAGTGCTGCCAGCTCTTTAATGCAAAGATCACTGCAGCTAGCTCCAAATCATGTGTAGGGTAGTTCTTCTCATGGATCCTCAACTGACGGGAACCATAAGCAATTACCCGTCCTTCCTGCATGAGCACACAACCCAATCCAACATTAGAGGCATCACAATAAACCTCATAGGGTACACCCTCCTGTGGCAGGACCAGGATAGGTGCTGAAGTCAATCTGGCCTTCAGCTGACTGAAAGCCTCTTCACAAGCGTCCGACCAGTCAAACCGCACCCCCTTTCGGGTTAAGCTAGTCATCGGTGTAGCTAAACGGGAAAAGTCCTTGACAAACCTCCGGTAATAACCCGCCAACCCCAAAAAACTGCGAATCTCAAAAACATTTGTTGGTCGCTTCCAGGACATCACTGCCTCAATCTTGCCGGGATCTACCATGATACCCTCCGATGATACCACGTGTCCTAAGAACTTCACCCTCTGCAACCAAAAGTCACACTTTGTAAATTTTGCGTATAGTCTATGATCCCTCAACGTCTGCAGCACCACAAGTAAATGCTTCTCATGCTCGATCTCTGTCCGGGAATAAATCAGGATATCATCTATAAAGACCACCACGAACTGATCAAGATAGGGTGTGAAAATCTGGTTCATCAACCCCATGAACACCGCTGGGGCATTTGTGAGCCCAAACGGCATCACTAGCCACTCATAATGGCCATATCTGCAACTGAAGGCTGTCTTCGGAATGTCTGACTCCCGCACACGCAACTGATGGTATCCAGATCTCAAATCAATCTTGGAAAACCAACGGGCACCCCTGAACTGGTCAAACAAATCATCGATCCTCGGCAGGGGGTATCCTGTTTTCATCACACTGGTTCAACCGTCGGTAGTCAATACACAACCGAAGCGAACCATCCGCCTTTTTGGCGAATAACACCGGAGCACTCCAAGGCGAACTACTCCGTCTAATAAAACCACGCGCCAAAAGATCGTCTATTTGCCTCTTGAGCTCTCGAAGCTCAACTGGTGCCATCCTGTAAGCTGCCAATCTAATAGGTGCCGTCCCTGGCAACAATTCTATCGAAAAGTCCACCTCTCTCTCTGGTGGTAAATCAACCAAGTCCTCGGGAAACACGTCAGAAAACTGATTCACCACCTTGGGTAACACCACCTTACCCTCCTGCTGGGGGTCAACTAGGGTCAGACTGGCTAACTGATGGGTTACATCACCCCATCCCTGCCTCAAAGGCCCCAACCTGCAAGCATCATCAGACCACTCACCCACGAAGGTGCCTCGAGTGCCCTCAGGTGTGAGGAAGGTCACTCGTCGCCTATAACACTCGATCACCGCCTCAACTCGGGTCAACCAGTCCATACCCAAAATCACATCAAAAGAGTCAAAGTGCATCACAAATAGGTTACACCGGAGGTTAACACCTCCGAGAGTAACCTCACATCCCATACAGACCCTATCAATCACCACCAGGCCCCCTACAGGTGTATCAACCACAAGGGGCTGATCAACAGTAGTACAATCCAACTCTAATCCCTCAACAGTGGAGTGTGCGATAAAAGAATGAGTAGCACCAGGTGTCAATCAAGACAGTACAAATAGTGCGTGAAACCAAAATCGTACCTCTCACAGCAGCTGGCCCCTGACTCGCCTCGTCAACTGGTGAAACTGCTGCCTCTCTGTCAGCGATAGCATAGTTCCTCCCCTTCTGAACACTGCCACTGGCCTGACTCGCCGTAGCTCGATCATTCTGTCCCTTCTGTGTCTGGGCCTCTCGCTGAGGCTGCTGTATAGCAGTCGCCCGTCTTGATCGTCCCGACCGAGCCGGCCTCGATATGGAGTCCCGCTCCTCTGGCCCCTGATCACGAGGTCGATGAGGCCCCGCAACACTAGCCGAACTGGCAGAAGGACACTCTCCTATCCTATGTCCCAGTCCCCCACATCGAAAGCACTTGAGTGGGTTGCTATTCTTCCGCCTACAATCCGCCTCCTTGTGTCCCCGAAGTCCACAAGATCGACACGTCCCTGAAAACCGAGAGGTAGAACTGCTGCCAGAGTTTCCCGTTTGTGAGAATCTGGGCACCGGCCTCTTGTCCCCCTGTCCCTCAGTCTGCTCCTCTCTTGGCCTCTTTTGGCTAGGCCCTGTGAGCTCCCTGGTTTCTGAGTCCTGATCTGATTTAAGTCCCGCTCTCCAATAAGTGCCTTGTTGACCGCGTCACTGTAGGTGGTCAACTCCATCATGTTCAGTCCCCTCCTGAGTGATGGTCTCAACCCATCAATGAAATCCTGGGTCTTATTAGCCTCAACCCTCCATGACTCTGGGGCAAACCTCCCTAGCTCAGTGAAGGCAGTGACATACTCTGTCACAGTCCGACTGCCCTGCTCCAAAGTGTAGTACTCCCGTCGCCTCGTCTTCTGCACAGAGCGCGGGAAATACTCCGTGTAGAAGAGCTCCACGAAGTCCTCCCATGCCATCGGGCTCTCATGAACATGCTTCATAGCGTCCCACCATCTGCGGGCCCCACCTACTAGGAAATGCGTGGCTAAGCGGACCTTAGCCTCCTCGGGCACCTGGATCAGCTCGAAGATGTCCTCTGTCCATTTGACCCATTCCTCGGCCTCATCGGGTCTCGTATTCGCCTCAAACTTCGTCGGTTTCCCGCCAGAACCGACTCACCTGGGCCGATCGGTGACGCAGCGGAACTGTCGTGACCCGTGGCTGGCTCTCCTCTTGAACCTCCTGTTGATGCTCCTGCTGAGGCTGCTGCTGCTTCCTCAGCTCCTCCTGCATCACTTCTCTGGCCACCTCCCTCATGGTACCCTGCATTTGGCTCAATATTTGAGCCCCAATCTGAGCAGCAATGTCTGAACCCAAAGGAGTCTTGGAGAACTCTGCTCTCCTTGTGATTCGGACTGAATGGATAGTTCCTCCGCTGGACCTTGAGCCCTAGTCTTAGGTGCCATTCTGCACCAACACATATCAACAATATCTATTAACTACTGCGCACTAGTCAAACAACCAAATTATGTGGTTATTTACTTAGACCTCCTAGGTTGGAATTAGCACAATTACATTGTCAATTTAAGCACAGTCAATCACCCAAGAAAAATAAACCACAGATAGCCAACAGTAAAATCAATACAAGCACATCATTAAAGCAGCATTAGCAGATGATTTCTAGTGCCTAGATATGCACACAGTCACGCAGCATGTATGCACCCAACCCAAATGCTTCCTAGGATGATCTGATGAACCCTCAGTCAACCCAGAACACGTATAAGGACTGCGTTGATCAGGCGCCCTCCCTATAGTCTTCCACGCTACTAAGTGTCTATCAACCACCCCTCACTAACCTAGGTCCACTAAACCATGCTCTGATACCAACTTGTCACGCTCCTAAATCCTGAAACCAACAGGACTAGGTACGCGACTTCCCCACGCCCACTCCGGGGGTCGAGGGGTAGGTGACCGATTCAACCCTGTACAATACTACAACAGGGGTAGCATTGTACTTGTAAATATTCCAATGCAACATACAAGACATGAATAAATATGTCTGCAAATAATATTCCTAAGTCCAAATTAAATCAAGTTTGTACAATCGTCACGGACCCATGTCCGGAAAATAAATAAAATAAATAACCAATGAACGAGTTCATGGGAAATAATCCTACTTAAAGTGGTCCCGACCTGCTCCGCTATGGCCGCAACTGCTATCCCCTACAACCTGTAGGAAATAAAGAAAAAATAAGGGATGAGCATAATTGCCCAGTAGGTGATCCCCATCTCCACTATCCCATACATAATCCCTAAGTCTATATGACAATGTAGGCTTGTGACGATGTAGTGTAACACACTCCCATGATTAGATTTCATTTATGTTACATGTCGACATCACATCATATTTCATTCATTCAAGGTTTTCACCTGGCAATTTATCCGTCCAAAGGAATTCCCGCTACCAACTCTAGGAATTTAAATCACAATTAAGCGACCATATGCGGGACCCGTGGTGTCTCTAACGACAACCTCCACATATAGGACCCCGGGTACCAGCCACGTAGGGGACCTGCGGCCTCTTGCCAGCCCTATGTGGGATCCGCGGTTACCCGAACAACTCCACCACCCAGTTTACACACATAATCAAATAAATAAATAAATAAATAAAAACACACACGTATAACAGTAAATCCAACAACTTTTATTTAATTAAGCTAACCGAACAAAAAATCAAGCCGTTATCATAATGTCAAACCAAACATGTTAAGGCCGTAAATGTATATAAATAAAATCTTTAACCAAACATTTTTTTCCTTTATATACATATGCGTAAATATATGTTTATATAAATATTAATATATTTATCTATGAATATATATAAATATATGTATATAGATATATATATATATATATATTTATATATGAACCCACTGCGCCGTCCCCCACCATGACAACCGCCCACCTAGTCGGCGCCCTGGACTCGCCGACTGACCAGACTGTCTCTGACAGTCTGGTGTGCTTGCCACGTACAAGGCTAGGCCGATCTTGGCCTGGTGTGGAACATGAAAGACCACGTACATATATATATACGTGTGATAACACCATGCCGGGCCCCCCCCTTTTTTTTTTTTTCTTTACCTTTTTCCCACAGACCACCGGGCCATGCACGTTGAAGCAATCTTCACAGTTTTCTAACGCTATACCCAGACGAACGAGCCGGCACAAGTGATGGCAGTCGATCGTGTATATATATATATATAAATATATATATATATAATCGAATATGTATTCCTTTAGCAACCGTAGACATGCGATTTGATAGTGAGAAAATGGAGAATCCCCTACCTGATAAAGTGTCGAAGGATCCAAGGAACGCAACGTCAAGTCCTCTTCTTTACCAGCTCTGCGCATACGGAAGAGACGTAGGGTTTGACCCTAGATGTCTTCTATTTATACTCTTATAGATTACGAATATATATATATATATAATTAGATATATTAAACTTAATGATAATGATAATTATGAATTTGATAATTATCTAAATAGCAATGAAGATAATAACCTTAGCGATAATAATAATAACAAATACATAATTAATCCTATAAAAAAAATATGAATATTAATCACATAACATATAGATAATTATAATTATTATCAACATTAATAACTTCCCCCCCAAAATATCAAAACTAAGGTCACGCTATCGAATAGATATTTCCAAACTCCATCCGAGCCTAACTTCCAATCTCACACAGTGCATGGGTCTTCACATCCTCCCCACCTTAGGACTTTTCGTCCTCGAAAAGACAAATTATCGCTAAAGAGGGAACATTTCATCACAGCAGGCTAAGATAATTATATACCACCTAACGATAAATTAACAAGATAAACTAAATAACAAACAAAATAATCAATGACTCATCAAATCACACGCAACCAAAAATATTAACAATCATAAACACAATAAACAAACAACAAGGTTAACTACCTCAATGCATGATGAAGATCTTGACAAATTATTTAGACACGGTATGAAAGATGACGATTTTATGAATGGGAGGTGGAAGTCTATTGGTTGCGGGTTTCATAGGTTCAATCCAAAGATGTTTTTGATTATGCCAATTTATTTGATTTAGTTTGATGGGATCAGGCATCAAGTTTTGTATTCTAGTTTTTATTGATGTTGTGGATTTAATATGAGTTTTTTGCGATGTTAGGGTTGAACAGAAAAACTTTCAATCCGATTTAACCCGACAAATCAACCGCCAAAAAATCGAATAAATCGATTTGGGCAGGTTAGCGATTTCATCAATCCGACCGAAAATTAAAAAAATTAGTTTAGCAAAATAGTGTAACCAACCCAAATCGATTGATGAACACTCCTACCTGAAAATGGTCGTGGTTTATGTTGAGTTAGCATTGGCTCTGTTGGGCAGTTGTCCCACATTGAAGAAAGAGGGAAAGCCAAGGAAGCTTATATTGTGAAGTATGCACATTTTAAAGTCATACAAGCCGATACAGCGAACCCAGAGTAGACAATATTGTAACATGCTAGCAAACTTGTGCCTTGACCTGATTCTAACAAAGTCTCAAGATGAATTATCTAGAAACTAAAAGATTCTATCGATTAATAAGGTTCGACATTTGACAAATATTTTATAATTTTACGTTGTAAGATTTGTGTTTACCCACCTTGTAATGACTTGTGCTTAGCGGTTGAGGAGTTAACATTATATTGATGTGAGTATTTTGAGGAACCAATATTAGCACAACATTGTATACGTTGAATGAAGAATTTACACGATGAGTGTGCCTGATTTGAAGTCGCGGCCCAGAAAAGGCTATTTTTATGAATTTATGATATTTTATAGTATTTTGTGTGGTTTTACAAATTGGCATGTAATTTATGGAAAAGGGTATCAGCGTGACAATGTACTTATCAAATAGAGTATTTTGATAGTAATTAAGCCTAATTTGAAGTTCAGGGTATGAGAGGTTATTTTTGTGATATTTCATATTATTAATTAATTAAATATTGGAAACTATATAAAGAGGAGGAGAGGAAAGAAACTCTTGACCTAATTCGTCAATCTTCGTGTTCTTGAGAGGAGAGAGAGGGAGAGACAGAATACGCCTAAAGCTAGGAGGAACAAGAAATCTTGCAACTCGAATTGAAATCAATCATGTTCGAGGTAATGAATTAGTACCTCTCCTTCTATCTCATCTGTTTATTGTAATTATAAGGGTTACATAAATTTTTGGATTTTTGTACCTCTTCTAGTAGTCCCTTTAATGTTTTCCTAGAAGCACCATATGAACATATTGGCTGTTTAGAGAGAGTGGGCATCTTCTTAGGGAGATAGATGATATTAGTGTGAATGGGCATAGTATTTCCTCTTGGTCCCTGTTGTGTCTTGATTTCTCTTACAAGGTTAAGAATGATATCATTGATGGCTACCATGTTAGGTTTGCACCACTAGTTGACAGCATAGGTGGAGTTGAGCCTTTACATGATACTCTTGTGGAGGGAGACATCGCCGAACAAGCAATTATTGATGACTCCTGGTCGCATGTTCAAGAACTCAAGCAGGTAAGTCCAAAGGTAAGTAGTCCATCTTGCTCTAATTCTAAAGAGGTAACAGTCATTGAATATTATAAACCCTCCTCTTACTCCTTTTGTAATTTATTTGTTTTACCTATTCCTTTTTATTTTTATTTTTCTAGTTATAGGTGTCATTTTTGTTTTTGTTCTTCTTACTTGTGTGGAGTCCCTCACCTGTAGGGCCTAAGCTTGTGGGACCTTCCTTTGTAGTCCCGTCGGTTAATTAGAGGTTTCATAGAAGTTTCTCTAATTCTACACATGTATGATCTCTCCTATACGCTGTGGCTACTATCATCACCAGTTTACGTCCAGGCTGCAATCGAATGATAAAATTTTATAGTCGCCACCCAATTGTTTTGTGGTACAGTTGGTCACCTAAAATGTGAGTGGTCTACATTACCAAATAAAGGTTTAGGGGTTGGTTACGTGTAGGGAAAGATTAGCACCCCTACAATGCCTTTTTGGTACCTATCTTAGAAGGAGGAGGTTTCTATTTGTTTTCACTATTTTGACTAGGTTAAAGCACTACGATTTTCTTAAAAAGTAGACGCTTTTTATTTAACTAAGTTATTTGTCAAAGTTATAATTAGATTTGATTTACCCTAAATTTCTAAATGAAATCCTAAAGGTTTTGTTGTGTTTTTTATTGCTTTTTTTTTTATCTTTTTTATTGTTTTTTTATTGAATATATTATTCAATAAAAAAAATTTGGTTTTAATATTTTCAAAATACATCCAAAACAAAAAAAACTTTTGGAACGGTTTTTGAAATGAAATATTTTAAATGTGATTTTTTGTGTGTTTTTTTTTCATGTTTTTATTAGTGAATATTAAGAATAAACACATACTAAATAAACATGATGTGTGTGATTGTTACATTCACAAATAGAAACTCACTTTTTTTCTTTACTTTCATTTTTCTTTTTCATGTCTATATTTTTTTTGTTTTTTTTATATTTTACATATTACAACATATATAAATAATATCAATAAATATAAAAAACAAAAGATATTAATGATTATATCAAGCAATAAATATAGTGTAAAATAAGCATAAATTAACTAAAGGGAACCGACTTTAGCTTGTGGTTCTTCAATAGTGGCTTTCCGCCCGAGATATCCTATCCGGCCGGCAGTCTCCCAATTGAAAATAGAACTAACTTTAGCTTATGTTTTTTTGGATAAAACCGTAAGAGAGAGGAAAGAGGTAAAGTGATGATGTATTTTTTTGATTGATATGGGAGGGAGATTTTCTTTTGGGCAAAAGAACTCGTAAGAGAAAGAAAGAGTGTGAGAGAGAGAGGATTTTTTTTTTTGGTTTTGGGGAAGAGGGCTCGTAAGGGAGAGTCTGGGAGAGAGTTTTTTTTTTTTTTTTTTAAGTTTTTTGGAAAGGAAGCTCATATGAGCTTAAAATCCAGGTGTGTTCTTTTTTTGGGCGTAAGACTCTCTCCTTTGTGTGAGGAGAAGGAACCCTTTTAAATGCCTCTGGACGTAGCACATGATTGCGGCATTTATTGATGTATTATTCATGCCGGTATTTTTTATTTTCAATTCCATCTTATGCCGAGTGGACTGACGACCTATGATTGCCTTGTTGTTTTTATATGAGCACATGTGACCCATAGGCATTGAAGAGTATCTGCCTAACTAATACCAACACATCCTGTGAAGGAATAGTGAGCGAACCCGAGGATAGGCCAAACAGCAAAGGTTAAAAGTCGGTAGGGTCGAAAGTCAGTGGAGGCTCGGATCCGTATCATGAGAAGCTTACTTCGGATGATTGGAAGCTTATTCCGGCTGATTGAAGCTTAATTCGGATGATTGGAGCTTTTTCCGGATGATTGGAGGCTTATTCCGTATCATTGAAGCTTAATTCGGATCAGTGGAAGGCTTGAATCCTTACTTTGTATCGATGAGAGCTAAGTCTAAATCAATGAAAGACTCAAATCCTTATTCCATATCAGTGAAGGCTTAGCCCTTAGTGATGTCTCGAAGTTGACCATGATGCTCTGGATTTGACTACGATGCTCCAGATTTTTTTTTACTTTTATTTACCTTTTTACCCCCCATCCAAAATGCCAAAATGGATGACCTTTTGGGGATTGTTTGGGAAAACCCGTATTCGCCTAAATCGATATTTTGGAGAATTTTGCATAGTCACTTTTTTGGGCGGTATGACCAAGGGTATTGATCGTCTTTTAGCGAGTTTGACTTTTTCCAACGAAAATGGTTTTGACCATAACTTCTTCGTTTAAGTCGGAATTGATCACGGTTAAGTGCGTTAGTCTCCAAATTTCATCATTTATCACATGATGTTGTCCTTGGGGCACTTCGATGACTTGTGGCAGAGTTTCTTAATTTTGGGCTTCCCTGTTCGTGTCACAGTGTGTCCATCTTGCGCAAATTAGGGTTTAACATTGCCTCCAAACTTGAGATTGACTCCATGGTAACGGAGGATCTTCCTATTCGAGAAAATATAGCATGAGTAGATAAATATAAGAAATAGGGTTAGTATGTTCAATCCTGGACAAAATGGGATCCAACATCTACCTGATAAAGCTATGATATTTGTATTATATTATTAAATAATTATATTTTATATTATAAAAATAAGAGATGATAATTTATATATAAAAAAAATGTTTTAAACTATTATCGATCTAACTAGAGAAAGGCAAAATGACTATTGATCAATCAGGTCACTTGCAAGTAATGTTGACCAAAACCATTGAAACAAGTTGCTAGAACTCAATTTCACGACCAGTTTAAAATGGCAATTGACACTGAATAATAATTTTTTTGAAAATATAGTAGTCCTTCCGTATCAAAATCCATGTGCAAAAAACTGGAAGGCAGCAGCTATCTACCATTCCAGAGGCAACACTAAGATTGGTAGGTTGGACATGCAGTTGCACGTCAAATATAGACCTGAAACATATGCATGTATATATATATCTATTCTGTTCACCAATAATGGCAATATGTTTGTTCAGGCGACACAAACGACAAGAGACTTAAGCTCCCCAGGATGACTCAACGGCTGCTGAGGACTCGTGGTTTGAAGGGTGTCAATTCAAACCACAGCCGTACTCTTATCTACGCTTGCCCCTCGCGTGTTGTCGCGGCTATGCAATTTATATGGTTCACCCGTACGTACGCTTATCTAGTACGATCTGTACTCACCTTTCGTTTGCTGTCGTAGCGATGCAATTTATATGGCTGCGACCCCATCTCCTGGTAATTAAAGCTGTAACTTGATGAGATCGATATCAAAACACGAATCAAGAACTAACAGGACAACTATTTGTGTCCCCACGTGCACTCATCCAGTGCCTACCGGCTCAACCCTCTGGTCTGGCGTTGTAATAGAGTAGCGATTTATATGGCCACGGCCAAGAAAATGAATATTATTATTGAGGGCACTCATAGACAGGCGTTGGCAGGAGGAAGTTTTTCCAGTGGCGATAAAAAATGACTTCAAATATTATTTTCAAAATTAGATCGACCAATGACATAATAAAAAAATAAATTTAAAAACTATTTTGAATTCTGATGGCTATGTACATGAAAAGGTTGATTTGAAGTTTTCTTGAGAATTTTCAATTCTTCGGTTTTAACATTTACACAAAATTAATATGAAAATAAAAAAAACTTCGGAAAGTTTACCTAATTTTGTGGTTCGTTTTCAAATTCGTTATGTCTATAAAATACCAACCCTTTATATAGCAAATATTCGACTGCATCCAAACATGTGTGAGAATTTGCGATCAAATTTATTTAATAAACAAAATTTTATGGATTTATTTTTATTTATTAAATCAGTACGAAGCTTTCGACATTCATAATAAATATATTACCACACCAATCTATTTTCATGATCAAGTTTTAGTACATTGATAATAAAAATAAAACTGAAATGGATGGCGACTTGACCAAATAATTTAAATTAAAAAAACAGTAATGATAGGTATAACTGGACTTGCGTAATTGGTAGGTAATAATGATGATGTAACAACTTATTAGATTATTGGAAGGGAAAGAGAAAAAAAAAAAATCATGGCCGTCCACGTCATCATGGTTTAACAATAATGCTGTGAGCCGGTTGCATAAATATTTTTTGTTAAAAAAAATCTAAAGTTTTCATGATCAAGCTCAAGACAACTAAGGTCTAAACTTGGTAAGGTCTCACATGAGCTAGGGGCGTAAAACCGATCAATTTGTTCCAATTCGGTCAGATTCATCCTAGGGTGAGCTTAAAGGGGCCTACCTGTTTAGAGCCACAATTTATAAGAATCAAAAACTCATTAATCCTAGTCTGCATATGGACCCGCGATCTATCTATGACTGTGATGCGGTGAGCGACGCCATGCGACTTTGAGTATGATGCGCCAATGGCCTGATGCTCAAATCAGCTCGATTCGATTTAGAGATTAAAATAATTAGGTTATAGCCCTAGGTAGGTATATCAAATATCATATGTTTATTTAAATTATTTTAAGTTAAAGTTAATAGAAAATGAAGAGAACTGTGCTCGAGACACCAGGTTTAAATGCTTCTAGTGTGTCAAGCTGGTACCTTTAAGTTAATAGTTTACTTAAATATTTTAAATAGTTAAGATTAAGTAAAATAAGTTAATATTTTATGTTTGATGTCTATTTTCATTTTTGTTTTAAAAAACAAGTAGTTGTCAAATGAAGAAAAATAAAAATATATTTTTGATGTTTTCATTTTTTGTTTTCAGTTTTTCGGCCATCCTCTGCCAGTCTAGCGATGCCTGGCAACCCCCTCCCCTGCTAGTCTGGTGATTGCCTTGCATTGCGAGTCTAGCGATCGCTCCCCACCTATATCCCCCCCCCCCAATATGTTTCCTAATTTCCTGAAAAACACATTTGTCAAAAAAGTTTATCCAATTTGTCAAAAAAAAGGTTTTCAAATATAATTAAAAAAACAAATTTTGAAAATAAAAAACCAAACATACCTAGGGATAACCTCTAAAATTCACAATAACCTCTTATTTGCAAAGCTTATCATTATTTTTTTATATGATAGAATTTTTAGGTCCTGTCATTGAGTAATATATAAAAAACGCCATATTTTCAAAACAGGGATGCAACTCATAGTTGACTTTTGTACATTTTACTTGAACATGGCTAATGAGTATGAGTAAAACTCAAACTCAATAAAATATGAATTTGGTGTGAGTTTGAATTTAAGCATATTTGATTCAAAATCCAATGATAAACTCAAATTTGAGCTCAAGTAGCTTTAAATTATATTATATTATATTATTATTACTTTAATAAAAGGCTTTATTCACAAGTATTAGGGGTAAACAACTATTATTCACTTTGTTACCTCGTTCATTTTTCGTCCTATTCCCATTATGCGAGACGAGTTATCCTGCTTCAACGAGGGTGAGGGATGATTTTAAAACATGATCAGTTAAAATCATTATTTTAACTTATCAGCTAAAACCATTTATAAGCTTAAATGGTTTTAAGTTAAAGAAATTTGATGCTTTTATGTAGAATAATGACTACTTGAGATGCAATGCTGACCATTATTGTTACTCTAATAAAAGTTAATTCTAATTTCATTTTTTACTACTTTATGTTGATGATATGCTAATAAAAAGAGCAAATGTAGATGAGATTAACAAGTTGAAGAGACAGTTGCAAGTGAATTTGAGATGAAAGACTTGAGTGCAACAAAGTAAATACTTAGAATGAGAATTAGCAAAAATAGACAGAAAGGTACCTTTCAATTATTTTTTAAAAAATATATTCACAATATCTTGCATGGGTTTAACATGAATAATGCCAAGCCAACAAGAATACCTCTACCTAATTACTTTAAGTTATCAAAGGAATAATATCCAAAGACAGATAAAGAAAAATACTACATGGCTAAGGTTCCATATGCCTCAACTGTTAGAAATAGAGGTGGCAATCTTGGCCATATCCGCCGTGACCCGTGTCACGCCCCCAACTCCAGGAGACCCAGAACCGGGCACGTGACTACCCCCTACTCACACCCTAGGGCAAAAGGTTGGTGACTAGCACTGAAAGAGGCATACTGCAGGTGCTACCTAAATGCACCTGTATAATTATACAACAAAGGTAATTCATGTATACTCCCAAAACCATACAACTAAGTGAAATATCATCATAACACATCATACACATCATGTATCACTCAAGACAATAACCATGGACCCATGTATAGGAAGAAAAATACAATAGAGATACAAAACAATCAAAATAGACATAGTCACATACATCAATGAGGCCCGGTCTTCACGATCTGCTCGACTGGAAACCCCATGACTACCTCTTGCATGAACCTCAAAGTCAAGATAACAACATAGGGTGAGCACAAATGCTCGTAGGTGACCTACAATACACTTGCTCATGTATACAAGTGTCGATAAATGCATAACCACACAACAATGTCCATAATGTCTTATGTAATACCAATGAAAACATAAATACACACAACGATGCCCACACAATAGGGTACTATGCAATACTAATGAAAGCATAAACACACAAGATCCACACCATCAAGTCACACAAATAGTTCACAACTCAACTGATCAGCACAGTGCAAGGCTCGTACTGCTTGCCCGTTATAGTGGGAACATAACATGAAAAGCAGCCACTTGTGGGACCTTCCGCTATTAACTAGCCATGTAAAGGACCTTGGCTCCCAACCAGCCCTATATGGGAACTAGGTTGACCAGCCAAGCAAATTAACAAAACACCACAAATCAAGCCCCCAAACGTCATGAGGTTCGAAACGCATGCTCGTATCCATACTACATAACATTTTATGTCAAATAAACAACAAAATTCCATACCTTGAAAAAGGCATAAGGATTTGATTTATACATGAAATTTGGGTTAAAAAATAATAGGAATAACACAAAAAGGCATAGCCCCAAAGAGCTCCCTAGAACCCCTGCCTCGAAACTCCACTAATTCGAATGTCCTGACTCGGATGCCCAAAAGTCTGACTCGAATGTCTTCATTAAAAAGACTGACTTGAATGTCCTGATTCGAATGTCCGAATCGAATGTCTTCATTGAATGTTCTGATTCAAATGTCCAGATCAAATGTCCTGATTGAATGAAGACAATCAATCCGGACATTAGAATGAAGACATTCGAATCAGGACATTCGATGAAGAATTTCGAATCGGAACATTCGAATGTCCGTATAGATTATCTTCATTCGAATGTCCTGATTTGAATGTTTGAATTGAATGTCTTCATCGAATGTCTGCTGCCTTGAGGCTCTTTCGAGTCTTCGACCACACAGTTTGCTAACTTTATTGTTCATCGTCGTTTCTACCCTCACAAACCCTAAAAAAACTCATAAAACTCATACCCAATACTACATATCAGGTTTTGATCACACATTATGCACTCAAATCACGAGATTCAACCTAAAATTGGGTTTTCCCTAAAACTTAGAGTCCATACGAAATCACACAGAACATACTAAAATCATGCATATCAAAGCAAAATCAAGTAAAAAGTTCAGAAACACTTACTTGGTAATGATTCAAGAATTAATCAACCTTAAAACCCAAGCTCCAAGCTCCGATTCGACAAGCTCTACCTCCAAGCTCACACTACTCTCTCTCTCTCCCTCCCTCCCTCCCTCCCTCTCTCTCACCAAAGTTGTAAAACACAATGTACGTTGGGAGTCTCTCTCTCTTTTTTCCTTATTTATATTTTCTACTTATCTTTTTAATTAATAAACACTCAAAATTACACAACTAACCTTTCAAAGTCCCAAACTCTAAATTGGACCCGACTACGACCAAAACGCTCGTATCATTGAGCATAATATCAACTAGATATCTTCATTACCATATAAAAACTATCTCATAAATTAACCCAAACACGAGTCTCTACAACCGAACCGCCCTATCCTAAAGATATAACGGGGCAGACACGGTATTGGCCGACCCACCCTAGCTCGACTTTTTTTTTTTTATGATTTTTAAGTAGTTTTAGCTAAAAATACCCTCCCAGCCCTAACCCACTACACTATTTGGTCCCACCCCATCTTAACCCGAACTCATTTGCGGCAAGTTCGAGTCATCCACTACTCGGTCCTAACTTGTCCCACTACCATCCTTAATTGGAAGCCTGATGTATGTTATGGTCTGCACGTGACCTAATATTGTTCATGCAATTAAAGCAGTGAACAAATTTATGTCTAATCCAAGAAAGCAATATTGAAAAATAGTAAAATGGATACTTAGATACCTACGATATATTACTAATAAATGTTTATGATTTAGAAAAGATGAACTAAAGTTGCAGGCTATATTGATGCTAACTTTGTTGGAGAAATAGACTAAAGGAGGAGCACTATATGATACTTATAGGGATGGCAATGGGGCGGGTCATATCGGGTACCCGCCCCGCCTCGCCCCTAATGGGACGGGTTTGGGATAACTGTAATCGGGTTCGGGGCGGGTTTGGGACGGGTATCTCTGACTCGGTTAGGATTCGGGGCGGGGTTGGGATGTGTATCTCTGACTCGGTTAGGATTCGGGGCGGGATAACCCGTCCCAAACCCGTATATATAAGGTAAAACAGCGGGTTTAACGGGTACCCGCCCCGACCCGACCCTAATGGGATGGGTTTTGTGTCGGCTTAAACGGGTTCGGGTCGGGTTTGGGATAATGGTTTCGTAAACGAGACGGGTTCGGGATAGGGGTGACCCGTCCCAAATTTGCCTCGTTGCCATCCCTAGATACTTATTCATGTTGAGGACTACAACATTGAGCTAGATTTCATAATTGAAGAAAATTATGGATTTATCTACAAATGAAGAGAGTACATAGTAGTGACAGATGCAAGCAAGGAGTTTATTTGGTTATAATGCTTATTAATAGAAATGAGTTTAAAACAATAGATGAATATATTGCACAATGACAGTCTATAGTGCAATAAACTTAGCCAAGAATTTAGCATTTTATTCGAGGACTAAGCATATAGGACTTCATTATCATTTCATTCAATTATTCTTGGAGGATGAAGTATTAACAATTGTGAAGATACAAGTGAGTAAGAACTCAGTGATATGTTAACCAAATCGGTCCCTATGGAGCGAATTAGAGGTGTGCGTAACTCTAATTGGACTTCAAGAATAGTTGAGATTATTGTTCACATAGTCCGTTTAGGTTGTCATTGTTGTCAATAGTTTGTGTTTTGAAGCGGGCAGCAGCATACCGTACTTAGTTTGATAACTTCGTAGAGTGATATCTTAAAGTGAGCTCGTATAGGGAGTCTAACTATGCACTACGTTAATGCTTCAGGATTGAAGATCTAAATACTTGAAGACCCACAGAGTCAAAGACCCATCTAAAGAGTCAAAGATACGCAGACTCAAAGAATTATAGAGTGGAAGATCCTCAAGCTCAAAGATCCGTAGACTCAAAGGTCCATAGGGCCGCAGACTCGAAGATCTACAAGTTTGAAGATTCGAAGACCCAAAGTACAGTCGGGTGAAGAGTAGCGTCTCGTAGATTCAAAGACTTTCAGACTCGAAGACCCATCAGGTGAAGAGTGGCGGTGTCACAGAGTTGAAGCTTTAGAGACCCGTTGATGTGAACAGGTGATTAGCTAAGTCAGGTGGTCGCTGTCTCTGATTTGGAGACTTGGAGACTCAAAGATTCGAAGAGTTAGAAGTCAGTTTGTCATTGGCTCTAACCTGGATTCAAAGGCTCAAAGACTTGACCTAAAGATTAAAGTATCATTGGCTTTAAATCGGAGTTAATCTACCTCGAAGGTTTGAAGGTTCAGACTCGAAGATCGTAGCTTGTGTACTATGCGAAACATCAGCAAAGCTATGAGGCAATCATCTTCGAGGCTATGGCTAATCGAAGGATCAAGATGCAGTTAAGGTTGTCGTTTAAGTAAGTTACTCGAACAATGTTTCTGAACTCAGTAAGTATCAGAATAAACACGTGGACATTATCCAAGGGTAGCCTAATGTGTTTTAACGCTGGAGATATAAAGCTAGAATGTCTAACCCTAGTAGATAGTTTTCATGCAACGATCGTCCTATAAAAGAGAGGTATATGCCATACTTCATGTATGCGTCAAAACATTATTAGAATACATGCAAAGTATCAAGAGATATACAAGAGACATTGAGTAGTTCGTATTGAATATAGAGAGAAGAAGATTGAAAGAGTGATTGCCAGTGAGTTCATCTATTTGTCATCCTCATACATTCAACGAATAAATAGTGAGTTTTGCATAGGAGTGGTTGAAGGTCAAGATGTGCAAACGGTTGAGTACGCAAGAGCATATTATGCTAGACAGGTTCATCACAATGAGTGAGTTTTGAAGTAATATTGTTTTTGTATTTGCATTTAAAAGAGAAGAGAGTCAATCCTGGTGTAATAAGGGTGTCACGCCCCGGATTTCGACCCACGAAAATCGGTTAGTGAATTCTCTTGCCCGCACCCGAAGGGACAAGGGGTTAGTGATAACACTGGAAAATGGACCATAACATGGGTGTTATCCCTAATTTATACCACACATACAAAAATATCATTTCAATCCACTGTACAAACACATATACAAACATGTTCTCCCCCCCCCCCCCCGGGGTTAGAATCATAGTTTTTACAATCTAACGAAACAAACAAATAACACAAGGTCTTCACTTCTGGTGAACCTCCTAGCTCCTGTAAACACCTGAAACAAACAAAGGCAAACACAACCGGAGGGGTGAGCAACCACAACTCAGTAGGGATCATGTCTCCCCGACCCATCCCAACTCATAAACTAGTGTATGCATGTGCTCGTGTAATGCTACATATACATTACCATTTCAATCATGTACACACATTAAAATACAAAAAAAAACCTCCTAGGTAATCCCAAACATTACCTCTCAGGCACCATGTTGCCCCCTAGGCACCGTATTGCCCCTCGGGCCCCGTATTACCTCTCATGCATAGTAGCCTCTTAGGCTCTGAACATATCTCGCCTCCCAAGTCCACAACAATAGCCTCCCAGGATTAACAAGGTAGTTTTGCAGGCCCACGTGACTACTAGAGTTCACAACTCTATCTATAATATAGGCTAATTTTCACAAAACTATCCTAACGTCTTGACCAAGAGAGAGGATTTTCGTAGAAGCTATTTTCTTGAAATAAAAAGTTTTGACATTGGCTCCCCATACCATAACTAAGATAATCTGATTTTTAGAGATTTTCTGAGAGGTCTAACCCCACTTGCCAAAAAGTCACCACTATGAAAAACTGCATATTTCTAGAATTTTATACTAAATCTCATTTTTCCCATTTTGAAGGAGTGAGAATTTGATTTTATAGTATTTTTCTTTAAATCCGAAAGGGAGGTATTTCGTTATTTACATTGTAACTTAAGCAATGTGGAGAGGCATAATGGTTTATAATGTAAATGGTCCTACTGTATCTTGGAACTGCTAACCCAAAGCTGCAAAACAGCTAACTAGGAGACTCAAAGCTTATACTCGAAGACTTGAAGATTTGCCTCGAAGACTCGAAGATTTGCCTCGAAGGTTCGACCTTTGAACTTCAACCTTTGACCCTTCGACCTTCGGCCCTTCCTAGATCGCCCAGGGTACTGTTCATTGTTGTTTTTGGCCTGTTCTTCGTCTGGAATCAACCCAACGACCTTTAGACGCTCACAAACCACAATATATACCCCAAAATGCGGCCTTAATGCCTCTAAATCGCACCGTAATAATAGAAACACACATATATTGTCACGCCCGGATTTCCAACTCGAGGAAACCGGTTTGAGACTCCCTTTACCCACGCGAAGGATAAGGGGGTGAAACAATTTATTAATTTACAAAGAGAAAATAATTATTACACAGACAAATACAAAACATCCACAATGATAGATCACAAGCCAATCTATAGTAAATATCCATAAAAAAACCACTTCTCTTTATTAATTTAAGGAAATCCTTTTACATCATTTTTCCCCATAGGGGGTTACATCATCTTCCCATTGGGATTACAAGGTCCCACAAAATAATATAGCACAAAATAACATCAAACAAAGCAACAAAGCAAACCGTCTTCCACCTTGGTGTCCCCACCTAACGCCCGTAGGTCCCTAAAAGAAAATAAACGCAGTAGGAGGGGTGAGCAATCATAGCTTAGTAGGGATCATGTCTCCCTAACCCATCCCATGCTCCTAGCATCTACATGTTAATGTGTACAGGTGCAGTGTCGTGGTACAAGTATTTAAACAGATTTATTCAACATAAATAAATATGATAACACACAAACCACAAAGGCAAGTACAACTGTTTCCACAGCCACACAGGCTTCCACAACCACAGCCACACAGGCTCACAATCACAGCCACACAGGCTCATAATCACAGCCACACAGGCTCCACAATCACAGCCACACATCACAATAATAAGCATTTACACTACAACAAATAACACATAAATCAACAACCAACACGCGATCCATAATTATCATAACCACATATAAAACATAACTTTCTTTCCCCAGAAACCCCAAGGTTTCCTCATGAGGCCCTACCACAGGACGAACCCCATCGAGCACCATAGACACCCCAATGACCCCCAAGGCCCACTGCCCCGTGAAAGAACCCGAAATCCCCCCGACCCCAGACTCAACTTCATAAACCAAACAAAATATGCCATTAAAGGCCAACATCCATATAGGAGATTACACCTATATGGATTTACATATATATATATATATATATTAACAATAACAATCTACGATTTCGTCTACCACAGGGCCTAATCCCGAATGGGTACTAGAAGAGCCCAAAGCCCTACCTCAGGAAGATTCTCCTTGCTCTTGCTCCCACGCTAGTCGCCGTCCACCCACGCGAGTCACCCCAAAGAAGAACGATCAAGAACTCTCTCTCTCTCTCTACCTCTGTGATGGCTACGGCGACTGACAACAAAACCCTAAACCTAAAACAAAGAGAGCTCCCCCTCCTTATATAGACACCTCACTTATCAAAACGACATAGTTTTGATAAGTAAAACCCATCATCGAAACGACATAGTTTTGATAAATGAAACCCACCATCAAAACGACGTAGTTTTGATAAATGAAATATGTAATAACTACTCTGCTCCCACACAGGACAAAATATCCACAAATCGAACATGGTCCTTTAGGAAAAGATTATCAAAATGACAAAACAAAGAAGACGGTGCAAAAACATGGCTGCACGTGACAAAGACTATTGTTACATGCAAGCTCCAAATGCCCTAGGATTTTGCTACAAGCTTTAGAACTAAGTTTGGAAGGCTCCCATGCAAAAACATCACTACACGTGACAAGCCATTATCACGTGCATTGTCACGTGCACCCTCTAAAAGTGTCCTTTTAGGCTCATCTCTTGCCTCATGCTTGCTCATCAACAAACAAGGTGTTCTTGCTAATGTGTGTGGGAATAAAACTTCCAAAAACCTGATAATTGCCACCCAAAAGGAAAAACTGTGACTAACTCCTCACATCCTAAAACGCTAGTCATTACATATATATTGTTTTCACAGATTATATCCATCTAGATCTAGATCTATCTTGACATGGTTGACTTCTCAACTCTTATGAAATACACGGTTATAAACCCCCAGATTTCAGAAATACATACCCACAACGATATAAATCAGATCTTAACTACAGATCTTATGATAAACTGCCAGATCTAACTTAAAATCTGGATTTTCCCCAAATTCCTCAGAAACCAAAGTCCATGCTATATTTCATATCATGACAAAATTTGTCTAATCAAGAACATAATCAAGAGAAGGAGTACAGGAACCCCTACCTAGAGTGATTCTTTGAGCTCCACAAACCCAAATTGTCCTAAATCACCAAGGCTTCAAGCTTTCAAGCTCTCCAAGCTCTCTCTCTCTCTCTCTCTCAAACACACCAACGTGATAACGTAAAGTAGAAGCTCTCTTTATGTTCCTCTTATTTATATTTTTTGCTAATTCTTTAATCAATAATACCCAAAATTATATAATTAGCCTTCTAAGGTCCTGAACTCCAAATTGGACCCAACTACGACCAAAACGCTTGTATCGGCGAGTATGATACCGAAATGTCACGGGATCAGGTTTCCTGCGCCTCTCAACCCAATTGCGCCACTTAGCTTCTCTATCCACGGTCCGCTAAGTTTAGCCTTTGAGGGTGAAGCGCACGTAGACCTGGTTTCGCCCTGCCACCGGGCTCATCGGGAGAACGGCTCCAGGTTCCCGACCGGTTTGTGTAAGGATGGCCAAATCCCTTCTTCAACGTCAAGTCCTCGACTAGCGGCGTGCTCCCCGCATTCAACCGGGTCGGCACGTCCGAACTCCGAAGGGGTTCCATCCGTTCTCCTCCACGAACCGCCTGGAACCTTCTCGCCGCGCACCATCTACGCTTCAACCAACCCCTCTCCTTTACGTAGCACGAATCCATTCCTGAATCGTGCCACTAAGAAATGTCCCGCCAGCACCACGCTGCTCGGGTCGTGACATTCTCCTCCACCCAATCCTCGCAACGTCCTCGTTGCGCTTGTCGACATCGCTTCCCCGCCAGGCGATGGCATCGTTACCTCGACGCCCTCCCACTCGCCCAATGTCAACGACTTGGACATCGCTTCCCCGCGCAGTTGCAACACCTTTACCAAGATGCTCGCCCCACTCGCCCAATGTCCAAAGGATAGGAGGCTTCCAAGATCGCTCCGACGCGCTCCTTCGTACTCCCTTGCCCAACTCGTATCACACTCTAGGATACTCCAACTCTATGGACGCGAGACTTGCAAGACACTATCGGTCGACTCACCTCTGTGAGCTCCCACCTTGGGATCACGCTACTCGCGAGAGTGCTCGGCGAGTCTTCAGGATACGGGCCGGTTTGGCTTTGATACCACTTGTCACGGGTTCAGGTTTCTGCGCCTCTCAACCCAATTGCGCCACTTAGCTTCTCTATCCACGGTCCGCTAAGTTTAGCCTTTGAGGGTTGAAGCGCACGTAGACCGGTTTCGCCGCCACCGTGGGCTCATCAGGAGAACGGCTCCGGTTCCGACCGGTTGTGTAAGGATGGCCAAATCCCTTCTTCAACGTCAAGTCCTCGACTAGCGGCGTGCTCCCCGCATTCAACCGGGTCGGCACGTCCGAACTCCGAAGGGGTTCCATCCGTTCTCCTCCACGAACCGCCTGGAACCTTCTCGCTGCGCACCATCTACGCTTCAACCAACCCCTCTCCTTTACGTAGCACGAATCCATTCCTGAATCGTGCCACTAAGAAACGTCCCGCCAGCACCACGTTGCTCGGGTCGTGACAGAAATGAGATCTTCATTACCAATTAAATCAACCCAAACACGGGTCATTACAAAAGGCAAGACCTTACTATATTAAAAGGTGATAATGGATTGGACTTGGTGTAGGTACACCCTCACCATCGTGGAGTAGATCACATTGATCGAATCACGTAAATCATGTGTCTTTGTCTTTTCTTTCCTATACGTATTTACTGCTTACTTGATTTTGCACAAGTCATTAAGACACCACCCAAATGATAACCACATCTATAAGAATCTCTCTCATAAGTAAACTACTCTATAAAACTAAAGGAAATAGTTTTAAGTATACAGATTCACTCCCCTCTCTATATACATTTGAGTATACCTACAGGATCTTATTTGATCTTGGGAATATCAAAGATAAAAAGAGCTATTATAGGTGTGAAGATATATTGGAATTCGTCTTCAAGTGTGAGATTGTTAAGACTTACGGCTGAACATGGCACCAACTGTGAGAAAAGAAAAAGAAAAAAAGGTTACGTAACTCAATGTTAACATATACGACTTCTACATGGAGAGAAAGTAAGCCCTGATGCGTGTATTTTATGTACATCTTTAATGCATAGTTTTTGCTTAAGAAAGTGAGTTTTAATGTGTTTATTTATTGTTATTAGTAGTATTATGCTTGTTTTGGTATTTTGTATGTTAATGTCAGGTTTTGGAGACATATTCCCATATCATATAGCCTAAAATGAATGTGCCAAATCTTGCCCAGATTGAGACTCATGCCCATATCAAGCCCATAACAAAAGCCCGTATCATGCACCTATGTTGATGTGCCTGAGGTGATATGCCTGTATCATGTGCCTGTCACGAATGTTGTCACGGGCGTAATACGGGCACACATAAAAGACGATATGGGCAGCATAATTTAGGTCCAAACAACTTCTAATTATTTATTGGACTCCTTTTTAGGCTTCTTTTATACTATTTTAAGCGACACTTCAAGTCATTAAGCTCATCTCGATAAAAGGGTAATCTTGTAAACACTTAAGCAGCAAGTGGTATACTTAAAGGTTACGGTAGCGGAAGAGGAGGGGTTGATTGGGCGTATTATGGAGAAACCATTTGGGAGCATCCAGAACGGTGGGAGACTCCTTCTACCTATGGTTTGAACATTACTATGTTGGATATTTTTGTTTGGACAAATCTGATAATGAGTCGGGAGTAGTTCCTTCTTTATAAGGGAAAGTGTAGTCTCTTGTACTATTATGATGACATGTTGGATTGAATTTGATGTCATTTAAGTATTGTTTCATCTACCTTTTCTTAAGCTGTGTTTGATTAAATCCTTGCATCAAACTATTATAGTCCTAGTTTGGATGGAAAAAGGGTAAATGAGGTTAATGAATCATAAAGCGGATCAAGCTTATGATGAAGTTAATTGACAAAATATCACTTCTTTACTATTCTCAAATTCACATGGACATAATGGTTTTAGAAACATCTTTAATCCTTCTCGCATGGACCATACAGGGTTGGATAAGTTATAACACAATCAAATTAGATAGAAGATTTGATCCAAACATCAGAACATAAAATAGGGTCACTGAAATTGTTTCTCCTAGAAGCTTACATTTATTAATTTAAATCAAAATTTTAGTATTCCAATACATCGCATTAATAAATTTACATTTTATTTCATTTCTCTTTTCACCAATTTATCTTTTCATTAACAAATAGAATTTCATTTATCATGATAGTTACATGCTTGAACCATACTTTTCTCTTGCTAATCATCAAGATTCAATATTAAATCAATGCTTGTTTATTTTAACGCATAATTGTCCTGTGGGTTTGATAACTTGGATTGTAAATTTACTATCTTATTCAACTTGATCTGTATACTTGCAGCGCTTGCTTTTCTTGTATTAAGCTCATTTTGTCAGACATTGTGGCTAGCTAGTGGTGCATAGGCCTATAAATACCCATAGCAAAACTCATTTGATCCCATCCCAAAAATTTGTGTAATCTCTTGTACGAGATATATAGAAAGAGACTTTAAGAGAATTATAGGTTAATAATTTTTTTAATGTAATTTAGTATTGGAATTGAGAGTGTGTAAACACAGTATATGTGCTTATCTCATAGTAAAAATACTGCAGTAGCTTCATAGGTGTAATGAATTTTTCGAACCACGTAAAATTTTGCCATGCTAAATATCACTAATAATATAACACACTACAACTTTTTAAATTTTCTTGGAAGTAAGTATGAGTACAATAAGGAAAACATGCAACATGAATGCACTAAATATTATGTATTAACACTAGAGTTACAATGAATCTTTGCAATATGCTTTTTACAATGAATGTTTATTCTAAAAAAATAACATAACACAAAAGCATTTAATTGTAAATAAGAAACTCTATTCTATTATTTGCATGACAAAAAAATTTTCTCGTGTAATCACAAGTAACATTTCAAACATTCGCAATGTTGCCTCTTAACTTAGCAGCTTATAACATTAGCAACCTAACAAGCTTTTAACACTTAGACCATTTAAAAGCTTTAATGCTAATGGTAGCTCCCTTAACTCATGACATTAGGCCTAGTAATATAACTTATGGTGCTTGCTTTTTAATAAGGCAAGAGAATTTTTTATGAACTTGCCTTATTATAATCAATCTTCAGTTTTTCAATCAAATTGATTTATCTATAAGTAATCTTCACTTCTTCAATCTATTTATATTTTTTAAATTAGAATATTCCACGCCATCAAATCATTGTTCATCAAGTTGGCAGGTGATAAGGTTATATATCGAGTGTTAAAAACCTTAATGTTAATGCTTGTTAACCTTTAGATCGTAAGTTACAAAACTAAACATTATTAAGCCTTCAAATACTATTCGTTGTTACTTGCTTGGATTCACTTCCTAATTCGAACACTTTAGTCTCATTCTTGCATTTTGTTGGAATTATTTTTAATAGTGTAAATTTTAGTTGGCAAGTAGTTGTCGAGTTTGAGATTTTCAAATTTGAATAATTTTATAGTGTGATCTCACACAAGTGAACTTAATGATATAGTTTAAATATGTAAAAAAACCTAATTGGTGAAAAGAGGAACTCAGAATACAAATTCAGAAATCTCTGCTTCTAATGCAAAGATTTGACATCTATTCATTAGAAGCTAATTCAAAAAGTATCTACATTAGATACAAATTTAGACAACAATGCCAATCTGAACAGAGGCAAATCTCGATAATACAACATACTTTAGCAGGCTACTTGCTTAAGTGAGATGACATCATTTTGGGTGTCCACATCAGAGATATCTATATTTACCTATCACTTATGTTGTTTGGATGCAAAATCTCCCATGCATAAACAGATCGTGTTTGAACTATAAAAACACAAATAGTTATAAAGAAGAACAATGGTATGTAACATATTTTACTTGTGACTATTGCTTGATGTTTGGGTGATAAATTGAGATTGATTGGTTATTTTAATTGAACAAATGTCATTCTGGTTATTTTGAGTGTTAAGTGAATTTTCATGCTAAAAATATAATTTTAATTTATTATTTGTAATCACTGATTTTAAAATTCTAAATTTCTTTGTTACCCGTTTACCCAGTGTTTACAATCTCCTTTTAGTGAAAACAAGTTACAAGGGATTATTTGTAGTGTTTGAGACTTTTCCATGTAAAGAATTCCAGTGCAAAGAGCTAAAAGCATAAAAAGAAAAAAATAGAATTAGCTTAG
Organism: Taxillus chinensis; assembly: GCA_023512835.1. Lineage (NCBI taxonomy): Eukaryota > Viridiplantae > Streptophyta > Magnoliopsida > Santalales > Loranthaceae > Taxillus > Taxillus chinensis. Next base: position 35,593,715 of record CM042088.1, on the reverse strand, counting down.
TTTATTAAGGGTGTTCATCCGTCGGTTTGGATAGGTTAAACAATCCACCCAAATTGATTTTCGATTCTCGGTTGGGTTGGACGATAATTTTGGCGAGTTGGCTAAGTCGCCCAACCAAAAAACAAATTTGGGTTGACTTGACTGATGGTTTGGCTAATTCGGTTGGGTTAACCTAATTAAACTGACCATATTTGTAGTTAGAGAGACAATCACACATGTTGTGTCACTCATTCCAAGTATAGGCATGCTTGATATCTTGTTACATAATGAGAAGATTATGCTCGATAACTATCTTAACAAACAAATGAGGGTTATCGAGCTTATGGTATGCTCAATGGTGTTACTCGAGAAAAGTGCTCGAGACCTCAGTAATGTTCGATAGTCAAGTCGTCAATCAAATAGTGGATATTTCCAGTCGAGCAACACTACTTTGTCACGTCAAGTAATATAGGACTGGTTGATAACCCCCAAGTTCAATAAATTTGTTGTTGAGGCAATTATTTAGCGTAGAAAAGGAAAAAGCAATTGAATGAGGAAGAGAAAAAAGCAGTTGAGCTCAGGTTACTCAACCAATGTAAAAGCTTAGAAGTTACAATATGCAAGTACAATAATACATTATATTCAACACTTTTTTAAAAACAAAATAAAATTCAGCTCCATGCCTCCACACTCCACAACCGACCCCCAACTATGCACTCTACAATTTGTAACACTCCACAACTGTCTAATAGAGCATTAGAGCTTTATCCATAATTTGCAATAACATTCCATGGTTAGTGCAAGAGGTTAACCAAATAGAGGTTAACTAAAGAAAATTAACTAGATAGAGATTGATAAACATTACCTCGCAATCGTATTAGAACTCGGATTTGGAAATTGACTCACTTATGGTCAGAGAAGAAGATGAATTGAGTTTGATCTTTGAAGTAGAAAGATTTGGACACTTGGATTGGAACTTTAAAATTCTAGAGTACGACTCTAGAATTGAACGATGATAGGTCGTAATTGGGTATATAGTTAATGTGTTGACTAGCCTTAGGCATAAGTTAAACCTATATGGCATTTATTTCAGCTAAATCAGTTCTCATTGGGTTCGACAACCCAAAGCCGAAACCTGACCAATTAGAATTCGGTTCAATTTATTGGGTTCGATTTAATAGGATTTTTTTATCGGTTGGGTTAGTAAGGTTGTCGGGTTAGTTTAGTTTGTTGGTTTTCCTATTCAACCCTATAATCTATGCACTAGCGAAGTCATCAAAGTTGGAAATTAAGATGGTCGAGTCATCTATTTAGTTGAATAGCCGTTATAGTCAGGTCATTTGTTTGGTTGACTCATCATTGTGGTTGAGTCTTTTGTTGATTAAGTCAATATGGCGCTTGAGTAATCTAAGTGGTCAAGTTATCTTGGCCTTGCTTTTAGGTTGTAGTGTGGTGAAAAGGAAGGAAATGAGGTGGTTAAGTTATTTGACTCAACCAAGGGCTTGAATGACTCAGGTAAGCAATAACTCAATCAACTTGATTTTTGTAGAATTCTAACACTTGATTTCAGCTTCTTTGATGACAACATGTTTTATATTATTATTGTGTTGATTTATTTTAAGAGCACATACATGTGGACGATTGGCGTATGAGAAGACATGATCTAGCAGCTAGAATTGGGGGGATTCTAGGGTTTCTTGAGAGAAGAGGTTGCCCTATAAATTAGAACACTTAGGGGTTTTCAAAAAAAAAAAAAGATCATATGGGAACACACTTCAGTCTAGACATTACACATAACATAGAAGAGAGCAAGCATATGGAGAAGATGAGCATGGTCCAGGTAGAGAAACACAATCGAGATGAAATTGCTGACCCCTTATTGAGCCCAATTGTCATTGCAGTCCATTCCTATGTCTTCGACTTTTACCATGTTATTATGTAATATTTAGGTTTACTTTGTATTTTTATTGTAGAGATGGCCTCATGTGTGCACTTGCCATTGAGTTTAAATGGCTACCATATCCCATTGCTCAATTGGATGTGGTAAAAAAATTGTCCAAATGTATACTACTCGGATAAAAGTCCACTATTCAATTGTTTAGCTTTTTTAAGAGGCAAGGTTTAGCTTATAACCTTAAAGAAGCACTCTCAAGAGGCAACCAAGTAATAAATTTCTTCCTCAAATGTTCATTTTTGTTAGTTTGTTTTGTTTTGTTTTCCCCCGTTTGATGTGTGTGTGAATGGATACATGAAGCTTAATCTTATCTATCTTGAAGCCAAACATTTACCAAAAAAAAAAAAACCATGATCATAATTAAAAATTTTAAATTGATTATTTCCTTGTAACATGTTTTTTTTTAGTCGTTTGTGTGTTTCTTTATTTCTTGTTTTTCTTGCATGCTTTGTTTCTCCAGTTTAGTTTAATTGTTTTCTCATTCATTTTGTTTGTTTGTTTTGTTGGTTTAGCTCTTTACATACTTTTTCTTTTCGTTTGAATCATTGAGGATAATGACTCAGTTTGATATTGCTTTTGAGAAACTTTAAAAATTTGTTTGGTAAACTAAAAAATATTTTTTTTATTGTTTTGTTTTTTATGGTAAAAAAAGTTTAGGAATTACTTTTCAAAGTTATTTTCTAATACATGAATTTTGAAATTTATAAAATACTAATATTAATAATATTTAAAATAAAAAAGGCTATATGTTTAAAATTTTAAAAGTAATTTTTTTATTTTTTTTAAACATCAACAATAGTTTTGTTTCTAATTTATCAAATATCTATTACATACTTTTAAATTTATAACACTATTAAAATTATAATTTATCAATTATCATTACTCATATAGTAAAAAAAAAATTTAGCACGACTAAAAATAATTTTATTTTAAAAACAATTTTATCTCACTAGTTAGGAATAGTTGTCCGTGTGCATAGTACTCAGGATTGTTTTGTTTTTGCATATCGATGATATAATACTAACTGTGATAACATGTATAAGAGATTAAATTTTGCTTAGGCTGATTGAAATGCGAGTTGCTCGGTGAAGTTTATACTTGAATCATGATTTGAATCCCAGATCTCGCCGGAAGAATGCTTTCGGTTCAAATTTAGGCGACTATTCCTCACACCAAGCGCTCACCTCTCTGCTTCCCTATGGGATTCCAGCTAGAATCGCCACCACCCCAAACAACAATAGAGGTGACTGGAATTTTCAGTGTCCGGTGGGCAATCTCCGGCGATGAATGTCGGTTCTCCATTGCGTAGGGTTCGTAATTAACAGGGGTGGGCGATGTTGGGGTTCATAATTAAATCCTTTTGAAATTCTAATAGATTATAGTGTACGCCTAGAAAATGACAAGAGACCCTGAGGCTAATAAATCGGTTGGTTGGTTCTGGAAATAAGGGTTTTTCGTACGCGAACGATCCCAATCTCAATCCCAACATTTGATCTCTATCTCACCATGAGATTAATTTCCTTTGTTAATTTCTTGTAGAGGGTTTAAATTATATTTAAAATTTATATTCTTACTATAAATTTTATTAAAATTAAATATATTGTCTAAAGAATATCAATAATACATTTAGATAAAAAAAATCAATAAATTTATGTAACTAGTCTTGCTCTAGAAATATTAATTGGCCTTAGAAAAATAGGAAGATGAAATACGAACTGGGCAATAAATCACTCGGCCGCGAAGTGATGACGAATCTCCTATTTTCTCCCCATTGCCTCCTCATTTCCCCTGCTGCCCACAAAACCATCACCTTAACCCTAACCCCCATTCGCTTCTCATCCCTAATCCATGCTTGTCATCGCCATCTTCGACCCAGACCTTTCTCTCTCCTCCACCTTCGTCGAAATGGCGAACCATCGCCGAGGGCTGCTTTTTCTTCCGCAGTTTCTGCAAGTGAAGGCGGAGTCTCCGTCATCGACTTCGAGGATTTCATCGACACAGACTGTTCGTTTTTGGAATCGGATGACTCGGTGTCGCAGGATCGGATCATCTCCGCGGGAGAGATCGGGGAAGGGTCTAGGGTTTTGGTTTCCATTGGCTCCGTAGGGTTCATCGATCGGGTCGTCGAGTCCTCGCCTCCAAATCTTTTGTTTTTGGTTCACGACTCGCTTCTGGCGTTGGCCAGCGTCAAAGAGAGGCACGACAGCGTCAGGTGCTGGCAAGGAGAGCTGACCCGTGTTCCGGAGACATGGACTCCTTTTGATGTCGTCTTTCTCTATTTCCTTCCTGCTCTGCCTTTTGAGCTTGCCCAGGTTTTCGAAACCCTCTCCAGGCGTTGTTCTCCAGGTAATGTGTATTGGGATTTCGTTTTTTTTGTTTTAATTTCTTTATCTTGGACTTGTTGATTGTTGCATGTATTGGAATTGGATATGCAAATTACATTGGAGTCAGTGATTTGTGAATGGAGCTGTGCAGGTAAAGCTACATCTTGGTATTTACTATTCAGAGAGGTTGTTTGGGGAGTTAATTTTTATTTACAAATTGGTAATTTATAAACAAAAAAATAATACGTTTTATGGGGGTCCTCCTAAACCCACTCCATTATCAGTTGGGATCTGCTCTAGTTTTGGTGGATTTAGGAGTTCCTTTTCTGTAAGCGTAAAATTGTTTGTAAACATGGTTGGCAAACACTTCGCGTTTCACATGGATTCTTGTAAACCGCTTTTAACAGTTGGAGAGTTTCGAGTTCTGTTATTTGTGCTAAGACCTGTGATTTCGTTGGAAATAAATGGTTGTGGGTTCAGATATTTCAGATCATTCAACCTAATCTCTTGTATATTATTTTTGTAAGGTGCGAGGCTGGTGATTACCCATCACCAAGGAAGGCAAGCTTTGGATGAGCAACGGAAGCAATACCCCAATGTGGTTGTCTCTGACCTGCCTGAGGAAAATGCTCTCCAGAGTGTTGCTGCTGCTCATTCTTTCAAACTTGTTGAGTTTGTGGACGATTCGGGTTTTTATCTAGCCGTTTTGAAGTACCAGGGGGCAGAGAAACCTTGATGGATGATCTTAGAGGCCGTTTTGCTACGGAACATCAAGTGCACGGTTGAGAACTAGTGTAATTCATACTCACACGGTAGAATAAATATTGATTTTGTTCAATTTTCTATTGGTGTTGGTTTGGTTAGAAAAAATTGTTCTACCCGACTTAGTTTCTATTAATGAGTTCATGAGGTCATTTTATACGAGGCGCAAATGTTATACTGTTGGAATCTGGTTTGTTGGGGAAGCACTTGAGCCCCCAACGTTGCCTATGGCTTGGTTTCGTTTGTAATGGCTCCTATTGGAGGAAAATGATGTCTTCCGTAACAAGAAGTTTAAGGCGGCGGCATGCGTTTACTGTTGTTTGGTTATTTTCGAGCTGATGTATCACCCTTGTAAATAGGGGTGGGTTTAAGTAGTCATTTTTCAAATTAAATTAGTATTTTTTGGTTAGGATAAAATCAAATTAAATCTGTTGTTGGATTGGATCAAATTGAACCAAATTGATTTGGTTTGAATGGCTTTGATTTGAACTAGTAATTAAAAAAATTATTGATTTAAATCCGTTTAAGTAGATTTGATTTATTAATTTTTGAATTTAGTTAAAATGATGAAAAAAAATTGTGTTAGTACGTGAGTATTAATATATATCAGATTTATAATTGTAAAATTTTTAAAATTAAATAATATAGGTTTTGAATGTAATACAAAGTATTAACAAATAATTTTAAATAAAGAAGTTTTAAAAAAAAAATAAGTGAATAATAATATTATTTGGTTCACTCTAAATCACAATTTTGAAATTCTAAACTAATATATTATTCGGTTTCAAATTAAATCAAGCTGATTTTGTTCAATTTCGGCAGTTTAATAAATTAGCAGTTTCGGCGAGTTAGTTTGGACTGATTTAGACGATTGTCGGTTTAAAATTTCACCCCTACTTCTGAAAAATGTCTGGTGAGTCTTTTTTTCCTTGGAGGTTATTTGTTTGTTTGATTATATTTTTCCTATTTATTATTATTATTATTATTATTATTATTATTATTATTATTATTATTATTTAAGTTAACATAATTTTGTAACTTAATATTTGTATTCTATTAGTTAAAATAAGACAAGAGATATAAATATGCAAATAGTTATTTTAATTTTTAAGTGTTTTAATATGTAAAGTTGTTATAAATATCAATATATAAAATTATTTAAGCTGCTATATTTTTAAATTTGGGTAATTACTTGAACTTGAGTATTGAAAATAATAACTTAAAGTATTATTGTTATTATTCAATGATTTATTATAAAATAAAACTGAAAATACATTATATAAAAATAGAAATTAATATTTTATAGAATTACAACAAATTATTCTTTATAAATATGCAGACTCATTCTCTTGCTACATTTCGCTTTTGTTGCGTCACCATGAAATAATTAGTATAGGAAAGGGAATAAAAGATAAGAGCATGTCCAACCATGCTCCATATATATCCTCTCGTAGCTAAAAGCTATTGCAGGGAGTTACTTTTATATCACTTATTCCAATCATCCTCCCTATTTTAACTAAATATAAAATATTTTATTATTTTTTTAAATTTAACAATTAATCCGAGTGGGTACGGGAGCTACTTGCGGCGGACGGAAGCTCCAGTGTGAAGCTCCCAATTCGACATCAGAACTGCCTACAGATCTTTTATGCCCACTAAGAGCCTGCCCAGACAGGAATCATCATCAGCAGACTTCCTCTTCCTTGAATTGCATTTCATGGAAGCCAAATTCTTCTCCAATTCAATATTAGATCCCCAATTTTGCATCCTCTATCGAATTTAGGCCTTTTGATTGTCTTGCCTCCCATTCTCAATGACCCACGGATGAAGCTCTCTGCCTTCTCGATCCCCCATTTGGTTGGTTAGTCTCATTGCTGGAACTACTGATCCATGATTTCTGCTCCTCACCCTCATCCTCCTTCTCCTTTGCTGGTGAAAACAGCCTCGGCACTGAAGCCTCCCCAGAACCTGCAGTGAAGAAGAATAGGGGACACGAGTGCCAAATTTGTTTCAAGGACTTTTCGTTCGGGCAGGCTCTTGGTGGGCATAAAAGATCCCACCTTGTGGGTGGTTCTGATGTTAAGAGCAGTGTAACCATTGCCATTCAGAAACTAGCGTAACCAAGGCCACATAATGGATGCGTTCGGGGGCGTCGTGCGTCATCTCCCTGACCAGCCGCAGCGTCGTCTACCCCCGCCAGACGGCCGTGCGTCATCCCCCCGCTCAGCCCTTGCATCGTCCACCCCCGCCAGCGCCGTGCGTTGCCGCCCCTGCCAGCGCTATGCATCACCGCCCCCCGCCGTGCGTCATCCTCAAATTAGCTTCCTCCAGATTTAAACGAAGATCTGCAAAAGGCTGGGACGTCATCCTCTAATTGGCTTCTGATGAAGAAGGGAGATGGGTTGCAGGGAGAGAGACCGGAGCGTGATTTGATGGGCGGAGTGAGTTCGACGCATTAAAATAATTAAAATTCTATGTAGCGAGCGATGCTGGATCGCTATATTTGGCGAGGCAGGTAGGGAGTTGTGTATTTTAGGGAGCCGTTTAGGGAGAATATATATTTAGCTCCCTATATTAGGGTAGGGAGTTATTTAGAGAGAGGGTTGGAGATGCTCTAAGAAAACGTGCACAAAATAATTGTTATTAACATGACCAATATTAATTTTTTGGTACTCCATTGCCTCAAAACAAAATACTTATATCTAATATGTGAAGTATGATGTTAGAGTAATAGAAAACACTCAACTATTTTTTTAAAATTTATATATTTAAATTATTTTTTATTTTCCTATATAAATATACATCACAATAATTCCTAAATTACTATTTATATCATTAAAATAATATTTTATACTACTTTTTAATAATAACTTTTTTATAATTTAATATGAAATAAAAGTAAATATTATGATAAACATAAAAAAGAGAAGTGAGAGAAATTTTTATATATAATTTAATAATTATAAGAAGTGAATAGTATTTCTCAATACATTGAAAAATATTATACAAACCCAATAAAAAAAGTTAAATATAAGGTATATACTATGTGAATGATTTTATGACTTTTTAACTTTTTTCCCTAAATATAGGAAAACAAACTTCTATAGAAAATCTGCTACTAGTGCTCTTATATCACAAAGCTATCTCAACTTTCAAATGCATTGCATCCATATAATTTCCATTGATGCTTGAAATAATTTAAACATTTCAAGAGTCCGCTAGATACCTAGCCTCATAAAATAATAAATTGTTTGGACCTTATTGTTGTTTATCACATAAATCTCCATGCTCATAAATTTGAGCAGCTATCAAAACAACAATGATTGTCATTAAGAATGTTAGTAGTATGAGAAACATATTGACAAAAAAATCAAGGGATTTAATGAATATATGGATCATTGTTGGATTAAGTACTAAAATGACCTCTCTTTTCTTTTTTCTTTTCTTTTCCTTTCCTTTTTGATTTGAATTTCTCCCAAATGTGGGTATGCAGGGCAGATTAATCTTTATGTATAGTATTGTATGCAAGGGCTTGAACTAGCCATTAAGCTAAATCTGAAATATAAAAAAAAACTTATTTATCATTTAATCTAAAATAGTTGAATCGAACTCATGCAACAACTCAATGACTCAATATTTTGTTCGAGGGGTGATTGGTCGTCATTGAACATTTATGGCCTCATAAATGAAGTACACTAATAATTCTGGATACTGTTGAATGAAATGAAAAGAGAATTGTTACCAGTAGCAAAGAACATCGTATCTATAAAGCAACCTATGTATGGTTTTGTTTGCATAACTACTAAGATTGTACATCGAGGAAGAATTTTCTTCAATTGTCTTCAACTTTTTTTCAATTAATTCTTCGACTATAATGAAATGCGGAGAAGTTCAAACAAAAGTTCATCACATGAATATTTGTAGAACAGAATGTTGATAGATTTCTAAAACGAAGCCTTAATATATGCAAATTGATTCTTCAACATCTTATCTATGTTCGAAAAATATATATCTATATTCAGCATAGAATTGCTCAAGTACAAGTTCAATTTAAAATGAACAGATTCAACCTTGCAATACAATATATGTAAATAAAAAATTAAAGGAGTTGTACTAAAATAAAATTAAAGCAACATAGTAGTGAAATTAATATCACCTTTAAGAGTTGCTTTCTAACTACAAATATTGATTTGTACATATTGATATAAATCATTCTTTATATATCACGAGCCATGTGTGTCAAATATAAGAAATTCTAATAAGGAATTGAGTTCAACTTGTATGCATGGCATTCCACTCTTCATAAAAGGTTAGTGGTATTAAAATTTTAATATGTTTCAGTCACATAAGAACTAAGTTCAATCTTAACCAAGAATTGTTTTACATATCTTCATATGTTTCAAATGCAAATGATGTAATATACTTTGGGAAAAACATTATTCTCTATCCTAAATAATCACCAAATCATGATCTGAAACTCATACTAATGACATCAATACGTCATTTTCTACCATCATAAACTTTAAGGTGCCCAATAGCCATGTCAACACCTCCATACTCTCATTATAAAAGTAAGCAAATAAAAGGGAGAAAGTTTTTAATGTGTGTGTGATACCAACTACTCCCAATAAAAGTATCCTATACTCATTTGTCTTATACATTGCCTCAATTATCAATACATGTAGAAATGTAATAAATAATTCCAAGCTTTCTAGGTGAACCCAAAAAATATCCATAATTTCGTGAAAGTTTGGATTCATATGAAAATTATAACAAAATTTATTTTGCATTGTTGCAACATATACTGCATAAAACTTAGAAAAACCATATGTTTGCTATATTGTTAACATATTTGGTGATGAAAATTATTGTTGTACTTATAGAGTTGTAAGGGATTTTCTCTTTTAAAATATTGCAGATTTCACGTGAAGTGGTACTTGTGGTCACAAATTATTTTTTAACTAGGTTTAGCATACAAACATACTTGTGATTTTCTAAATCTTTTATAGTTTCATGATTATGACAACCATAAATTACTTTTACCCTCGTCCCAATTGGTATACCTGCAAGGCCACAATTCAAATGCGCCATTATATTTTTTGGTTCTAGTATTTATTACCATTAATTGTTCTTTCTCTAGATGGGGCAGCCATGTATACTTTCCTCCTCTCACACAAGTCATAATATATTTTGATACCTTTTTTCTTGTGTGTTGATTTGAAATTACCACAACAAAATCATTATTTTAAGTCATGGTACACACCCAATCTAGCATGTCATTGGCCCAGTTTGGTAATGCTTTTGGAGGGCTGCTTCTGCTTATAAGATAAGCAGAAGCAGCAAAAGGTGTTTGGTAAAGTTTTAAAAAAATGCTTATTAAAAAAGTTTTTGCTTTTTTTTAATGAAAAGTAGAAGCAATTTCAGACTTGCTTTTAAAAGCACAGTATTACCAAACTGGGCCATTGTTGCTTTTGAAAATCTACATAAAAAGAAGAAGAAGATATTTATAGGTACCAAACCCATATTAACTTCAAAAACAAATTTTATGATAAATCATTAATATAAATTAAAAAACTAAAATAATGAATCACCTTTGCATTTGTAAACTCTAGTGTGTAGTCACAACTATTGTTTAAATAACTATCTGCATTATGAAATTCATTATCAACTAGACCAACTATTAGAAAATGAATAATTTTAATTCTTAATTTGATGTTGAAAAACCTTTGGTTTATTGAGATAATTAAACTTGTTAAGAAATGATAATGAGGTGTTTTGTATGGTATAAATAAGGGAACATATTTAGAAATAAAATTAAGAGAAAATAGAGATATTTAACTAATAAGACTCAAAAATTGCCTATTTATAGGCTTATGAAAAAGAAAATAAATAGATGACAAATATGTAAAAAAAAATCAAAATACAAGTTACTAAACATTGAAATTCTAAAGAATAATAATTTCTTCATAGTCAATCGACATAATAATTTTTAAACATAGATATTCAAAATAATATTTAAACCAAATAAGTTTTTGAGACTTTCTTATTCCTTATTTCATTGAAAGTAGTTTATTATAAATGCAAATAAAGTCTTTTATTATTATTCAAATTATTAGTTTATTGCTAATAAATTAATATTTAAAAAAACACATATCATTGTTTTTATACATGTTTGACTCATTTTTATTTTATAATTTTTTATAATAAATTTAATTCTTCCAATTACCCATACAATTTATTATTTTCTATTAAAATTAAAACATGTAATAAAATCATCAAAGACTATTATATTTATTATTAATATAATAATATTCTATACATTTCAAAATTAAATTAATTACTTTATATTTAATATTAGCATTGTTATGTAGACTATAAACAATAGGTTTCAAATTAATTTTTTATATTAAATAGTAAAAAAAAGTATTAATAATTATAAAATTATTTATTATTTGTTTTGATTTTAGTATCAAAAACAAAAAACAAAATGAGCGTTATATCCCATCTTCTAGTGGGTTAGCAAGAGGTTTTATCCATTTAGATCCTATTATCGCTCCTTATTAGTTTTACCGATACGAAGAAGTCTGACTCAAATCAAACTTTTTATATCATTTTTGATAAAAAAAAAATAACAAAATTAATTTAATTTGTAATAAAAAATATAATTTAAAATATCAAATTTATAAATAATAATTATAAAATAATTAGATAATAAAATTTTTTCATCATGTTCTCGTTATGCGAGACGAGACATCTTGCTCAAGAGGAAATGAAAGACGATTTTAAAACTTAATTAGTTAATTTAAACTTGATCATTTAAATTATTTTAACTTATTTACGTTAAAATAATGTAAATGTTTTTGCTAATTTACTTAAAACCATCAAAAACATAAAATAATTTTTGAATCACTTACACTCTAAAACATCCACCGTATCCTCTCTTAAATTAACTCTTCAAAATAACTAATTTTTTAATAATTTACTTTTTTAAAGCATAATTTCTAATCTTTTTATTTTATTCATTTATTAATTAAAATATTATTTTTAAAAATATTTATTTATTCTTTTAAATAAAAAATAAACATAAATTTATTTTAAAATAAATAAAATAAATAAATATAATATTTTAATAAATATAAAATAAATAATATTAAATTAAATTTAAAGATTTACTACCTATTTTATTAAAATTTAAATTATAATAAAATCTAAAAAGTCTAACTTTTAAATATTTTTGTTAAACACTCTAAATTAACAAAAAAAAAAATAGAAATAGAAAGCATACAGTAAATACCCTAAGAAATGATCTTGATTCTTGCTAAGATGTTTCACTCTAAGCTTCCGAAAAATCCAACAGTTTACATTCTATTTTCGCACTCGCCAATTTTGAAAACATTTTTCATTGTATTTTTTATTAAAAATACTGAAAATTTTGAAGAAAAGAAAAACAAATTGATGACATTAAAAAGATAGAAAGAAGAAATATGCAATGCTTTGGAAAATTCACCTGAACTTATATAAAATAAACATGTTTACTGATTATAGGTAAAATACTGCAGGGACACAGTTTACATAGCACAACTGATTCAAACTCCCATAACCCCTCTGAAAATGATTAGAAGAATAGAAATGGCGGTATATAAAAGAGTGAGACGGAACATCCAACTGCTTCATCGTGATACACAAAAGTGAAACAAAATAAACCGAGAGATGGGAAAAGGGGAAAGGGCAAATGCTTCATCAAACACCAAAAATGTGAAATGAAACAAACTGAATGACGGAACAATCGAAGGCTTACTCGTACAAAAACTTCACACATTATGATTTATGACATTTTGGACAGCCATTTCCTCCCTCGACACGCCAAAGTAAACAAATACTCAAATAAGAGAATGATCGACTAAACCACTATATGTGCTAAAAAATGGAAAACTTCTGGAGGATTTATTGTGTGCAACAACTTACAGGATACGCACGCTTCCAATAATCTCATTTAGAAGAGGATGGGAGCTGGATTCCTGAACAGTCACCGCATACCTTCTTCTCATGCTACTGTATCAGAAAAATGAAAACCTTATTCCATTACTGGAAGCAAACAGATTATACTCTTCAATGGTAGTTTCCTTGCTGCAAGAACAATCACCCTGAACATGAGCAGCTGGGAGTGGTGAAGAAACTGCCGCTGTGGTCCCTTCATTTGATACAGAATCTGGTGGTTTCTGTCCTGTTGAAAGAGATACAGGCCCACCAAAATGAAATAATGAGAAGCCGTTGCTCCCTGTCTGCTCTTTTGCCTGAGCTGTACCTGCTGGAAATACTCTCTCTGCATTAACCCCATTAGAACCTTCATGTCCTTCACCTGGCTTATGGAGTTTATTCTGCTCCTCTGTGGCCATCCCATCGGCTTTGGCTGCTGGACGGTACACTCTACCTTGCCCTGGGTTAAAAAAGGGTGTTGGTAAATGTTGGAGTGGACCATACTGCATGCAGTAGCGAGAAGTTCCATTCAAACCATATCCAATAGGACTGGCAAATAGATAATGACTAGAATGGGGGAACGACACCAACCCATTAGGAGCAGGAGCTGCTGGCCAAGAAACAGAATTTTGATGATAGAAGTCCATTGTTGAAGGAGCTTGAAACACTGGAAACCGTAAGGTTTGATTATGTGCTGACGGAAGCAAACAATGATGTTGCAAACCCACAATACCAACAGAATTTCCTGTATCATCAGAACCACATGCAAATTTGGCTGGTGGATTCTCCAGAAGTTTACCTCCTATATCATCTGCAGGACATGCAGACAAACTCTGATCTCCAAAAGGCTCCTCTCCATTTGTATTCTGTTGTTCCTCCATCCTGCCACACTCAGGAAAGCTATTTTGAGAACATGTTGGAGCCTCAATTGCTTCTGCTTTCTGGATAACATCGTCTGAATCTGAAATTGATGAGGACTCCATATTTGGGGTGTTACAAGAAGCTGTGTTGTCTCCCTCGCTAAGGGATGATGAGCAATTATCTGAGATACTGGGATCAGTTGTAACACTCGAAGTAGAGTCTTGTGTAGAAATTACTCCTTCATAAACATTTTCTGCTGAGCAGCAATGGCTGCTTAATTCCTTATCAAACCCATTCTGGCACCCCTCTTGGCTTGGAAGTCCTGTTCCTTTTAAACTATTGTCATGATTAAATACATTAAAATCTTCAACGGTATGAGTGGCAACAATGGTCTTTTCACAATCATTGTCATGTTCCACTCCATCCTTCAACTCAGAAGACCTCAATGTGATATCTGAATCTGAGTTGCTGCGAGGGTATTTCTTTGGTTCCAAAGGCTCCCAAACTTTCTTGGTATGAAGCAACACCCTGTTTGAAGTATTGTTCGATGCACTGACTTTGCCTTTAATTCTTCCACAACTCTCATGCACATAATCTATTTGACTAAACTTGCCACCTCGATAAAATTGCTTCGACATATCAACTGTTGATTCAGGCTTGCTCATGGATCTGGCTTCCCAACCTAGTCTCACTCCAGAAATGTGAGGCTCAACTTTCACTCGGTAATCACAATGTTGATTGCAACTGCAAGAATGCAAATCATATCTACTAGTCACCTTGTTGTTGGATAACACGTCCTCACTGAATCTATGGCTACAATTTCTACCATTGGCCTTTGCACCATTTATTCTCATTTGCCTATGTGATCCATTAAAACCCTTGTATGGATTGTCAAAATTTTCTCCATGATATTTTAGATCAGCTTTACTAGTCATAGACCCAATTTCTGAATGAACCGCAAATCGACGTTTATCAGACCATTTGAATGATGGATCCATCTGAAATTCTCTCCTATATTTGGTTCTACGCCGGGTGAATTTTGACTGTTCAACCATAAATGGACCATTTCCATCAGTTGCGTCAGTATATTCCCCATTAGGACCACTATCATTAAACTGGAATTGCATTTCTGAAGCAACATGTTCACATGACAACTGCTTATCTTGAACTTCTGGGGATTTCAGCCTAGAAAAAACAGTATCAGTTGTATCACTAACTGAATCCCTACTGCTGCTCATGGCTTCACTGATATTTGGTGATAATTTGTTCTTTGTGACATCGGGAACAATGGGATCTTGGTTTGATTCTGAAGTCTTCTGTTCTCGATCCCTTTCTTTTCCTCTTAATCTCTCCTTTCTCCGAAGCTTTTTCTCTCTTTCTTTGGTTCTTTTCCTCTCCTTGCGTTCTTCTTCTTCGCGCTTTTCCTTCTCTTCTTCTTCAAGAAGTTTCATCTGTAAGGTACAAAAGTTGAACAGATATTAGTAATATTTAAGTACGTTAGGAGAATAAGCAGCTAATCTTTTTGCTAATAACTACTCCTACTTGCCACAAATACTAAGACCTGCTTTTCTAACGTAATAATCTCTTTGCATGCAACATGAACACGCTCTTCCAGAAGTTTTAGTGCTAGACAAACAAAGATGCTGTGTGCATTTTGACGTGCTGTTCCTTCTCTGAAAGCCTTCTCAACCTAAAAATAGAGCCACATAGCATAAGTTAGAAAATGCCATAGATCAAGAAAAATGTCCAATTCTACAATCATATACATTGAGAGGGCCATCAGCGCACATTATCTTCATAAGACCCTTCTCAAGGAAACAAAAAATAGAACTTGAACCAGTTTATCAAATAACATTAATACTATGTGACCAATAATGTGAAATAAAAACAATTTTTTCAATGCATGTCTACCAAGAACGACTGATTTAGCCCAATTTAAAGAGACAGGAAAGGTATTCTTCCAGCTATGGACTAGGTTGAGGAAAAAAAAAATCTAAGATTCTGTCATATCTCCATGCATATCGTAATCCTCACAATTTACACAAAGAGTGGGCCTATTCTATCTTACATTCTTAAATTAGACTATGAATATAATCTAATCATCCTTACATCCAAATTCCTCCTAACTGTAACATGATGCATTATTAGAATTTATGACGGTCATTTTGGCATCACATTCCAAAAGAAGGTAGTTCCTAATATCTCGGTATCGTTGAAATGCAAATATTAAAATTGATGTGTGATAAAATTAGAATAAACGAGACTCAAAATAAAAATATTCATCGTGTCATTGAAATAACTCCGATTGCAAATAAAATGAGAGAGAATAACTTAAATTGGTTTGGCCAGTTAATGGATGCACCTATTAAGAAGGTAGAAAAATTAACATTAAATGAGATAAAAAAAAATTAAAAGACTAAAAATGAATGTTGTATCAAAAAATTTAAAATTATTAGATTTAGAAGAAAAAATTATAATAAAAATATTTGAAAGAGAAAAATTCATATTTTGGACAAAATAACTTTTTATCTAAGTTCAAATAACCAATCCCATATTATTGGGATTATGACTTGCTATTTTATTTTGATTTATTCCAAAGGATGATAGTTAGCCACCCATAGCATGCCAAATTACACAATATGTTTAATGCAATATCTTGAGGGCATGGTTATTAAAAGTACAGGCCCACCCAAAGCAGTAAGGATCTTGAAGCTTAAGCGCAAAGCACAAGGTGAAAGTGCATACTTTATCCAAACAACGCACATGATATATAAAATATTATGTCTTACATGTGTTCCAATTTAATCATCCTAGAAAACTAAACATTCTTATCAAAATAATTGTTAATGTCATAGTCAATTTTAATGATTAATGTAGTAATTTATTTTTATTAATGCTGTAAAATTAAATATTCCTATCAATATAATTAATTGCTAGGATTAAAGTCATTTAAAAAAAATGAAATAGTTGTTCATTCTTCAAACTCATACGAATTAAAAGTAGTAATCCATGACTCCAAAAAGATGGCGAAGAAAATATAGATCAAAATCTATCAAAAGTTTAAAAAAAATTGGGGGGTATGCATTGCAGGTGTTGATTCGACATTAACTTTTCTAGATTTTAAAGAAAAATATTTAAGACAATCTGTGTGTGTGTGGAGACAGGAAAATTAGAACGATACAGGCTGGTAAAGGAGTTAATGAAAAAACCAATGACTTTGACTTCACAAAAAAGAAAAAAAGGGCACACACTTATAAAAACCACAGTTGCAGACACGACACGCATGATATGGTAGAAGAGAGAGGTTGACAACAAAGAGAATCAGAAAGAGAAAGAATAGAAGGAGGTGACAGACAATGGAGATCGGGAGACAGGATTTCACCACTAGTGGATTATGCAATATGGAGGATTTCGATCTTGTATGGCATAAGAATTAAGGTGCAATGGAGGATTCAGAGGTAAGTTTTTTCCTGTAAGAAAATCCAAAATGTCACCGTTCTGTAAAAAATGGCTTCGTTTCTGCCAGGGCTGGGCACACGCATCAGTCTGTCTGCTGTGCCAGACCCGAAGGGCCCGTGTAGCGCAAGTAAGCACACACCTAATCATGGCACTAGGCTTTTCCTAGTCAAGGAGCATTTTTTGCGTGTTGCCTTGCCTTGCACCTAGGCGAGCTTTTAATAACTATGCTTGAGGAAGTGAAAGAAGGGCTGGAAGTGGATTTGCTCAACCAAGAAAAAATGTTAAGAACTTAGGCATATAGATTAACACTAAATCTTAATAATTAATTTTCATAATACATGTTTTATGTAGTAATGGGAATAGAAATTTGGTAACCATACATAATTATTTAACAGTTCATACGAAGTTAAGTAGACTGGACATGCCTGTTCCTTAAAAATAACAGTTGCTGCATCTAAAAGAAACTCTCGAGCAAGTTCAGGACTCTTAGCATGCTTCTGGGGACGTGAGCATTCTCCATCTAGCTCATTGCCATCCTTATCCATGGAATCATCATCCTATGCATAGTATTGAATCAGAAAAATATGGCAAGTTTATAAATTCACTTCCTTCAGCCATAAAAAACAGTAATTAAAAGTATCATAGATAGTGAACTACCTCTTCTTCTTCTGCCTCTTCAGCATGCTCAAAAAATCGCCTGATACTTTCTCCTCTTGTAATCGCAACATAACCATCTCCAACCACAAGCCTACAGTGTACACACTGTTGACCCTTCAATGCATGAGCCTTTACAGAAAGTTCAGAGCAGCGACCATCTAGTTTCCAGGCCTTCAAAGTGATATAGCATGCACTCAAGCCACCAAGTTCAAGCCCGCTAGCTTGAGCCCTGCTGTTCATGCCAACATTTTTGAATTCCAAAATGTCAGATTTTCCCTCCCCTGTTCCAACTGCCCATTCAAAATGGTGATATTTCCCAACAGCATCCATTAATGTTTGGCACCAATCAGCTTGGACTGTGTCATCAGATACCTGGAGAAGTAATTCAGTGAAACTTATGTCACACTGGCTGGCTGCATATCTAATACTTACATAGCATATTCATACGGAGGAGTGCTCATCATATAAGTAAAATTGTTCATCAAAACATAAATCCAGAACAACCAAAAAATGCCACTTTGAAATAAGTAGATAGAAATCACTTGCAAAAGAGTTAAGAGGAATGATTGATTAAGAAATCGATTATATACCTCATATTGGAAAGCTGTATCTGCAACACAAAACCAGCTTGTGCAGTGAGTTTCTCTGCGCATACGCTTTAGCTCCTTCAGCTCCTTGAATTCGCGAATTACATTCCTCCTGCAATCTCTACAGAACCTTTTGCTATCAAACCTGTACCATGGACACTTTATGAGAGAATAGAACGCCATTACATAAAATCATTTTAAAACCACACAATTGAAAAATCATGGGAATCTTACTGAAAGAATATATGTCCAAAGTTTAAACATAACTTTATGAGCAATAAAATTATATGATCCACTTCTCAAAATGCCATGTCATAGATACAAGAACGAACTAGACTTCGTGACAATTATCATACTCAGGATTCTTGTGCACAGTGTGCCAAATTGCCTATAACCAAAATGCAAATATGAGCAACATTAAGCCATTTGTAAGCCAGTTTGCTGCAAGAAAATTCACAAAGCATCAAGCTCATTAAAAAAGTATATCTTCAAATAAAACCTGGTCATTCCAAACAAACAAAACTGTCATTTTGTTGAAGGAAAAAGAAAAACACCATGGTAAGGTTCTTCATACAATGCACATGTCACTAATAATAACACATCCAAGCAATGCTTTTCTAATTTCTATTTAGAAATTAAACTTAGAATCATAATACTCCAAACTGTACATTCAAACATAATAACATCAAACACTAGCCCTGTGACGATAAAACTGTCAAACTACAATAACTTCCAAGCAACATGATAGAGCGGCATGGACATCATTGGGAAAACGTCATCCCAATCAAAAAAGAGAGAAGTGCCTTTCAAGGATGCTTTATTTTCAATGTTCTCTTCTTTCGATTTCCAACTAGCATTATTCTTATATGAATCCAAAAGCCTCTGTATGACTTTTCAGTCAGCAGAATTAAAACACTGTATAAACAGTGTTTCTTTTTATCATTCAGGCAACCTGAAAAAGACTTTTATTATTATTATTCTTATGAGGAAGTGAAAAAGTAGCCTAAAACTTCGCTCGTGTTATTGCAAGATAGTACTAGGGTAGGCATCTACTTAAGCACTTTGCAAAACAATATTCAAAGCCCAATTTGACCATACCCTTTCTAACTGTCAGCTTAAAAAATTTCTTCAAAATAAAATTAGAAGCACATCATTGGATACTCTCACATCATCACAAACTTTATATCTTGAAATGACGTACTTTTCAGCATAAGTTTAAAGGATTAAATTCTGCATCAAAGGCAGCCCTGAGACTCTCTAAGTTCAAGAGCAGGAGGAACAGGCCTTCAATGCAACACTAAAAAATTGAAGAAAACACAATAGATTAGAGCATGTTTGGAAATAGCAATTTTCTCTTGTTTTTTGTACTTGAATACAAAAAACAGTGGACGCTGAGTTGTTTGATAAGTATTTTTTCCTTTGGTATTCAAAAACATTTACTGTAAATTTGATTATCAATCTCCTTAAAATGAAAACACCATTTTGGTGTTTTCTGTATTTTGTATTCCA
This sequence comes from Taxillus chinensis, assembly GCA_023512835.1. Lineage (NCBI taxonomy): Eukaryota > Viridiplantae > Streptophyta > Magnoliopsida > Santalales > Loranthaceae > Taxillus > Taxillus chinensis. The sequence continues at coordinate 35,573,646 of CM042088.1, read as the reverse complement.
TACTCCACGTGCATGGTCACCCCTCTGCTTTCATCCATCCGTCATACCTTTGTCCGTGCACCACATCTCCGATCCCCCTCTGCCTTCATATATGATATCTGATGCACCTTCTGCCACCCTCTACTTCAGTTCGACAGCGTCTGATTCAAATCTAACATATGATTGCAACGCCTTTGCGTCTTTGTGGAGGATGACAGCGATGAATGCTTCCAGCAGTGCGAGGGTGGGGCACGGTAGTGCAGCTGCATGCTGAGCCTCAGTGCGATATGAATCAAAGCTGACAGTGAGGACTCCAGCGAGCCTTGGACAGATCTAGAGCTTCCCACCGATTTCAGATGTGAGATCTAAGGAGAGAGAGGCCTATGGAGAAGATGAAACCCTAGGGGCTAGGGGTAGACACTGCAGTGAAGATGAGGAAGAAGCAGAAGAACAGCAACTGGAGAGAGAGGAAGCACAAGAACAGAAACTAGAGAGAGAAGAAGCAGAAAAAAGCGAAAACAACATCAAACAAAAAAAAACACATGTGAAAACAATTTTTGATTTAAACCATTTAAAAACAGTTTTACAAAACAAGAAATTGTATCCTATACCAAACATGCCCTTATATTTCATATGATCATAGGGCATGTTTCTATCTCTTATAATAGCACTTGAAACCAAAAAAAAAAAAATTAGATGGCACTCTAGTAGTTTACTGGTTTGATATAAACAGGGATCCTATTGATGCATCACACAGATTCTTAAGCAGTTCCTCAAAGGTGCTTTCTAATTTAGTCAAACCTGAAATCCATTCATCAAGGTGATCAATATATCATGATTCATAATAATGTGGCTATCTCACGCCATTGAAACCACCAACTGCAAACCACAGCTCACACTATTCCATTTAAATACACAATAAACCCATTCTATAAGATGCTGCATTTAACAGTAGTAGTGTCACTTTTGACAATGTCCATCTAAAAAGCAACCCCTTATGGAACATATAGTAGGCCAATGACTCCACGCCTACCCAAAAATAAAAGATCCAGGGGCCCATCCGTGTCAACAATAATCCAATTCGAAACAGAACCCAAATGAATGAATTGCAAAGACAGATTCTCTCAAGTATTCTTCTCATATTTGCTTTTCATGGAAATAAATCACATCATTCCTCAAAGTCATCAGTAGATCATGACAATATGGCCATACCATTAAATCCAACAATGTTACTCCTTAAAACTGATGGTGAATCACTCCTCGTCCTCAATTCCAACCCAAATTTGCAACAAACCAATTTATAGCTAGCTGCATCTCAAAATTCACATTAGTGTAATCATATCACAGAAAACCAACCAATATCAGGCAACCAGTAAGGATGCAGTTGCAATTGGTGAATCTCAGTGAGATGTTTGATATTGTAAAGCTTAAAGCTTGAAAGGCTTTAGCATAGACTTCAATCTGCATATCACAGAAATAAGCTAGAGTTATCGAAGTTATCATTGTTATCTGGTCCAAGGAAACCTTTCACATCAATTTTTAGTCTTCTTCAAAATGCTGCCTTCTAAACTGCTATCAATTTTTCAGAGCATGAATGTATATTGTTCCCACTTGCCACTTCCTAGCATGCTGCCTCTTACAAAATGCCTGCTTTCAAATTATCTGACAAATGCCATGGTCATATCAAAGAATTTAAAGCTCAAAAGTCAGATGAGCTTTTAAGTTATCCAATATATAATTATAGGGAGTGGCTTGCATTCGAGCATCATTTATTTAGTTATTTATTATGTTTGAGGGAGTAGATGTTTGCCACGGGAGTGTACCAATTTTCTTTCATTTGTGATGTTATTAATAAATGCTCATTTTGAGTCTACTATTATATATATGTTTTTTGCGTAATCCTTTTTGATAAAATTTCTTATTTATCAAGAAAAAAATAACCGATATATAACTTATTAAAAACACACATGAAAAGCAATATTATTTGTCTTTTTACTAACAACGAATTAAAAGCTACTATTTATTTTATTTATATATTGTGTTTGATAAAATTTATTAGATGAAATTTGCGTAAAATTATCATCTTACTAATATTTTATATTACCTTTGACAACTATGAAAATAACATAAAATAATACCTGATTTTTGGTAGCATATTAAATTAAAACGCAGGGTCCATTTTATTTTATTAGCTTTTCAAAAAGCATATAATCTTTTTTTGTAAAATATTATTTAACAAATATAATAAGTTCTATTATATATTGTGAACGTAATTTAATTCTTGTCTTACAACATCAATGTCTTTATATTTTTCCTCCCAAATATAATAGATTTATTGAAATTATTTAATAACAAGTATTAAAAAAACCATTTAATTGCTTGAGATTTACATAAGATTAAGAGATGATATTATAGTAAAAATAAAATATACTATTCATCCTAAGTAAAATATTTTTAAATTGCATAATTTATTATAATACAAGTAATCACATATAGCATTGTATCATAATAAATATACAATATTATTATAGCCATTACAACTCACTAAACATAATATTACTTTGTAAAGTTGTGTGAACAACACCATAGGACTACCCATCCTAATTGTTACTTGTAGTAAACTAAGTTAGCAAATATTTTCAAATAACTTAAGAAAATATTAGGCCCATAACAAATCAAATCTGAAACAAATATCATTATATTAGATTTCAAATCGAATCAAATCGGACTTTAAAATTTATCTAATGAATTCAATTATTATTCATATATTACACATGCATCTAATCTTCTAATGTAAGACTATTATTTTTAAAAAGAAATTAAAATTAAAAAAAACTCAACCTAAATTGATTCTAGTGAGACTTAAATATAATTTAAGGTAAAATTTAATCACTTAAGCTATTAAACTAATTTAAAAATATAACTAAAATATGTAAGTATAAATATAAATTTATAAAAATATAGTTGAGTTGAGTTTGTCCATATTGAATCAAATCCAACTATATTCCCATTCGATTTGAGTTAAGCAAATTTATATTTGTATTTAAAATTTCAAATCGAATTCGAATATCACTATATCAAATTTTGGATTGAATCAAATTAGAATTTAAAATTTATCTAATGAACTCAAATCGAATTTGAATATCACACGTACGTGTAACCTTCTAATATAGGGCTATTATTATTATTATTTATCAAATGTAAAACTTATTATTAGAAGATAATAAAATTAACTAATCAAAATTGAGTTTAGTAAAATCTAATCAATTGAATTAAATACAATTTGTGAAATTATATGTATAACTATAAATTGATAAAAATACAGTTGAGTTGAGTGTATTCATATCAAATCAAATTTGACTATATCCCGTCTTCAATATGATTTAAATGAATCCAAATATAGATAATATCCACTTTACTCAGATTTAAACTCAGTCAGTAATCGAAGCTTTTAGATGCTTTTTCAGGCCAATAAAAAATTATCTAATAACACACCTGTACATAAGCCTCTCAATAAAATCATCTTCCTTCATCCTTAATAAAGACTGTCGAGTGTCTTCCCCAAGTGCAGACCAAAAATCCACCAGTGTGTCACAAGAAAGCCTGGCAGTGTGAAGTGCACATGTTTCCCTCGTTCCATGTCCTCTGCCATAATTTGTTAGTCCTTGACTTATCCAACCCCGACCCCCACCGCCACAAGCGTCGGGATAAAGTAGTTCACGCTCCCTTTCCCTTGCATGTGCACTATCAAAAACCTGACGTATAATTTGAAAAGTTAGTAACTAGGAAACAAATGAAATATTGACCTTGAAATGACAAATCACTTTGGCACTTACATTTTGAAGTCCCTTAAGAGACTTTGAATATAAATAGCTGTCCAAAAGTGTCAATATACCATCTCGAGTTGTTGTCAGGCCTCCCCAAGGATGTACAGAAGGATCTTGGGTTTCATCTTGGCAACCATTTGTCCTACTTGATCCTCCATCATCAATACCTTTCGCGACTCCTGTCCTATTGCAGCTAAGGTGCCCAACTCCTCCTTCCTGTTGCAATGACTTTCCATACAAGACAATCTGCAAGAAACCTTCAAGCAATAACCCATTGCATCTAGAGCAGTACATGTTTTTTCGAGCTTGCTCAAAAAGGGTTTGCTTATCAACCCTGAGAAGCTGCTGCCGTGCTTGTGGTGACAACTCGCTCCAGAACTGCCACACAAATGCATAGCACTTTATTAAACTATCATGCTTTCCTATTAGTTTCTAATTAAATTCAGAGGGCAGATAGAATTTGCAACTAACGAAGTTTGGGTTGGTACCAGAAAGGAAATCAATCTCAATAAACAACAAACAACTTCCACTCTAACAGCATTAATGAATGAACAGAAAATTTGGCCAGATCCTAGCTAGTTAACAAGGACTAGCAAACTTTGGGTTAGTACTTAGTACATGGTATGTAAAAGATTTAACAGCTACATACTCAAAGTTCAAATTCGGATGTAACCCCCATTTGTTGCTTAACCAGGTGAGATTGCTGCTGCAATATGTTTTATGTCATTGCAATGATATGTTCAATACCGTTTGGTTTCAGGAGAGGGAAACTACTTCATCCTTTTCAATTATCGGTTTTGAAATCACTCTTACCTAGCTGTTGTAGGCCATTGCCACCTAAGCTAGACATCACATCATATTTTACATTGATCGAACATTGTGTTACATGTTTTAAAGGTTTCAAGAAATGACACTATCTCTGACTATTTTTCTTCAGTGACCCAAAACATTTCAACGCAACTAATTGACCAATGACCAGATGTGCAGTTAATCTGGTTCTAAGAATTATAGGTTTCACCAAAAATAAATTAATTATGAAACATTATCTCATTATACTATTCAAATAATTCAAGTCCAGAAGTAACCCATATATATATAATAATTGAATCATATGTACTACATAATCTCCTTCCAAACTCAAATTATCCATCGGAATGCACAAGGCACCGATTCAACCTCATGAATTCAAATCATTTCAATCCATAAGAATAATAATAATAGCAAATGAATCAACTACCTTGTGGAGCTGATTATAACTAATATCATTTCCATGCTTGGACCAGAACCCATTTGACGAAGCTGATCCATTCGTGCACGCCGACGACAAGTACGATGAGGCATTACTAAATTGATCGTTTCGCTGCGCTAAACCTGGCATCGCTTCAATCTCTTGAAGATGCGTTCACCAACCCTTCCATTCCTCAGCCCCTCCAGCCAGTGGATCCAAAACAATCCGACAAAGACTTAGAAATTAATAACGATAGCGAATCAATGCCCAATTCCTCGGAAATTAACTGATTTTTCCCGCTGATGATCGAATTCGAAATAAAGGCTTTCAAATCTAAGATCCAAAAGAAATACACAATAATCATCCACTAATTATTAGATTGCCTGTGCGATCGAAATCAGAAGACGAACTCTAGAACCGATCTAATAAGGATCGCGGGATATCAAAATTTGTGAGAGACAGAGAGAGAGAGCGTGCGCGCTACACATGTAAAAGGCATGGAAGCGAATCGGAGGCGACGTAGGGGTTTTTGGGTGACGATATTTGGTGGTGTTCGCATATCTGTGAAGAAGAGAAAAAGAAAGAAAAAAAATGGGTGAGAGAGAGAGGGGGGGAGAGGGGGGGTACGCTCTGATGTTAAGGGGCACGCGGTTAAATTCGGATGCGACTGTTACAGGGTCACTTGTTATAGGTGGGGTCGAAATGCAAATATAGATAGTTGATGTGGTGAAATCTGAAATGTTGTTCGAATGTGGGCAGAGTGACGACAGCTTCAAAGATCGCGAGACGGGCGGTGGTGGTGGATCAGCGCTGATTAATTTTTTATTCGGAAGGAGGGCTTTGGGATTTCTGCCATTCCATTTTGGCGACATCCCAAAAGCCGATTCGACATGCTAACGTTAGGGGATTTGGCAATGGGTCGTAGCATTGGCATTGGCTTCCTAAGCCAAAGACAAAATTTTGTTGAAGAAAAATTAATATTTTATAAAATTGATAAATTTCTCAAAAAAAATATGCATTCATTTTATGCATGAGAAAAATAGATAGAGAGAGATAGAGATGTTGCTTGAGACTGACTACTTGATCTTTAGGCTCAAGTATAGGTGCGAGCAATGTCTTCTTCTCTTCTTTTCTTCTTTTATGTTTTGCTCGATGTTGTACGTTCAATATTAGCTCGAGGTTGACATAAATGTCTACTCGAAGTTCTGGATCAAGTGGTAATCTCAAGTAATATTGCATCAATGTGTGGCAGAGTACGTTGATGTAACTATTTCATGTCAATTGAGAACGCGATAATGCCGCAACACCAGTTTTCCATAGCAGTGCCCATAATCTATAAGCCCGCATAGTTGATGGAGTTCACTATATACAAATTAATATTTAATTTATTTAAAAGATAAATAAATGCTTGATTGAATGAAAATGAAATTTGTACCTTAAATCTCTTTTTACATAAAATCTTGACATTCTCCTTTTATCACTATCATGCTAGCTGTCTACAAATTGGATAGCATCGTTGCCCAAAAGGCGCCTCCATGAGGTGAACTATTGACTCAAAGAGATGCAAGAGTTCTAGTAGAAGGCATTGCACCAGTTGTCTCACTAAGGCCATTAGCAACCTGGTAAATTTGGTGTCGAGATCCTCCTCAACACCTTTAAGCTTGTGCGGTGACAATCCTATTCACCTTTGCTTGATCTTAAGATTTCAATATATTTTGTTCTTAATGTTATGTTAGTGATTAGTAAAGTTTGTCGTGTTTATTTTAGTTTTTTTTATTTGACTAGGTTACAACTATCAGTTTAGTTTTCTTTCAATATTATAATTGTTCATTTTAGTGTTTTTTTAAAATTGGACTAGGTTAATACTATGATTTTGTGTTTTCCCCCATATCATGATTATTCATTTTAATATCATGATTACTCATTTTAGTTTCGGATTGTAAAATTAGGGATCGACAATGGATCGTGTTATGTTACCATTAGAATATAATTATTTACATTGTATCTATTATCGATATTTAAAGTGGTGTCATATGTTCATCCATATTTGCGATCTTAAATGTTATCAACTGTTGTACAACAATTAAAATTTTTCATTCCTTATGTTAGAAAATTACTAACAATAAATGGTATATAGTTTATATGATTCGTCCAAAAAGTAAAACTTTGTCTTCATTGAAGCAAAATAAGAGTAATATCCATGAGTTATCTTACATCACATGTCATATTTGTTTAATCTTTGCAAAAATGACTAAATTATTCATATATGGTTATGATGAATCATACCATTCATTTATAAGATAATAAGTTTTTTTGTTGCCTAATAAGAAAAGAGTAAAGGTTTAATATAAAAGTCGATATAAAAATGTTTTCTACGTAAGTTTTCTTTTATAAGATTTCTTCATTTGGAGAGAAACATTATTCTTTAAACTTTGATTTGTTTAAATGGTTTAGAACAATTCAAAGGAAAATTATTGTTTTTGGAACCATATTTATTTAATAAATAGGGATCAAAGATTTAAGTTGAATACCACAAGAAAATTACAAATAAGTAAAGCATGATGGTTAGATCCAAATTAGTGCAAATGCATGGAATGTAAATATATGTAGAACTTTAACTTGGTTTTTCATATCATCAACTATAAAAGAAAAGCGCATAAAAAAATGGTTATTACTAATCTAAATCTAGTAAATAATAATGGCTAATGGCAAATAACATAACTTACCAAGATGTCTTGATAAGAGAAACTGCATAGGAGTTGAAATCATATTACAAAGTGACATGGTAGGCAGCCAAAAAAGGCACTTGCATACCATATCAAAGATGTTTTATGCAATATGGCATACAAATAATACTTATTTATGTGACTTAACTTTTAAATATCATAAAGGATACAAGCTAGGAGAACATATTCAAAAAAAGGGTGATCTAAAAGTAAACAATCAACTCTTAGTACATAACCATAAAATAAAAGCATAATTTGGTGGGAGACCTTTATTCCAAGCCATTTTAGCATAATAAAGTCGAGGTCCATACTCACAAAGGGATTTACAAACATGAATAGCTACAAACAAACCCTTATATATCCATGATTTAAGGAGCTAATGAGTATGAGATGCATCGCCTCCTAAACACACAAATAAGATGCAAATCCTAACAAGTTTCTTAATTAACATTGATGCTACATTCAAGCATAAAAAATTCTAAAGGGACTCCACCTTTAAAATAAGTAAAGTAAACCCACTTATAATAAATGCACCAAGTAATAATTGACTTTTCGAGGTTATGAACTCCAAATCGAGCGCAATTACTGTCAAAACGCTCGAAATGACGAGCACATCACTGTTCAGATGTTTGCATACTCAAATGACCACTCAAACGTAAGGTCAACCAATAAACCCCCGAAAAGTCAACAATTGGGCCACCTGGGGCCCCGACCCGGAATCGGGCCCAAGTACTATCAAAATGCTCACAATCGACGGCTGCACTACCGTCTAGATAGTTGCATTCCAATAGAATGTCTATCTCTCAATACTACCCAAATACGAGTCTTTACAGAGGGCATGTGGGCGAATCTAGCCCAGTCGTAGTGGATGGAGAGAGTAGAAAGAGAGAAAGAAAGAGGTGAAGGGAAGGTGACCAGCAAATGAAGATAGATGTGGCTGGCGGATGATTTTTTTTATATTCTCAAAGTTTTTTTAAAACACGTATCTTCCACAAAAGCAATTAATAAATCTGTCTCCAAACACGTCATCTGTAATAGCTCAAGTCCCCTGTAACACGATATTGTTCGGTTCAGGGCCCAAGCCCAATCCCCGGTTTTGTTCTTGGCAGTGCCACACAAGCACCCTAAAAGGCCTCGTGTAAGGAGAGGTCTCTATGCCCTCTTAAAAGGCACGCTTCGTTCTCCTCCCCAACCGATGTGAGACTTGCAAAGTTCTCAGACTCTATAATCCATCCCCCTTAGGAGGCTCATGTCTCTGTGGGACTATGGCACACCGACCCGGTCCCTAGCTCTAATACCATCTGTAACGGCCCAAGTCCCCCATAGCATGATATTGTCCGGTTCAAGGCCCAAGCCCAATCCTCGGTTTTGTTCTCTTGACAGTGCCACACAGGCACCCTAAACGGCCTCGTGCTAGGAGAGATCTCCACGCCCTCTTAAGAGGCACACTTCGTTCTCCTCCCCAGCCAATGTGGGACTTGCAAAGTCCTCAGACTCTACATCATCTGACACATCAATCTAGTTAATGAATTTGGCAATTCATTTTGGCCCAATATCATGAGCCTTTGAAAGAGGAGTCCCAAGATGCTAACATTTAATTTGATATTTAATTATGGAGGCTCCCAATTCTAATGCTTTAAAAGTGGAGTTTGAAGACGCTAACATTTAATTTGACATTTAATTACAGAGGCACCTAGTTCCCATGCTTGAAAATGGAACCCCAATGTTGCATTAGTCAACGGATTTATTTATAAAGAGAAGAAAACTCATTTAATTCAATTAGGAAAGGAAAATCCAAGAATCAAAGTCTTTGAAGCTGCTCTAGACAACGGTTGGATGCCCAAATTAAGATGTTCTGAAAATTCGAGAATCTCCCAAGGCTCGGATTGGGAATCCAGTCTTAATCTATATCATTTGGAGTCTCGGATTGGAAATAAAGATGCCCGAATTTGATAATATTTAATGCTTGGATTGGACCACATTTAATGCCCGAATTTGACTAGGAGTTCTGGTTTAAGGGATCTGGATCTTTTAATGTCCCAACATAAGGATCCGAATCTCTGCATGTCCCAGTATAAGAAATTCAGATCTTCTAATGTCTCGGTATAAGGAATCTAAATCTTTCAATTTCCCGGTATAAGGATCTTGATCTTCCTATGTCCTGATATAAGGAATCTAGATCTTCCAATGTCTTGGTATAAGGAATCCGGATCTTCCATAGCTATGGTTTAGAGTCCAGATGCTTGGATGAAGTAAAGATGCCCGAATTTGACAAAGTTTGACGCTTGAATTTGACCAAGATGCTCAGATTTAGAGTTATCTTCGAAGCTTCGAGTCTTTAAAGGAATAGATCTTCGACTTTTGGTTTTAACCGAGTTTGACTTTTGCTACAAGAACTATTTCGACCATAACTTCTTTATTACTGTTCAAAATTGAATGTGATCAAGTACGTTGGTCTCCGAATTTCTTCCTCTATTATTTGATGCTAGCCTTGGTACATTTTAAGGTCTTTATTAGAGAAGTCCCTTATCTTAGGTTTTCCTTCTTCATTATGGACGTGGTCTGATTCGATCAAAATGGAGTCTAGCATATGGATGATGATAAAAAACATACCAATATCAGAAAGGGTGAGTGATAAAGGGACATACCAATATCAAGACAGGTGGATGATAATGGAAACATTCCAATATCATGAAAAACGAGCTTTATGGATTTAAAAATAATTTGTAAGGCTTACGAAATTTTAGAGAGAAGCTTAGGGAATCTTGATTGTCTCAAAGGTTCATGGGGCCTATGCAAGTGCTTTGAATGTTTCGAACTCTTGAGAGTTGCTCGCAAAACCTGTACAAAAGATATACACATGATGCATGTATGAATGTAGGATGTTTAACTATATGCGTGAAGTTGTTTTTTTCTTGACTTTGATGGGGGAGCTTAACCCACTGGAGATCCATTACTGTTGGTGTTTGGCTTCGCCTTGTTAGGGAAATATATTAATGTTGTTGAGGAGTTGTTTTATTAGGGAATTGGGGAAGCATTCCAATCCTATCGGGGCCCTTTTTCTTCTTTGGCTAGAGAGTTTGTTCAACTTAGCTTCACTGAGTTAAAGAGCTTGATTTGAGTAATGTCTTCGTAGATGACAGAGCACCTTAGCTGAGTAATATCATGAGAGATCTTGCTGAGGATAAACATTTTATTGCAAATGAGCACAAAAGAATTTTAAATTTTAAAAGCAAGCTTTCACAAAGGATTTTGACAAAAAATAATTTTTGAAACATGATTATGCAATACAATCATAACTTGTTGTCCCCTCATGGGAGTGGTATAAGCATTTGAGGGCATGCTCCACAAAGTTGACTTGAACTTGAGTCCAACTTTGATTAAATACTGGTGCTTCATGGTTTGAGGGTCATGCTGAGGTTAGGAGTATTGGTGTTTCATGGTTTTGAAGGTTCTCGAGATTGAGATTAGATAATAGTCTTGAAGCTTTGGGGTTTTTATTCTCATGGGTTGGAAATGTTGGTACTTAATGGTTTTGAGGGTTTTTAAGCTTGTGACTAGATGGTCTCGAACTTTTGGGGTTTTATCCTAGGTGATAATACTCAATGGCTTTGAGGGCTTTACCTTTAGAGGTTATTTCTTGAAGCTTTACCTCAATCTTGTGTGCTTGAACACTTGCTATTAATAGCTCAAAAGACTCCATTGTCGGAGGTTATTGTTTGGAGCTTTGACTTGATTTGGGGCGCTCGAACACATGTAGCTTTTATGGCTTTGAAATTTACTTGCAATGCCCTTTTGGGTTTTCACTATGCTTGCCTTACATTGATTCTGCTGATCCTTCTGCCTTGTAGATGTCTTTATATTTTACCCTTGATGCCCTTTTGGGTTTTCATCAAGTCCCCTTTTCGGATCGGGAATTTTCACTTTCATTTGACAAAGGCTCGAGGTTCAAGAGTTTATCGAGAAGGGGTATAATAGGCTCAAACCTATTCTAGGCTGAATATGATCTATAATTCAAACTGAACTCTAATGACTCTCTTTTTAATCACTCCTATTCACCTTCTTTTCTCTTCTTTTTTGATGAGATGGACTACATTGTCCAGGTGTAGGGATTTATTCCTATTAAGAGCCTCACTAAACTAATTTTCCTTGAAAATTACCCCAATGGTGGATTTTTTTTCTCCTAAAATTGCCTAGTATGGGGGTTTGATTCAAAATGTTTTCTTTTCCTTTTTCTTTTTTTGTTTCTATGTTCTTTTCTTTATGCCTCATGTTAGTCTTATTGATTTTCTTTCTCACTTTTTATCTTTTTTTTTCCTTTTTTATACCAAAGGTTGCCCCAGTTTGACATAAGTTATCCCAATGAGGGACTCTATAAAGCACCAACTGCCCCAGTATATGTATTGAACCGCCTTTTATAAGAGATTTGATTTTAAGGAACTACCCTAGGGTGAACTATGGATTGGGTAATTTAAAAGGAATCAATATAGGCACAATGAGGACAACAATAATATTATTACGAGGAAGCACAAACGATGGCCACTCCTCACTTTAAATAATCAAATGTTTTTTTCAAGTAGTTCAAAGAAGAGTTATATTCATTTTTGTGACAGAAGGAACTCTATCTGACAACCAGTCAAGCTTTTTGATGATGTCCCTCCCAATGGGAATGGAGTTACCTAAAATTACAATTTTTCGTCTCCTCAATCTTCAAGTTCTCACTTTTATCTTCCTCGAGCTCAAGCTAGTAGTCCAAACTTCCTTTGTTTCATGTGCCCCTATTAGACTGTGATACACACACCATGAGAGTGGACAAGAAAATAACAGATATTGCATGGATAAAATGTGGAAAATGGATTTTGAAAAAATACTTATTGTTAAGGGGCCTTGGCGAACATTAAGAAAAATAAAAAGTCTTCATGATTCACACAACAACAAAACTACATGGTATTACTCGAGCATAGGTGATCCATCATTTCAAAAGTTCGTACGATTTGTTCTTCTCAAAGCCTGAACTACTCTCTTGAATATTATATATCTCTCGATATTATGACCAACTCCTCCATAATGATACTCACATTGAGCTCCCGGGTCATACCATGCTGGTTATGGAAGACTTATCTCTTTCGGTGGTATGGGAGCTACGAAGCCTACTCCTAGTAACTTGAGGTACAACTCTTTCGGTGGTATGTCAACAACAGGACTACATGGTATTACTCGAGCAAAGGTGATCCGTCATTTCAAAAGTTTAGGTTATTTATTCTTCTCAAAGCCAGAACTACTCACTTGAATGTTATATATCTCTCAATATTATGACTAACTCCTCCAGAATGATACTTACATTGGGCTCCCGGGTCATACCATGCTGGTTATTGAAGACTTATCTCTTTCGGTGGTATGGGAGCTACCAAGCCTACTCCCAGTACCTTGAGGTAACTCGGCATATGTCATTGGGATTAGCTCAATTTCTCTCTTTCTCGGCTTGTCTTGATTCTAAATCATTGGTGCAATATGAGCCGTTAATTGTGGTACTTCACGGCTAGTCTTCTGATCGCCTAAACATGTATTTTCTTCTTCGACCGCATGTAATAACTTTTTGGATTCCTATGCCATATCCTCATAGATTGTCCCTTACTTAATACCACTTTCTATTCTTTTTCTCGATGTTATTAGGTCAATAAAACTGATGGTCGCATTCTCTACTAGGTTTTCATAATAAGTCCCTTTCATGGTATTAATGAATAACGTGGTAAGCTCCTTTTCTGTCAACGGTGGTTGTACCTCCATTGCTATCTCCCTCCAGCGCCTCGCATAGTTTTTAAAGTTTTCAGTTGTCCTCTTTTTTAACTTCTTGTAATGTTAGCTTACTAGGGGCTAGCTTGGAAACATACGTGTATTGATTAAAAAAAGTAATTGCAAGAGCCTGCCGTATCATGATGCAATTTTCCTCAAGCTGAAAGTACCATCAAAGGGATCCTCCTGTTAGGCTATCATGGAAACACTGTATCAATAGTTTGTTATTCCCTACATGGGCATCCATCTTCATACAATACATGGTCAAATGAAATTTTGGACCTTGGGTACCATTGAACTTCTCAAACACGGGCATCTTGAATTTTGGAGGTAAGACTATACCAAGAACCAAACAAAGCTCTTCTAGACTGATCAAGCCATAAGTCTAAGTCTTTTTAACTGCTTTTAGTCTCTCTTCATGTTATATTATCACAAGGGACTCAACATTTTCTTTATGTTCTAGGGACTCTAGTACCTCTGTCTCATGCCCCACAGTTTGTGAAATAAAATGGACTTTATTTGGGGTACCCAAATTCATAGGAGTAGGGTCATGAACTGGTGCCTGCATTTGTTCAAGATTCAGTGGTTTCAATGCTTCTTGACTTTGTTGTTGATTTGTGATCCCTTCTCTTAGGTTTATGGATAATCTCGTCATCGTTTCTATCAAACGATTTATTTACCCTTGCAAATATTGGAGATTTCTGCATGCTTCTTGTGGAGTCTGTTCCAAGTTAACCAGTCTTGCCTCTATATTCTCTGCCATGGATCAAGATTGTTGCTCACTTCTTGTAACAGTCAAAGCCACCCGTAGTTCGATATTGTTCCGTTTTGGGCCATTGCCCTTGACTTTTTATTTTTGGTAGTGCCCACTAACACCCCAAAATGCATCATTTAGAGTGGCGCAATGAGTCTATCCGATGATCCTGTCCCCTTTGGCTACATGCTACAGGCACCATGCATGCCCCCACGGTCCCCTGGCCCCTCAAGGTTTTAAACGCGTCGTTCAGAGTGGCATAACGGTCCATCTGACGATATTGACCCCTTTGGCTACAGGCTACAAGCACCATGCCTAGCCCCCTGGCCCCCCTTTTATTATCTTGATTTTGTTTGTTTGTTTGTTTTTTTGATTTTTTTTGGCATCCATGCATACATAGATTTACATGATGTGATGACAACATGTCATGAGTCCTAAGTGTTCATATTATAAGAGTGAGAATGTAAATATCCTATGTACCCTTAAACGTGAAATGCTTGAATAAAGATGTACCTGACATGGGCGCCCATGGAATAATGAGGACTAGCATTGCCTATCCCTAAATTGAATGGTGAATGCTTGAATGGACACTTAAATATACAATAATGAGGTGGTCTATGTGACCAAAAGAATATGTGAGTGGAGTGGAGTATAACACAGGCCCCAAGTGAGCTTATGCTGGGTGTCAATGATATGTGTCTTAGAGTTTATGAACAACATGAAAGAATAAGGCATGATTAGTAAAAAATAGTAAGATAAGGTTAGTGCGAAGGACAATAATATACATCAAGATAAAGTTAATAAAAAGTAAACAATAATAGTCATATGAACAATTGTATAAGACAGAGTTAGTAAAAACAACAAAAATATTTATAAGATAGTATACGAAAAGGATGGTAACAAAACAATATGATTTGATGTGGATGAACCTATCCTTCAAAAGGAATGTTAGAATGGGCAAATAATATGTGGGTCAATGCTCATAATGGGCATTTATTGTTGAATCTATCTTATTCGTTGGTTCCCAAGCCTCCTTAATAGAGGGCTTCATACACCATGGGATTTATCGGAGGGGGGCCTTAAAAGAATGAGCCTTAAAATGGACCTAAAGCTTGAGTGAGGAGTCTGGGGTCCCTTTGCAGATAATGATCAACGTACAGAGGACCATACTAAACTTCACTAACTTAGATCATGACAAAAACCTGAGTATAGGATTATGCGTGATGCAACAATTAGGATAAATAATAAAACACGATTATCATGGCATCAAAGCATGTAAATCACAACTATTATACAATAATGATTAAATGAAGAATGTAAATGAAGAATGTAAGCATTAAACAAAGAATATAAGCAATTAAATAAAAAAACAAAAAATAAACCTCTTAATCATAGTTCTTGGCTTAACTCTCTAACAATCCTCAGCGGAGTTACAAACTGTCATCACCGGATCCCGTTCGGGGGTAACCGCTTTCAGGGTACGATTTCCCTCAACCTTCATTTGAATGGTGATGAAAATAAATAGAGCTGCCATCAATCGTTTTTAGGGTGTGATTGGTCACCTAAAAGAAAAATAATCTATATTGCTAGGAATAGGCTCAAGAGTTGGTTACACGTGAAAAAAAATTAGCACCCAACAATGCTCTTTCGATACCTATCTTAAGAGTTTTGAGGTTTCTAACTTATTTTAACTGCTCGCTTGAATTTGACTAGTCTAAGGCAATGTTGAATTCTATGCCTTAAAGTTTTATTCTTTTTATTTCTCTAAGTTTTTTTTCATGTGTTAAAGTTAGAGTTAAATCCAATTTATCCTAAGCCTCTAAGGGATATCCTAATGGTTTTGGTTTTTAACATTTTTTTCTAATTTTTTTGTTGAAATTAAAGAGTAAATCCAATTTACCTAAAAGGCTGAAAGGATTATAAGGGTTGAATCATTTCTTTTTATTTCTAAGTTTTATGTAAGTTAAATTATCTCTTAAAAGTGAGTCCGAACAATGAGAAAAAGAAAATCTATGAAATAAGAATCAGATTTAAACAATTTCATTCTCGCTTCATTCTAAAAATCCTTTTTTATTTGTTTAAAAAAGAATAACTCAAATTTGTTTTTCTTAATTAAAAATCTAAAAGAAAGGGTCAAATCATTTTTGTTTTTGTTTTTTTTTTTTGACTTTCAGAAAAGAAATTCTTTAGAGAAAGGAAGACTCCTTTTTTAAGGAAGAATTGCTTTATTTTGGAAAAATATTTGAAGAAAATGAAACCTTTTTTTGAAAGCACTCTTAAAAACAACAAAATACAAATAAAAATGTTTGTGTGTGAGAGTGATATACACAAAAATAAAAAGATTTCTTTCTTTTTTTTCTCCTTTTGTTTTTACTATGCTTGGTTTACAAATTACAAATATTGGATTACAAAGCCCATGCTTACAAAATTACAAGTGGCCCGAGGCTAACATTACCCTAATGGCCAATAGGTAAATTAAAATTTACATTAACAATCTAAGTACAATAATGTTGGAATAAATACTCAAACCATCTACAATGCACTTAAACACCAGGAAAAAAAAGCAAGAAAGTAGTACAAAACACTATCCTCAACACATTGCCAATAAACAACAAGGTACGACTTGGCATGAAGGATGTATACCAGATGTAGGTGGAGATTTTCAAAATAGTGTGTAGAAAAAAAAAACATTCATGTGTAAACATTAATAAAGATTCGCAAAACCAGGCATAAGAACATAAAATAAGGCGTAAAAAAGGACACAACAAGCCAAAAAACTAAATTTATTTTAAGAAATGCAAAAACTAGAAAACTAGGAGACGCTAGAGGAGAAAACAACTCTAGAAAAAATGAACAGACAAGGTGTTGGATCAAACCCAGAATTTGGATAATGCTGATAAAACCTTATATAATTTGATCTGAGATCTCTTGTGTTTATTTGATTGTTGCAGAAGATATGTTATTAATCCGGAGATACACTCGTGAGAGCAAAGCTAAGGACAGGATACATAATCCTGATCCGGACAAGAGTGAGTGTCGTCAAACACTTGGTAAATAACTAAGTCACCAATACATACGAAACAAGGAACATTTGTGCGGACTAAGTCAAATTGACGCTAAGTAAGAGTCTTGGTTTACAAGGTCGCACGAAGTAAAAGAAGACACGGAGTAAGGCATCCGAGTCTTCCATACATGCGGAGTAAGGAAGTACAAATGCGGAATAAGGACCCGAGTCTTTATTAGACACGGAGTAAGGAAATTAGATGCGGAGTAAGGAATCCAGACAACTTACTCATACGGAGTAAGGAAGTTACATACGAAGTAAGGAACTTGCATGCGGAGTAAGGAAGCACTGATACGGAATAAGTCATCCGACCCTTTAAGACTCGCCCGGAGTAAGGAACTTACATACGGAGCAAGGAATTTACATACGGAGTAAGGAACTTACATACGGAGTAAGGAATTTACATACGGAGTAAGGAACTTACATGCGGAGTAAGGAAGCGCTGGCACGGACTAAGGATTCCGGTACCAAATAGATACGGAGTAAGAAATCACTGACACGGAGTAAGGTTCCGAGCTTTATTAGCTACGGAGTAAGGAAAATTACACCGGACCAAGAAGATATTGCTTCAACTCAACCGCATTTAAAGTTACCAGCTCGCGGTGTCTCGATGTAAGACAAACTCGTTGAGAACCTAAAGAATCTTACACGTGGATCACCCGGATATGTGGACACAACCTTAATTGTATTTGGGAACTCACAAACGCACTTATACTCTTCAAACCCAAGATCTTGAGCTCGACAAACCGCAGCAGTCAAGGCAGAGAGATTACCGAGGGATAGTTAGTGCTGAATGCATTCCGGAACTACAAGTTCCAAGGTTGTCTCTTAGGAATGTTTTGTATAAATATTCATACTTGTACATTTGTAAAAGAAGAGCTGATTGTGCTTTTGTAAGAAAAGATTAACCCTGTGTATGCACAAGCGGATTTAATTTTTGGGAGATAGAATTTGGCTAGTGTGTGAGTTCATTTGTAAACAGAGTGTAAGAGAGTTTTGCTTCTATTTTGTTGTATTTATCTTGTGATAATAAAAACAAAATACTTCCACTATCCTGGTTATCTTCCCAGTGATTCTATCACTTAACTAGATAAGTGTTTGTGTCTTAAGAGAAAGAAAAGAGTTTCGATAAGAGCCTATTCACCCCCTCTAGGCTCCAAGGGACCATCAAGTGGTATCGGGAGCAAGTTCTATTTGTTCTAAGTAGAGATCCTACTCTTTCAATCTCAGAAATGGCCGAAGAAAGCAAGATGTTATTCAACACTCGCCTTAACTCCGGAGGTGCACAGGAGCCCATCCCGAATCGAAGCGGCGGTGAAAATGTCGACCCACCTCGACTCTGCTGCCGCCGCGCTTCTCAACCACGGAGTTCTGGCTTTACTCGACGAAAGCCCCCAAATTCACACCTGAGCTTTTCTCCCGTGGAAAGCTCGCATGAAGATGTTTATGGTATGCCATGATCATCTTATATGGCCATGTCTTCATCAGGTTATTCCAATTCCGATGACTATCGGAGAACATGGAGTTAGGAGGCCAAAGACAGATCCTGAACTTACCAACGATGAAAGAGCCTGGCAATGCGCTAGTGAAAAGGCTCGGCTTATGTTACATCGTCTTTGGATTCCGAGGCTTTCACGGACGTCCAGGGCTGTACGACAAAAAAAGTCGTTTGGGACAAACCGACAATCCTCTATGAGGGGAGTCGGTCCCAGATGCGAACGTGATCTGTACTCTCGACAGAACTTTGAGAGTTTTAATCATAAACCGGGCGAATCACTCGAAAGCATCTATCGGAGATTCGGCAAGCTCATTCTTGAGCTGAAGACTGTCAATGAGCACTATTCTCAATCCCAGATCAATGACAAGTTCTTTCACTCCTTGCCGAATCGCTACTACTCCAAACAACTCCAGATGCAATCAGACAAGAACTGGCAGTATGTTCCCCTTGAAGAACTATATGGAGAGCTACGGACTCACGAAGTTAGGTTTAAGTACTCTAACCGGGATGAGAAAATAGCTCGGAAAGAAAAGGGGGTAACTCTCAAAGCTACAGAATGTCTAAACATACTGAGGAATGATGATACGGACGTGCCCGAGAATTCGATTCGACGAGGAGGAGGAGGAGATAGCACTTCTCGTCAAATCCTTTGAGCGATTCCTACGGAAAAGTAGAAAAGGGTTCAGGAGACGCTCATCATAATCTTTTCAAAGGAAGGAGCGACCGGAGTCCAGTTCCCAGGAATGCTTCAACTGTGGGAAAACCGGTCACTGGGCCAAGGAATGCAGGTCCAAATCAAAAGTGGCCGAGAAAAGTGACAGGGTAACTCCTCGGCGCTCCACCTTAGACAACAGCAAGAACAAGAGGAAGGCGCTCGTGACAAAATACATGAGTGGCTCGGAAGAAGAGGAGGAATCCTCGGATAATGAGCCAACCACTAAGCCGAACGTCCGCCTCATGGCAAGTCTTGAGGTACCTTCTATCTCTCGAGCTCCTGAGTAAATTAGAATCTCTTAATACTGCATGTGATCATGAAAAGAATGAGAGACTAATAATTACTCAAATGTACAACGATATGGAAAGTCGAATAAACGTCTTGAATTTACTATTAATAGACTCGAAAAGGACATCACTGACTTTATAGGAAAAGAAGCTTGGTATCATGATCTAAGAGCTGAAAATCATTTGTTAAATACCAATCTCTCAGGCCTAAAAGTTATAGTAAAAAGACTCAAAATGAACTGGAACAGGAAAGGAAATAAACCGTAAGTGGCTAAAATCCGGGGAAATAGCCTCTACCTTTAGGATTGATCCCGATGACATTCGAGTCAAACCTGGCCTAGGTTCCTGAGTCATCAACATCCATAGCTCAAGCTACTTGAGTGTCCTCCGGATTTCACTCCTAAAGTAACCAACTTATATCCTGTTAGTACATCTAAACCGTTGGATGGTTTCATTTCAGTGGCACCATAGTTTATGATTATGGAGTCGAGGTCGTTCTGCACTTCCCGAAGCGGTAGCACCCGTAACTAAAGATGAAGGGAAGGCTGCTCAGATTAAAGCCAAAACTGTAGCACCCAAAAAGAAAGACAAGGCTAAGGCTGATGCATCTAGGGCCAAGAGCGCGTCACCCAAACGCAATGGATTAGGCCACAAGGAACAGAGTAGAAAGTCTGTAAAATCTAAGAGACTCGTATCCCCGTTTGTACTTCACATTATAGTGTCTGTTCCATCCGTAGGAAATAGGTCATTATCACTATGAATGTTGGAGTTTATCTCGATAACCGGCTTTGTAATCGGTTTCATATCAATAAAGATCAGTTAAACAAAAAGGGTTCTTCGAGCAAAACAAAATCTAAACCTCGAAGGAGTATCTCTCCCAAGAAAACCCAAATAAAAGAGGTAGCTGAAACTAACAAGCTAAAGTCAACTTGGAGAGCTAAAAGTCCTAGCAAAATCAAATCCGTAAATGTTAACAATACTGCTGCTCTCTCTAACCGCCCGAAACAAGTTTGGGCACCAAAAGTGTAAACTGTTGTCTTTCAAAAGCATCTCTGGAATGCATTGCCGGATCACTTGAAGTTAAAGATCAATAAAAGCAAGTGGATCCTTGATAGTGGATGCTCCGGACATATGACGGGTGATCAGACTCTGCTTGTAGAAGTCAATGATAAACAAGGTCCATCCGTTTCATATGGCGACAACAAAGAAAGGTAAGACTGTCGGGTATGGCACCTTAACTAACGGCGTGTATCAATCACTAGAGTTGCACTAGTCAAAGGTTTAAAGCATAATTTGCTAAGTGTCAGTAATTTATGTGACAAAGGATTCACTGTTTCCTTTTTGTCCAACACCAGTACGAAGAAGAGAAAACTTATCCAGGAGATGTTAAGTTATCCGGATCAAGAGATGGGGACATTTACTCAGGTGGTCTTAAGAAATAATTCTTCCGACCCTGTATGCTTCCTCACTAAAGCATCAAATGAAGACAGTTGGCTATGGCACAAGCGATGCGCACATTTAAACTTTAAGACTTTGTCTAAATTAGTGTCACTTGATCTTGTCACCTGGTCTACCTAAACTCAAGTTCTCCAGAGACTCTCTCTTCGAGAATGCCAATTGGGCAAACAGACCAAACATAGCTTTAAGAGCAAAATCGGTTAATTCAATAACTGCTCCTCTACAACTTCTTCATATGGACCTATGTGGTCCTATATCTGTTCCGTCACTAGTCAAGGCAGATATACCCTAGTGGTTATCGATGATTTCACCAGATACACATGGGTGATGTTCCTGAAATCAAAGGATCAAACTTTTGAGCATCTTGTAGATCTTTTCAATTGGATAAGCAAATCACAAGGACTAAGCATAAAGTGCATCAGGAGTGATCATGGTACGGAATTTGATTTTTCGAAATGAGATCATATTGCTCGAACAGGGCATACGGCATGACTTCTCTGCGCGCCGAACTCCTCAACAAAATGGTGTGGCTGAGCGCAAGAATCACACTTTAGTCGAGGTCGGCAGATCTATGTTAGCGAGGGCAACGCTTCCTCTCGCCTATGGGCTGAAGCTGTGTCCACTGCCTGCTATGTTCAGAACAGAACTCTAATAAATAAATCTACCATGAAAACACCCTATGAGATGTGGAGAGGACGAAAGCCTTCAATTTCACATTTCAGAGCCTTTGGGTGTATTTGCTATATATTGAACAACGGTAAAGAACCCCGAAATAAATTTGAACCAAAATCTGATGATGGGATCTTTGTCGGGTACTCACTTTATAGCAAAGCTTATCGGGTCTTCAATAGAAAGCTTTTTAAAGTTGAAGAATCTATCCATGTGACCTTTGATGAAACTAACCTTGATTGGTCAAAAGTCTGTTCTTTTAGTTCTAATGTGCAGGTCATGGACAACAACGTCGATTATTCGAAGTTTATGAATGTTCCTGTTACACATCTTGACCAACCACGTGGCATCAGCGAAGCACAAAGAAATTATATGGATGATGCTACGGATGACTCGGACTCCGGACTACCATTTAGCTCCGGATATTCTCCTACGGATACCCAAAATTTCGGAGCACCTTCAAGTCCGTCCGGACTAGTTAACACTGAAAGAAACAGTGTTGAAGAACCATCTAGTTCAACTGTACCTCTCAATACGGAAACATCTAGTCCAGACGAAGCTCAACCAGCGGATACAATTGAACCACCTAATCTGGAAGAGCTTCAAATTGTTCATGATCATCCATCACATGCACAGAATTACAGATGGACTCGAAACCATCCCTCAGATCAAGTGATTGGTGATCCTACTGTTGGTGTAAGAACAAGAGCAGCCACCTCCAACATGAGTCTTTACTTGTGTTTTCTATCTCAAATAGAACCAAAGGTGGTAGATGAAGCTCTTCAGGATTCGAATTGGATAGAAGCCATGCAAGAAGAGCTAAATCAATTTAAGAGAAATAATGTGTGGACCTTAGTACCAAGGCCTAAGTCTCAGCAAGTCATTGGCGTTAAATGGGTGTTCCAGAACAAGCTTGATACGGATGGAATAGTAATCCGGAACAAAGCCAGACTGGTAGCCAAAGGGTATCGTCAAGAAGAAGGAATAGATTATGATGAGACCTTTGCTCTGGCGGCAAGACCTGAGGCAATCCAAATGTTTCGGCGTATGCTTCATATGAAAACTTCATAGTTCATCAAATGGACGTCAAGAGCGCATTCCTGGATGGAGATCTTCAAGAGGAGGTGTACATTGAACAACCTCCCGGCTTCATTGAACCTAAGGCAGGACATCTTGTCTACAAGCTTCGGAAAGCTTTATATGGTTTGAAGCAAGCTCCAAGAGCCTAGTATGACACACTTTGTCGGAATTCCTACTTGCTCACAACTTCCAAAAGGGGAAGATAGACACCACCCTATTTCTACGAAAAGAGAAAGGACACACTCGATCGTACAAATATACGTGGATGATATCATTTTCGGATCAACGAATCCGAAGCTTTGTGAAGAGTTTGCTAAGTTGATAACAGGCAAGTTTGAGATGAGCATGATGGGAGAACTGTCCTACTTCCTTGGAATAGAAGTTAAACAATTAAAGGAAAGAATCTTCATTAATCAAGCTAAGTACACTTGCAATCTTAATAAGAAGTTTGGTATGAAAGGTTCATCTCCCGTCAAAACTCCCATGCCTGTCGGTGCCAAGTTAGATCTGGATGTTGACGGCATATCAAGAAATGTGACTGACTATAGAGGGATGATCGGATCCTTGTTGTATCTTACAAGACGTCGCCCGTGAACATTATGTTTGCAACTTGCATCCGTGCACGATACCGGCAATCCCAAGGAGTCACATATGCTTCATGTTAAACGAATATTAAGGTATCTCAAGGGAACGATGAATTTGGGACTCCTGGTACCCAAAGGAGTCCAACTTCACCTTATCCAGGATACTCGATGCCGACTTCACTGGATGTCGCATCGACGGAAGAGCACAAGTGGTAAATGTCGGTTTCTTGAAAATAGATTAATTTCATGGTTCAAGAAGAAGCAATTCCGTATCAACCTCTATCGCTGGCGGAATATATAGCTGTGGGAGTTCTTTGCGCATGCTACTCTGGATGCAAAGTCAACTTATCGACTACGGTTTCAACATGTCATCTATTCCACTCTCATCGCGACAACACTAGCGCTTATTGCTATCAGCAACAATCCTGTCATGCATCCTAAGACGAAGCATATTGAAGTCCAGGATCACTTCAAATACGTGATCATGTTCTTAAAAGTCACATCTCACCTGGAACACGTTGCTACCGATGATCAATCGCCGACATTTTTACAAAGCCCCTACCTGATGCAAGATTCTCCGAACTAATCTTCCGTTTAGGTATGCTCGACTTTTCTACATAGTTTCACCTTTAATTTGCCCAACAGTTTACTTACTATCGGAACACGCATTGTGCTTTTATTGTAAGTGGAAGATACATACTGATTTTAATGCTGATCATACTTACTGATCAACGGCTTCATGCTTCGATATTAATATCAACTTCATTGTGGGAGAATGCTTGCGTTTCCGTAACAGTCGTTTAAGCTAACATGATTAAAGTTTATATGAGTTACCTCTTTCCTGGTTTCATGATCTTAATTTCCACTAATCACCACATGACAATAGCATGTTCATTTAAATTACTCTATTAACATGTATAGTTGAAGAAATGAAATGGGTTAGCTCGGAATGCCTGGTGGATGAATATTCAATCACAATCTGGTCACCACGAAGTATAGTTTTCTAATAAGATAGACAGTCTTTGAATTCTATAAACCGGAAATGTCAATCGAGAGGATTGCACAATCTACGGGGGAGAAAATGCTTTATATATTATTCAAGAATATCCCCCGTATATGTCTCATGACCTCTTTCCTGGCTATCTATTTGAGGGGGAGCTTTTCATTGAGAGGATTAAATGATCTACGGGGAGCAAATTGAACCCCTAATATGTCTCGGATACTCCCTCCTCTAAACTTTTACTTCCGGATTTGACAGGACATGCAGTTTTGAATCAAAAAAGTGGCCTGCTTGGATATATTTTCTTTCTTCAACTATGCATTTTAATCGACTAATCACCTACTTACTTTTGACATGTGTTCGCTACCCATTTTTCACTCATGAATCCTAAATTGGCCAAATCATATGATCTTTAATTAATCTTAGCTACGTTGTTCAGCAAGACGGTTTCGCTATGTTGACCTATATGAACTTGTGTATGGTTATCCGACATATGCCCCGATTCAAGAATATTGGTCATTCTCACGTATGTATATGTCTCTTACATCTCCTGGAATGCATAAGTTCTGTTTCTCATTAGTTCGGGTTATGTCGTTTTTCTGATTATTTTCCCTAATTCGTACTAATCCTTGCTGTTAAGCTTTTGTATTTTCGATTCATTTTTTTTTAAGCAACAGGTTCAGATTCTCTTTGCAACCTTATCGATAAATCTAGTCCATAGTCTTGGATTTGAAGTGTTGTGGTACTTCTCTTCTCTTCGACTTATTGACTGCAAAGGAATCTACTTTACTCTCTCACGGAACTCTGTCTACTACGGACAGGGTCTACTTTTCATCCGGATACTCTTCCTCGACTATTATTTACTCCGGATGAGTGTCGGTTCATTCCTC
This sequence comes from Taxillus chinensis, assembly GCA_023512835.1. NCBI lineage: Eukaryota > Viridiplantae > Streptophyta > Magnoliopsida > Santalales > Loranthaceae > Taxillus > Taxillus chinensis. The sequence continues at coordinate 35,548,094 of CM042088.1, read as the reverse complement.
CGAACTCCTGACACAGTTTAATTGCGACAATCCAAGTCTTCCTATATGTCGCGTGCTTTTGAGGAGAAAACATGATGATTCATTAAATGCAAATCTCGGGATGCACACACACTTCTTTGGATGGCAACCAGCTGTTACACTTACTTAGTCATGCGGTCTCCACGACATCGTTTCATTCGGAGGCGCATCGATATCCAGACTCATGACATCAGCCTGTCAAGTGGGTCCCTATTTCACTCGCACATTCCTAGGCCGTGACATTTGCGGATTCGGTCTTATATGTACTGATCATTCCTGCGAAGCACGAGTATTACTCATTTCAAATCCCTAAACCTCTCGTTGCTCCTTCCATCCCCAAGACCCCACCTTTCCTCTTGTCCTTCAAATTTCATTTGCAATGGCACCCAGAATCTCTCTTTCCGGCGTTAATCCTGGCCATCTGGTTGATTGGAATGCTGTTTCTAATCCTCCGGATTAGTTTTTCCAGCTTCGCCCTCTCCTTGAAGCCTCGCATATACTCAACCTGATCTCCAATCCCGTCGATCTTCTTATCGATGACGTCCTTGAGTATTACCAACGGATTCGTTGCACCACCGATTCCATAACCTCTTATGTCCGCGGTGAATCCATCATCATCACTCCGGCCGTTCTCCGCGTTGCTCTCCACCTACCTCATGGTGAACCACAGCGCCCAGATGCCGATCCAATGGCGGTTTCTATGGGTTGCACACAAAAAGGCAAGGAATACAAGGTGAAATCCTTCCAAGGTCGTTATCGATGTATGGCGACCATCTTGAGTCGACGCTTATCGGCTCGCATATCCGCCCTCGACTCCGTTCCGTACGACCTTCTCCTGGCCATGTACGGCGTTTTTGAAGGTCTTCCGATGGATTGGGGGATATTCTTGTTTCGGTTCTTTGCAGAATGGTCCCAAGAACCATTCCTTCGGGCGCATCTTCGACATTGTCTTCCCGGCATCTTAATCCGGACCATTTCGCCCGATATGATCTTGTTCCATTTCCTCCGGCTTATTACTTTCGTTATCTTATACCGGATGGGAACATGACCGCCCGCCAACCATCTGCCGCTCTCCGCATACTCCCCGCCTCGGAACAACAAGGCGGTTCGTTGGTGACCCCTCCGCCGCCCAAGCCCCCGACGTCGGTTCGCACCCGATCCTCCCGGATTCGGTCCGTTGCGGCACCCTCTCGTTCTCGGGCCTCCCGGCCACGGTGTTCGTGCCGACCCATCCGAGGTTGCGGGGCCCTCTCGGCGCGAGTGCTCCTAAAGCTGTTTCCTCGGCCCCTCTGCGCGGATGTCCCCACTCCCTCCTCCTCCTCCTTCTTTGCCGCGGTTGATACCGCTGTTGCGGCCGCCACTGCTGATGTCCCAGCCTCTTCTCCGGAAGCCCCTTTGCCTCCCCTATCTTAACCCCGAGATTACCTTGACCATCTCTCCGCCGACACCTTAACGGACCTATGGCTCCGCTTTAGCCTTTCCCACTCTGCCTCCATTCCTGACAACGATCTCCAGGTGTTTTACACACGCCATACCCAATCCCCGGAGACAATGATCATCTAGAACTTGGATCACGGCTTTCTTACGCCGGCCTCCATTCCAGATGTGGCGTTCACTACTCCCTCCAGCCCAGCCCATTTCGCCAGGGGTCCTTCTCCTACTAAGGCTGGCCCCTCTTCTCCTGCCGCTGTGATTCCCGTGGTTGACTTATCTGGTCAAAGCTGCTCCATTGCTCCGGATGCCTCCAATGCTCCGGATGCCTCCGATGCTCCGGATGCTCCTCTGCTGCTGCTGATACTCCTGCGGGACTCCTCTGCCCAACGCACTCCTGCTCCTGTTCATGCGGGGGAGTCCTCCAAAGCTCCGGAGTTGGTCCTTGGGCGTGCCTCTTTTGGCACGGTCCACTCCGACGCTGTGCTTTCCGCCTAGCTGGACCGACACGCCCAAGCTCAAAGCGCCCAAATTTCCGCCATCGCTGCCAAGGTTGATGCCCTCGGCGCCCAACTCCTCTCCGCTCTCACTGACTCCTCCACTTCAATGGAGCAGAAAATGGATTTCGTCGCCTCGTTCGTCCATTCATTGTCTACCTCCTTCGCGGACCTGGCGCACATGATGGCTCGTCCTCCCGTTGCTTCCCGGCGATCTGCCAAACCGGGGGAGAAAGTGTCATCTGATCCGTCTGCTCCTTCTGCACCACAACCATCTACTCGGACTGAGAAGCGGCCTGCCACTTCAGTGCTTCAGGGAGTTAGAATTCCCAAACGAAGTCGCTTCTCTCAACCAAGCTCCTTTACTATAGCTCCGGCTCCTCCTCCATCCTCCTCATCCGCAGCCCGACACCTTCCTCCCATCATATGCGGCGTTTGACCCTTCGATGCGGATGGAAGTGTTCGCAAAGCAATGAAGTCCTAACGGCGTCTTCTGAGAGAGAAGATGTCTTTCCGAAATGTACCCTTTCTCCCCGGACGACATTCGGACTCTTTGTTTGGAGAAAGGACTCTTTACTACGAAGACATTGACAACTTCTCGAGAAGTGCTAAAATGGAGATGAGGCTGTTTCCATCTCTATACAAGGACGGGCACTTGTTTGAAGTTACGTCGTCTTTGGAATGAAGGCTATCTTCCCGGTGTGGATCTAATTCAGTCCTTCATCGACAGAATCACGAGATAATAGCAAGCCATGGAAAACTCTCTCAACTATCCTCATTCCGTACTGGGATCATGACGCCACACTTCATGATGGGCTGTCTTCATGATTCGGTCCAAGCAAATGATTCTCATTGACTCTCATCGGATAGTGGAGCACTTTGTAAGAAAGAATCAATGGGAACCACCGTGTCTCAGTGATCAAGCCGTGAAGAAAACCGGTTTATATGAAGAGTTGGGCATCACACCCTTGGGTCCAACTGAGAAGTCAAGGCGACATTCCGGGGCAAGAAGCAAGTGCCACAACAATGGGATGGAGATAGGCTACGGGGCCTTTGTCTATTACTTCATCAAGTCCTTTTTGACTGTGGACAAATCGTGGAGCTAACACACTACTTATACGATGGAAGCGACAAATGGAGCTTAGAGAGAAGGCAAGAACTATGATCTTCAAGTATAGTAAGCCTTATGTACCTTAGTGAAAATCTTGTATTAAGGCTGAATTGTACTTAGTTCTTGTTAAATGAAATTGGTTGTGATGTATATTCCGTATGTTATCTTTTTGCTAGCTTATCGGATCGGATTACAAAAGGGTTTGGGCATATCCATAATTGGGGGAGATTGTTGGATCAAACCCAGAATTTGGATAATGCTGATAAAACCTTATGTAATTTGATCTGAGATCTCTTGTGTTTATTTGATCGTTGTAGAAGATATGTTATTAATCCGGAGATACACTTGTGAGACCAAAGCTAAGGACAAGATACATAATCCTGATCCGAACAAGAGTGAGTGTCGTCAAACACTTGGTAAATTACCAAGTCACCAATACATACGGAACAAGGAACATTCGTGCGGACTAAGTCAAATTGACGCTAAGTAAGAGTCTTGGTTTACAAGGTCGCACGAAGTAAAAGAAGACACGGAGTAAGGCATCCGAGTCTTCCATACATGCGGGGTAAGGAAGTACAAATGCGGAATAAGGACCCGAGTCTTTATTAGACACGGAGTAAGGAAATTAGATGCGGAGTAAGGAATCCGGACAACTTACTCATACGGAGTAAGGAAGTTACATACGGAGTAAGGAACTTACATGCGGAGTAAGGAAGCACTGATACGAAATAAGTCATCCGACCCTTTAAGACTCGCCCGGAGTAAGGAACTTACATACGGAGTAAGGAACTTACATACGGAGCAAGGAATTTGCATACGGGGTAAGGAACTTACATGCGGAGTAAGGAAGCGCTGGCACGGACTAAGGATTCCGGTACCAAATAGATACGGAGTAAGAAATCACTGACATGGAGTAAGGTTCCGAGCTTCATTAGCTACGGAGTAAGGAAAATTACACCGGACCAAGAAGATATTGCTTCAACTTAACCGCATTTAAAGTTACCAGCTCGCGGTGTCCCGATGTAAGACAAACTCGTTGAGAACCTAAAGAATCTTACACATGGATCACCCGGATATGTGGACACAACCTTAATTGTATTTGGGAACTCACAAACGCACTTATACTCTTCAAACCCAAGATCTTGAGCTCCACAAACCGCAACAGTCAAGGCAGAGAGATTACTGAGGGATAGTTAGTGCTGAACGCATTCCGGAACTACAAGTTCCAAGATTGTCTCTTAGGAATATTTTGTATAAATATTCATACTTGTACATTTGTAAAAGAAGAGCTGATTATGCTTTTGTAAGAAAAGATTAACCCTGTGTATGCACAAGCGGATTTAATTTTTGGGAGATAGAATTTGGCTAGTGTGTGAGTTCATTTGTAAACAGAGTGTAAGAGAGTTTTGCTTCTATTTTGTTGTATTTATCTTGTGATAATAAAACAAAATACTTCCACTATCTGGTTATCTTCCGCAGTGATTCTATCACTTAACTAGATAAGTGTTTGTGTCTTAAGAGAAAGAAAAGAGTTTCGATAAGAGCCTATTCACCCCCCTCTAGGCTCCAAGGGACCATCACAAGGTATGTTGAAGAAGGACACACAACAACACATTAAAAAAAAGAGACAACAAGCCAACAAAGTAAGAGACACTGTAGCACCAATGAAAACAGGTGTGCAAACACCAATATAGACTTCTGTTGCGTTCTTTTCATTCTTCGTCCCTTTTTTATTCTTTTGCTAAACTCACATTTAAACTAGACCACACGAAATGAAGACAACAAAAATTTATCACACACTGAATAGAATGAAAACGTGTAAGAGAAAGGATAACAACATGACTATAAAAAGCATGTGAAAACCACAAAAACAGAGAAAGTAAAAACATGACAAAGAGAAAAACATGAGAATGAAAACGTGTTTATTCTTCTTCTTCACTCATCCTTTTTTTTATTGTTCTTATTCTAGACTAAGAATATGTAAAGTGTTTGTTCTGTTTTTGTTTCATTCTACTTTCACACTAAACAGAATGAAAACATGAGAAGGGAAGATGTTTTTTTGCCTTGTAAAGGTGTTCTTTTTGTTTTTGTTTTTTTATTTGAAAACATGTATCCACTGACCTAATTTAAGGAGACAACATGCCCATTAACAACACACAAATAGGTATGGTAGTAAACAAATATGATAATCAAAGACCACACAAAGCAAGGCAAAATAAAAAAAACCAACCACACGATCAAAGGAATTGCCTCTTTTCCCAAGCTGTCTCCTTTCTTCCAAGCTACGAATTGGGATATCTTTTTCCTTGAACCATAGTCAATTGGTATGACATATTGGGACTCCTTCTTGAGAGCTCCTCGTCGTCCTTTACTCGCCCAATGTCCTCTAGCTCGGACGAGGATGGATGGTGACTCAAAAGGGATTATGGAGAAATGGGTTATGCTCTGCCTGATCGATCAAAGAAATTCTAGCCAAGGGGGGCAAGGTGTCACGCCCTGAACGGCATGGTACTAGCGGGCATCTCCTGAGTGGCGCGGTGCATGCTACTTGCGAGAGGGGCAAGGCGGAAAGCGTAGGCTGGTGCGGACGGGATAGGCTCCACGATAGTTCATGCAGGAGATCAATGGAGCCCTTTTGGAGTTCAAACATACCAACCTGGTTAAATGCAGGGAGTACGCCGCTAGTCGAGGACTTGACAATGAAGATGAGACTTGGCCATCCCTACAAAAACTGGTCGAGAATTGGAGCCCTTCTCTTAATGAGCCCAAGGCTGGGAGAAAGCAGTCTATGTGTGCCCTGATCGGTATGGCTTACTTAGAGCATCCACTAGGGTGATTGAGTGTTGCACGGGTGAAAACCCTGACCCCGTGACAAAATGGTATTAAAGTGGTTATAGCATGTTTCCAAAAAATCTCACCAAGGCACTCTCACAAGAGATGTGTGGTTCCTAATCCCAAGTTGGGAGGGAGCCCCTAAGAGATGGGGGTCGACCAGGTGAAGGTCTTGCACACATCGCATCCACCAAGTTGTTAGCCACCGAGCGGTGATAGAGTACCTAAGGATGGGACAGAGTGGTACTACGGGAATCGAAAGGAGTGTGCCAAACAATCGTGGTTCCTCCAAACTTGTTGGACGCAACGAGAGAGTTGCGAAATCAAGTGGGGGGGGGGATGTCATGCCCCGAATAACGTGCTGCTAGCGGGCGTCTCCTGAGTGGCACAGGTGCGGAGGGGTAAGGTGAAAAGCGTAGCTCGTGCGGACGGGATAGGATCAATGACGGTTCGTGCGGGAGATTAATGGAGCCCCTTCGCATTTACCAACCCGGTTAAATGCTTGGTAGTACACCGTCGATCGAGGACTTGACGATGAAGTGGGGTCATCCCTACACAAATTGGTAGGGAATTAAAGCCGTTCTCTGATGAGCCCAAGGCGGGGCAAAACCGGTCTACGTGTGCCTCTTATTGGTATAGCTTACTTAGAGCATCCACCTGGGCGACTGAGTGCCACACGGGTGAAAACCATGACCCCGTGATAGGGGGCTCTCGTGGGTTCGGTAGAGGAAGACGAGGGATTTTTTATGTTTTTTTTTTCTGATTTTGATCAGAGAGGGAGAGAGCCCATGTGCAATTGATTGGCCATGGGGTTTATATAGGGGGTGGAGTTTAGGGTTTGAGGCTCAATTTGGGGGCGGTGAGAATGCGGTTTGGTGATGGGTTCGGCATGGTCCATCATCTGGCTTGGGTGGGGTGCCTTGGCTCGGGTAGAACAGGTCATGGGCAAGGTGTGACGTGGGCTATAGCTGGCAGGACATGGTTGGACGGACTCTGCTATGGTCCTTCGAGTGCGGTGGCTAGAGGTGGGGAAGGATATGGTGTGGGTGAGAGAAGAAACAGAAGAAGACAACACATGAAGAGCTAATGCTGAATTAAACATGTAGTGGTGAATTTATTTTCTTTTTTTTTTATTGTTTTTTCATTTTTGTTTTTATTTTATTTGGCTTGAACAAATTAAAGGATGACACGTGGACTGGGATAGGTAGGAAAGAAAAGAGGGTGGTGGCTAGGGTTTCCACTTTTCAAATTGAATAGTTTTAAATTATTATCTTTAGGTATTTGAAATTGGGAAGGTAACCCAGGTTTCAAAACAATCATAAGAAAATTATTTTTTGACTCGGGATATCATGAGTAGAAAAGGAAAATAAAGTTTGTGACCTGATCCTGGAGTCTTGTTTTGAATGTTGATTATCATTTGACTACCGTTAACGGTCCATACACGATTTTGGCCATAATTTCTTTATTTGACATCGAAATTGAATATGGTTAAAATTATTGATCCTCAAATTTGATTTTCTATCGCCTTAGACTAGCTTCTTGGCCTCTTGAAAGCCTTTCGAATAATTCATTAAAGTTGCGCCCTTTCAATCGATCAGCACGTTGTTTTATTTGCCTATACAAAACGAGTAATAAATAGGGAAGAAGCATGAAGTTGAAATGAATGTGTATTTTCAACTCGAACAAAATAAGGTCTAACACCAAGTAGCCCCGACCCAAGCTACAAAGCTAACCAGGCCCAACGGCCCATGCCAACTCACAAAAACATGGAGCCCAAAGAGCAAGGCCAGCCTAAAAGAAGAAATTTGGGCAAACCTAGGAAAAGAAAAATGAGGCAAGCCCAAAGCCAAACATAACAACTAGGGCATCCCCTCAGCTTCCCATGAGAGCCGACAGAGGGCTGACAAAGAGAACAAGCTGACACAGGTAGGCAAAGATGCATCAACGACCAAATACGGCGCTGCAACCTCCCCAAACACCAATGCAAGCTAACCACCAAACATTGAGACCCACCACGAATAACTGCCCTCCACCGATGAAGCCAAACAACACCAACTAGAGATGTGTGCACCAAAAGAGAAAGCCGCAAAACGTTGGATGACAAATGAAAAAACGATATGTATACCAAATGCAAGAAAGATAATGAAAAAAAATCATTCTAATTCTCATGTGAATTTCATCCCCTTACTCATTTCATTTCCCTCAAATTCATTCTTGCATCAAATGAGCTATTAATGTCAGTTTTGACCAAAATAAACTCTGACAAGTATTTAATATTCCTAAGATCCCAACAAGGTTCTCTTACAGGTTACCTGAATTTATACAGAGATGGGAGATAAATCCGTATACTTAAAACTTCCTTTAGTTTTAAACTCTTAACAAAAAGCAAGTGGCTTACTTAAGAGATTAATCTCAAATGCGTTTGTTTCTTGGGTGATGTCTTAATGTCATGTGCGGAATCATGTTAATAGCAAGTATGTAAAGGAGTAAAAGACAAAGACATATAATATACGTGGTTCGATTAATGTGATTTACTTTACGTTGGTGAGAGTGTACCTATGCCGAGTCCAATCTACTATGTCCTTTAATATAGTAGGATTTTGCCCTTGTTACAACAAGATTAACTCTCTGCTCTTTTAAATGCAATTACAAAAAATAGTATTACTTCAGAACTTACTTACTGTGATAAACTATTTATCGTAATCTAGTCTTACTTACACAACAGGTTGCATCTCTTAACCTTCAACAACTCTTTTGGCAAATCACTATCTCGCTTCATTTAATGCAAACAAATAAGGCTTGATAAACTCAATGTAAATTTGCCTCTCAAACTTTTTCTCTTTGTTTTCAAACTTCTCTCTTTTCTATGCCTTAGTATCTCTCTTGATTCTATGCGTATGACGCTAACCAAACGTGAGTTATATCCATTCCTTTTATGCGACGGTCATTGCGCAAATCCATAAGCTAAGGTTAGCAATATTCCATCTTTTATCTCCACCGTTAGTCATATTGCTCTAGCCTCGGATAGCTTCCACGTATTTATTCTAACACTTTAAATACTTCAGGTATATCATCAGAATAACCTACTAAGAAGACGTCCTTATCCGCGTTTTAAACCTTGATCGGTCATTCCCTCGAAGATAAGCTGCGTCATAGCCTCAAAGATACACTCCATAGATGTGCTACGATCTTGAGTCGAACCTTCGGATCTTGGAATTGGTGTCTCCAATTTAGAGCCAACGATAGTCTAATCTTGATTTAGTGCCGGTGACAATCTGATTTTTGAGTCTACAAGTCTTTGAGTGTCCGAGTCTCTAGTTTAGAGCCAGCAACCAACGAAACTCTAACTTTGCTAATCTTTGACTTGTCTTATCGGATCTTGAGTCTTTGACCCTTCGAGCTTTGATTCTTTGAGATCGCTACTCTTTCATCGACTGAACACTAGAACATTGATACTTTGGATCTTCAAGTCTTCGACCCTACGGATCTTCGGGTCAATCAGAATACTTAGGCGGATTATATTAATAAACACAATACATAATTAAACTCCCTCTACGTGCTCAATCTGAAAGATCACTCTACAAAGTTATCCAACTAAATACAAGTATACGACTTATCCTGTTGCCCTCTTGCTCAACACAAACTGTTGACAATAATGACTACCCAAAAAGGCTGCGGGAATAAATCCTAAAACTTTTATTTTCTTACAATACCCATAAAATATTGTTTTAAAATTCTTGCTACAAAAAATTTCTTGATCTCTATATTTTATTTTCTAAGAAAAAAAACTAACATTAAAAACTTAATAAATTCTCTCATAACTAAGATAGGAACTAATTTTAGACATTATAATAACACTAATCCTCCGTATTCCTTAACTCATTCCTAATAACTTAAATCATTTATTTGTTTATTTTGCTACCCTAGGTAACAAGTGTCCAATATTGTATCCTTTTTTCAATAATTCCAACTAACCTTTTCTTTAAGTTTTTCTTTAAATCAAGACTTGTTTGAACCCTCTTTATGCATTATAAAAAGTTGACAACGAGTATGATAATATTCTTGAATCTCAAACCATGCATGCAACAAAAAAGTTATGTTAACATATATTTGAGGGAAAATAAAGCATGTTAGTTGCTAAAAAAGAGCACTAGGTACCCTACCTTAATTTTGGTTACTAGAGCCCATTTGGAATGATTATATTATTTTTAAAATTATTATTATTTTTTAAAACAATAAGCCTGATGAATTTAAAACTATTTGTGAGTGATAAAAATTAATCTGAACCTACAGTTTTTAAAAACAGCTTCTCGTATTTAGAAGGTTCTTTCTCTAGCCTTCCCAGGCTCTTCTAGGCCTCTTAAGATCATTGTGTGGCTTCTTTTCTAGCTCTAATAATGGTGAAAAAGCCTCTTCCTTCAAGCTCCATGACCCAAACTCAATGGTTATCACACACAGGCCCTTTATCTCACCTTGCTCCTTAATGGTTTTGAAAAATAAGGAGGAAAGGTCCACTGCTCTACTAGAACCATTAGCTCACACACATGGTGCCCCTCCAACGCCTCTAACTATATCCACTCCGTTCTTTCTTTCTCATTCCTCCGCACTACCTCTCTTTCTACTTCTCTACTCCTTTAATTTTATTTCTTCGATTTAACCCCCGGTGCAACCTTGAATCCCAACTCTCATGTCTCTCCTGATCTTAGAGCATTAATAGTAGACTAATTAAAGTTTTCAATAAATTTACCTATATGAAATAATATTAGCTAAAAATTATACTTAAAATTTATATTTTAACTACAAATTTTGTTAATATTACAAACTTCGAGACATTAGCTAGCTAAATCTAACTAAATTTAACTAACCAATACTTCAAAGTTTAAAATTTTAACAAATTCATAGTTAAAATATAAATATCGAATATAATTTATAATTAATATTATTTCATATATATAAATTTATTAAAAATTTTAACTAATCCACTACTAGTGCTCTTATGCTTTCTCATAGCTCACTCTTTTCCAGAATAGCAATAAATGTAGGAAACATAGGAAGACATGGGACTAAAATACACCACCAGGCATCTTTTTCCAGAATATCAGCAACACAGGTACCTAAGCAATAACTTTGACGGCTGCAAAGCAAGTAGCTGCAACAAGTGGTGAAATGTCTCACGGGTACTTCCAACATCTATAAGGTTGCCGGCCGGCAATAGTTCTTGGGAGTGGGGGCCGAGTGGACCCAGCTGACAGGAGAGGGGTTGGGTGTAGTCTCTAAAGTCAGCCTAATTCACATCGAAGGGGGCTGGTTATGGGTCTACCAAAGAGAATCGCAAAGGACTCCCCTAAAGGTTGGTTAAGAGAAGGGGATAATTTCCTATGGGGGTTACCATCTAACTTAAAGAAGCAGGATGGTCCACTGAAGAACAAACTCAATTTGGGTCCCAAAAATGGCAATAGAGGGCTCCGCAAAAGAAGCAAAAAAAAGAGAGCTGAGTTTCGAGGTGCAGCCTGACAAAAGGAGTACAAGTGAAGTGAGGTTTAGGCTTGGATATCAAAGACGAGTTTTTCTTCTTCACACTCTTGCCCATGGTGGAAAGCAAGTTGTCATCGGAAATCATATTTACTGGACATTGTTCAGCTGTAATCATACAATGAGCACTGAAAACTTTGTAGCACAACTACATGTCAGTATATCGCAAAGGAAGAAAGAACTGAAAAATATACAAACACATGAAGCTTCGTAAATTAACTGCTTAGACGAACCCCGGGGATATAAATATAAAGGCTATGGGCAAACACAAAATTTGGCCAACTAGCCTGCAACCACCAGGACACAGTTGCATCCAGAAAGTAATCAGGGCACCACCGATTTTAAGCATACAGGAACTCAACCAGTAGCGTAGGCGCCCATTAAAATCAAATGACTTTTATGTACATAGCTGGTAGGGGAAGCATCGATTGTTACTTCTGTTGTAGCTTCTACGTTTCTGGACGAGCTATGTCCTCTAACAAAAAGTAAATTTAAGTAAGGAAAAATTATTCATATAGAAGCTGTTATTTAAAAAAAAAGTGCAACATGCAGCATCCAAAACGATTCTTGGCTCTTCCAACTGGGAAATACAAAATAGAGAGTAAGGATTGGCCTGGAAAAACTAGTCTTTGGGGACTCAGAATATAATCTTGAAATGAAAATGAAAATTGATTGTGAAGAATCCTTTAAATAAAAACTATAACTTCATAATCCCTTGCAATCAAAAACTAGGTGCTATTTATAATTGATAACTACCTAGATTAAAAGCACAAACAAAATAAAACAAACTGAAACAAAAATAAACCTTCCCTTCGAACTACAAAAATCTTGTGAAATAGGCTCTGTGTTGGGAGAAAAATGATCAAATGAATCTAATGAATTTATATATGTCAGAAGTTCATCATATCTCACCTAAATTCAAATCAAACAATAAGAATAAAAATAAAAATAAAAAACAGAAAATGCATCATAACACAGCTGGTACTCATAACTAATAATCACCGACATCACTGTATGCATCACGGAGAACATGGTATCAACTTACTACTCACAAATATTGACAGTCGACTCACAAAAGGGCATGGTTCAACCATTCTAGAGGGAAAACACACTCAAAATTATGAAACCATAAAACATGACATTTTCAAAAGAACATTCAGTTCAGTTCAGCCCAAATATAGCCATTCGTCTGAGAAACAAGTAACCAAGGGGTGGATATATGAAAGCAATTAATGTGTATCATACCATGTCAAACATCATTTCTAGTCGGCAGATACTTATTCAACACATGGAAGGCTTTTTACATATTCTAGTGTTTTATTATCCATTCATAATAGTATTAACATTTTATAAATTAGTGAAAATTAATTTCAAGTTTGCAATTCTACTATTATGATATTATCAATGACAAAAAATCCTGTGAGCAATGATGGGAACAGAAATTATGTGTTCAAGACTTCATAATCTTTAAAAACATATCCTTCCATGACAAAAGATTTACATAGCAAAGACAATCAAAAAAACATGAAAGACCAAGCATAACACGTATGAAATTTTCTCATAAAAAAAGAAAGAAAGAAAGAAAGAAACAGCATTGAAATGGGTTCAGAAAGTTGCAGCATTAAGAAAAAAAGAAATCAAATATGGTTCCTGAAAATTTTAAACTTGTCGGATGCTTTTAGAACTAATGAATATCAATAAATATATATATATATATATGTCCAAAAAGATAATATGATTTTTTGCCTATTTTTAAAAATGAAATCAATTAAGTTGTCATGAACATGAACACACCACTTAAAATTAAAAGACAATGTGCATACTATGTGCTGCCTCATTTATTTATTCATGCAAAATAATATTATTATTTTGAGTTTGCAATTTCACTGTTATATCAATAGCAGAAGATAGCGCATTGAGCTTATACTATTTACACAAAAATTTAAAACACAAATCAGACTATCCAAAACCACTTCACGAGAAAAAACATTGCAGCACAAATCATACCAGATATGGTATTATCATATTTTATGGATCAATCAGTTCGATGATTTAAAGAGACCAATGAACATTAATCAAATGAAGCATTAGATAACACAAGTCAATTGACTTGTTAAGAACAACAAATAAATCCGTTGAAAAAGAAAAAAAACAGCATAGAAAAACAAATACAGATCCTGGAGATATTGAGTCCGTAACATATAACCACAAACTAATCAGTTGGATGACTTCAGAGATCAATGATTATCAATTAAATAAAGTCAAATTCATTGAAATCAGGACTGCATAAAACAGTAGTCAAGTCAATTGTGTCATTACAAACACAAAATAGAATCAAAAACTTTCAAACGATCAGTCAGTAACAGAAAAATAGTTGCTTTCTAAATAGCAACCACAATTGAATTTATTGAGTTCATCAAAAATTTCCAAACACAAACGCACTTTTGGAAACACCGTTGGAATTCAGAACGTTGAAGCATTAAAAACAAATCCGATACCCAAAGTTCCTGAAACTACAACAGATCATCATAAATGAAGCAACCAATGGATAACAAAATTAACTCATTCCAGAGCAAAGACAACTGAACCTGCGTTTATGAAATATCTGTCCAACCTGCTGAAACGTCTGAGGTCAGAGCATCACAGCATACGAAAACAAAACAAATTACTATAACAATTGTCGTAATTAATAAATTAAACAATCAATCAATTTGATAAAGTTAGAGATCAGTGAGCCAATGAAAAAAAAAACTAGGAGACAAAATTAAGGTTAAAACAAAACATATTAATCGAGTCAATTGAGCAGAGCCAAACAAAACACGTAGTAGAACAATAAAGGTACTAAGGATCATTGGATTTCAATCAACTGGTTTTGGGATCGGGAATGGGAAAGAGCCCTCCCGAACCGGCAGCGCCCCGCGGCGGCGCAAACCCTAAAAACTTTTGCAGATTGGTGCGAATGCTGATAGAGCACAGAAAGTACAGGAACGCCATGGAGCAGTCGGTGTAGTCCTCACCGTGGAGACCTCGGTGGCTCATCTTCCGGACGACGGAGACCGGCACGAACGGCAACTTGGCCACGGCCTTGCCTTCGAAGAGCGAGTTGAGGAGGCCGAAGACGACGAAGAGGACGAGGGCGACGACAGCTCCAGACTTGAACTTGAAGAGGGAGAGGTCGCGGCTGGACTCCTTGAGGCTGGTCTCGACGCGGTCGATCTTCTTGGTCTTCGATGATTTCTTCGTAGGCTTGGACTCGGAGGCGATCTTCATGGTCTCGAGCTTCTTGGAGGCCTTGTCGATGGAGGATCGTAGGGACTTGTAGGAAGAGGTGCGGTAGATGAGGAGCCACGAGATGGCTTCGCAGACCATGGCGGTGCAGATGGAGATTCCGACTACGGCGAGGCTGTCGGAGTACCGGAATCCGGCAAGTAGCGACGGAGTCGCCATGGGAGATCGAAGGAGTTAGGGCTTCGGCTCGGGAACGGACGGGGACGAAGCTTCTTCCCGTTTTTCTTTTTTTAAATTTTCTTTATTTTCTTTTCCTGTAGTGAAGGTGAGGGCCGGGGCAATAAATCAGAAAAATCCATTATTTAAGGGCAACGAGATTATTTGATTCGAATTCCATGTGAACATATAGGGTCGTTTAGTTTGGTCTATTATTTTTTAAAATATGAATATTTTTGAAAACTATAGGCCTTGATGGTTTTTTTAGTATTTATGAGTGATATAAATTCATCTGGGTCCATAATTTTTAAAAACAATCGTGTTTTGAAAAATAATACAGGTAAGACAAACATAACCTGATCTAATACAGGTTAGAGTCTCACCTCAAACCTGATCTAACTCGGTGGTTTAAGCAGCTCATGGTGGGTCAAATTTTTTTACTTTAAATTTATTTTTAAAAAATAAGCTATGGCTGGTCGGGCAAGATTCGAACCTAACTCGATGACTTGTCGTGACAAGTTAAATTGGAGCAGATCGAGACGGGTCGGGACAGGATGGGTCAATATTGTCATCCCTAGTTCTTTGCCCCTCTTTATTTAAGGGTTTGTTTTAATAATGGAGTGTGAAGGTGTGAGAGCTTCAATCTAAGGAGGAGGGGCACACAATCGAGAGAGAGAGAGAGAGAGAGAGAGGGTATGTAGCTAATTCTATAACAGAGGGAGAGTCTACACGGGAGAGAAAGGCATAACCCGATTTGATTTTAAATCAGAACTTAGGTCTGCAATTGATTTGGTTTATGGCGTTCGATGGCTATTATGATGGCGTTGGCCGAATGGAGGCTGAACGATGGCTATGGTAGAGACCTTTTATTTTTTTCCATTGCCTTTTCTTTTTGTTATTTTGGAGTGATGCATTGGTGGTGGAAAATGGTGGTTAATTTGTGATGACATCTGACAAGAGTGGAATGAAAAAAAGTTGTCCTTCTTTCTGCATATCTTCCTTTCTTTTTGTTATTGAAAATGGTTGTGTATGAGACAAAGGATGATGGATTGATGCCTTAACAAGTTGAACCTTGCCTCTTTCTTTGCCTCCCTAGTCCCTACTCAATGATTAAGGCTTTGTTTGATATCAAGTAACTAGAGCAATAAGAATTATGGCTTTTGGATGAACAATATTACATCATAATGATGCTAACCTTGCAAGGACAGTGACAATCAAAAGTTTATATGATGAAGCTTGTTGGAATTTTGTTTGGCGCAAACAAAGATGTTAATTTGGTGTAAATGTGTTGTGGATGTCTATTTGTATGTGTCTCAATATGTGTTGTACACAAAGTTTATTGTTGAGGTTTGCACATTTCATAAAGTAGAAGGATTCAAATTATCAGGATAAAAGGCAATGAAAGAGGATTTTGTATAAATTTACATTTTTTAAGGAATCAGTGGATATAATTTGAAAGACCCATGTGAACTTACATTTTTCTGCATTTTTTGGTGGCATACTGTGAACTAAAGAAAGACCCTACAATGACAGTAGTTACACTACAGTGGACCTATACTTGAATGTATATACTTTTTAATATCAACTAAAAGATGAGCTAGTTTAATAATGCAGTGACAATAATCAAAGGTAGTAGTTTGACTAAAAAGACACAAAAAAAGGAATGACAACTCAAGGATGAAGGATAAAGGGTAGAATTATAAATTTCATTACCCTCTTGTAAAGAAATGACTCAATACCAAAGGGATAGGTGTAATCAACATTATCTTATTTAGGGTAATGTTTATCTTAAGATACTAAAACATTACCTCCCCCGGCTCTACTAAATGTGGGAAGGGAATGAATTCATTCCCTTACATTCCATTCTCATGTACATATAAGTGTTGTACTATATTCAATACTATAAGTCTTATTTATTATTGATGGTTCTAACATCAATACTAACTACCTTAATTATACAAATAGCA
This sequence comes from Taxillus chinensis, assembly GCA_023512835.1. NCBI lineage: Eukaryota > Viridiplantae > Streptophyta > Magnoliopsida > Santalales > Loranthaceae > Taxillus > Taxillus chinensis. Next base: position 35,531,262 of record CM042088.1, on the reverse strand, counting down.
AAATTCTTTAATCAATGAATTAAAATGATTTGTGAACATAAATTGAATTATTTATATGTGTGTGTATATATACATATATCATTAATAAAATTTTTAATACAAAAAATTATATAGTCAGTCACAAATAATTTTATAATTAAAATTATTAAACTAAACTTTTAATTAATATTTATAATTAAAATGTATACTTAAATTTATAATTATAAATTATACATTTAATTTATTTATACTTTAAAATGTTAATTAAATAATTAAATATTAAACTTTTGAAATTATATTTATAAAATATTAATTTAAAATATTAATTATTCTAATTGATTTATAATTTATAACTATAAAATTATTCGTGTGTCTATATATACGTTTTGAATTAAATTTTTCATTAATTATACAAGACGCGCACACACACACATATATATATATATAATTTTAATTTTATAAATCAATCTAGTTCAATAGTTAAAGACTTTCATTGCTTTTATAAAGTCAAAAATTTGAGTCCTTGTCATTCTTATTTGAGTTTTTTTTTCAAATAACCTTGGTTTATTTTCTTTATTTGTAAAAAACCAAAAGTACAATCATTCGAATTAACATTTAATCACAAATTTCTAAGATATTCACAATGAGTTTGTTATTATTACTATTATTTATCAATATTAATTTAGATATTATAATTGAATTGGCCCAATTAAAAATGCCCTTTTTCAATTATTATCACTTTTTTTTCATATAGTTTCTTATTTAATAGTATTAATCAAACTTGTTTGGAATTCAAGTAATAAAAAAACTTAGTTAGATTCAACTCATTTTATGATTTGCAATTATTAGACAAACTCATTTTGAAATTTGGTTATTTAAATGAGATGGACTTGAATAAAAGCTCAACTAGGCCTATTAATGGGATAAGTTTGAACTAAAATGGCCCTAACTGCACTTAGACTTGATAAGGATTTATCAGTCCAAACTAAGCATATAAAGTTATAATGGACTTCACAAGGGTTTATAAATAAAGTTATAATGGCAAGTAAATAATATGCATTACCACCATAATTTTATAAAGTTATAATAACAAAGCAAAACAAAGTATAAAGTTATAGTGATATATAAAGTAATATCAAGCAATGCTAGATCAAAATGTGTTTATATGACATATAAGATGCATTGGAGCATTACATGGATTTTGCTAATGATGTTTTTCTTATAATATAACCACCTTAAAATATTACACAGTTTTTCTCTCAATGTATTATATTTTGAACACACCCTCATGAATAGACTCTTAACTTATTCATATTTAGAATATGATCTCAACATAACGGGGAATTATTAGCTTGCTCTCCCTAATTTACTTGATACTCATAGTTAAGGTTTTTGAAACACTCACAATTAAGCACATATCCTTCAAATCCCCCACAGTCAAAGCACAATATGATATTCAAAACTAACTGTTCACATCATTAAGTTAGAATATTAGACACACAAGGATATGTTTACAAATACAATATTTGAAGGAAAAGTCTATATAACGTGTATGTACATGGGAGAAAATCTTAAATTAGATTATAATAATAGGACTTAGATCACTTTTAAGTTACTATTGCACTATATTAAAGCTTTTTAAGTGATAAACTTAAAACGTTCTAAGGTTAGCTACTATGAAGATCAGTACAACAAAAGATGACAAGAAATCATATAAGGACAACTGGATTCCAAAGCCCAAATTGGAATGGTCTATTGAAGACAAAGCTCAAGTAAAGATACATGTTAAGGCCAAAAACATCTTATATTGCCCTAGACAAAGCGATGTTTAAGAAAATAGTACAAAACTAGATAACAAAACAGATTTGGGATACCCTCTACCATCTATATGAATGTAATGACCCTGTTGAGGACTTTGATTAGGATCCAACAACAATCTAGAAAAGGATAACCAAATACTCAAAGTCTAGCCCAAGCAATTCAAGTAATTAACTGAAAAAACCAAAAATAAGTATAAACCTCTAATATGAGAGTTTATAATTATCAATAACCAATAATCTAAATAATTTGAATATGTCCAAATATAAGGCCTACTTATAGGCAAACTAGTAACTAGGAATTAGAAACCTAATACAATTAGGAAACTAAAGTAAAATACAAAAATACCTAATACGAATTAAATAAAAGAAAATAATAAATAGGAAAGACTTCTAATAGACAAATGAAAGTAATTATGAGAAGAGTTCTAGCGATAAAAGATGTTTTACGCAACACGATACATCTATGTAACGCACGTCACGAGCAACAATTAGATATGGGTATGCCACGGGCAATTGATTTGTACAGGCTGGTACAAGCATTAGCACAAGATCTTCATTAGACTTGTACTTAAGATTGGTTTAAAAATTAGTTATGGCTGAGAATACAATTGTTTTGACTATAATTGGGCTTTATTTGAAGTTTGGATGACCCAGAGGTATTATAGTAATATTCAATGGCAAATTTAAGGGTTAATTAGTCCATTAAGCTATTTTGAGATTAAATAATGTTAATAATTAAAGAAAATTTGGGATTTAATTAATTAAGGGCATTTTGGTATTTTCCTTGGCTTAAAGAGCAAAATCTTAGTGGAATTAGGAAACCTAGTGTTATGGGGTACTTATTAGGTAAGAAAGAAGTTGTTTAATGGAAATTGAACTTTAGGAAATGGGTGGGATGACTCTATAAATAGGGAGGTCATCCTACGAGTATTGGCTATTGAATATACTTGTATTAAAGAGTATAAGCCATCCTAGGTGAAGAGGAGAGAGAGAGAGAGAGAGGGATCAAAGATTAAAACCTTAAAGTGTTCTTAGGTATTCAAGCAAGTGAAACTAGTTTTACGTAGCTGAGGTAGGTGGTTTTATCCTTTTATAAGTCTCTTAGAGTTTAGCTTTGTCTAGATAAATTTAGATTCAGGATTAAGCATGAATAAAACATAAAACGAATGACGATTTCATGTAACTGACATAGGAGTATAGAGAATGAAAACCTAAGGCTAGCTAGATTATGACTTAGGCATGTATGATGAGTAAAGAGTAGAGGAGAAGAGAAGTTGAGGTCTTGGCAGGCACAAGGAGTGCCTATGGCGAAGCCCGTGGAGGGTGTCATGGGTGTTATTGTAGGTTGTTACGAGCTACATCCCGCGTAGGGACTTTTATGGTGTGGTTTGTTAGGGGTCAAAATGACCCCTAATTTATAGCTGTTTTGGGGTGTGTTTTGATATGCATATATATGTTTTTACCACATTTATACTTAAATTTTTTTTTAGGCCTCTAACAGCCATTTGTAGTGTTTTCGGAGATTTTGCATTATTTTGCAGCATTTTATAGTAGTTTCTAAAGTACTATAGTATTGGAGAAGTGGGATAATTATGGAATTTTGCTCAAAGCTCTTTGCTTGAGCCTTCGCTTGACATTTAACGTTGAGTGGAGCGTTGAGCAGAAGCATGGAGCAAAATTCTACTCAACGTTCTCTGCTAGACATTTAACATTAAGTAGAGCGTTGAACAGAATTTCGCTCAGAGCTCTCTGCTTGACGCTTAGCATGGAGCATAGCATCGAGCTGATCGTTAAGTAGATTTCTAATGTGCATCCAGCTTTCAATCCTTTGACCTAGTTTTGCCCAAAAGCCTACTTTTAGTGTAAATACATATTGTGGAAGGGCAAATTGTCATCACTGATTTCATTCGGGCCACAACGAAATGATGAAATGTCTGAGTTGCCACCAACTATTTTTAGGGCGCAGATTGGTCACCTAAAATGTGGGTAGTCTACATTACCATATAAGGGTTCAGGGGTTGGTTATGTGTAGGGAAGGATTAGTGTAAAGAATCGTATTTGGATAGTTTTGAGAGATAGCCATTCTATGAGAATGTAACTATCTGGATGGTAGTGTAGCCGTCGATATGAGCATTTTGACTGTACTTGGGCCCGATTTCGAGTCGGGGCCCTATTTGACCCGATTGTTGACTTTCTCGGGGTTTATTGGTTGACTTTGCGTTTGAGCGGTCATTTGCATGTGATAATATCAGTCTAGTGTTGTGCTCGTCATTTCAAGCGTTTTGACTGTAGTTTGACTCAATTTAGAGTTCGGGGCCTTGGAGGTCAATTTTTGTGTTGGGAGGTCAATTATTGACTGGGTCAATGGTTGACTAGGTCAGTTGACTGGCAGAAATATAAATAGCAGGAAAAGAAAGAGATTTCATTTTACGTTATCACGTTTGTGCGTTTGAGAGAGAGAGCTTGAAGGCCTTGGCGATTTGGGGCGATTTGGGTTCGTGGAGCTCAAAGATTCACTTCAAGTAGGTGTCCTTGAACTTCGTATCTCTCTCTTGTTTTGGATCTGCACGAATTTATCATGATTTATGAAATTGAGCATGAACCCTAGAATTTGGGGAAATCCAATTTTGGGTTAGATCTAATGGTTTAGCATAAGATCTGTGGTTAAGAACTGTTTTATATCATTGTGGATATATGTTTCTGTGATTTTGGGGTTGATTAACCGTGTTTTTCATGAGGGTTGATAAGTCAACCATGGAAATCTGGGTTTAGATCTAGATTTCTGAAATCTGGAATTTTATACGTGTTTCTGTGCGATTTAGAGGCGTTCTGGACGCGTTTTGAGGTAGATATCGTAGTTTGTTGCGAAACAAGGGTGTTAGTGAGCGTCTGGGAGTTTCTGGGCGCGTTTCAGACGAAGAACAAGCGGAAATGACGATGAACAGTACCCTGGGCGCGTTCCTGGGCCGAAATGACGAAGACCCGAAGTTCTGGGTCGAAGGGTCGTAGTTCGTAGTTCATAGCCTCATAGTTCGTAGTTCGTAGTTCATAGTTCGTAGCCTCGTAGTTCGTAGCCGAAGGGTCGAAGTTCGTTGCCTCGTAGGTCGAAGGTCATAGCCTCGCTTCGAGTCTTCGAGGCGCGCTGCAGCTTTTGCCGTTTCGCAGCCTACGAGTCGCAGGGTTCGAGCTACGAGTCGCAGCTCTACGAGTGTAATGGACACTGGACAAAGATCGACTGGACCTATTTACATTGTAACCTATACCAAGTATTATACTTAAGTTATAATGTAAATAACGAAATACCCCCCATTTGGATTCAAAGAAAAATACTATAAAAATTAATTCCACTCTTTCAAAATGTGAAAATTGGGATTTAGTGTAAAATCTCAGAAAAACCCAAAAGTTCGTAGTGGTGACTTTTTGGAAAGTGGGGTTAGACATCTCAGAAAAATCCCCAAAAATCAGATTATCTTATTTATGATATGGGAACCCAATGCCAGGACTTTCGATTTCAAGAAAATAGCTGCTATGGGTACTTCCTTCATAAATCAAGGATTGAGGATTTACTTGTGAAGACTAACTACGGTTAAAGGAAATGTTGAGAATGACATGTCATACTAATGTTAGTATGTTGGTGTGAGGTATTGGAGCATGGACTCCGTGACTTGTTTGGGTTCTCACTGTGAGGCTAAGGCCTGTGTGGCCACTATGGCCGGGCTAGGCATATGCGCCGATGGCAGGCCTATATGGCGACTGTGGCTGGGCATATTACGCTGTGGCTGGGGACAGGCTAAGGCCTAAGTTGAGCCGTTGAGCTCGTGGAGCTAGGGCCGAGTGCCCCGAGTGGGGATCCCATAGAGGATCGTGGACAAGTTGTCTGTGTGGGGCGGCCGAGTCCCGATGTTTGCGGTGAGTCTTGATGATTGTGCACACTACACGGTGCACGAGTACACTGAGCATATAGCATAGACTTATATGTGTTGCATGATGTGGAGCTTTGGGGTCACCTACGAGCTTGTCGCTCACCCCTACTTATTGTTTACCCCTTTTCAGGTGTGACCCTAGACTAGTGGAGGACTTTCTTCCAGGAGGACGTGCCCACTACTCGATGTATGATACAGTACTGTATTTTGTATTTTATTATGTGTTGTGTCCCGGACATGGGTCCGTGGACAGTTGTATTTGCATACTATTTGTGATGTAATGTTTGTATGACTGTTTGACTTATCATATGCATGATGATGTATGGGAAAGTACAGGATTACCCTTGATGTATGACTGTACAAGGTTACATATTTGAGATAGCACCCGCGGTGTAGTCTCTATTGGTGCTAGTCACCAACCCCTTGACCTTTTGGGTGCGGGCAAGGGGAAGTTGTAAAGACTCGTATTTGGGTAGTGTGAGAGATAGCCATTCTATGGGAATGCCACTATCTGGACGGTAGTGTAGTCGTCGATGTGAGCATTTTGACTGTACTTGGGCCCGATTCCGAGTCGGGGCCCCATTTGACCCGATTGTTGACTTTTTGGGGTTTATTGGTTGACTTTGCATTTGGGCGGTCTTTTGGGTGTAATAATATCTGTTTAGTGTTGTGCTCGTCATTTCGAGCGTTTTGACAGTAATTGGGCTCAATTTGGAGTTCGTGACCTCGGGAGGTCTATTATTGCGTTCGGGTCAATTATTGCTGGGAGGCCAATTATTGGCAACAGTATATATATAATTAAGAACTGCCTTATCTCTTTAATTGCCAATTATTGGTGCATGCGTGTTTGAGCAAGAGAAGGAGAGAGAGAGAGAGAGAAGGTGAAGAGCGTGAAGAGCTTTCTTGGCGATTTTGGGGCGATTGGAGCTCGTGGATCGCAATAAACCTTTCCAGGTAGGTGTCCTTAACTGTCTTATCTCGATCCTATCTTTGAATATGTGATCTGTGGTTGTATGAGTGTGTATTTTACGAGGGTTGAGAAGTCAACCATGGAGGTCTAGATTTAGATCTAGATGAATATATGATTTGTGTGTATTTCTGCTGTTATCGTGCGAATTAGAGGCGTTTATGACGCGTTTTGAGGAAAATATTGCAGTTTATTGCGTAAAACATGTGTTTATGAGCGTCTAGAGGTCACTGGGTTGCTTCCAGACGAAGAACAAGCCAAAAACGACGATGAACAGTACCCTGGGCGAGTTTTAGGGTCGACGGACCAGTCAGCAGCTATGGAGTCAGCAACTTAGTAGTCCAGGAGGAATTAGTCCAGATCAGTAGTCCGGAGGAGTTAGTCCGGATCAGTAGTCCGGAGGAATTAGTCCGGAGGGGAGGAGTTAGTCCGGATCGGTAGTCTGGAGGAGTTAGTCCGGATCAGTAGTCCGGAGGAGTTAGTCCGGATCAGTAGTCCGGAGGAGTTAGTCCGGATCAGTAGTCCGGAGGAGTTAATCCGGATCAGTAGTCCGGAATAGTTAGCCTGGATCGGTAGTCCGGATCAGTAGCATCAGTCCGCAGCATCAGTCCGTAGCATCAAATCCGCAACTCCAATCCACAACAGTGTTCCGCAGCAGTGCAACTGCACTGCATTGGACATTTACATTGTAAACCATTATGCCTCTCCACATTTAAGTAATACTTAAGTTACAATGTAAATAACGAAATACCCCCCATTTGGATTCAAAGAAAAATACTAGAAAAATTAATTCCCACTCTTTCAAAATGTGAAAATTGGGATTTAGTGTAAAATCTCGGAAAAACCCAAAAGTTCGTAGCGGTGAATTTTTGGAATGTGGGGTTAGACATCTCAGAAAAATCCCCAAAATCAGATTATCTTATCTATGATATGAGAACTCAATGCCGGGACTTTTGATTTCAAGAAAATAGCTGCTATGGGTACTTCCTTCATAAATCAAGGGTCGAGGATTTACTTGTGAAGACTGGCTACAATTCTAAAGGAAATGTTGAGAATGACATGCCATACTAATGTTAGTATGTTGATGTGAGGTATTGGGGCATGGACTCCGTGACTTGTTTGGGTTCTCACCGTGATGCACCGATGGTGCTATGTGGTTGACGTGACAGGCATATGCACCGATGGCAGGCCTGTGTGGCGACTGTGACCGGGCATATTGCCCTGTGGACAGGCTAAGGCCTGAGTTGAGCCGTTGAGCTCGTAGAGCTAGGGCTGAGTGCCCTGAGATGGGATCCCATGGAGGATCGTGGACAAGTTGTCCTGATGTTTGTTTGCAGGCTGAGTCCTGATGATTGTGCACACTACACGGTGCATGAGTACACTGAGCATATAGTATAGACTTATATGTGTTGCATGATGTGGAGTTTTGGGGTCACCTACTGAGCTTGTCGCTCACCCCTACTTGTTGTTTACCCTTTTCAGGTGTGACCCGAGACTAGTGGAGGACTTTCTTCCAGGAGGACGCCCACTACTCTGATGTATGATACAGTTATATTCTGTATTATTTTATGTGATATCCCGGACATGGGTCCGTGGACAGTTGTATTTGCATATTGTATGATGTGATGTCTGTATGACTGTTTGACTTATTGTATGCATGATGACGTATGGGAAAGTACAGGATTACCTTGATGTATGACTGTACAGGGTTGCATATTTGAGACAGCACCCGCGGTGTAGTCTCCATTGGTGCTAGTCACCAACCCCTTGACCTATCGGGTGCGGGCAAGGGGAAGTCATGTACCCGGTTCCGGGTTCCCTGGAATTCGGGGGCGTGACAGAAGTCATGTTCCTGGTTTCGGGTTTTCTTGGAATTCGGGGCGTGACAAGTTGGTATCGAGCATGGTCTAGCGGACCTAGGTTAGTGAGGGGTGGTTAATTGATTCCATGTGACTTGGAAAAGCGTAGGGAGGGCGCCTGATCAATGCGGTCCTTACATGTATTCTAGGTTATTTTGGTGTTAGTTAGATCATCCTAGGAGCATACATGGGGTGCATTCTTAGTGGTATGATTGTGTGCATATAGGACACTAGATTGTCTTTGTTTGTGATATGATTGCATTTGGTGCCAGGATGGCACGTGGCCATGAGAGCCAGGACTTGATTGTGGTGTACCCTAAGGGGTGACACGATGCTATATGCATGGTTGTGGACCTACAGGTCATGTAGTATACCTTGAGGGGGACACGATGCTATATGCATGTTGTGGACCTATGGGTCGTGTGGTGAGAACCTACGAGTCGAATGTGCCTTTGATGGTCGTTTGTCTTAGCGGTCTTAGTGTTGATCGTTTGTTGTTTCTTGTTGTGGCCAGTGTGATGGCACCACTGAGGAGAGCTATCCGAGGCCAAAGTTTCAGAGCATGTGCTGCGTTATAGGGGTAGATTGATAGTTCCCACTTCTCTTCAGGAAGAGGTTCTTCGGGAATTTCACCAGTCGAGGTTAGCTGTACATTCTGGTGGGACCAAGATGTACCATGCCGTGAGGAGGCAGTTTTGGTGGCCAGGCCTGAAGAAGGCCGTTGATGATTTTGTGAGGAGGTGCTTGACCTGTTAGCAGGTCAAGGTAGAGCACCTGAGATCAGCTAGTGAGTTGCAGTCACTGGGTGTTTGACCTGTAATTTATGTATCGTCATATTCTTTAGGATTTTGTTAAACCCATAAAATATCTCAATACAGAGGGAGGATAGATCTGAAGAACCAAAGTTTACTTGGAGGGCATAATCGATGTTGTGGTGGAGCTGAGACAGAGTATTAGCAACGGACACGAATCCCCTTAGTATCATCAAAGAGCCTTCCTTCAGTCTTACACTACAATCCGATCCTCCTAAATTCTATGTAAATTTTATAAACCCATGAGCCAAAAACATCAAAACGACCAAATCTTAATTGACCAAATCAAAAACATACAGATACCCACATATTCACATCTCCGATTCTCTACAAGGACAGCCAATGATAGCACTACATATTGCGTCATATCAGGAGATAAACCATTATTTATAAAAAAAAGATGAGATCTTAGCTTCCCCACCGATTGTTGCTGGTGGGACCATAGCAAGCATTGGTACAAAGAAAGGCAGTAGAGCCGTCCCCTGGGCTAAATCCAGTGGGGGAGGGTTGGACGCCATCGACAAAACGAGGGAGGTCCAGAAGCTAACGTCTCTTGGTTAGCGAGTGTTTGCGCGGAGGCTACCTGAGGCCACCGGAAAACGCCACGAGCTGTCCGACGAGGAGGAGAAAAGAGGACTCAAGTCATTGGAAAGGTGAATCGGGTTAGGGTAGCTCGTTAATCCTTGGGACAGCGGCGGAGAAAGCCTATCTAGTCTGTCCTGGGCAGGATGACCGAGATATTGCCGCCAAGGAAATGTCCGAGACAAGGTCGTGGGGTGGAAGACCACAAACTAGGCCGTCAGAGCTGGAAGTCGAGTTGAGGGCACGACAGTGGAGCTGGATATGAAGATGATGAAGAGGCGCGATATGAGTGGATGCAGCCGACCTTCGAACCCTAGATCTGTATTTAGGGAAGCATATTGAGGGCGGCTCCACTATGTTGCTGAAGGAAAACCGCTGCCAGGCAAAAAGCTTAAGGTAGGTGGTCAAAAACAAAATCCCACAGGATTGAGAAAACCCGATCACTGGAAATCACCTTCAAATCGCCTAGAAAACCCAAAGTGTTCGGGAATGAATGAGTGAGAGTTCTTTTTTTTTTTTCCTTTTAGGTACAGGCGTAAAAAATAAGGTTGGGATAATTTTAGTTTCGGTGCTGGTAACGTTTAGCATTTGACGAAAAATATCCCTCTCACCTAAAATATTATTCCAACCCAAGTTATTGTTCCGTGTTTTCTAAATACCTACATATTATAATAGTTTTTAATAATGTTACCCTTTGATATTACGGTAGACCTAATTTCTTGTAGTGTTTGAAAATTGCTTTAAAAAAAGGTTTTCCTTTCTTCAAATATTTTTTCAAAATAAAGCAACACTTCCTTAAAAAAGAGAGAGGGGTTTTCCTTTCTCTAAAGAATTTCTTTTCTAAAAGTCAAAAAACGAAGAAACAAACAAACAAAAACAAAAATGGTTTGACCATTTCTTTTAGATTTTTAATCAAGAAAAATAAAAATGAGTTAGTCTTTTTTAAACAAATAAAAAATAATTTTTAGAATGAATCGAGAATGAAATTGTTTAAATTAGGTTCTTTTTGCTCGTTAGACTTTTTAAGCAAATACTTAGGCTTTTCATTTAGTGTTTTTCCTTTCATTATTTTTATTAACTTAGTATTTTAGGAAACAATTTGGCTTACATCTTTAAGTTTAACATAGGACTTAGAAATAAAAAGAAATTATTCAATAGGATCCCTTCAGCCTTTTATGTAAATTAAACTTAATCTTTAATTTCAACAAAGAATTTTAAAATAAAAATGTTAAAAATCAAAAATGTGAAGACTCGTATTTGGGTAGTGTTGAGAGATAGCCATTCCATGGGAATACAACTATCTGGACGGTAGTGTAGTTGTCGATGTGAGCATTTTGACAGTACTTGGGCCCGATTTCGGGTCGGGGCCTCGAGTGGCTCGATTGTTGACTTTTTGGGATTTATTGGTTGACCTTGCATTCGAGCGGTCATTTGAGTATGCAAACATCTGAGCAGTGATGTGCTCGTCATTTCAAGAGTTTTGACAGTAATTGGGCTCAATTTGGAGTTTGTGACCTTGGGAGGTCAATTATTGCTAGAAGGCCAATTATTGGCAGCAGTATATAAATAATTAAGAAGTTGCCTTATCCCTTTAATTGCTTGGTGCATGCGTGTTTGAGCAAGAGAGAGAGAGAGAGAAGGTGAAGAGCTTCCTTTGGTGATTTGGGGCGATTAGAGTTCGTGGATCGCAAATAATCTTTCCAGGTAGGTGTCCTTGAACCTTTTATCTCGATCCTGTTTTTGAATATGCATGAATTTATCTTGATTTATGACATTGGGGGAAACCCAATTTTGGGTTAGATCTAATGGTTTAGCACAAGATTTGTGAGTAAGAACTGATTTATATCAGTTTGGGTATGTAATTCTGTAGTCTGTTGAGTAAAATATGTGTTTGTGAGTGCCTGGGGGTTGCTGGGTTGATTATAGAAAAAGAACAGGCAAAAACGACGATGAATAGTACCCTGCGTGAACTTTAGGGTTGAAGTTTGCGTCAAGCTTCGAGTCAGCAACTTTCAAGTGATCGATGTAGTCGATAATCGTAGTCGTAGTCTGCAGCTTAGTCCGGATCAGTTAGTCCGGATTTATTAGTCCGGATCAGTTAGTCCAGATTAGTTAGTCCAGATCAGTTAGTCCGGATCAGTTAGTAGCTTTGCTCCACAGTAGTGTTCCGCAGCATCGCTCTGTAACAGTGGTTCCGCAGCAGTTCTTTCGCAACTTCGTTCCACAGTAGTGTTCTGCAACAGTTGTTCCGCAGCAGTGATCTGTAGTAGTATTCTGCAGTAGTGCAACTGCACTGGACTGGACCACTGGACCATTTACACTGTAACCATTAAAAAAAAATACTAGAAAATTAAATTCTCACTCCTTCAAAATGTGAAAATTGGGATTTAGTGCAAAATCTTAGAAAAATCCAGTTTTTCGTAGAGATGACTTTTTGGAAAGTGGGGTTAGACATCTTAGAAAAATCCCCAAAAATCAGATTATCTTAGTAATGATATGGGGACCCAATGCCGGGACTTTTTATTTTAAGAAATCAACTTCTATGGGTATCTCCTTCCTTGGTCAAGAAATGATGATCGATTTGTGAAGACTGGCTTCAGTTATAAAGGGAGTATGGTGAACCTTAATGCCATATTGGTATTGGTATGTTGGTTTGAGGAATTGGGGCTTGGGCTCTATGACTTCTTGGGTTCTCACCGTGAGGCTAAGGCCTGTGTTGAGCCATTGAGCTCGTAGAGCTAGGGCTGAGTGCCACGAGCTCAGATCCTGTTGAGGATTGTGTTGATCCATTGAGCTCGTGGAGCTAGAGCTGAGTGCCCTGAGCTGGGATCCCGTGGAGGATCGTGGACAAGCTGTCCTGTGTGGGCAGGCTGGGTCCTGATGTTTGTTTGCAGGCTGTGTCCTGATGATTGTGCACACTACATGGTGCACGAGTACACTGAACATATAGTATAGACTTGTATGTTTGCATGATGTGGAGTTTTGGGGTCACCTATTGAGGTTGTCACTCACCCCTACTTGTTGTTTACCTTTTTCAGGTGTGACCCGAGACTAGTGGAGGACTTTCTTCCAGGAGAATGTGCCCACTACTCTGATGTATGATACAGTCTTATATTCTGTATTATTTTGTATTGTATCCCAGACATGGGTTCGTGGACAGTTGTATTTGCATATTGTTTGTGGTGTGATGTCTGTATGACTGTTTGACTTATTGTATGCATGATGATTTATGGGAAAGTATAGGATTACCCTTGATGTATGACTGTACTGTGTTGCATATTTGAGACAGCACCCGCGGTGTAGTCTTTATTGGTGCTAGTCACCTACCCCTTGACCTTTCGGGTGCGGGCAAGGGGAAGTCATGTTCCTAGTTTCGGATACCCTGAAATTTGGGGGCGTGACAAAAACCATTAGGATGTCCCTTAGAGGCTTAGAATAAATTGGACTTAATTCTAACTTTAACACAAAAAAACTTACAGAAATAAAAAGAATAGAACTTTAAGCCATAGAATTCAACATTGCTTTAGACTAGCCAAATTCAAGCGAGCGGTTAAAATAAGTTAGAAACCTCCAAACTCTTAAGATAAGTAAGACATTTTGAGGTGTTAATTCTTCCTCATGTGTAACCAACTATAGAACTCATTCCCAACGACATTGATTATTTTTCTTTTAAGTGACTAATCGCACCCAAAAAACGATTGATGGCGACTTTGTTTATTTTCATCACCATTCAGATAAAGATTAAGGAAAATCGCACCCTAAAAGTGGTCCCCCCGATAGAATCTGGTGATGACACCTGAGTTCTGATTGTTGGGTCATTGGATTGTGTATTTGTTTGGGTGGCCTAGCCTGTTTGGGCTGAGCCCATGGCCTTTTGTAAGGCATTTTGCTGGGTTATGACTTTTGCCGATCTTTTTGTCTCTAGTGGGTGCTGGTTTATTCACCCCAATTGTACGCGGGCTCTGACGTTGCTCAACCTTTTTTCCTTTGTCTCTTTGCTCTTTGTCTTGGGCTATTTTGATTTAATTGTAAGAATTATATAGGCCCGCTTCTTATTAGGTAAGACAATTCTTGCTCAATTTTATTGTACTTTTTCAATTACCTTTAATAAAATATTTTTAAAAGATATTAAAAATAATAAATTAATACAATTATGAAAATATTTTCGCTATCACCATCACACTCCTCATCACCATCTTCTTCATTAAGTGAATCACCGTTGTTTTCTTCGTCTTCTCCATCATCCTCCTCCTCATCCCCTCCGTCCACTGCCATCACCTGAAACCAATTTGCTTGATGATTTGATGATCCATTCCCAACCCCCTTTGACAAATCCTTCTCTTTCTTATCCTCATCAACATCAACAATCCCTAGCCTCCACCTCCCATGTTAAAACCATTCTTATACGACTGATCTTCTTCCCCATCAATGCATTGAAAACTCTAATTAAGCAATAGCCTTGAAATTGAAGTTTGCGCAAGAGGTCTGTCGGACCAGCAGAGAGGAGGTGAAACCCAGCCAAGATGCCTTCAGATCAAACTCTAAAACGTTTTCCTCGAGTTGTTGCCCCCCAATCACAACCGAAGTTGTAGGCTTCACCCCACCATCCACAAACCCACACCACACCGCCACCAACGTCCACCATCGAGTTTGGCCTATACATCTACCATAACAAGCTCGAGCCGCTCCCTTTCCCTTCCCAACACCAAGCTCACCATTAGCACTATAGTCTATAGGTCCCATGTGCGTGGGCTAATTCCCTTGAAGCACTCTGTGAAGGGTGGCACCGCAGCCCAACCATTTTGGTTCCTTTCAAAAGAGATGACGAATCGCACATGAAATTGAATTATGGGACGAACAACACTGGGCCTGGATTCGATATGTCAGTAGACGGGATGGATACAACGTCTATGTTGACCTCGCCGTTTGAGCCCACTGGCTATCTCGTTGAAAAGGTTAACAACGCACGTGTTGTTGTTGCAGTTTGGCCTTTGGGGACAGTCGCAGTCGTGATAACAGAAGGAGGCACGGTGAGGGACCATTGGGGGGATGCAGTAGCAGGCAGGACGGTAGGATGAGGAGACGTAGCCTTGGTTACAATCAACCCAGAAGTAGAGACCTCCCAGGTCAACCTGAGGCGTGCTGTCACGCCCCGATTTCCTTCTACCTTGGAAACGGGTTGTGACTGCCCATGCCCGCACCCAGAGGGTCAAGGGATTGGTGCAAAACACCTAATAAGGACTTATAGCACGGGTGCTGTCCTAGCCTGTATAACAGTCTTACACGCCACAAAGCATGCATCTGTTCTCCCATGACATGCTTACATAGACAAACAATTAATAACATTTTAAAACATCATAAAAGAGATAGTTTCATTAAAACTTATTTGGGAAAATTCCCATCCATAAAATTACAAACCGGTATTATCAACCCATAAGTCCACATTTTATATTTGCCTCAGGTTTTTCCCAAAATAGGATATATGACAACAAAACAATAATCAAAGAATAAAAAGAAACACACCATAGCTCCAATGAAGTCTATCACCTCAGCTCATCCACCTATTGCCGATGAGACCCTGTAAAAGAAAATAGTTTATAGGAAGGGTGAGCAAACCATAGCTCAGTAGGGATCAAGTCTCCCCGGTCCATTCCACTCTAAGCATGTATGATAGGTGTAGGCTTGTGCTTGTGTAGTGACTAATACAACAATATTTCACCCAATAAACACTCAAACTTACCAGAACCCGCACTGGAAGGCAGAGGACACCCCGCCACCACGGCGACATGGCTTACCACTCCAGGCGAATGTTACATTTGTCCACCTAAGGAATGCAATATTTTCCACCCAAGTCGAGTATGACAATCACCTCCTCGGACGTCATACCCGCCCTCAGGAATGGGTGTAGACTTAGCCCACCGTCGTGAGTGCTACACCGAGACTCAGGACCGCAGTCCTGGCCAAAACTCAAGGGACCCAATAATGTAACTGGTCCAATGAAATTCCTTTCAAAGGAATTCCCTCAATCATGTATAATGAAACTCAGTCCCACAACTAGAGTTTAGGTTAATAACCACATCACATACAACTCAGTAAAATTCACAACTCAAAGTCAGTAGTATAATATCGTCATTTAACATTTTCATAACAAAAATATCTCAATGCATTTATTTCTCAATTCATATTCCAAATCTCATGTAA
The DNA here is from genome assembly GCA_023512835.1 of Taxillus chinensis. NCBI lineage: Eukaryota > Viridiplantae > Streptophyta > Magnoliopsida > Santalales > Loranthaceae > Taxillus > Taxillus chinensis. The sequence continues at coordinate 35,515,119 of CM042088.1, read as the reverse complement.
AACACATTATCATAAACTACCACTAACAGATCACAAGATAAAAAAAAGAAACAGGTTGCCAGAACAGAGTACATTTTTCTCAAACTTAGAAAAATCATAACTTTCTCTAGAGAGCTCGGATCGCCTTATAAGACCCTTTATTTCGAATGGCGTATGACAAGCTATTTATTAAAAATATAAAAACCTTCACCCGACAAAAAAAACCTGTTCACCTGACCACCTCGGATTTCACCCGACCAGAAGAGAAAGTTATTCGAAATACTGCGACGATTCTAATGCACTAAAAATACTGTTCACCCGACCAGATGCTGTTCACCCGACCATCTCCGATTTCACCCGACCAGAATATGCATTCGGTACTGTTCATTCAAGAACATTTACCCAGAAGTGTCCTCTAACCAAACTAATTTAGGGTTTTAAACATATTACAAAAAGGATTAAATCCTGAGTAACCAGTTCTACCTACATACCTTTGATAAACGTTTAATTATATATATATATATAATATATATATATATATATATAAGTCAATACACCCCCAGAATTATGAATATCACATTTAATAGAGGGGAAACATCCAGGATATAGGATCACGACCTATAGAAATTGTTGCCTAGATTTTTGGTTTTTCTCATGATAAAGGATCATTGTAAGGGATTAGAACAGAAGAGATCAAAATATCCCTACCTCAGAGAATGTGTAGAAAAGAGTCTTGATTAATCAAAATCCACAATCCCTTATTCTGATATCTCAACAACGGCGGCTTTGTCTCGCCAGAAACAACCTTCTCCCTGCAGGATCACGTCTCCCTCTCCCTCTATTTCTCCCTCTCTCACGATTTCCCCCTGTAGGAACGTCCCCCTCTCTCTTCCTCTCTCTCTCTCCCCCTCTCTCTCTCTCTCTCTCTCTCTCTCTCTCTCTCTCTCTCTCTCTCTCTCTCTCTCTGACGGCTGCCCTAGCAAGATTAGGTTTTAGGTTTCTTTTTATACTTTTTATTATCATTATTTAATTTAAATATAAACAAACCTGAATGAATTTCCTAAAATACCCCTCAGAGCTCTAATTTGTTATTTAATTAAAATTTAAAATAAGTCTTAATGGATTTCCTAAAATATCCCTCCGAGCTTTAAATTCCAAATTAAGTTCAAATATAGTCAAAATTCCCCATTCGACATGCACACTGTTGTGCCGATACTCATATTCTAAAACAAAATTTCTAACACAAGACTAACTCCTGAACCCCACAAACACGGGTCTTTACACGTGCATTGCTGGATTTGGGTGAATGTTGGAGGCTGGAAGCATCCTTTCGTACTAGAAGGACAAGATCTCATGAAAGGGAGGAGCTTTTTGTGGAGAAGATTGTCGGTTGTTGGCTATAACTGGTAAGAAAACAAAACACAAATACAGAAGAAATAGAGAAACAAGAGAGATGTCTTGGTACAAAATACAACCAGCACCTGATATTCCTTTATATAAAGCACAAACCACAATAATAAATATAGATTACAAAATATCACCCATGCGAATAAAAATGAGATTCCTCCAATTAAACTGATTGGGATCACATACACACTCATATCAAAAATAACAAAAGAAAAAACGAATAAAGGAAAAGAAAACAATAAACACGCCACTGCTATCACCGTTGGCAATAACTGGCTTAAAAAAAAATTCAACATTCACCCTCTTAAGCTAGTTGGAGCTCTTCACGTGCTGCAACCCCAATTGGTCTCGAATGGCCTTAAACTTTAATTGACCCAAAGGTTTCATCAAGATCTGCCAATTGCCATGTTGTTCCCACATGTTCCACAATTATTTTGCCTTCTGTGACACAATCTCGAATATAATGATAGCATGTGTCAATGTGCTTGCTACGATCATGGAAAACAGGATTTTTGCTCAGAAAAATAGCAGATTGATTATCCATGTAGAGTCGGACCTGGAGTGGCTTCTCATATGTGATGTCAGCACAAAGAGAATGTAACCAAATCCCTTGACAAGCTACTGTAGTAGCAGCTATATATGTTGCTTCATAGAACGATAAAGCAACGATTGCCTGTTTCTTTGACTGCCATCTTACCAAATTATAGCCCAAGAAAAAACACACACATGTAGTACTCTTACGGTCATGTATATTAACTGCTAGATCACTATCACTAAAACCCAATAGCTGAGTCTCGTCTGTTGTCTTTCTTCCATAAAAACACCCCAGACTAAGGGTTCCTTTAATATATCTTAGAATTTGTTTTATTGCAGCCAGATGTTCTATTCTTGGAGCTTCCATATATTTACTCACAATTCCTACTGAGAAAACCAAATTAGGTTGTGTATTCAATAAATACCGCAGATTACCCACTACACTCTGATAAGCTATTTTATCAACTAAATTTGTGGGACTGTTCTTGCTCAACTTCAATCTTTCTTCCATGGGTGTTTGCATCGAATTGCAGCCCATCATCCCTTAGTCTTGGAGGATTTTCTTGGCAAACCCCATTTGACATATGTAGACACCATTTGGTGTTTGTGCCACCTCCACACGAAGACAATAGCTTAAGAGATCCAATCACTCATGCTAAAACATTCTTGCATCTGCTTCTTAAAACCTTCTATCTCCTCATGCCTATTTCCAGTAATAATCAAGTCGTATACATAGACCCCAACCAACAAGAATGTATCCCCTGTAGTTTTCTTATATACTGCATGTTCAGAAAGGACTTCTCATAAAACTAAGAGATAGTAGTGTGGAGTCTAACTTAGTATTCTAAGCTCTTGGGGCTTGCTTTAAACTATAGAGAGCTTTGTGTAACTTGATTACGTGCTGTTTTTGACCTTTAACTTCAAACCCAAGTGGTTGTTGAACATGCACATCTTCTTCCAAGTCTTCATTCAAGAAAGCATATTTGACATCCATGTGATGTAACTTCCAGTCTTCTTGTGCAGCAAGTGCAATTAACAATCTCACAGTTTCCATTCTAGCAACCGGTGCAAAGACTTCCTCAAAATCTATACCTTGCCTTTGGAAATATCCTTTGGTCACCAATTGGGCTTTGTATTTTAGTATCCTATCGTCAGAATCTTTTTTTTTATACACCCACCTCAGACCAATCACGTATTGCCCAGTAAGAGGATGTACTAAACTCCACGTCTAATTATTTTGAATAGAATCAATTTCTTTCTGCATAGCTTTGCGCCACTGATCCTCCTATATAGCTTCCTGATATGTTACAGGCTCTTCCATACCCAGCAAACAATATCCAGAAAAATCAAATTCCACTGGTTCTTTCACCTCATAGAGATCTTGTAAAGGTCAGATATGTATTGGAGTTTTCATTGAAGTGTGTGAGGTAAGGTCTGTACGGTCTGTTGAGAGTGGCATGGGAGATGATGGCGTATATAAATTGCTAGCAATTTCGGCTCCCCTTCCCAAATCATGAACTGTGTCCTATTGTGACGTTAAAATCTTCTCGTTAATCCGTATTTCTCCATCTTTAGTGGACCCACTCGACACATACTGTAAGGAACATGAAAACCCTCCTGGCCAACTGCCTCCGATTGATGTTTGATGCTCAAATTCTAGGCCTTCTCTTCCTCAAAGACAACTTCTCGTGTTATGATCACCTTATTGGCGATAGGATCAAACACACGATAGCCCTTTGTAGTGGTCTCATACCCAATAAAAACCATGGGTGAACTGCATGACTCAAATTTACTGTTAAGCCCATCAACATGTTTTACGTGAGCAACACACCCAAAAACAAGAAGGTAATGTACTACTGGTTTGCGCTTATACCAAACTTCATAAGGTGTCATCCCTTCAACACTCTTTGTTGGTACCCGATTCAGAATATATACCGCAGTTGTGACAGCTTCTCCCCAGAATTTCGTTGGCATATTCATCCCTCTTATCATGATTCGTGCCATTGAAGTTACAGTCTGATTTTTCCTTTCTACTACCTCATTCTATTGGTGAGAATAGGGAGCTGTTAAATATCGTTTAACGCCTATCTCTTTGCAAAAATTGATAAATTCATTTGATTTGAATTCGCCACCACGATCTGTGCGGAAAGCTCTCAGCTTGTTGCCTGTTTCAACTTCTACTGCTGATTTCATCTCACGAAATTTTCTGAATGCCTGATCTTTTGTTTGTAGTAACGCAATCCACATATACCTACTGAAATCATCAATTAGCAAGAAGAAATACTTATTACCACCTGGTGTTGCGGGTGTGATAGGCCCACGAAGATCTCCATGTAATAATTCAAGGACCGTGCTTGCATGAAATGATGCTTCTTTAGGAAAAGGATTATGTCATTGTTTGCCAGCTAAGTAACCTTTGCATAGTTGTTCTTTGTGACTTATCTGTGGTAGTCCATGAACCAAAACTTCCTTACTTAAGTTTTATAAATACTGAAAATTTAAATGACCATACCTTGCGTGCCATCTCCACCCAACATCCATGTGACTAGCAAGTAGCGAGACAGGCTGTGCACACTCAAGGTTTAGTGTGTATAACATATTTTTTGTTTGGCCTACTTAAACAAGAAACCTCCCTGTTTGATTAAAAACTTCCAAGTATCCTTTCGTTATAACAACTTGGCATTCGTGCTCCTCAAGTTGTCCCAGACTGATAATATTACTAGTCAATTTTAAAATGTAATAAACCTCTACTAGGGCCTTATGCACACCTGTTTGTCCTTGAAACAACACTGTCCCTCGTCCTCTAATGGAAACCTTCGAACCATCTCCAAAATGGACTGTACCTCCAAAGGTTGTATCAAGGCTAGAAAAACACTTCTTACATTCGGTCATATGATTACTAGCCCATGAGTCCAGATACCATATGTTGCCTGATAACGCGCATTTATGCTGTTATCCTATGCCATATTTAGGGTGTTTTAGAGTATGTTTTGAGCCTATTTGCATGGTATTTTGCATACATTTGCTCTAACCCCTAGGAAGACCTTGTTTGGTGTATAGTTGTACTTTTTGAGTGGTTTTGGCAGGTTTTGGAGCAACTTTTTCCCACACACCTTGGCTAGATCACTCCATATTCTCAAGAGGAAGCTATAGGAAGAAGATGGAAGCAAAATAAGAGCAAAATGAAGGTGCACGCGAAAAGATGTTTCTCACGTGCAAGGAGTTTGGTGCATGGATGCTTTCTACAATTTCTAATGAAGCTTTGGAGAAAATCTGGGCTGATTTGGAGCTGCACGCGAAAAGGACCTTCTCACGTGCATTCTCGCATGCAAGCAGTTTTGAGCTCCAAATGATGTGTTTTGTTGTTTTAATCATTTTCGTCTAAAGAACTTGGGTCAAATTTGGTATAGTTTGAGTTTTATTGAGCCTGGAACGTCGAATAGTGTCATTAACCAAAACGACGTCGTTTTGGCTACGACCACATTTATAATTAGGGCACACCTTTTATAACCCTAATTTGGCCCACTAAATCTTATAAATAGGGGGCTTGGGAGGCATTGTAAATCATTCTTGGTGAGACAATCTGATCTGAGTTCTGAAGAAGAGCTATAGCCGTTGCTGAAAGATCGGATTGTCCTTTGGCGGCACTGGAGTTGGAGAGGAGCGATTTTGGGCAGCAGACGCCGGAGTCTTTGGAGGACGGAGTCCTGGTTCATCTTGGGTTCTTCCTTTATTGTCCCGGTACTGTAATCATGTTCTTTCTTGTAATTTTTATTGTTTTCATTATGATTATGGGGTAGTTTTGTTAGTTTAAGGGAGCAATGTAGCCCCCAATATGTTGTAATTAGTTTGGTTTATGGTTTATGCTTGTTCAATGAAATGAAATTCAGTTTTTGTTTAATTCACTTGTATGAAAGCAAATGGTTGATTTATGCATGATTAGGTAATCTTAGCCCTTGTCTAGGGTGGAACACTAGTGAATTAGATTTAATGTTGTATGATGGACCAAGTCTACAACTATAGATTGTTTATCTACCTTGATCACTTTTATTCACATGGGCCAAATGGAATAAAAGCTTAAATCTATCTTAGCATGGACCAAATGTAAGATAGGTAGGAGATAATCAACATGAACTTGAATTAGAGCTTAAATCAAGAACAAGTGCCATAATCAAGATTATTACAATCCATTGGGTGGTAAACATTGTGACCCTAGATCCTTAATCACTGAAATCTCTATACCAATTGCTTGCCAACAATCTGATTGAATCACTTTTGCTTTAGCTATTCGAATTCAAACTATTTGCACAACTTAAATCATTTTTCCAGACATGGACCAAATCTGTTAGTTTAGTGATCATCTATCTTTCAGCACTAGTTCCTTCCCTGTGGGATCGATAATCGGGGTTTCAATACTCCACTTATTACTTGGTTAGTGCACTTGCTGCATACCTATACCACATATAAAAATATCTAGGTCACTGCCATTATCTTCTTTACTGATTTTCTTTGTTACCACATTGTGCATAAGAAGCATTGGTTCATCGTCTTCCTTTTATACTATTAAAGCTCTCTCTTTTCTGGGTTTATGGCATTCAGATGCAAAATGCTCATACTCCAAGCAATTGTAACAATGAATTTTTGTTTTATCAAATTTTTTATAAGGCTTCCTTTCATATCCGGGCTTATTGTCTGGTCCATCGTTCACTTTCTTCTCTGTGACCGATAGTGCTTCCCATTGTACTCATGTCAAGAGCACCAGTTCATTATCCTCTCTAATGTCTCTGCGCCCCTTCTGACCTTCCTCGAAATCTCGAAGTCGGCCAACAGCTTCTGCAACAGACATTTTTGTTGTATCACCCCAACTCGAAGTTGGCCCACAGCTTCTCCAGAACTACACTGAATAATTTTTCAACAACCAAACTCTTGTCCATCTTAATTCCAAGAGATCATATTTCTCCAAAAATACTTGTCAGTTTTTTAGAAAATTCCATAATACTTGAGGCATCATCCATGATTAAATGATCAAATTGTCGTTTTAATACTTGTGTCCTTGCTTTTCTGACACGTTCTTCTCTGATACTCATTTGCTTAATTGCATTTCATGCTTCTTTGGCTGTCTGTTTCTCTACTATAGCCATCATTATGGAATCCAAAACAGCCTGAGAGATTTCTACAAAAGCCCTATGATCCTTAGTCGCTTCTACCATTTCCATACTCCTAGCACACGAAGAATGATCTTCATCTTCATCGCCCATAGCCCATAGTTGATTTCATCCAACATGGGATATTTGATTGGGATCCCACCACTTTGCACCATTTCTGGAAGCGTTTGCATCTTGCTCTCATCATTCATTGAATCACCCATCGTCAGTGCTCTGATACTAAAATGTAAGAAAACAAAACACAAATACAGAAGAAATAGAGAAGCAAGAGAGACGTCTTATGGTACAAAATCTAACCAGCACCATTTTCTGATATTCCATTATATAAAGCACAAACCACAATACTAAATGCAGATTATAAAATATCACCGATGCCTAAAATAAAACAGAGAATAAAAACGAGATTCTGGCAATTGAATTGATTGGGATCACAGACACACTCATACCAAAAATAACAAAAGAAAAAATGAATAAAGGAAAAGAAAATAATAAACACGCCACTGCTAGCACCGTTGGTAACAACTAGCTTAAAAAAATATCTAACACAACCAGCGTTAAAGGGACTTTGATTAGAGTTTTCAATGCATTGGATGGATCTCTGCTTTAAGAGGTGCGTGGGTCAATGACGTAGCAGATGTTGCGAGGAGCTCGCTAGAGACAGATGTACAGAGTACTATGACGAGTAATATAACAACAGCTCACGAGGTGGCAATATGCAAGTATGGTGGTGGTTCGATGGCAAGGTGATGAATATGCATCAGGGGTTTGTTTGTGGGTTTTGGGTGAACGATGATGTCCAAAGGAATAATTTTGATTCCTTTCCGTATATCAAACACGGGTTTGATCTCGTGGTTACTTGGACTTTTAAATGCTATAATATTTTATTCTTATTTACATTTTAAAATCTTTTTTATTCTTTTAAATTGCTCTCCTTTGTTTTTGGAAACTTTTTTGGGGTTTTATGATTTTACCCTTTTTAATTCTATTTGGATTAAACCCTAAAATTATATTAAAAAAATTTTCATTTATATTCTGTTAAATTGAATCCTAAAATTAAGAAAAAAAAACTCATTTTCTTGGTTTTTTTATTTCCTCTATTTTCTTTTAATTTAAATACTTGTGTATTTTTGTTCATCTTTCATAAAGTCTAAATCTTCAACATTTTTATTTATTATTTTCTTTTCTTATTTTTGTTTTAAAATTTTTATTTTCTTTTATAAGGTATAATATTGCATTTTTAAACTTTTTATAATAAACATATACCAAAGGGAAAAAATATTACTAAATAAATTATTTCCTAAATGCCTTATCCCCCCACCCTTGTTTAATTATTTTTTTACATTTTTAAAAACATTAATCTAAAAAAACAAATAAAAGAAAGAAGAAGAAAAAAGAACGGAAAAAAATAACAACACACCTGGTTTCTTCGATGGCAATGAAGTGCCACCTTCAACGACGCCAGTGCAAGCTGTTAGGAAATTATGCAAAATTTTCTTATTGCTAAATTTTACAAGTATAAGAAATGCAAATAAAAATGACACACAAAATTGATAATGAAGTTCGGCCAATTTATGCATGTCTCTGGGCTGCTGCAGATCCTTTGACTAAAGAGAAAATTTACAAAGCTTACAATTCACGTCTAAGAATTCTCACAATGAATTCTCTCAATCTCTCAATTTTTCTCTCCAGAATTTTCACATACAATTGGGTCTCTATCAATTTCCTTGGATGATTCGGTATGCATATGACCATGCTTTTGATAAGCTATTAAATCCTCTCACTTCCACAAATTATTTTCCTAAAACTTTGGAAGGTCAGTTGCAATTCATTAATTTCAGTCATCTCTTTTTATTCCTTTTCTATTAATAGCATGCGGCAACACTCAACAACAGCGATGGCTTTGAGCTGGGCGATTTATGGGGAAGCCACGCAAGTAGAAGCAACAGGATCCAAACAAACGGGACCAGATCTAACGCGATAGCGACTGCGAAGTCTCTAGGTGATGCTGATTCAACTATACCAAATGTATTGTAAATATCAAAATATCCTATGTATTGTTATTTATACTATTTTAATATTTATATACCTGTTACCTCAATCTACTTTTCCAATATGATTAAATCTTTCAGTTAAAAATAGTAAGTACTCAGTTTTGCCTTTTTTAAGATAAATGAAATAGTTCATATTTCAGATTGGTTATCCATATGCTGATGTGCATTATAAATACTATTTTAATTTTTTTATATCAATCATTTGTGTGTTAGTGTGTGGGATTATGACACATATTAACGTTTGGCTGTGTTAATTCGGATAAAATCATTCATCTAGTTTTTTTTATCATAAATAGAATATAATTTTTTAAGAAAAAATGCATGACAATAGAGTTTTTTTAAAAAAAACATAACCCTCACCATACACACACTCAACACACTACCCTCTTTTATATTATTTTATTTCTAATAAATAAATGCCTAGCTTCTTTTTTTAATAAATGCACTTATAAAATAATGCCTACTTTACAAAATAAGTAGGTTTTTGTTTAAAAGTTATCAAGTTTTTTGTTTTTTTGGTTTAAATAAAACATATAATTTTTTTTGTTTTTTCCTTTTTTTTTATAATAACAATAATAACTTTTTCTTTTTGCTTCAATCTTTATTTAAAATTTAAAAAGAATAAAAAAGGATAAAAAATAAAATCTTTTTTTACTTTATGTTTTTTTAATATGCTAACAACAAAAACTTTCTTTCCTTCCCTTTTTAAACGTTTGTATATTTATTTATTTTCAGATTTTAAATTTAACATTCAATTTATTTGTTTCTTTTATATTTTTTTAATAAACCCACCTTAAAGAAAAACCTAGTTTAATTAAAAATTTTAATTAGACAGAATGATGTTTCATAGCTATCTATCCCTTTTTACGCACTGTCTGTGTACAAACAATGTGTAAAGATAAAAAAAAGTCCATTTTGGACAAGTTAAATCACCCATTTGCATTTAATTAGTGTCGATAAAAGGCTTATCTTTGCTCTATAGGCAATTTGGTTCCTCTTGTGAAAAAAAAAACTTCGGGGTCAAATTAAAATTGAAAAGGGCCTAAGGCTTGAAGTGTTGTAGAGGGAAAATGATTACCACCTTCAATACTAGTGAACATTTTTTAAAATAAAACTGTAGTGGTGGAAAGATTATTGTCTACTATGCAAAAGTCATTTTAAATAAAAATAAAAATGTAGAAGTTAGAAGATTATCGCCTATTATGTGAAAGTCATTAAAAAAAATCCACATAACTCAGAAGATTATCACATACAATGCGAAAGACAATAAAATGAAATTGAGAAAGTCAAAAGATTATTACCATATACTTTATAAAATATATTTTTGAAATAACATAAAATCATAAATGTTTAAAAAAAAATATTACTTACTATGCGTAAAACATTTTGAAATAAAACAAAACTATAAAGGTCAGAAGTTCACCACTTAATATGCAAAATACACTTTCAAATAAAACCATATAGAAAGATTAAGACATACTATTCCTACTTTTTTGAAAACCCTCCTTTCAATCTATCTAGCTAGGTCTTGTTATGAAGCTTTATTGGAGAAGCTTTTCAACATTCATGGGGCACTATTCTAGGAACCTCTATTTTAGCCTTGGTAGGAAAGTTTATATGCCTAAAAGTTTGCCTAAGGTCTAAAAGGTTTAATTATGCAATCCCACATTGGAAATTGCCTTTGGTCGCCTTTTAAGGTGGTGTGACATCTTTATTGAGTAATAACTTTGGAAGTTCTATAGGTAACCGACAGATTGTGTGGTTTACTGCAGTGCACAGATCAAGTAATAAAAAGAGGTATATTTTGACCTCAGTATATCGATCCCACAAGGAATAACTACGTTAAGTAATAAGCACTAAGATTCGCAAATTTTAGATATCTTTGGGAAATCTTTCCTTATAACCAAAGAGATAATATGATTTAAACTAAAACAATTTCAAATAACGAATAAACCGAAGACATAACAAGTGTAACAACAATTATATGGAAGTCTAGGGATAAAGCCACTAGAACTGGATTTCTCTATGCCTTATTAACAATTTATCTTCCTATTCATTCACGTTAAGACTAATCTTATCCTTAAATGTAATACCCTTTTCTCGTGATATGTACTTCTAAAGGTTGATTTGACAAAGGTAAATGGGTTTGTACATTCCTCACTCTCCTTTATCATGCTTTAGTTGTAGTTTGGCTAGTTACGCTAAAATCAATTCTCTTCATCACTCTTTGTAAGAGAAAAACATTATGCATTCAACTAGAGCAAATCTAACAAAATAAATGCTAGTGAAGATATCTTAAACTTTAAATCATGGCATAGATAAATCTAGTCCTGAGACTTCCCCCCCTTAGAATGGAGGTTTAGCATAGCATGGTTATAATATCAATATCCAAGACAAGCTTACAATCCATTAGGTAGGTTAAAAAATAAAAAAACTAAACTTTAATTAACAAAAACTGTTCTTACAATCAATCTCAGTTTCCCTTTCTCAAAGATACAGAATATCCCCCTCAAGAGAAGAACAACCCTATCGTCACACCCCAAAAACATAAAGCTTAGGCGCTTAAATATTAGGGTTTAATAAGGTTTAAGCCTAGATCGACCACGTTGAGCTTATATCGACCATGTAATAGGTCGCATCGATCGCATCGATCAAGGTTCTTGCATAGACCAAAAGTCTTCATTGTTGGCACATATCGACCACATTGACTATGCGATGTCGATCAATATAGATGGAATGGTTGGTCGATGTAACGACATCAACCTCACATCGAGCTAAGTCAATCATTGCTTTGCACATTGATCATGACATTAATCTTTTTTTCTGTTTGGAGAGGTCGATATGAGGAAGTCGACCATGATGTCAACCAATATTTCTTCTATATCGATCAATTCCTGTTAAAAAAAGTGAAAACACTGTAAATACTCCAAAACTAGGTTAGGGGAATAAGGAGACAAAGTTCCCAAATACATGAGATTAAAGGGTAATATAATGGGTAAAATGATGTAGAATGTATATAAAAATGGAGATAAGATGTGATCCTATCAATAGGAAAGAAGCAATCCTTTTTGTATTTTAAAACACATTCAAACATAAACACCAAAAGTTTAAAACAATTCGAAAAGCATTTATTTTGCATCAATTTCAAAACATGTTTATATAATATATTACAACTTGTTTTCCTCTCTTTAAAAAGGTAAAAGCTTATAAGAGCATACTTTACAAAGTTCATTTCAACTTATCTAAAACTTAGCCTTAACTTGATATTCTAACCGATTAGGATAACTAAACAGTTTGAAAACACATTTGTTTGACTTCAATTTCAAAACACATTTATATAATATAATACAATTTGTCATCCTCTATTGGAAAAGCTAAAAACTTATGAAAGTATACTTCACAAAGTTCATCTGAATTTATTTAAAACTTAACTTTAACCTGATCTTCTAAATAACTAGGATAGCTTTTTGGGTTGACATTATTTATACTAACCAAGATAATTTTTGAACAATTTAAATAACAATGATAATTTTTGAACAATTTTTGAACAATTTTTGTAGATAATTTTTGGGTTGGACTCATGGTGCTCGATGATCGTTAGGTCCTGGAAATATCTAGGGAGAAAAAGGAGAGAGGTGAATAGATCTTTTTTGAAAATACTTGGAGAAACTCATGTATTTGGAACTCTTTTTGATTTTAATAAATAAAATGTGTGAAAGACAATCAAGATTTATGAAACGTATACTTGTATTGATAATTTACAAATATTATAAATTCATGGTACTGTTGATTTATAATGAATACTGCCAATAATTCAAACACTCACAAAGAATATTCATCAAAGATGACATGAATGTTAAGGAAGCTATTACAAAATAGAGGAAACATTCATTCTCTCTATAGAACAAAGACAAAAATCCAAACTAAAAATAATAGATGTTACAAGCTTGGTTATGTGATTAGAAATAATACATTGTTTTAAGATGTGATTATAGTTTTCTCTCTTGGATGTGAGTGCATCAATGTGTATTTAAAAGCATATTTAGTAATGATAACAGCGTTATATATATACATATATAATATTTTCAATTCAAGGTTTCAAAATGGCTAGCACTTATTGTGGCACTGGGCTCTCATGAATGATGACAAAATAAATGTTACATCGTGAGAGCATGAGGTGATGTAAAGACTTCCTCGGAAACAACTAAGTCTTTATAATAAATCTTCTTGTAATATGGACTTGAGTGATTCATCTTTTGCTTTGGAAACAACTGAGTTTTTGTAATAAATAGAATCTCAGAATTGACATTGTTGACCAATTGTGGATTTCCAAGTTATCGTATTACGTTGAAACTTTGTAAAGTAGCAAGCATTTTTCGGAACATGTTTTTATACGAGGATTGAAGTGGAATCGGAGCATTAGATTACTATCCAAGTCTTGGTTTGCCTATTTGAGCATGGATTACTTATTCGAGCATTATCATGTGTAACTTTAGAATGCATTGTGACATTTTGGACCTCTTTATATCTTATTCATGGCATTGGCTTCTTTATTTTTCACAATGTGGGACAATCTCACAATAATCTCTTCATTTATCATATAAACTGCAACTCTACTTCAACTAATTTAGAGTTCTATGACACCATATTCTGTTCCTGTGTTATCACTGCAACCAAGGGAGAACACAACTTGATTGCAATAAGATCGATTGAAAAACTTATTTGATATCTCATAACTTCTTTCTCAATGACTATTAGACTTTAATATCACATGTTGGATCATGTCAAGGCCCATGCCCACTCACACTCACCCATGTATCATAATATTATTCATTTTTGGCTCGTTACATCAACTTGCATGACTTTAAAATACATTATATATGGCATTACCTTCTTCATTTTTTCACTATATGGGACAGTCTCACAATAGTGTCATGGCATTATAATGTTGTCATGAAGAGTATTAAGGATTCTTTTCATCTGGGATGGTAACTGTAAAGACCCGTATTTGAGGACTGAAAGATAGCCATTTTAGGTGGCTGAAAACATCTGGACGATATTGTGTTTGTCGATGTGAGCATTTTGACTGTAATTAGGTCCAATTCTGGGTCCAGTCCTGAAAGGCTCATTGGTTGACTTTTTGGGGATGTATGAGTTGACCTTGCATTTGAGTAGTTAGTTGAGTTAGAAAACATCTAGATAATGATGTACTCATCATTTCAAGCGTTTTCACTGTAATTGAGCTAAAGTTGGAGTTCGTGACCCCAGGAGGTCAAAGGTCAATTATTATTTTGGATGTTGATTAATTAATGCTTAACTAATGAGAAAGGTAGTAAATATAAATAGGAGGAAAACAAAGAGAGCTTCCACATTATGATACCGCGTTGGTGCATTTGAGAGAGAGAGAGAGAGAGAGAGCTGGGAAGCTTAAAGCCTTGGTAATTTGAGGCGAGTGAAGCTCGTGGATCTCAAGGAACCATTCCAGGTAGGTGTTCCTAAACTCCTTACCTTGATTTTGTTTTTATGTGCATGATTTTGGCATGATCAGTGTGATTTCGTATAAACACTAGGTTTTGGGGGAAACTCAATTTTGAGTTAAATTGTATGATTTAAGGACATAGCATGTGATTAAAACATGATGTGTAGTATTGGATATGAGTTTTATGAATTTTCAGAGGGGTTGTAAGGATTTGGGGGCCATTGGGTTGATTCCAAAGTAGAAACAGGTATAAACGATAATAAACAGTAACCTTAGCGAATTATGATATCGAAGACTCGAGTGAGCCTCAAAGTAGCGAACATTCGATGGAATTGACTTTGGAATTAGAGGTTTTGAATATGTTGTTCGAATGTACAGTCTCGATAAGAGTTTCAAAGGAAGTATCGATATATATATTCAAAGGAAGTCTCGAAGAAGAGTTCTGAACTACAGTTTTGCAAGACTATTATATTGTAAACCTTTACGCATATCTCCACAATTAAGTAACTATTTAAGTTATAATGTAAATAAGGAAACACCTCCCTTTTGGATTCAAATAAAAATACTAAAAAAATCAAATTCTCACTCCTTCAAAATGTGAAAAATGAAAAATAGTACCGAATTGCGAAAAAATCCAATTTTTTGTTAGAGATGACTACTTGAAAAGTGGGGTTAGATCTTTTAGAAAAATACTCAAAAATTAGGTTATATTAGTTATTATATAAGGAACTATTTGTAGCTCTTTTGATTTAAAGAAAATACCTTCTACGAAAATCCTCTCTCGTTGTCAAGATATGAGAATAGATTTGTAGAGACTGCCTTTGTTACAGAGGGAGTGTTGTGAAACCCTAATGCCATACTCCATAGGTGTCATAGTTGTGTTGATTTGTTGATTTGTGGAATTGGGCCTTGGGCTCCGTGACTTATTTGTGTATTCTCACCGTGATGCACATGTTGTGTTAGGTGGTTAACATGACAGGCTAAGGCTTGGGTTGAACTATTGAGCTCGTGGTGACAGGTTGTGGCCTGGGTTGAGCTGTAGACCTCGTGGTGACAGGCTGTGCCCTGAGTTGAGCTGTAGACCTCGTGGCGACAGGCTATGCCCTAAGTTGAGCTGCTAAGCTCATGGTGCTAGGACTGAGTTCCCTGAGCTGAGATCCTATTAAGGATCGTGGACAAGTTGACTCTTGTTGTGGATAGGCTGGGTCCTAATGTGTGTTTGCAAATTGAGTCCTGGTGATTGTGCACACTACACGGTGTACGAGTACACTAAGCATGTAGTATAGACTTATGTGTTTTGCATATTAGAGTGATGTGAAGTTATGTGGTCACCTACTAAGCTTGTAGCTCACCCCTACTTTATTGTTTATCCTTTTCAGGTGTGACCTGAGACTAATGGAGGACTTTCTTCCAGGAGGACGTGCCCACTAGTCTGATGTATGATACAGTACTATATTTTATATTACTTTTGTGTGATATCTCGGACATGAGTCTATGAACAGTTATATTTACACACTATTTGTGATGTGATGTATGTATGATTGTTTGACATTTGGTATGCATGATGATATATGGAAAAGTATAAGATTACCTTGATGTATGACTATACAAATTTATATGATTAAGACAGTACCCACGGTGTAGTTTCTATTGGTGCTTGTCAACAACCCATTGACCCTTCGGGTGCAGGCAAGGGAAAATCATATTTCTGGTTCTGGGTTCCTTGGAATTCGGGAGCATGACAATAATAATTCCTTTGGTGAAGTTCAAATTGTTTTTGGCACAAGTTTGATCAACATCAATAATTTCCACATGACATATAGTTTGTTCCATCTAAGACTTTTGGAATAATAGGATCTGCCAGTATGAGAAAAAGTATAAAGAAATAGAAGATCAGACGAATTAATTGTTATGATGTAGACAAATTTAGTTTGAGTAAGTAAAAATGTAATGACCTGTGTTTGGGATTTGAGGAGTTAGTCATTTGTGTGTTTAGACAAGAACTCTCGTCTAGATAGTTAGCTAGAGTCCGAGGACGCAACGCTTTGGCCAACGAGCAGGAGTCAAGGGGGCAGCACCCTGGTAGCCAAATTATTTTGGAAAAGGTAAGTTGAATTGTTGTGTAAAGATTGGGTTGATGCAGCCTTGGTCGATGCGGGAGTGGTCGATCTGGTGTGGTGGTTGGTCGATGCAGACCAGAAGA
The DNA here is from genome assembly GCA_023512835.1 of Taxillus chinensis. Lineage (NCBI taxonomy): Eukaryota > Viridiplantae > Streptophyta > Magnoliopsida > Santalales > Loranthaceae > Taxillus > Taxillus chinensis. Next base: position 35,498,301 of record CM042088.1, on the reverse strand, counting down.
AATTCTAAAGAGTTTGGTCGATGCGAGATAAATTTCATTGTGTGGTCAACGTATGGTCGACGTAGTTGAGGTCGACTAGAGCAGTTTCCCAAGAGCTTTTCCATGTGTGTTGGTCGACGTGGAAGATGGTCGACCTTTGGTCGACATGAGGTCGACATGGTTGACCTAGCCGTAGATTGACCTTGCTCAATGTGGAAATTAGTCGACGTGAAAATAGTTGGTCGATCACGAGTGTTTTTGGTCAACGTCGATCTTAAGATAGGGTATTTTGGTCAATCGTTGCCGCTACGTTCTTAGAAGAGGGAAACTCCTATCGGAGTGGAGCAAGGAACTAGGACGATCCTTCAAGTTGAAACCCTAACGCAACCGAATTTGAGATAGGGATTCTGTACCTCTCTTGAACCTATTCTAGGGTTAGATACTGAGGTAAATGATATGTGTATGTATATATGTAAATTCATATAAGTGTGATCTCCTATATAAATGTTGGTCTTCATTGGCATGTTATGCTTGTGGATGTTGAGGTGTCTGGGATTAGTGGGAATTACGGGTTCATTATGTGGTGGTGGATTAGGGAAGCCGTTAGGGTGTCTTTTTGCTTTTCACCTCGTGATCGCGCTCATTCGTGGTAGTTCTATGGTAGAGTCTCATGGGAAACTTTAGGAATTATAGGAGGGTTGTGATTGACTACATATACTATGTGGATATAATTTCATTATGGCTTGTGTGATGGATGTTGATTACATGTGTTTATTTGATGTGTTGTGGATATATACTATTGTGTTGTGTTTGAAATTGTGCTATATGGAATTGTGATGTGGTAGCTTGTGTGGTTTTGGTTGTGGTAGCCTTTGTGGCTGTGGTTGTGGTAGCCTGTGTGGCTGTGATTGTGGTGGCCTGTGTGGCTGTGACTATTGTTGTAATCGTTTGTATGGCTTGCTTATGTGTTGCCTTAATTATAAATGCTGATTATAACATGTTTATCTATTATTACCACAACATTGCACATGCGCACTCATCATGTAGATACTAGGAGCATGGGATGGATTGAGGAGACTTGATCCCTACGGAGCTATGGTTGCTCACTCCTCCTATTGTGATTTGTTTTTCTTTTCGAAAACCTATAGGTATTAGGTGGGACACCAAGGTGGAAGACTGGATTATTATTTTGTTGATTGTTTTCATTTCATGTCTCATTGTTCTATGAAACAAATGTAACCCCATTAGGGAATGATGCAAAAGAGATTTGACTCAAATAAAATTATTGGTTTGTCTTGTGGATACTATACATGTTTATTTGTGATATTCTGTGTGGTATCGTTTAACCCAACCCTTTGCCCACCGGGTGAGTAAAGGAAAATCACAAACCGGTTTTCTCGGGTTGTAAATTCAAAGTGTGACGGGAAATTTACATAAGCAATAGAATCATTGCTTGATACCATGATAAAATTAAAAATCAAGGAAGTGCAAAAAAGTAAAACAAAAAGAGTTGGTTCCTTTTTGATTATTGATAATCATCTGTCAATTGACTTCAACACACAGAAAATTAAGTTATGATCATATCAATAAAAAAATAATCTTAGAATATCTTAACTAATACCCTTGAATAAAGGGATTACAAATTCCTAAATATATGTTAAATTCAATCTAAACCAAAAAAGTCTTAATAATAACGCTTCAAATAAGTTTGATTAAAAATCGTATAAATATATATTTATTAGAGGACAAACTTTAACATGTTTAAATTATATTGTGCTAACTAAACGTGAGAAAAGTGAATCAAATCTTGTTATTGTGTTAAAGATATATCATTTCACATGGAGAGTTATCAAATATAGTAATTAATTAATAAGACCTTGCAGGCCATTGTTTTTGAGATAGAGTCCTATAACCTTTAACATTGTGGCATGTCACTAACACCTAACATTTAGCCAACATATTTGGTTGATGTTTACTTCATATCTATGTTGTATAGGGTGGAATCAGCCCCTTTGAGGAGAAGTTGTGGCCCCCTCTTGGCCGTGAAAAAATTGTCTCTTATACTAGAAATTTATTCATTTGATTAGAAAAGTTCATATTTTATATCATAAATTTGTCAACTGATTTTAAAAAATTATCCTCAATAACAAAATCTACCCTTTCAATCTCCATATCAAAAAAAGTTAATTGTTGGTTCCCCAATATTGCACGAGTGACTTTCTGGTTCCAGCCTAATAACATACTATTAGATCAAGAATCCAAACTATATTAATTCAAAAACTACACAAATTTATGCATTTTTACCCTATCCCAAAGAACATCTCTCGTTTCTTGCATGCTATTATATCTGTTTTTTTTCCTATTCATAATGGTCCTATATAACTTACTATATTAATGTCAAATATTTTAATCAGACCCTAAATAACCAATTAGTTTTTATAGATAATTTGAAGCTGGTATGAATTATGTTTTCGATCATTGTTCATGTTCATAAACTTTTCCAAGAATTTATGGCCCCCATTTAACGTAATTATCAAGAGAACCATAACTTAATCTTTTAGGACCCACTGCACATTGGCTTTCGGGGGAGGTCGCGGAGGAGCTTGAGAGGAATATAGCTTGTAAATTGCATATTGTGTGAAATATTCAAGGTTCTTTAATGCAGGACGTACGATCTTATAACTAACGTGTTTATAGTGCACTTTACTTATCTATGATTTTTCATTGTAAGAAACAACTTCCACGGGCAATCAGTCAATAATGAAAAATCAGAGTCCGGATCCTTCGCCGAAGTTGGCCTGGTTAATTTTGATAATTTATCAGATCGCTGTCTTCCCTAACTGATGATATTTATCTACGCCGCTATATATATATCTTCTCTAATTCTCAGTTTGACATTTCGATTAATTAGATCAGTTTTTAAAATCCAATTGCTAATCGCACGCCTGTTTTAACTTTTCGCACGCCAATCCCTAAACGAACCAACCTGGGGGTGATTAGGGAAGATAGCGCCGCGATGCATGCCTGCTTCCTAGCTGCGCTGAAGATGGCTAGCGGCGACGCTGTCTTCGCTGACGGCTGACGCTGCTACTGGCAATCGCAGTGGTGCAAGAGAGGGAGAGACCAGAGAAGATGAGGCTTGAATTTGGGTCTGTAATTAAAACATGTGTGGCAGCGATCCCCGATTAATAAATCTAGAGAGACACAAAACCAAAAAAAAAAAAAAAAAAAAAAAAAAATTTAAACACCAGCAAGAAATTAAAACGCTTAATTATTGTCTCTTGAAAAGAGAAAAAGCTTCATTATTGTTACCTTGTATTGTGGTTGTTGGCTTAAACCATTATAAAACAACATCCGCTTAGTGATTCATTTTGTTTATTACAAAAAAAACAAAACCAAAAAGACAAAAAAACAAAAAAGAAACAGCTTAGCTAATTTTATGCCTCGGATTTCTACGAACCCTTTTGCCCTATTAATTAAGAAACCAGCCATGATAACACGCTAATTGATTAAAGAATGGACAGGCTGGGAATACATATATAAAAGCAATAAACCTAAAGACCGATATAGATTCTTCTACGTACGATCCGATCGATGACAACGGTGATCCATTTCAAAGCCGTAGTTCCAAGTCCACCGCCACATTCTCATTCGTCTCAGACGTGTTCACTTCAAACCCAGCACCATAGTTCGCCCCCACTAGATCCCTCGTGGACGGATCCCATACAGTCCTCTCAGGTGACATCTCCCAAGAGGGGCCGCAGCGGCCCCCACATCTCGCATTCCTGGGTTCCAGACGATAGCCCCGCGGCAGCGCAGGATAGCAGGCCGGTTGGGACATGGGCCATGAAAGTCGCTGCAGGCTGTTAAACGCAGGTGCATGTTGTTGATGATTATTATAGTGGGTCGCCACGTCGGCATGTCCGGGCGTCGTAGCCGCGAATGGAGGAGGCGGCCTTGACTGCAGGGACGGGCCAGCCTGGCCCTGCCAGCCCATGCTCGAGTGGTTCTGATTGGGGAGGTAGTGGGGGTGGATGCCAGTGTAAGGTTGGATGGCCGGAGGTGGGGGAGGCGGCTGCGCAAGAACCATCCCCATGGGGCCGACAATGCGGGGCTGCTGCAGGCGGGCGCTCCACATCCCGATCTGCATTCGCTCATATGAGTCGGGAGCAAGGCCCGGGAAGGTGGACCGTAGCTGCTTCTGCTCGTACCTGTGAGCGTTCTGGTGGCCACCCAAGGCCTGGCCCGAGCTGAAGAGCTTGGAGCAGACGGAACACTGAAATTGGGAATCCGACTTAGGGCTAACGATGGTCTTGTTCCTCTTCTGACGAAGGCCACCGCTGCCGCCGCTTCTCATACCACCACTCGCCGGAGAGGCGCCGGTGCTCTCGCAAGAGTTGGCTGGGCTTGTCATGGAGGAAGGCAGCGTGCTCATAGCGAGTAATGGCACACCACAGACACACACACTCACGTATATATATATACTTAGTACGTGGCAGAGTGCGACGAACAGGAGGGTTGGGAGGAGGCGTAACTCACGAGATCGATGAAGTCCAAGTATTTAAATAGCAGTGTGGACTTTGTTGCTACCCAGAATCTATTTTAAATCATTTTCTGAAGAAAATTAATGAGGCAAATTGCTGCTATTCGGACTTTTTTTAAATAAAAAAAAAAAGAAAACCTTTTTTTTTTTTGTGAAGGGCTATTTATTTGAAATATCTAATCGATAAATGTTTCTAAGATGAATAAGAATGTGTCTGTGTGGAGTTATTAATTTTCTGCCATAAATGTAAAGATATTTATAAATGTGGCTAGAAATCATTAAAATAAGGCTACCAAACATTTGCACTATTTTAAAACAGGTGATGATAAGCAAAAATGAACTTTCTCAATTACGAAACATGCTTTAAAAATAAAAAATAAAAATAAAAATGCTATTGTTTTTACCGCATACTGTCACAAAGAACTTGAAATCACAAATAGAATATATATATATATATGTGTGTGTGTGTGTGTGTGAGAGATTTTATATATTTTTAAAATGAAAAAAATAAATATTTTTTTATAAAAATAAAGATAAAATGTAAGATGATATTGGCCTTGAAGTTTCAAAATCACTCTCCATATAAAAAACTCTATACATTTATAAATAAAATAAAAAATAATGTTAGACATAACCGGATATATAAAATTTTACTTATATAAGAATATATATGGGTTGATCCTTGAATCCCTAGGGTCACTAGCTAGCTAGGGGGGAGATTATTATTAATGTACTCTACATCTATCTTATGGATCAAATCCGGGATCCTTCCGCTCGATTGGATGTTTTATGGAAATATATGGCGAAAACCCTCGTGTTTCTTGACCAAGTGATAACGGTTTCACCTAACGAGTTTTGATAGATCACATCTACTGGAATATAACCAAAAAAGAAAAAGAGGGGGCTTCAACTGCATTCATGACCAAATCAGTTCGAGAACTCCATTAAATTAACCTCAATAATATGTTATGAAGTTGCAGATTGTTTGGGCTGACCACCCCCAGAAACATGCACAAGCCTATAACTTATATATATATATATATATATACACACACTTATGCACCCACGCCGTCAAATTAACTTGATTAATTTATTATGTTTTTCTTTGGTTTCCTACCTCAGCGCCTATCCCCCATCTTGTGCCGGATCACCCCATCACCTCGTGTCCTCATTAAAAATTGTCACCCAAATAATCTTTTAATTTTAATTTTTAAATATCATCTTGTCCTATTAATTTGAAATCAAACACTACACGTTTTTTTATTATTGATTGAACATGTAACCTTGTCCTATTAATTTGAAAAATATTATAATTTTATTTAAATAATAAATTTTGACAAAAACGAAAAAGAGACGATGTTGTGAGAAATTAAGTGGTGATTTGGCCCTGTCTTCTATATTCTTCTACACCCCCCCTCTTTGCTATTGATCTCTACTTTGTCTCCTGAATAATTCGTTTTACATATATATATATATATATATATATATATATACATATATAAAACCATTCTTTTTTGCTATATATTCTTCTTTAAATAAACTCCATTCTTTTTGTGAAAAAATGCCAAATTAAATAAGTGTTGTTATATCCTATTTTAAAAGATAATTAAGGCGGTTAAGAGTTTGAGTCAAAGTTTGGCTCGAGCTCATTTAAAATGTGGTGATCAAACGAACTTTAAATCAAACCCAGGCTAGCTATGACTAGTTTAGACTCGGCTAGGGTTGCAAGGTAGGGAGAAATTAATTAGTTTTGATCGTTTGATTCGTTTAAGTTGGACTCGACTCATAAAACTCATTTAAACTTGAAATAATAAATTTATTTTACTTAAATTATCAAAATCTAATATTATTAATTTATTTAATATTAACTTATTAAATCTAGTATTAATATAAGATGTTCAAAATGTAAAAATATGATTATAAGTTAATCAATGTAAAATTATCAAGTTCAGGCTAGCCGCGGCACATTAAGCTCAGTCTCGGACTCGTTCATCCGAAGGTTGTCGCACATGCATCCAACCATCTGGGGGTTATTCATGTGGCCGCGCAGGGTAAATTAGTAATTTAAGTGAGACACGTTCTCAATATGACCCGGCCCGGCAACTCACCCATGTCGCCCGCCGCGTGTACGATCCTTCAGCAGGCAGGCGTACGCTTGTCTAAACTCTGAACCCACGATCGCCGAGGTGTCCGTCGTGTTTTATGAAGCGAAATGACTCATATACCCCTATTTTAAGTCATTTATGTGACAGCCTTAATATTGTTTGGTTTGACCGTGCATGGATGGGGCCACACCATGATTGGTCCCACACTCCCACACCAAGTCGTAAAGGCTTCCTACAGTCCAAATGAATAATGGTTCCTGACTTTCCTTCGCTTCGCTGGCATCTTAAAATCTTGGCTTTGTCTTGTAAGATATAATATATTCTAACTTAAATATTTTGAATTGCATGTGATTTTATATGGGTTGTAAATGAATTGAACTGAATCTAAGTTGTTCGTTTATTATTATTTATTAATGAATCAAATAGAATAAATTATGATGTTTATGAACATTCACAAATATGTATTTACAAAGTTGTTCACAAATATTTTTAAATATAATTAAAAAATTATAAAAATCTGTAAAAAGAAATTACACCGTAAACTTATCTAAAAAAATAATTAATTAAAAGTTAAATTAAGTTATTTTTATTTAATATGTTTAAAGAATTATTATATGTAGTTCATGAAAATATTATAACAATAATAATAAAAATAACAAATAAAAACATATATATTTTTATTTAATAATAATATAAAAGTATATATTTATTGAATTATATTTGATAAAAATACATTTATGTTTAATAAAATAACTTTTATGTATATTAATTGATTTGTTAATTTTTTATTTACAAATAATTTTTATAAATACGAATGATATTCATTAACTATTTGTAAAAGTTTGCAAACATATTCACGAATATAACAATAATGTTCGTGAACCGTTCGCGAATGCCATTATTATTTAACGAACGAACATAAACGATCTTTTATCAAGTTGAACGGAATTTGTTCATAAATATTTGATTAATTTACAATCCTAGTTTTTATTTATATATTTCATTTTCATGTTGGATTTTAAATTTTAAAAAATAAATTTTATTGCGTATAAAAGAAAATTTATTTTAAAATAATTATTTTTTTAAAAAAAAGAATCTCACACAAATTTTAAAAAAAGGATGAACTTAAATAATAAAGTAGAAAAAAATAAAAATATAAAAGAAACTTATTTGAGTTTCCTGTTAAAATTTAGTTTAGATTTAAAAAATAATTAATTAATTAAAAATATTTTTTTAAAATAATCATGAAATTTACGTGTTTTGAAAATATAATTCAAAATTTTAATCATATTACAATACTATGAAATCTGTGTTTTTAGAATTTAAAAATAAAATTTTGTTTTCAAAACAAGGTACCAAACATGTAGGATCATTATATTGGAGTGTTATTATCTAAAAAATAATGAGGTGGTATTGTGAGATTCATTAATAAATTTTAATTATTAATATTTATAAATTATTTTTAATAGTCCTTTTTATTAATTTAATACATAGAAATTCTAAATCATAATGAATCATATTAATTACAAGTGCTTATGAGCGTTGGGTGGGAGGCGGCATGTACGAATTGAATAATATTAAGCTGAAGGCAAAAAAATTTAAAAAAAATTATGTAAGAAAGTCTTTATAAACCTGAAAAGAAATGAAATTACCCATTGCCACCAAATAGCTGTTTTTTTTTCTATACATACACTAAATGTGAGAAAAAAAATAAAATTTAATTACTTTTCGCATACCCATAGAGTATACAATGAGCACACTAGCATGCAGCACTATAATTTTTTCCACTAAAAAGGGCCTTCCAACGGATGACGACGCATGTTGTGCAATGAAACTTTGAATGGAACCTCATGGCCATATGTGCCGATTGTCATCAAGGACTCGACAAGTTAATGCACTGAATGCACCGCAAATTAAATAAATTAAGAAAGCATATGCACTGCTTAAACAATCCATAAAAACTGCAAAAAAAAAAAAAAAAAAACTCCTGTTAATTAATTAGTTAGTGCAATTATACTGGTGTTCCTTCTAGTGGGGCCCCATGGCGGCGTCCCGGGTGTCAATCCCAAGCCCTTTATTTAGCCTAATCTAGTCATCACAAGTAATGCGATTTGAGATGAGACCCCCATAGCATTGATATTTGATATCATGTGATGAAACTACCCACTGGCATGCCTGTTTTAATTGAAGCATTTAAATAAAAAATCGTTGAGAGAGAAAGGAGCATCCAAAAGATTTCAGATGTGGAATCATAACCGTAAGGATCATATTTATTGAAATCTTAATTGATCCTTATTAAATGGATGAATGTTCTATATTATATATAAGTTATAACCTGGATGTTAAGCATTAATTATCAATAGTTTTCAATTAAAATATATTATTATATCTTTTACCCATCAAGCTATAATTACATAATTTTGTTTCTGGATAACTAAGTAATAACTTTATTAATAACTTCATATATGTCTTTTATCCTCTTCTATGTGCTTTTATTTTCTCTTAATGCAATTTTTATTACTTATAAAAAAATTATGAGTTAGAGCAAGATGAGTAAATAGCACAACTGCAATTAAGTGGGTGTTTGATTGTATTGGCAAACGTTTTGTATATATGATAAAACTTGATTTTTGTCAATGTATGTGGGTTAAATTTTTTAATTTTATTTTAAGTTACAACATTTTTATTTTGCATCTGCAATGCTTGAGAATATAACTTTAAGTAGTAAGATATTCAAATGTATTCATCACTACTTATTAATAAATTGAATCGAATATGAACTTTAAACTATGATATTTATAAATTATTTATGAACATTACTATATTGTTCATGAATTGATGTTCATGAACTTGTTCATAAACTTATTTATAAATATTTATGAACACAATTATAAAATTCTAAAAATCTTTAAAAAAAGAATTCACACTATAAACTTATCTAAAAAATAATTAATTAACTATTAGGCTGTATGATCATTGCTTAATATGTTTTAACAATTAATATATATAGTTCATGAAAATATTATAATAATAGTATTAATAAATAAAAAAAATATTTTTATTTAATAAAATAACTTTTATACATATTAATTGATTTATTAATTTCTCGTTTATAAATAATTTTTATCAATATAAATAATATTCCTGAATTATTCGTAAACACTTATTCATGAATATAAAAATAGTATTCATGAACGATATTATTCATTAACAAATGAACATAAACGATTTTTTACCAAACTATTTTTTATGATTTGATTTTTTACCAAACTATTCGTAAACACTAATTTGTTCATAAAGATTTGATTTATTTATAGTCATACTTGAGAATATGATTTTAATTCCTTTAAAATCAAATAAATCATGATTTTTGGTAATGTAAAGCAAATATACACGTAAAATAAAATTTAATTTTATAAAACATAATTTTAGGATTAAATTAAACCATGATTTTACATCATATTTTGATTTAAAAACTAAACCCACCCTAAATTAACTACTAGCAATAATAATCAAATGTCCCCACACACACACATTAATTATGAATACCGGTAACTATAGACTTTGAGTGTGCACAAACCCGAATATTGAATCCAAAACAGTTTTGACATTGTACTCCCATATTTGCCCCTAATGAGATATGCCACAATTGTTTATTGAGTAAACTTAATTTTAGCGTTGAATCTGAACTCAATGACATAAAACTAGAACTCAATGACATAAAACTAGTGTTTAATTTGCACTAAAAAGCCAAGAAACGACTATTTTTGCCCACTGTTCCTGCTCTAGTTCCCTTGGTCGACTACTGTACCTCGTGTTCCGATCTCCTCTTACTCCAGAATTATTTTTTATGTGAAAATTATATTAGATTATTATTATTCATATTATATTTATTATTTTATCACTCAATAAAAATAAATATTTCATAGTAGTCGAGATTTCTGTAATAAGACTAACATTTAATAAAAAATTATTATTTAAATTTATAATTTTTAAATATATTATAAAATGATATTAAGTTTGATATACACGAGTACAAATGTTCGAATTTATCGAATTCATTCTAAAAATGAAAAAGGTACACTTTTAAAATAATATGAGTTCGATGAGCAATGAAAAAAAGGGTAAAAAATGAAAAAAAAATACATTACATTTTCAATATCAATATTCTCCACCATCCTAATCCTAATAGGTATATCCATATTTTATGTTCTAAAGGAACAAACTAAACGTAAGCGATTCTCCTGCATTTATCTTTAATCAGAGTTATTTCATTGATCCTAAAAGTATCCTATTTTTACCGTATATTCATCTCAATACATTCATTACAACTAAGCCTTTAAGTATGTTATTTCTTTTTAACCCAATACTACCTTAATTTATTTGCTGGTCTCAATCTTTCTAAAAACAGTAGTCCAATGCTTCAAATTTTCTAAAAAATATAATTTGGTCCTTCAAAGTTATCGTATTTTGTTAATATTTCATTTAAATAAATAGATAGACTATTTTAACTTTAATTTTGACGCAGTACGCATTTATTGGGTAGGGGTGTAAAATGGACCGCCGGTCCGGGACCGATCCAGTGGTCCATCGGACCGAAGATGACTGGACGTAAATATTCTGGTCCATTTCTATCGCGGGCCTAAACGGACCGGTCCGTTTAGGCCCGGTCCATGCGGACCAAATCCGTGCGGACATTGGTCGTCATGGACCGGCTTGTTTATTTTTTTTTAAAATAATTTTTTTAAAATTATTATATATTCTATTTAATATATTAGTACCTAAAGTTTACATCTATTAATTTTAAAATTAATATTTAAAAATATAAACTATTAAATATAATTTTAAAATTTAAAATTTAAATTATTTTTAATAAAATTAATTTATAATAAGTTTTTAAATAATTAAATAAATATGGACCAGGTCTGGCGGACCGTCCGCGTCCGATCGGACCGGACCAGGACGAAATATTCTGGTCCATTAAAAGTCCTGGCCTAAACGGACTAGCCGTTTAGGCCCGCTCCGTCACTGGATCGGACGGACGGACGGACGGTCCGTTTTACACCCCTACTATTGGGACCGAAAGGCTATTTTCACGCGTTACCGATCATTAAAAAAACGTTACATAATTCGGGCAAAGACCCGTTCAATCAAATCACAACCCAAACAATTAATTTGAACGTTTATGTAATAATTAAAAAGAAACACAGCAACTTCTCGTATCGCGTGATGTCCACGCAATCAGTTTAGGGTTTGATTAGAAATAACATAAATTGACGATTTAGATTTGTCCTCTAGGATTTGATGAGTAGTAGATCATACTCATTAATTAAGGTACGAAAACTTTATGGATTTTGTCTGAAGGGGCTTAATTATAAGCACTCAAAACTGTTAATAAATTTTTTTTAAAATGTTTTGACAACCTACTTAAAAGATTGTGTGCATTTAATTAGTTGTCTCATCGGAAAAATTGATCCAACTTAACCTCAATCATTCAATAACCAAATCAACCCAAAATAACTTTTCAATATTTCGGCTCGGTTTTCAAGTTAAATTTTAAAATACCCTACTTGGTCCGCTTCATAATTTAATGAATTTTTAATGGTTTTAACTGAATTATTTGGTATATTTTTAAACTTCCATATATTACTTTCTAGTTTCTATTACATAATTACTAACTAATTCAATTATATGTCAGCTATACATTTATTAATTTTCAATTTCAATATATATGGACTTGTTTATTACGAGTTTTTAATTATTTATTTTGTTTTTTAAAACTTGATAGAAGTTTGTATTAAATTATAATTTTAAAATAATTACTGTTTAATAAGAAAGAGAATATATTTTTTAAAAAGTAATTTTTTTAAAATTGATTAACAAAAAATTAGGAAAAAAAATAATATTAAGTGGGTCTAAGTAATAAAATAGAGAGAAAATAAAATTTTAAAAATATTTGTGTATCCTAACAACGAATTGAATTTAGATATGAAAATAGAAAACAATTAAGATCAGTTTTTAAAAACAGCGATGGACATGTTTAGTATGAGTTTTGGTCTATATATTTTATTTTTTAAATTTTATTTGAGTTCGTATTAAATTGTAACTTAAAAATAATTTCTATTTGGTAAGAAAGAATATATTTAAAAAGTATGTATTTTTTAAAATTATATCTAATTAATTTTAAAATAATATTTGGTTAGCTCAAACATTAAAATAGAGAAAAATTTAAAAACAAAAAAATTATTTGGCTCTCCTACCCGTTAGAATTGAGTTTATAATTGAAAATAAAAAATAATTAGAATAAAATTTTAAAAATAATAATATGACTCTATTTTAAAAATAAAAACTTAAAATTAAATAATTTTAATTTCAAACGAACTAACGATTTTTAAAAATAATTATCAAATTATTTTTTAAAATTTTTTTTAAATTTATATTATTAATAAATTAAATAATTTACTCTCGGACCAAACACGCTAATATATATTTGTTGTGTTGATTGAAGGATATGAAGTGAAAAGGAAGGGAGGGCTTGTTAAAAGCTCATGTGTTCGGCTTGCATGATTCATATATCTCTCTACTTATCTAATTCACAACCTGCCTCATCATTTCATATATATATATATATATAATTGTATCACTGGCCTGCTATTTGACGGAGGCAAACATCATTTTTACTCTTACTTCATTCAAAACTAAACAAACCTCAAAACGTGTCTTGTCCATCGAAGTCTGGCGGAATAGTAGACGGCATATGGAAAATATATGGCACTTTTTTGGAAGAAAATTCATTACGACTTGCAACCAATTGGCCAGCTTCCTTGAATATAGTGGAATTAACTCCCATGTGGGGGAGGTGGCAAGGGGAGCTCTGTTCTAATACTGTTTGATCTATTTTACTACAAATTAAATTGCTTTGTTGTGGCTTTGTACATGCCATAAACAGAAGATTAAAGATAACTATATAGTGGTATAATACATGCATGCGATAAATGTATGACCAAAGATGATTACATTAAACTATGTAATCAGAATACATTTATGAAGACAATCGCTAATGAAGACGAGCATGAACATGAGTTATAGAACAAAGATTACACCCGAATGATGTCAGAAAAAGCAAGCACTTTGAATCCTGCCATCCCTATATGGAGATAAATAATACACAAGAGTTTCGTTCAAAAAACATTAATGCATATATAAAAGAGCACTAGCATTAAAATTAAGCCTTTATTTGCAAAACTTAAATAAACAATAGTAATAAGACAGATCATTAAATGATAGTCCACAAATCCTTTGAACGTGAACAGTTGGACGGAAAGTCTCATCACAAACCTCCTTCATCTACAGTAGTGTTTTGCTTTACATTGAGTCGATCATTAATGTTCATTCATTTCAAAGAGGCATAGTTATTATCTGCGGAATGGTTGCCAAATATATAAAAGTATTTTTACTACCATTAAGTGCATTCATAATAGTCTTAGTAAATTTGAATTATAATTTAATCAAGTAATTATCTTTTATAAATTATGACTAATTTAATTTTACAACATGAAGTAATAGGCTTAATAAAATTTATGTATTTTCATTAAATTTTCATTAAAATATTTATGTGAAAACGGACTATGGCAGGCTTGGACCGTCCGGCTCATCTACCTCACTGCCCCACTCATTTTCTATTAAAAAAACACAACGATGTAGTTCTGATCGCTATCTCTGCTTTCACGGTAGCGCTCCTCAGTGGGCACCCAGGATCTGGACTCAATAGCATAACCAATTAAAAAATATATATTCAACATGTAGAAAATATTATAGATCTTAATTATGTTTTTTAACCTCATATAAACATATCTATAAGTGAACCAATAAAATAGAATCAATATAAATAAATTTTTTTATGTAGTTACAATAGGAACACTAACTAAAGGAGAGATGCTGTCTGCCCATCCTGATGCCTCTTATCTGATGACAATTATTGAAAGTTGTTCACTCAGTAAATTAGAATGATGAAATAACTTTTGGCATTTGTGTGATTGATGTGGCAACAAATACGATAATTCTTGGGCAGGTGTGTGTTTAGTATCTTGAGCCTACATATACCGCACACATTTTTGTGGCAACAAATAATTGATTATTGATGGATCGAAGGTGTCTATGATCCTGAATATATTATATGTAATTCTTGGAATGTGTTTTGTTTTTGTTTTGTAGATGCATTTTTTTCCATTTATGTACTTTTTTTATGTTTGTGTTTTATCTGACTTGTTCTTTTCCTTAGTTTGGAGATGATTTAGAATGCAGTGCTTTGGCCTACCTTCTGATTGCGCTAAGGCCAGTGGAAATTATAAAGCCTGCTAAAATGCTTACCTTTGAAACCGAAAGGGTGATACTAAGGCATACGAGAACTCCTGTAGAGTCAATGAGCTTGTCCCACTCTTGAATCTGGAATATAGAAAATACGGTTTGTGAAATTAAGAAAATCTAGAAGCAGCTTAATATGCTATCAGTTCATGAATCTTCAAATGGGCCAATTGCGGGAAAATGTTGTATATTTTTGCCAATTTTGTATATTTTTGCCCATGTGTTTTAGGGAATACATTTTCTAGTACTTTTTAGGAATTGTGGGAAAATGTTGTCTTGTTTTGTGTGTTATTTATTACACCATAGAAAGTTGGTTAAGAGGAGGTGTTGTCCTTAGTCAAATGATAATTAGGCTTCTTTCAAAAAGGTTATATTGTATGATTTTTGATAACACATAATTGTAACACAATAAAAAGTGTTATGTAGAGAGTTTTATGATAAGCTTAAAAAATGCTTATAGAAATATTTTATAAGACAATAACACGTGTTACTATATGATTGACCATAACATAAAATCGTAATACACCAAAAAGTATTATCGAAAGATGTGAGACTTTCCATAAGACAAGCAGACCTAACACTCCAAAAAGTGTTACAGTATCTTACGGTAAAACATTTTATGTCTTACTAAATGCTTAATTTCTTGTAGTGTCATTTCAAATTTTGTGGTTACTTTCAACTTAGTAGCAGTTTTAAATCCCTACTAAATCTTTTTTTTAATAGAACTTAGTGGGGATTAATAACCACTACTAAGTCCATGATTTAAAACAATAATCAGCCTTCCTTTTTATTGCTACCACAAACCTTTGACGGACTTCAACTTTAGAACAATTTGTCATATAAAGAATGTTTCAGGCTAAATGTTATGCCATTAGAGATAAACTCGAAACAGATATCCGAGTGATATGAATCTCACCTCTCACTTGATTAGTTTTAGAAGCAAGTTTCCCAGATAGCTCAAATGATGGTCTTTGCTGCAAAGAGATGGAGATGGGTGAGGCAACAATGGGATTTAGATATTTCTCATCCTAGATGTATAAAAAACATGCTACATATCTTTCAAAGAAAAAAACTCTACAATCATTCATTGCTTTTAATTTAAGGCATTAGCTCATACCACTAATTGGGAATTGTCACGCCCCTAAAATTCTGAAACCCACGGAATTAGGGACGCGACTTCCCCCTCGCCCTCCGAGAGGAAGAGGGGTTGGTGATCGATACAACCCCGTACAATACTACAACGGGGGTAGCGTTGTACCTTTAAATAATCCAATGCAACATACAAGTCGGTAGTAATTATGTCCGCAAATAAGATTATCGAAGTCCAACTATCAAGTTTGTACAACCGTCACGGAACCAAGTCCGGAAAATATATAGTCAAATAATCGAAAGTAAAGGATAAGCCCTTAAAATGAGCCCTACACTAGAAATGCTCCAATCGGCTCGTAATGGCTCCACCAGCCTACTCCCTACGACACGAAGGAAAAAAAAAGATAAAGTAGGGTGAGCACGAGTGCCCAGAGGGTGATCTCTAACTCCATTGTCATTTCACGCTAACCCCTAGGTCTATATGGTGAGTGCATGCGTGCCGGTGTAGTGTTATAATTCATTACGGTTTATACTATATCAAATCACAAGTCAAGGCATCACGCCACCGGACAAACATAATAGTTCTACTACCACAACTCATTCATTTTTTTTTTTTTTCCCGGAGTTTCGCCATTAACTCCGGGTTTCCAATCACCTCCTGAAGCCATATGTGGGACCCACAGTGTCCCTAACGTCAAATAGCCACATATGGGACCTGGATTACCAGCCACCTAGGGGACCTGCGGCCTCTTGCCAGCCCTAGGTGGGACCCATGGTTAACCAAAACAATTTCACCACCAAATCCACACGCACCCAACAAATAATAATTTCAAGATCCTGGTATCACATCATGCAACTACATGTAAACATTAAACCAATAATAACGAGACCACAAATGACGTTTAAATCACTATACGGATAAAGACAATCAACAATATTAATTAATTAAAGTAATCAAGTCCAAACCGGAATTATATTTGGTATGGTATACGAAGTCAAACCCAAACAATATTCGTTAGACCAGATTAACTATATAAGCCCAACTATTTAAATAGTTAAGCCACTTTTTTTTATTTAAATGGATCATATCAATCCCAATAATATTCACATATATACTATATGTTTTCCCAAGTCTTGCAATATGTCAAAGCTCTCTCTCCCCTATTACTACTATTATTATTATAGTTATTATTATGCTTATTATTATTATTATTATTATTTTTTAAAAAAAAATTGGGGGGTGGGGGTACCGGCCCATATTGGACCGGCCCAACGCACACACACACACCAACCCTAACGGGTTGGTGTTGATTCGCTGAAACGGGAGGGCGCGCCGCGCCCTTCCCCCCTCCACCTCACACGTCGGCGCCAGGCACACGGTGGCCTTGGAGAAGCTAACGTCGCCGGCGTGCTCTCTCTCTCTAACGTCGCCGGCGTGCTCTCTCTCTCTCTCTCTCTCGCACGCACGATCGCGCCTCACACCTCCTCGGCACGTAGCAGCCACGCCACCGTCCCTCAACGACGTCCGAACAGTTCTCCCCTCTCCCCACTTGTTGCCGGCCGACAACCCGTCACGAGCGCTCGGCCACGGCCGCCGTGCTTCGTCCTCTTCATGCCGGCGTGCGGGCGTGCGATCGATCCATGGACGGCGATACGTGGTCTCCCCCCCTCCAAGCCCAGAACACGTCAAACCTCACAGGATCTATACATACGAATACACATCCACACATACTTACATAAACCTAAGCAGTTAAGTACGAACTCTTAAAAACCAACTTTGTATCTTACAACAAGTAGAATTTAAGAATCACCTACTTGATTATAGCCTTGAATGATCAATTCGACGGTTTGCTTCAAATCTCGCCGCTTCAAACCTATGCTCTCCCTGTCAAGCTCGCGCACGCACATCCAAAAATAGGGTTTCTACCCTAGTTCCTATTATTTATACTCTATACTAATAATAATAATAACCTTTTAATAATAACATTAATCCAATAATAAATAAAATGTAGATAATAATAATCACCCATTATGAGAAAACCGCAGGTACTATTAAATTATTTAAATAATACTAACAAACTAATAACAATAAAAAAAAAAAATCAGGCCTCAACATTAAATACTCGGATTAATAATAATTATATAATAATAATGACATGTCTAAACATATTAATAATCATAAAAAATAATTTATATTTTTAACATATTAAAATCATATTAAAAAAAAAATAAAAATAAACAACGCTAAGGCCACACTGCCGAATAGATATTCCAACATCTATTCGGGGCCCAACTTTCCACCACTCACAGGTACGGGTCTTTACATCCTCCCCACCTTAGGACTTTTCGTCCCCGAAAAGATAAGTCATCCACTACGAGGTAGCACTACCCCGGCTAACCAAAATAAGCACACTTAGCTCTAATTAATATGAGAGACAAAACAACGCCCACGCACAAGGTAACCAACAACACAGTAATTCACATGCAAACAAACAACAAGGTTAACTACCTCAATGCATGATGAAGATCTTGACATCTCCTCCCTACCTTAGGATTGTTCGTCCTCGAACAGCTCGGGGTGAAGAACACGCATCTGGCTCTCGCGCTCCCAGGTCTGCTCCTCCATGTTGCGGTGACGCCACAAAACTCGAACCAACGGAATTGTCTTGCCCCGCAAAACCTGCTCCTGGTGGTCTAAAATCTGAACTGGTGCCTCTACCACAGAACCATCATCTGCTAACTCTATCTCACGCCAATCGAGCACATGGGAAGGATCCGGAAAATATTGCCGCAGCTGGGAGACATGGAAAACATCATGAACACGAGCCAACTCGGGTGGTAACTCCAATCGATAGGCTACCGGTCCCACAACGGCAATGATAGGAAAAGGACCCACAAATCGAGGTGAGAGTTTGGAACCTCGCCCAAACCGTCTATGACCCCGCCGTGGCGAGACTCGCAAGAAAACGTGATCCCCTACGACGAACTGAAGCGGTCGCCGCCGCTATCGAAGATAGGACTTCGTCGACTAGGGCCGTCAACATCCATTGTCGGATCGGTGAACCAACTCGTAGTTTCTGAACCATATCGGGACCCAAAACAACTGCCTCCCCTGCCTGGGCCCAACACAGAGGGGAGCGACACGGTCGCCCATACAATGCCTCATATGGCGCCATCCCTATCGTAGCCTGATAACTGTTGTTGTAGGAAAACTCCACCAAGGGAAGGTGGACCTCCCAACTACCACCAAAATCCAACACACAGGCACGGAGCATATCCTCGAGGATCTGAATAGTGCGTTCGGACTGGCCATCTGTCTGAGGGTGGTAAGCTGTACTCAAATTCACTCGGGTGCCCAATGCACGCTGTAGCTGCCGCCAGAACTGTGAAGTGAACCGAGCATCCCTATCAGAAACAATCGACAACGGCACACCATGCAATCGTACCACCACGTCGACATATCGCTGTCCCAGGGTCCGGACTGGATCGGTCTCACGAATCGGAATAAAGTGGGCAGATTTCGTTAAACGGTCCACAACAACCCAAATGGTATCATGACCTCTAGAACGAGGAAGCCCTGTGACGAAGTCCATAGTCACATGATCCCACTTCCACTCCGGCACAGGTAATGACTGCAACTCACCAGCAGACCGCAAATGCTCGGCCTTGACCTGCGGCATGTCAAACACCGTCGAACATACTCCGCAATGGCTTTCTTAAGGCCCGACCACCGGAAGCTGGCGTCGCACGACAAGATGGTACATCTTCGTTCCTCCAGGGTGAACAGCCAAACGAGAGTGATGGAATTCCCGTAGAACTGTCTCCCGGAGAGAAGATGGAACTATCAATCGACCTCGATGGCGCAACACATGGTCGGAATCCTCTGTCCAATCTGTCGAAAGTACTGTGGTCTGAATCGATCCCGAATGACCTCGCACTCAACATCCCCCAACTGACCTTCAATAACCTGACGCCGCAACTCAGGCACTGCTATCACCACACTCAGCATACCTTGCACTACGCCCTGCACTGGCTGTAACCTCAGAGCAGCTAGTTGCCCCATCATCTCCCATTCCTTGACAGCACAGAGAGCCACCGTGGTCTGGCTCTTCCGGCTCAAGGCATCAGCTACTACATTCCCCTTCCCAGGTGTATACTGAAGATCAAACTGGAACTGCTGCATATACTCCACCCAACGCCTCTGTCGGAGATTCAAATCCCGCTGAGAAAAGATGTACTGCAAACTCTTGTGGTCAGTGTAAACCACAAACTTCTCCCCAAGGAGATAATGCTGCCAGCTCTTTAGCGCAAAGATCACTGCAGCTAGCTCTAAATCATGTGTAGGGTAGTTCTTCTCATGAGCCTTCAACTGACGGGAACCATAAGCAATTACCCGTCCTTCCTGCATGAGTACACAACCCAGACCAACATTTGAGGCATCACAATAGACCTCATAGGGTACACCCTCCTGTGGTAGAACCAGGATAGGTGCTGAAGTCAATCTGGCCTTCAGCTGACTGAAAGCCTCCTCACAAGCATCCGACCAGTCAAACCGCACCCCCTTTCGGGTCAGGCCCGTCATAGGTGCAGCTAGACGGGAAAAGTCCTTGACAAACCTCCTGTAATAACCCGCCAACCCCAGAAAACTCCGAATCTCAAAAACATTTGTTGGCCGCTTCCAAGACATCACCGCCTCAATCTTGCCAGGATCTACCGTGATACCCTCTGATGATACCACGTGCCCTAAAAACTTCACCCTCTGCAGCCAAAAGTCACACTTCGTGAATTTTGCGTATAGTCTATGGTCCCTCAACGTCTGTAATACCACATGTAAGTGCTCCTCATGCTCGACCTCTGTCCGGGAATAAATCAGGATATCATCTATAAAGACCACCACGAACTGATCAAGATAAGGTGCGAAAATCTGGTTCATCAACCCCATAAATACCGCCGGGGCATTTGTGAGCCCGAAGGGCATCACTAGCCACTCATAATGGCCATATCTGCATTCAAGGGTCGTTTCGGGATGTCCGACTCCCGCACACGTAATCGATGGTATCCGGATCTCAAATCAACCTTGGAAAACCAACGGGCACCCCTGAACCGGTCAAACAAATCATCGATCCTCGGTAGTGGGTATCTGTTCTTCGCGTCACCTGATTCAACCGTCGGTAGTCAATACACAACCGAAGCGAACCATCCGCCTTTTGGCGAATAACACCGGAGCACTCCAAGGCGAACTACTTCGCCTAATAAAACCACGCGCCAAAAGATCGTCAATACGCCTCTTGAGCTCTCGAAGCTCAACCGGTGCCATCCTGTAAGCCGCCAACTCGACAGGTCTGTCCCGGAAAGAACTCTATCGAGAAGTCCACCTCTCTCTCTGGTGGTAAATCAACCAAGTCCTCGGGAAACACGTCGGGAAACTGATCCACCACCTTAGGTAACACCGCCTTACCCTCCCGCTGGGTGTCGACAAGTGTCAAACTGGCCAACTGATGGGTTACGTCACCCCATCCTTGCCTCAATGGCCCCAACTTGCACGCATCATCAGACCACTCACCCACGAAGGTGCCTCGAGTGCCCTCAGGTGTGAGGAAGGTCACTCGTCGCCTATAACACTCAATCACTGCCTCCACACGGGTCAACCAGTCCATACCCAAAATCACGTCAAAGGCATCAAAGTGCATCACAAATAGGTTACACCGGAGGTCAACACCTCCGAGAGTAACCTCACATCCCGTACAGACCCTATCAATCACCACCAGGCCCCCTACGGGTGTATCAACCACAAGGGGCTGATCAATAGTAGTACAATCCAACTCTAATCCCTCAACTGTGGAGTGTGCGATAAAAGAATGTGTAGCACCAGTGTCAATCAAGACAGTACAAATAGTGCGTGAAACCAAAATTGTACCTCTCACAGCAGCTGGCCCTTGTCTCGCCTCGTCAACTGGTGGAACTTCTGCCTCTCTGTCAGTGATAGCATAGTTCCTCCCCTTCTGAACACTGCCACTGGCCTGACTCGCCAAAGCTCGATCATTAAGTCCCTTCTGAGCCTGGGCCTCCCGTTGAGGTTGCTGGGTAGTAGGTCGTCCCTGTACTGACTGTCCTGACTGAGCTGGTCTCTGATATGGAGCACTGCTCCTCTGACCCTGGTCACGAGGTCGATGTGGCCCCGCAACACTAGCTGAGCTCGCAGAAGGACACTCTCCTATCCTGTGTCCCAGTCCCCCACATCGAAAACACTTGAGTCGGTTGCCACTCTTCCGCCTACCATCTGCCTCCTTGTGTCCCCCGAAGTCCGCCAGGATCGACACGTCCCCGAAAACCTTGAGGTAGAACCGCTGCCTGAGTTCCCCGTTTGTGAGAATCTTGGGCACCGGCCTCTTGTCCCCCTGTCCCTCGACCTGCTCCTCTCTTGGCCTCTTCTGGCTAGGCCCCTGTGAGCTCCCTGTTTTCTGAGTCCTGATCTGGTTTAAGTCCCGCTCTCCAATAAGTGCCTTGTTGACCGCGTCACTGTAAGTGGTCAACTCCATCATGTTCAGTCCCCTCCTGAGTGATGGTCTCAACCCATCAATGAAATCCTGGGTCTTATTAGCCTCAACCCTCCATGACTCGGGGCAAACCTCCCTAGCTCGGTGAAGGCGGTGACATACTGTCACGGTCCGACCGCCTCTGCTCCAAAGTGTAGTACTCCCGTCGCCTCGTCTTCGCACGGAGCGCGGGAAATACTCGTGTAGAAGAGCTCCACGAAGTCCTCCCATGCCATCGGGCTCTCATGCACATGCTTCACGGCGTCCCACCATCTGCGGGCCCCACCTACTAGGAAATGTGTGGCTAAGCGGACCTTAGCCTCATCGGGCACCTGGATCAGCTCGAAGATGTCCTCTGTCCATTTGACCCATTCCTCGGCCTCATCGGGTCTCGTATTCGCCTCAAACTTCGTCGGTTTTCGCTTTAGGAACCGACTCACCCAATCGATCGAGCTGACGGCAGCGGAACTGTCGTGACCTGTGGCCGGCTCTCCTCTAGAACCTCCTGTTGATGCTCCTTGCCGAGGCCGCCGTCGCTTCCTCGGCTCCTCCTGCATCACTTCTCCTGGCCACCTCCCTCATGGTACCCCGCATGGCACCCTGGATTTGGCTCAATATTTGAGCCCCAATTGGAGCAACAATGTCTGAACCCAAAGCAGTCTTGGAGAACTCTGCTCTCCTTGTGATTCAGACCGAATGGATAGTTCCTCCGCTGGACCTTGAGCCCTAGTCTTAGGTGCCATTTCGCACCAACACATATCAACAATATCTATTAACTATCGCGCACTAGTCAAACAACCAAATTATATGGTTATTTACTTAAACCTCCTAGGTTGGAATTAGCATCCTGACATTTTCGGTTAAGCACAATCAATTATCAAAGAAGAATAAACCACAAATAGCCAATAGTATAATTAATACAAGCACATCATTAAAGCAAGATTAGCAGATGATTTCTAGTGCCTAGATATGCACACGTCACAAAGCATGTATGCACCCAACCCAAATGCTTCCTAGGATGATCCGATGAACCCTTAGTCAACCAGAACACATATAAGGACTGCGTTGATCAGGCGCCCTCCCTATAGTCTTCCACGCTACTAAGTGTCTATCAACCACCCCTCACTAACCTAGGTCCACTAAACCTGGCTCGATACCAACTTGTCACGCCCCTAAAATTCGAAACCCACGGAATTAGGGACGCGACTTCCCCTCGCCCTCCAGGAGGAAGAGGGGTTGGTGACCGATACAACCTCGTACAATACTACAACGGGGGTAGCGTTGTACCTTTAAATAATCCAATGCAACATACAAGTCGGTAGTAATTATGTCTGCAAATAAGATTACCGAAGTCCAAGTTATCAAGTTTGTACAAACCGTCACGGAACCAAGTCCGGAAAATATATAGTCAAATAATCGAAAGTAAAAGGATAAGCCCTTAACATGAGCCCTACACTAGAAATGCTCCAATCGGCCCGTAATGGCTCCACCAGCTACTCCCTACGACCTGAAGGAAAAAAAAGATAAAGTAGGGTGAGCACGAGTGCCCAGTAGGTGATCTCCAACTCCATTGTCATTTCACGCTAACCCCTAGGTCTATATGGTGAGTGCATGCGTGCCAGTGTAGTGTTGTAATTCATTACAGCTTATATTATATCAAATCACAAGTCAAGGCATCACGCCACCAGACAAACATAATAGTTCTACTACCACAACTCATTCATTTTTTTTTTTCTTTTCCCGGAGTTTCTGCCATTAACTCCAGGTATCCAATCACCTCCTGAAGCCATATGTGGGACCCACAGTGTCCCTAACGTCAAATAGCCACATATGGGACCTGGATTACCAGCCACATAGGGGACCTGCGGCCTCTTGCCAGCCCTAGGTGGGACCCATGGTTAACCCAAACAATTTCACCACCAAATCCACACGCACCCAACAAATAATAATTTCAAGATCTGGTATCACATCATGCAACTACATGTAAACACTAAACCAATAATAACAGACCACAAATGACGTTTAAATCACTATACAGATAATGACAATCCAACAATATTAATTAATTAAAGTAATCAAGTCCAAACCGGAATTATATTTGGTATGGTATACGAAGTCAAACCCAAACATTATTCGTTAGACCAGATTAACTATATAAGCCCAACTATTTAAATAGTTAAGCCACATTTTTTTTTTAAATGGATCATATCAATCCCAATAATATTCACATATATACTATATGTTTTCCCAAGTCTTGCAATATGTCAAAGCTCTCTCTCCCCTATTACTACTATTATTATTATAGTTATTATTATGCTTATTATTATTATTTTTAAAAAAAAAAATTGGGGGGTGGGGGTACCGGCCCATATTGGACCGGCCCAACGCACACACACACACCAACCCTAACGGGTTGGTGTTGATTGCTGAACGGGAGGGCGCGCCGCGCCCTTCCCCCCCTCCACCTCACACGTCGGCGCCAGGCACACGGTGGCCTTGGAGAAGCTAACGTCGCCGGCGTGCTCTCTCTCTCTAACGTCGCCGGCGTGCTCTCTCTCTCTCTCTCTCTCTCTCTCTCTCTCTCGCACGCACGACCGCGCCTCACACCTCCTCGGCACGTAGCAGCCACGCCACCGTCCCTCAACGACGTCTCGAACGGTTCTCCCCTCTCCCCACTTGTTGCCGGCGTACAACCCGTCACGGCGCTCGGCCACGGCCGCCGTGCTTCGTCCTCTTCATGCCGGCGTGCGGGCGTGCGATCGATCCATGGACGGCGATACGTGGTCTCCCCCCTCCAAGCCCGAACACGTCAAACCTCACAGGATCTATACATACGAATACACATCCACACATACTTACATAAACCTGAGCAGTTAAGTACGAACTCTTAAAAACCAACTCGTATCTTACAACAGTAGAATTTAAGAATCACCTACTTGATTATAGCCTTGAATGATCAATTCGACGGTTTGCTTCAAATCTCATTGCTTCAAACCTATGCTCTCCTGTCAAGCTCGCGCACGCACATCCAAAAATAGGGTTTCTACCCTAGTTCTTATTATTTATACTCTATACTAATAATAATAATAACCTTTTAATAATAACATTAATCCAATAATAAATAAAATGTAGATAATAATAATCACCCATTATGAGAAAACCGCAGGTACTATTAAATTATTTAAATAATACTAACAAACTAATAACAATAAAAAAAAAATCAGGCCTCAACATTAAATAGTCGGATTAATAATAATTATATAATAATAATGACATGTCTAAACATATTAATAATCATAAAAAATAATTTATATTTTTAACATATTAAAATCATATTAAAAATAAAAATAAAAATAAACAACGCTAAGGCCACGCGTGAATAGATATTCCAACATCTATTCGGAGCCCAACTTTCCACCACTCAGGTACGGGTCTTTACAGGAATGATAATTTGTCACATAAATATAAGTAATATATACATCCTAAAACTAAAAAAATTGAAAAGGACATATAATAAATATATTTTCCTTTGATTCTTACACATTTTTTGCCACCTTCATCTTTAATATTGAATCATTAACCCAACCCACAAAATAAATCATCTTTAGAGGCTACATTATGACCTAGCACTTTGTTTCTGACCCATTATTATTACGATTTCCTTGATTCGTTAAAGAATAAAATTCAAAAAACTCAGGTAGATATTTTTTTATATAGATGAGACCACAAAATCGACCAGAAAACATATTCAACAAGATCCAACACTCTATTGAAAGACATCTCTTATTTTTCTTCTTATTCATATATTCTTAATATTAAAAATTAAACAATTTCTTAACAATTGAATCCAAGCTCTATGGTCTATCACTAGCCTTTAAAACCTCTTGTAAAAGCTAGCTCCAAAAATGCTTATGGAAAGATTTAGCACCATATAAATGCAAGAGGAAACAGTAAAAAAATATTAAAAGTCATTTTGAATAACTAATTGCAATTGGGGTTACCCATTTATAGGAGATGCGACAAGAATATGATATGGTACTTACACTCATAAGTTGAAACAGTCCAACAATTTGGTTTATGTTATGCCTTTTAACAACGATCTAAGATATATGGCCAATAAAAAGACTTGTTCAAGTTTCCATTAAGTATGCTTGATCCGTCCATCCATCCAAAATTAAGTGTTCACAAAATGAACATATATAAGTATGAGAAACTCACCCATCTTCTCTAGCTTCTTCATAGATGTTTTTCTAATTTTTTTGATAAATTCCCAAATTAGATAAGGTTGAGTCATAAAATGATTTCCAATAGAACAATCATCATCATTGTTCGACAGAAAAAAATTCAAATACCAATTGTGTTTTTTATTATCTTTGTTGAGTTATAAATGCAAAATAACAGCTTATATAACAACAAGATAAATTATGAAAAATAAGAAAGAAATCAGCAAGAGAGCAAGACAGGTAATAGGTAATAGGTAACTGTAAAATACAAAATTATATTATAGAGTTAATTCCATAAAATTGAAAAGATATGAAATCCTTTCAAACCTCATCAAACAATACTACAAAAATGACTGCATTAAAAGAGAACCCCATCGAACCTATTATAGGTTCAATTGTAACGAGTTGAAGCAGTAATATTTCTTACTATTATTATGTAAATATGATAGTCGTAAACTTAGAATATTAATGCACATGACAATGCTTTTTTCCATCAAACTACCACAGATAGATTTTGGGATAACCTAAAATATGATAGATAACAAAAACCACAACAGACCAAAATTTGATACCTTCTCATGGGCTCCTTTTCTAGCATCCCTAGGAAGAGACCTGCCTTCCTTGGGAGGAGGCAAGCGAGAAGCATACTTGCGTCAGTGTAATGACCCGTGTTTGGGGACTTGAGGAGTTAGCCTAGGAAGGATTTAAAGGCTATAGATGTGGTATATTGTGTTGTGCAAGGACTTTTGACTACTGCATTAGAGGGAGTCTGAGGGAGCCACGCTGCAGCAGGGGTCTCGGTTAATGTGGAATATTCTGGTTGACATGGTCGACATGACATGTGTCACGGGGTCAGGTTTCCTGCGCCTCTCAACCCACTGCAGCACTTAGCTTCTCTATCCACGGCCCGCTAAGTTTAGCCTTTGAGGGTTGAAGCGCATGTAGACTGGTTTCGCCCTGCCACTGGGCTCATCAGGAGAACGGCTCCAGTTCCCGACCAGTTTGTGTAAGGATGGCCAAATCCCTTCTTCAACGTCAAGTCCTCGACTAGCAGCGTGCTCCCCGCATTCAACCGGGTCGGCATGTCTGAACTCCGAAGGGGTTCCATCCGTTTTCCTCCACGAACTGCTTGGAACCTTCCGCTGCGCACCATCTACACTTCAACCAACCCCTCTCCTTTACGTAGCACGAATACATTCCTGAATCGTGCCACTAAGAAACATCCCGCCAGCACCACGCTGCTCGGGTCGTGACATTCTCCTCCACCCAATCCTCGCAACGTCCTCGTTGCGCTTGTCGACATCGCTTCCCCGCAGGCGATGGCATCGTTACCTCGACGCCCTCCCACTCGCCCAATGTCAATAGCTTGGACATCAATTCCCCGCAGGTTGCAACACCTTTACCAAGATGCTCGCCCACTCACCCAATGTCCAAAGCATAGGAGGCTTCCAAGATCGCTCCGACGCGCTCCTTCGTACTCCCTTGCCCAGCTCTGTATCACACTCTAGGATACTCCAACTCTATGGACGCGAGACGTGCAAGACATTATCGGTCGACTCACCTCTGTGAGCTCCCACCTTGGGATCACGCTACTCGCGAGAGTGCTCGGCGAGTCTTCAGGATACGGGCCGGTTCGGCTCTGATACCACTTGTCACGGGGTCAGGTTTCCTGCGCCTCTCAACCCACTGCGGCACTTAGCTTCTCTATCCACGGTCCGCTAAGTTTAGCCTTTGAGGGTTGAAGCGCACGTAGACTGGTTTCGCCCGCCACCTGGGCTCATCAGGAGAACGGCTCCGGTTCCCGACCGGTTTGTGTAAGGATGGCCAAATCCCTTCTTCAACGTCAAGTCCTCGACTAGCGGCGTGCTCCCCGTATTCAACCGGGTCGGTACGTCTGAACTCCGAAGGGGTTCCATCCGTTTTCCTCCACGAACTGCCTGGAACCTTCCGCTGTGCACCATCTACGCTTCAACCAACCCCTCTCCTTTACATAGCACGAATACATTCCCGAATCGTGCCACTAAGAAACGTCCCGCCAGCACCACGCTGCTCGGGTCGTGACACATGGAAGTAGTCAATGTCAACAAAGGATATTCCAGAGAGTTTCTTTATGAGTTGGTTGATACGAGTGATTTTTGATGTGTGATCGATATATGGTCGATATAGCATGGAAGTAGTCAAGGTCGACCTGTGAAGATTCTAGAGAGCTTTTTCAAAGGGTGGTCGACCTAGTCGATGTGTGGTTGGCGTGGTCGATTCAACTGTATATCGACCATGTTTGAAAGGAAGTTGGTCGACGTGGGTGTTTGGTCCATGCGAGAAAATGGTGGTCGATGTGCGTGTATAATTGGTTGACTTCAACCTTATGACAATGTATTTTTGATATATGTTATTCTGTTCTGCGATTAGGTTTATGGGTATTTTGTTCTAAAATCAAGAGCGAGAGAGAGAGAGAGAGAGACTTTATTATCTAGCTGATCGTGGCTGCTGCATTCTTAAGGGTGGGAGACGTTTAACAAAGTGGAGCAAGGAGGATCTTTCGATTCGTAACCCTAAGTCCAACCAAATTTTGAGGTAAGGATTTGGTACTTCTCTTGAATCTATCCTAGGGTTAGGTCTTATGGATGATTATATATATATGACCTTCTATATGAATGTTAGCCTTCAATGGAATGATATGTACATGATTGTTTTATACGTCCATGGTTAGAGGAAATTAAGGGTTCGTCTCATTGTAGTTGGTTAAAAATCGATTCATGAGGAATGGATGTCGTTAGGGTGTTCATAGTGGTTGGGGGGGGGGTCTTGCTGTTTCGTGTTTGCATTCCTTCGTTTTAATTCTGTGGTAGAGCTTCGTGGGGTACCTTGGGATCATAGGAGGACTTATTGGGACCGAGTGTTTTGAGGATTCATATAATTTTAATTACTTTAAAACAAAGTTGTGTGTTATTTATGTTGAACTTATGTGTCCTCATGGGTTGAGGCATAATATCTAAAATTGTATATTGTATGGTCATGCATGCCATGTGGAGTGTTCTCGTTGTATGGATGGATATGTTAACTTGTGATTTTGTGTTTTAAATTGTACTATGTGACACTGTGATGTGGAGCCTATGTGGCTGAGGGTGGAAGTCTGTGTGCCTGGTTGTGGTAACCTATATAGCTGATGTTGAAGTTCCTATGTGATTTGTTTATATTCTGTTTACGTTATGAGTACCCCATGTAATTGAAATACTAATTATAGATTATTTATACATTGCCATAACACTACATTTATTAACACTATCATGTAGAAGTTAGAAGCATTGAATGGGTCAGGGAGGCATGATCCCTACTGAGTTATGGTTACTCACCCCTTCTGTTGTGTTATTGTTTCTTTTTTGCTACCTAGAAGTGTTAGGCAGGACACGAAGTTAGAAACTTTGAGTTATGGTTTTGTTAGTTGTTTTCATTTTATATTGAGTTATTATAAGAAACCGATGTAATTTAATGTGGAGAATGATGTAAAAGAGTTTTGAATTCTTAAAAAATATGTGGGTTTTTTTATGGATATTTGATGTGGTTCTTTGTGGTGTCCTATGTGTGACTTGTTGGTTAACTTGACCCCTTACCCCACCAGATGGGTAAGAGGAGTCACTAACCGTTTCCTTGGATTGGGAATTCAAGGTGTGATAATCAGTCCGTCGCGCGGTGGTCCAAAGACACCAAGTGATCACGTCACAACTTGGAAGCCTCACTGCCACCAATGTTGTCCCTTGCAGACCTCCTTTCACCTTTCTCCTTCATCTCGTCTCTCTGAGAACCTTTCTCCCTCTCCATGTGCCTTCCCCTCCCATTCCTCTCCACCTCCACGCGCCTCAGTTGCTTTGTTTGAGGCAATGGCAACCGAGGAGGTTGCTCTATTTAGGGGGGGGGCCTCGTTGCTATCTTTCGTGAAGCAGTAGTTGCTCTAACTAGAGATATCAGCTATTGAGAGCTCCAGTGACAAGTAAGAGATTGTTCCCACTCTCGACTCGATGACGCTCGCATAGCCCTTGGCAATGGTAATTTTTTCACTGGGAGCAAGGAGGCCGAATTTGGTTTTTTAGTGATTTATTGGCACTAAGGTTGTGTTCCGAAAACAAAGGGGCATGTTGGACCCTATTTTGACCGGGTCGGATCACGGCCATACTCAGCAAGGAAACACCAAATCGAGAACTTCTTTAATAATACTCCAAAATGCCCTAAGGTTAGAACTAGGTGATAAAGGAGGAAATTTGAAGATCAACGCACTTGACCGCATTGAATTTGGAGTATAAATGAAGAAGTTATGACCAAGTCAAAATTTGTTAAAACCTAAGAGTCATCATCAATTCAGTGACGTCATCATCAACTTAGTGATGTCATCACAAGGCTTTCAATCCTTTCTAAAAAAATGTCCAGATACAACGAATCTAAAAATAGAGAATATCGATCAATTTAAATTGGCTAGTGTTTAAATTAAATAACTTGATTGATTGATTAATTGATTGAATGAATAATTGATTAATTGATTGAATGATTATATTAATTGATTGATTGAATGAATGAATGATTAATTGATTTAAATTAGGCAGTGCATAAAATTAAAAAGATCTAATTGATTGCCTTGGAGAATAAGAAATCTCAGTTGCCTGTTTTATTTCAATCCGTTGGTCCCGGATAGTCTAGAAGGGGGGGGTGAATAGGCTCTTTTAAAACTCTTTGTCTACTCTCTGACACAACACTATTTTTGATTGAATGAATATATCAATGCGGAAGACAATTAGATAGTGGAAGTATTTTGTATTATTATCAAAAGATAATTACAACAAAATGAATAGCAGATTAAGCTGTTTGCACAAGCTTTGTATCTACTGAATAATATCTCTCTATAGCTTACAGTAACACTCTGAACCTTAATAATTACGCACACACACTATCAAGTATTACAAATTCTAAGCACAAGTGCACGTTCACCTCAAAAAGTACACTTATACAAATATACACGATTATATTTATAGGCAATCCCTGAGACATTCTTGGAACTGGATTTTCCGATCGTTAAACTGCATTGATGATCTTATCAAAAAATACCTTTGCTTTAATTGTTACGGATGTGAAGCTCGAGATATTGGATGTATGAGCGTATTGAATTGCTTCGCGTAATTCCAATTGCATTAGAAATCGTGTTAACGCATCCGAGTGATCCATGTGTAAGATGATATAAATGTCTTTAACGGATCTATCTTACATCAGGACACAACGAGCTTAAATGCTTTTGAATGGCCGAACTGACATAGCGAGTGAATGGAGCAACATGGTTTTATTTCGTCGCAGGGTTCCTTATTCCGTGTTAATGAAGAGCTCAGATATCTTACTCTCGTATCAATTGAGTACTTGGACCCTTATTCCATTGCAAGGTTCCTTACACCTTGTTAATGAAGTGCTTGGATGTCTTACTCTGCAACAAGGTTCCTTACTTCGTGTAACTTGAACACTTGTATCCCTTATTCAGTATCAGCGCTTCCTTATTTCGTGTAAGTACAAAGCTCAAGATATTTACCCTGCGTCTTTTCTTTCTTACTCCGTGTGAATAAAAGATTCAGGTCCTTATTCTGTACTAGTGCTTCTTTACTTCGCAAGAGTGGAAGACTCGAATGCTTACTCTGCGTCTTCTTGTCCTTAGTCCGCGCAAGTAGAAAACTCGGGTCCTTATTCCGGGTCTTCTTGTCCTTATTCCATGCTAACATTCCTTACTCTGTATCTTGTGATATGTAAGTTATTAACCAAGTCATTCGTCGATACTCAATGGTTCGGACTAGGATTATATATCTTGTCGTTACCGTATTGTTGGTCCTGGGAAGCCTAGAGGGGGTGAATAGACTCTTTTTGAAACTCTTTCTCACTCTTTTTGGTGCTACACTTAATCTGGTTAAGAGATAAAATCAATGCGGAAGATAAACAGATAGTGGAAGTAATTTGAATTATTATCAAAAGATAATTACAACAAATTGTATAGCAAATAAGCTGTTTACACTAACTCTACTGGAAGAATATCTCTCTTTTACCATAGCACTCTTTTTACAATAACACACATACTAGCTAAGAAAGTATATTTTCACACACACTCGTATGCGTATACAAGACTCAATATATATAGACATCCCTAGAAGACATTATTGGAACTGGATTTTCCAAGTAGTGTGTAGCATTGAAGACTTCTCAAAAAAATACTTCTGCTTTAATTACTGTAGATGTGGAGCTCAAGATATTGAAAGTATAAGCGTATTGAATTGCTTTGCATGATTTTAATTACATTAAAAGCTTTGTCCACGCTTCTGAGTGATCTACGTGTAAGATGATAAATGTTTAACGGATCTTTCTTACATTGGGACATAGCGAGCTGATGAGCTTGAATGCGCTGAGATGATAAAGATGGTAGTAGGAGTAATATCGTCTTACTCCGTTGCAAGGTTCCTTACTCTGTCTCAAGAGAATGCTCGGATTCTTATTTCGTGTCAGTAGTTGCTTACTTCGTGTCAACTAGTTACTCAGATCCTTATTCCGTCGAAAGGTTCCTTACTCCACATTAGTGAAGTACTCGGATTCTTTACTCCGTATCAGTGCTTCCTTATTCCGTTTGAGAACGTCAGCTCGGATGGCTTACTCTGCATCTCTTTCATTATTCTGTGTGAATAAAGACTCAGTTCGTATTCCGCACAAGTCATTCCTTACTCTGCTTGAGTATAAGACTTAGATTCCTTGCTTCACGTCTTCTTGTCCTTAGTCCGCATGAGTGGAAGATTTAGTTCCTTATTCTGCATTAGTGCTCTATTACTCCGCGCGAGTTGTAGGCTAAGATTTTTATTTTGTGTCTCTATGACTTAGTCCATTTGAGTTAAGACAGGAATTTCTTAGTCCATATCTTTCAGTACTTAATCCATGCTAATAATTCTTACTCCGTATGTTGTGATGACTTGGTTATTTACCAAGTCAATTAGTGACACTCACGTTGGTCAGGATCAAGATTATGTATCATGTCCTTAGCTTTGCACTCTCGAGTGTAGATTCAATTTAACTTATCTTCTGCAATAAGTAAGAATAGACATAAAAATATCTCAAATCAAATTACATAGGATTTTATTCGCATCATCCAAATTCTGGGTTCGATCTAACATGTATCACTCACGAGTGTTTGTCATTAAAGCTTATCTTCTGCAACATTGTTAGAGATAGAAAAATGAGAGATCTCATATCAAATTACAAAGAGTTTAATTTGTATTATCCAAATTTTGGGTTCGATCCAACACAATCATATATTTAAATTTAGGCAAGGTGAAAAATTAAATAATCTTAATTGATTTAATGAAGTGACTTATGGAATAAGTAATATATTACTTATCTTTTTTTTATTTCAATTAGCATTAATATAGCATAATTGCCTTTTGAAAAGCTTCCCACCTTTGCCTATAAAAAGGCAGTTCATGAGTTGTTCAAAGGACATCTTTCCTTAGGAATCTCTTCTTACACAACTCTCTAGGCATTTTTTGAGCATAACAAGGGAGAATTCTGGGGATTTTGAGCAAGCATTTTGATCATCTTTTTTGGGACAGGGAGAAACACTTATCATCTTTTCCTAGGCATCTCTTCTTACAATACTCTCAAGGCATTTCTTGAGCGGAACAAAGGAGAATTCTGGGGGATTCAGAGTAAGCATTTTGATAAACATCATACGAGTTTCTAAAGAATCGTCCTGTGCAAATTATCTGGTTCTTCTTCTTTTCTTCTTGTTATTAAACTGGTTAGTTTTTTAAATCAAAACCTTTCCATCCTTCATTTTCTAAATAATAATAAAAGTAATAAAAACAAAAACAACTCATCTTTTCTAGAAAATTAAAATTAAAGGCCCGAGTGGCGAAAAGGCGAGCCCTTAATGCTCATACCCTAGCTGGTCGGGCCGATATTGATTGTGGCGCTATTTATTCAAAAAATCATCTTATTTTATTTTCCTTTTCTAAAAAAGGATTGCATTGCCACATGGGCCTAGATCCCATATTGTTTTTCTAAAACTAGAATGTTTTCCTTTTATTTATTTTTTTAAACTCTTCATCACTTGGGCCTAGATCCCACATTCTTTTCAAAGGATAGAGTGACCAAGGGGTTGAGCCCTTGATGCTCATACCCTAGCTACTCGGGCTAATATTAATTGTGGCGGTATTATTTATTTCATTTTATTCAAAAAAAAATTAATTCTCTTTTATAAAAAAAGAACAACATTGCCACATGGACCTAGATTACACACCCTTTTCTTTTTAAAATTAAAAGAGCCTTTATTATGATTTGTTTAAATATATTTTTCTCTTTTCACTTTTTTTTATGGCCTAGATCCATAAAATTTTCTTTTCCAAAATTAAAAATATAAAAATATAACTTTTAAATTAAAACAAGTATCTATAAATCAAGACTAAGTACCAATTATAGTCATTTTGGGGGTGCAAGAGTTCTTCTTCCTTCCCTATACGTAATCGACTCTGAATCTTATTCTTTGGAATTATAGACCTCACTTTATTCCAAGATTGTTGACGAGTTGTCATTCATGTAATTAATGAATGATATGAATTATAACTTAAGAGTGCAAGCATCAGAACAATACATTAATGCATTAAAAGAATTGAACAACGTTTAATAGAATAAAATTTAAGATTTCATTACAAATGGCATTAAGCTACCCCTATCCGCAGAAATTGAGTACAAGCGCAGTCATTGAATGCACAAAGAAAAATATACAATTTAAATTTTATGTCCAAGGTTATTTCAACGGTTTAATTATTTTTATATATAGTAATATGTCCAACTATTATTTGTTTGGTTATTTTGGCGGTACAAGAAGCTAGGGTAGGGATAATACATATAGAGGAAAATATTTATTACAAAAAATGAAAAGGAAACCAAATTGGTTGGCGAAAGATTTAATGATACCATAAAACCACGAAGGATTTAGGTTTCGAATGAACTAATACCGACCGTTTATTTTCATAGACCTTCATCATTGCAAAAAACAAAACAAAAAACCGATTTTTTTTCATCATCCACATATTTTTATTCAAATGACTTTTTTCCCCTCCGTTTGGCCAATCAGCAATTGTTTCTACATTTATGATTTATATGGCGCTGAAGCATTTGGGGACCTTCCATTATAGCGTCCGTCCGGCATATTTAAGCATCAATGGCCGACCTATCACGTTAGATAGAAAATGCCAAGTCATGTTTTTGTGGTGGAAGTGGGAATGCAAAAAAGAGAAAAAAAGCGATTAGAGATTGCATACCTGTACATGTACTTATTGGGACCGCTTTATTGTTTTCCACGACGCCAACGTTGCTTAGGAAGGGAACACATATTATGTACTGCCGTTGTCCCACCTTGACCTAATCCTCTTTACTCTGAGGTCTCTCCTGTCGCTGTCTCCCTCACATGTGGGACTGCTGAAGCAGAGTACGCACGACCCACAATTTTGACATAACAGAAGTGCCAAGTACTCGCCCATGTTACCCATGTATGGCGTTGCTTTATTTGTCCATTTGGTGAGGCATCTATAAAATCAGAACACTAAGATTTGGCATTGTTCTCGCAAGGAGTGTTGTTGGGATGCAATAATGAACGAATGAAAGTGACAGTTTTTATACCTTAGTTGCCTGTCAACGGTGGTCTTTTCTATTGTTCGTGCTGGATGGTGGGCGTTTTCAAGCGAGATATCAAACCTTGACGGATTTTTCTTTTTCAGAAGAACTGAATATATTAGCAAAAAAAACTATACAACAGAAACAGGATTAAGATAAGGCAAACAAATCACTACGGATCAAATTCTGGTGAAGACCCGTAAGATAATCAAGTCAACAACATTGAGTTTTATGGTCCTCAAAAATCCTACCATTCCTTTCACCTGAAATAACCTACAACATAACAAGTGACAACATGCTAAAAATATAATCCTTCCACTCTCCAAGGGGGGAGCGGATCCTCAAGGAGATAGGTTTCCCTATCAACGGTCAACCTGACTTCGCATGGATGCTTTAAATCTACTTAAGTAGCCACTTTTTCTGCCCGTTGCTCTTGCAAATCATTTATACCAATATTATAAAGTGCATTACAATTGAGCTCAAGACTTTTAACTTAGGGTATATATCTTTTATTAGATCATTTTTTATTTCTGTTTTTAAAATATAATAATTTTTTTTATACAAAAAATTAAAAACAATTCATCAACAAAAAGAAAAATAACTTTATGTTATTTTTTTTCTGTACTCGAAATGAAAACAAAAAACAGTTTACATAAACATGTCCTAAGTATTTTTTGTGAAAAGTAACTCCATCAACAAACATAAAAATAACCTATGAGCGAGCGAAAATAATATGTTTCAATAATATATACATACAGAAAAATAGTATATCTTGATAATGCATACAAAAAAGTCTAATTTTTAATCCATTCTTATCCTCACGAGATCTTCAAATATCATAATTTGTGGGCGTTTGTGATGTAGGTGCATGGTCTATTATGTCAAAATAATGGTGAATGTCGCAGTGGAGAATGTTGTAGTGGTTATTGTGGGCGGAGAATGTAGATGTGGTTAATGTGGCAATGGAGAATGTGGTGGTCGCAGGAAGTTAGAGCATTATAACATAAATTCCCATGAAATCTTTATTATTTTCAAATCTCACATTAATTAACACCATTAAAAATAAAATGTAAATGAATGCTAACCTTTTAATAAAAAAAAATAAAAAGAAAAAACAACAATTGAACATAAATGCTTACATCAAATTGGGGTTTAAGCTAATCTTTCGTGATATCCATCCATTGAAGTTGTTGTCTACAACATTTCTAGTGAAAACTTAACCATAAAGAAAAGCACAATATGTATAATTTAAAATTCACACTCCACTATAAGGAAGTAATTAACTCACATATAAGTTAAAGGTAGGGTTGAAAAAACATTAATAGCTTATTTGATATGCGAGAATGAAATCAAAGGAAATGTAATTAGCATGAGAATAAGATTAACAAGATGATGGGAATAGGAATCAAATATTCCATTCATACGTTTGATATCCTTTTCAATCTAATGGGAAAAAAAAATCTCATGCCCTTGTTTAGTACATGAAAAATACCAAAGGATAAAAAAAGTTTCAAGCCATAATTCCATAAAAACCTTGCGTTTGTTATCCGTAGACCGATATGCACAATGAGGCTTGCATTAGTTGCCATCAAGGAGGCATCGAAGATGACATCCTTTAAGTTGGGAGTGGCAATGCCGAATTAGGCAGCAATGCTCAATGATAACGTTAGACATGGAAGTGGTTGGCAATGAGGAGTAATGACAGAGGCGAGAGGCTACCTGATGTTATGGAGGCGATCTCTTCTATGATCTGTGTCGACTCATCAAACAATGTCGTCTGGGCTCGTGACTGGCACGAGATTACTTTTTAGATGGAGATTTAGTCATTGAGCCATTATTGTCATAGCTCGCATAAAACCAAAATAAGAGAAAGAAAACGAATGAGTCACCACCAAACAAAATAGAGATGTATTTGGCCACCTAGGAGGGTTTACAGTTCTAGAGGATGTTCTAGAGTTGGTTACATGTGAAGAAGGGAGAAGTACTCTCGCACCTCCATAACACCCAAAATTGGTACCTAATCTTTGTTTATGGGTGTTTGCTTGTTTTAAATTTTTTTTTATTTTATTTTTAGGAGTGATGGGTGATTTTATTTAGAGAAAACCGAATATGGGAATTACTCCATTGTGGCAAAGATTTCAAGAAAGATGGCTTTTAACATACTGGGATGTCAAAGAAAATAAAAAAAATCATTGCTATTGTCACAATTGCTATTGGTCTGGATGGCAAGAATATGAATATAAAGCACAATCCCGTGACCCCTGGGCCTTTTTCTTTTCTAGAAAAGATTTGAATTCTATCTTAGAGTTTTATCTAGGAAAACAAAAAATCTTGGTAGCATGAAGAGCAGAAGAAGCTCAAATCCATTGCCATGGTCGATATTGGCTTGGGTGACAAGAATATGAGCATGGAACTCAATCCCATAGCCACCAGGCCTTTTTCTTTTTTAGAAAAGATTTAGAGTTTATTTTAGTATTTTATCTAGAAAAATAATAAGATGTAGAAAGAAAGAAAAACCTAGAAATATGCTCTTGCTAGTGTCCCGTTAATATCTTATTACATTCGTGGAAAGCTTGAGGAATGTCTGAAGAGAATCCAACAAATGGTGGCAAAAGTCGTGCTAATTTTCAGGTAGTAGAATTTGCTCTCTAAAATGATATTGCCTTTTATGGATTTTCTTTTGAATTTTAATTTTCAAAATTTTCTTTTTTTTTGGAGAACATTGCTCTATGCTTTCAATTTTCTAGAATCTATGCCTGTCCACACTTGTCTTCCTTTTGTCGGGCAAGCAATGCTATTTAAGCCCTTAGGAGGGGACGAACTGATGTCTTGGAAGTTGGAGGAGTGTTGGCACACATTTTTCGGATTCCCAAGCATCAAAGAGCAAGTCCTAAAGTATTGAAAATGCTTTTCTGAGAGAAAATGAGTCTTGAGGGGCTGAAATTGAATTTCTGAGAGAAAATGAGCGTCAAAGCGTGGTACAACGTCATTTTAAAGATGTTCGAATGGACGCTAGAAGTCTGGATTGGAGGGCAGATGCTTGGGATAAGGATATGGAGGATCAAGGTATCTTTTAAAGTGTTGGTATAAGAATCTGGAGCTTCCAAAGTCACAGTATAAGAACCGGATGCTCCGTTTAAGAATCTAAAGCTTCCAAAGTCTCAATATAAGAATCCGGAGCTTCCAAAGTCACGATATAAGTACCAGATGCTCGATTTAAAATTTTGGAGCTTCCAAAGTCTCGGTATAAGGACAAGATGCTCGATTTAAGAATCTAAAACTTTCAAAGTTAGTATAAGGACCAAGGTGCTTGGATTTGACCAACATGATCGAATTTGATCAAGATGCTCAGATTTGACCAAGAGGCCTGGAACTGACTAAGATGCTTGGATTTGACTAAGATGCTAGGATGAAGTTTTTTTAACTTTTAGTTACCTTTTTGCCCTCACTTAAAATGCCGAAATGTGATGTCTTGTGGGAGTGATTTAGGGAGACTCGTATTTTCCTAAATTGATATTTCAGAGAATTTTGTATAGTCAAATATTTTGGTCATTTGACCAATGGCGTTGACCGTTGTTTGGCAAGTTTGACTTTTTATGACTAAAACTTTTTAGTTATAATTTCTTTGTTTTAAATTGGAATTGAGCGCATTAAGTGCATTGGTCTTCAAATTTCATCCTCCATTATTTAGTGTTGGCCTTGGTGCCATTTTGAGGTTTAGAAGAATTGGCCCTCAATCTTGGGCTTCTTCGCTGCGTGTGGTGGTATATCCAACCTAAGCAAAATAGGGTCCAACTAGGGCTATAAATGAACCGAACACTCATGAACAAGCTCGAGTTCGGCCCGGTAAAAGATCATTTATGTTCATTCATTAAGGAATAGTATCATTCGTAAACAAGGCGCGAATAGAATTGTTATATTCGTGAACATGTTCGCGAATGTTCATGAATAATAATGGATAATGGATTTTATTATATTCCCGCATACCAAATGTGCCCTAAGAGTATAAGATATATGGTTGTTGTTGGATTAAACTTATTTGAATTTAATAATTTATAAAAACATATTTAATTCAAAAACTTGAAGTGTTTCCCTATTTGGTTGGTGTGTGCAGAAGGTTACTAAGTGTTGATCTAAAATCCGTTTCAATCAACATGTTACCAAAGGAGTGGAACTACATTGTTGGATATATAATATGATTTTCATAGAGGACCAAGCGATGTTTGGAGAACATGTTATGATTATTGGATAACACATAATGTATTTCGAGAGAGAGACCAAATGAACTTGGAGAGCACATGCAAAAATGATAAAAAAAAAGACTAAAGAGATGCTTGGAGTACAATCCACCTTCTAAAATCACAAGACGACCTTGAGTGACCATATACATATTAGATGGAGGCAAAGATGAATCTAATGCTCGAATATTCAATCCAACGCTCGACTTGCAATTTGATGACCGGTACACAATCTGATGCTCAAGTAGTTGATTTAATGCTCGGATGGGCAATTTGAAGATCTGTTTGTAATTCGATGCTCGATCGATTATCAAATGAGTGGGTTGCGTACTTCTCTCGTAAAGTGTTTTCCTCTCACATTTAATGCACGTGAAGTTTCAAAGCAAGATATACGATGACACAAGACTTGATCACTACAAATTTTGTCATTAAATTTGCATATAATTTATGGGCTTTAAGTTAATATTTTATTGAATTGATGTATTTTTATAATGATTTTTCTTATTTCAGTTATTTACTATTTTAATTACCTTTATAGATTTAATATTAA
The DNA here is from genome assembly GCA_023512835.1 of Taxillus chinensis. Classification (NCBI taxonomy): domain Eukaryota; kingdom Viridiplantae; phylum Streptophyta; class Magnoliopsida; order Santalales; family Loranthaceae; genus Taxillus; species Taxillus chinensis. The sequence goes on along the minus strand of CM042088.1, from coordinate 35,456,996 downwards.
ATTTGGTGGTTTTAATGTTAAATTAATTATTTTAACTTTAATATTAATTCTTTGAGCTTAATTTGTGATTTTAATAAATGATTAATAATTATTTAATTAATAGATTTTTTTATCTCTCTATACATTTGGGTTAATTGAATTATGAGTTTTAATTAATTGTTAATATATGAAGTTGATGTGAATAATTAATGCATTGAATGGTTTTTATTATCTTTGTGTAGGTGAGAGAAATAGGAAAATATGGTTTTACAAAATGAAAGAGAGGATGCTACATATGGGAAAAAGAAATAATGGAAGGTAGGTTTTGAATAACATGGGCCCAAATGCTTTATGAATGAATTAAATTAGTTAACAAGTATTGAAGCAATTACACGTCCACATTTGAAAGAAAAGTGGAAAAAAGAGATTAATAGTGGGGGCCATTGTTTTGATGAAGAAAAAAAAGGGTAATTGTTTTGCCTATTTAGAACCAACGTCGTCTCTACCCACAATCTCCGATCTTGCTCTAGCCCATCATACCAAGACAATTGCAACATTAATTTATCACAAGACAGAGATTAGAGATGGTACACCGAGCATTAAAGATCCAGATCGAGTTCAAAATCAAATATTAAATTCTTTGTAGCTTATTTTTTTTAATTCTGTTCTATTTATGTTGTTCTAAATTTCTGAACAGATTTGTGATTTTTCCAACCTATGAAGGGGTAAGTATTTTGCAATCGGTTTAGCATAGTACTTTGAATGCTTGTTTTAGATCCATATTTTAATATTTAATTTGGTATTTTATGTGTTATGATTTAATTCTCTATTTCTTTGATATGTTATATTAATACCTTGGTAGAGTGTTGATTTAATAATTCATCGTGCATTCATATTTTATTTTAGTGAAAATATTTGTTTCGTAGGGAACCGGAGACGGTCTTTTGAGAATTAATTCATAATTATTCTGGTTAAAATAAATTCATAATTTAATTATATTCATGGTGTTTTGGTACAATTAAATTATAAGGCCATAATTTATCTAATTTATCTCCTGGATAATAATAAACAACATTTAGGTGTGAAATCAAATTGGTTACATATTTGATTAATTGAATTTCTTAGTTCAAAATCTTTTCTTTAATTAGTTGTATTTCAATCAAAAAAATTTCCCAATTTCATATTTATTCTTTTTCATTAGTTTTTGTTAAATTGGTAATTAAATAGATTGAATTAAATTTTATAAGTCCTCTGCTAAAGAACGATCTAGGTTAAACCACTAGTTATACTTAGTTTAAATTGTATTTGGAGTGCATGTACGACAAAGCAGAATGTGAGTTATTTGAGTTAAGATTATAAAAAGATTTATTATGCTGACTTAGCCATTCATGAGGAAGTCTTTACAATGCTCACGTAATCACAATGAATCATTTATTCTCATCATTAAATATGAGATGTGACTATATATTTAGTGTTGATGTGGGGTATAAAAAGAATACACGAATATACGTTTGCACACAAGAGAAAGCATTCATCTTTAAAAGGTGAATTATACGAAAATCATGTCCTAGAACATTACTTCACTTTTAGTAACTCAATCACATTGGTTTAAGCTAATCACTCAAAAATGTGTGCATATCCTTTGTTCTAGTCACAAAAAGGAGTTTCCTCATTTTGCAAAAGCTTCCCACATTGTTAAGGGTCCAAATGACCCCTAATTAATGGCTGTTTTGGGGTGTATTTTACCATGATCATATATGTTTTAACTCCATTTATGCTTAAATTCATATTTTTATGTTCTTATAGCCATTTGTAGTATTTTTGGAGATTTTGGATTATTTTGTAGCATATTATTGTAGTTTCCAAAAATACTATAATTTATTGGAGAAGCTGGACAACTTTGGAGTTCTGCTCGACACTGAAGCATCGAGCACAAGAGGATAGTGTCAAGCGGGAGCTTCAAGAAAAAAGGTTGAGCTGAATTCTAGAGAAAAGAAGTGAGCCTACTTGACCCTCTCTGCTTAAGCCTCTACTCGAGATTAATATCGAGCAGCCTCAAGTTGAGTCTCGAGCAGGGAGGCTCGAGCAATGTTCTAGTGCGCTATCCAAGCCTCTGCTCCACCTTGAGCATCGAGCAACACATGGAGGCTCGAGCATGCATCAAGCTAGTCTCGAGTAGGGATCAAGCAGCACTTCAGCGTGTCCAACCATTGACCTATTTTGCCCATAACCTTGTTTTTATTAGTTTTATGTATTTTAGAGGGCCAAATGGGTATTTCTGTATGTGAAAAGCAAGAGCAATGGGGGAAAAAGAGTAGTAGCACTATACAAGGGCTACTAGGGATTTTTAGGATGGATCTTGGCCTCCTACATCACGTACACATCTCTCTTTGTAACCCTGACCTTAAGCTTGCTCTTGCAATTGCTTTGTACAATTTTCATTTATATAAATTGGTGTTTGGATTTGTTATGCTGGGTATTTATTTGTTTATTTCTTTATATGAATTCTTGTGGGTTATTTGGAAATATGGTTGCTTAGTATTTGGATTAGGGTTGATTGCCTAGTTTATGACCTTAGGATTAATTGTGAATGACCAAGAGGTGAAGTAATTATCCATAAATACTGCATAACCTAACTAGTATAGGCTTACATTGCGAGAGCCCAAGTCGCTCCTAGGAAGCCAAGCTAGAGCTAGTGAGGAGCTAGTTTGAGGCTCAACAACTCTTAAACCTAAAGGGTCACCCGTCTCCTAAGCTAGGGTGGCACATAGCTATATTACTCCAGAGAGGGTGGTCGGTGCATTAGAGAGTTGGATTTTTCACCATAACATGGTACACGGTTCATATAGGGCCTATTCAATGAAAGACCCATTGCCCTTATCCAAACTCCATACCTTAGGTGCAAAGTCATTGCAATAACTCTCACCACTAGTTCTGTCACCATAGTTAGTTTAGGTATTAGGTTAGGTTACATAATTGTTATTTAATAATTATATCTTTCCTGTTATATGTGTCAAGTCCTAGTATATACATGTGACCCAAGAAGCAGTACTATCTCCGTGGGAGCGACTCTGCTTGCCTATCTATATAGGTTAAGTTAGGTAATTATAAATGTTTTTGTAAGCGTTTACCAGGGACAGCGGTTGCATAAGGATTATGGGTTGTTTACTAGTTAGGGCTTTTGTATGTAGTGTTTGTATATATGTTTCTGTAATTAGTTTCGTATATATTCTTTGTACATAGCTGATTGTTTGATTTTTTTAGTTTATTTTATTTTATTTGTTGTTTTTGTTTACATTTTATTTATTATTTCTCTGCGGCAACCGGTAGTGCATTCTTTTTCTACTTTAAAAATACCGGTTGTTGTTTGTTTCTTTTGTGGTGGGGAGCATGAGCCTAAAAGATGCCTATGGGCAACTATTAAGTAGCTTCACCACTTGCCTATAGGTGCCATTATTTTTAATTCAAATTTTTATGGTGTAATATATGATTATGTTGATTCCACCCCCTCTTTGTTTTGTAATACTTGTGGAGGTGAAGGCCTTTCAGCCGATGCTTGTTATTTAAATATATATGATCCTCCAATCTCATTAGAAGGTATTAGTGGATTAGATTACACTATAAATGAATTGACACATAAGGTGGATGTCTTAAAGAGCTTCACCATTAGTGAAGCCAATTTTGCAGACCTAGTTAAGGCTGTCTGTGGGGATCTCTATGACCGTTGCCATAGATTGAATCTCTGTGGGAGTAGGTTTGCTGCCTTACTATAGTCTCTAGAGGAAACCAAGACCTCGGTTGAGGGGTTATATGAATTTCTTGATCTTTGTATCCCATCGAGTAGTCCCTTTAGTTTGGACCTTATTACACCACTTGAGCTTAATGTAATAATTGAATTAGAAGGGTGGCAGCCTATGGGGGGTTGTGAGAGGGATGATATGCATGATATTATTATTCTTATATTTCATATTTTGCATAATAATTCCTCTCCCACTCTGTTTTTACATGTTAACTAACATGGATATCAAACATCTTCCCTTCATGGGAATGATATTTCTACAGTTGCAGGTACTTCTACTTGGGTGGTTCATGTACGCCCACTAGGAGAAAGATCCGGGTATCTTGAAGATCTATGATCTTTCCTTTTTTCCATGACCACCCAATCGTGTGGGCACCGGTCAAGCTAAGTAACTTAAAACAAGCATTTCGGGAGGCAACTCGATGATCCCATCCATATTTTAGTCTCTTGTGCTTAATCCCAAAGTGTGGGAGAGTTTACCCAAAATTTAATGCATTAAACTTGCTTGTCCCATTTTCTGTCTTATTATTGTTTATAAGAATTGTGCGAGTGCATGTGTTTGCCTTTTACATGATTGTGTGTCTTTCATTTTTCTAAGTGAATGTATGATTACTTGTTTGATTTGGAGATGCATATGGTTATTTGTGAATATACTTGTTTATCATATTTGAGATGTGTGTATAGTTGGTTTGGGTAATAATTCCTTTTGCCTATGCATTGTTTTCTTTATACTTGGAATGAGATCATAACATGTTTGAGCTAGAACTTGGGTTTTTAGCTAGGTTCTTCATTTTTAAGGTAAATGTTGTGTATTTCTTGGAGTTGTGTGCTAAAAAAGAGAAACAGTCCATTCATCCATTGCTTTTCATGAGTGATTTTATCTTCCTAGTCAATGAAATTGGGTAAGTGCATGTTTAGTTGCATTGTAACGATGGGTGATGGCTTGAATGGTGGGCTAGAGTCATGCTATTTCGATGTGGGTTGCCTAGTATGCTCCTTAGTTTGTGGCAATAAGAAAAAGAAAGAGAAAAAAGAGCTAAAAAGAAAAATCAAAAGAAAGGAAATAAAAGAAAAAGAAGAGAAAGAATATGTTTTTCATTGTTTGCCATTGTAGGTGAATTGGCCATTCATCTATATTTGGCCTTTTTATAACTTTTCTCTTTATGTGGTAATTATTATAAATGTGGTATTGTTTTGTAACTCTTGTGGTTACCATATAAAGCTTGAGAGATGTTTTAATTATAAACCTCATGTTTGTGCTATAATATATATTTATGTCACTTTTATTAAAAAAATAAGATTGCACTTAGTTGAAAATTTGCAAGAAATAAAAAGAATAAGCGTTGTTCCTTAGGATGGAGCAACACTTGGGTAGCTTACCTCTTAAGGTAGCTTGTGGTAAAGGTATTTGGATGTGGATGGTGGTTTCATTGCAATGTTGACTTGCAGTACTTGCTTGGGATTTGAAAACCTTAGGGCTATTAAGTGTGAGCAATGTGAGACTATTCACTTGAGTGAGGCAGCGTTGCTTCCATTGAGAGGACTCCAAGGAGATTTTTGAGCATTACCTTAGGAGTGTTTAACTTGGTTATTCCTTAGTCTTTAGCTATGATTGCATGTCATTGTTGGACTAAGTGTTTAGATAGCCATGTATACTTCTTAGGGTTGCATTGCTCTTTCTTTTCTTGCATTTTGTTCTTTTTGTATGGTACTTGTATATTTATTTTACCATTGTCTCAATTGTGTTTTTGGTTTTTTTTATTTTGCACCCCTTTTTAGTGTGTGTTTTGCTTTTATTTTTGCTTGGAACGAGCAAAGTTTAAGTGTGGGGTATTTTGGTCGTACTTTGGGATCCACACCGCACTTAAACTATGATGCTTCATTGACAATTCAATTGGCATATTTTAGCTATGCATGCAAAAATAATGATTGGGAATCTTGAGTATTTTTAGCTATTTATCTAGTATGGATAATATTTGTGCACCCCTAAAATTTTTATTTTAGTTCACACACTCACATCAAGATTAGAACTTAGTTGTCTATGTACCCATGATGTTCTCAATGTATATTTTTATATGCATGGTTAATTTTACCCCAGTTGGATTCCTTTTCTTGCTCGAGATGTGCAAGGTTCAAGTGTGGGAGTGTTGTTAGAGGGTACAAATGACCCCTAATTAGTGGCTATTTTGGGGTGTGTTTTACCATGATTATATATGTTTTAATCCCATTTATGCTTAAAGTTCTATTTTTATGCACTAACAACCGTTTGTAGTATTTCTAGAGATTTTGGATTGTTTTGCAGAATATTATAGTACTTTCCAAAAATACTGTAATGTATTAGAGAAGTTGGACAACTCTGGAGTTCTGCTCGACATTGAAGCATCGAGCATAGGAGGATGGCATCAAGCGGGAGTTTCAAGCAAAAGGCTCGCTTCTTCTCTCTAGAATTCAGCTCGAGCATGCTCGACCCTCTCTGCTCGAGATTAACATTGAGCAACCTTGAGATGAGTCTTGAGCAGGGAGGCTCAAGCAATGTTCCAATGCACTATCCAGGTTTCTACTCAACCTTGAGCATTGAGCAACACAACACGCATCGAGTCGGTCTCGAGAAAGCGTTGAGCAACGTTTTAGCATGTCAATGTGTCAACCTGATTTTGCCTAGAACACTATTTTTTGTTAGTTTTATGTATTTTTGAGGGGGGGGGGGGGGGAAGAAGAGTAGCAAGCCTATATAAGGGCTACTACGGTTCCTTAGGACGAATCCTTGGCCTCCTACATCACATACACATCTTGGAGGGGATCACGAGTGTTGGAGCAAGAGAGGCAACGAAAGGGTTGTCTATGTTCCGAGCATCCAAGCATGGGATTCTAGGAGCAAGGAGGAGACCATAATGCTAGCGAAGAAGGCACAACTCTTGGAGTGACACCCTAGGGTTTGTGTTAGATTTGATTTTGTTCTCTCTATCTTTGTAACCCTAACCTTAAGCTTGCTCTTGTAATTAGTTTTTATGATTATCATTTATATAAATTGGTGTTTGGATTTGTTGCACTGAGTATTTATTTGTTTATTTCTTTATATGAATTCTTGTGGGTAAATTGGAGGTGTGGTTGCTTAGTGTTTGGATTAGGGTTGATTGCCTAGTTATGACTTTAGGATTAATTCTGAAGGACCAAGAGGTGAAGTAATTATCTAAAAATACCGTATGACCTAAGTAGGGTAGACTTAAGCTACGAGAGCCCGAGTCGCTCCTAGGAAGCCGAGCTAGAGCTAGTGAGGAGCTAGTTTGAGGCTCAATAACTTTTAAACCTAAAGGGTCACCTGTCCCCTTAGCTAGCGTGACACGCGACCATGTCTCTCGAAAGAGGGTGGTCAATGCATTAGAGAGTTGGATTTTTAATAATAACAAGGTGCACAGTTTATATAGGGCCTATTCAATAAAAGACCCATTGCCTTTATCGAAACCTCATACCTTAGGTGTAAAGTCATTGTAATAACTCTCACCACTAGTTCTATCACCATAGTTAGTTTATAAATTAGGCTAGATTAGATAATTGTTATATAATTATTTAACTTTCCTGGTATATGCCAAGCCCTACTGTGACCCGAGAAGCAAGATCTATCTTTGGGATCAACCCCTGCTTGCTCTATCTATATCGGTTAAGTTAGGTAATTATAGATGTTTTTGTAAGCATTTGCGACAAACGTTTAATACATACACTTTATTGTTTGGGAGATATCTTTGTAAGTGTATAGGATTGTTGATAATAAGCTATGTAAATTAATAGTACCATGTTGTTATAAAACTTGTGCTTGCTAATAAAAATTTACATAGCGGAACTTTAGATATTCTTATGTATTTCTTTTTATTGCTACCAAAACACTTCAAAAGTATGATTATCTCCACATAAAGTTTGAAGAGATCAATTTAACCCCCACTAAATCTCCTTGGGACCTAACAAGTGATGTCAAAGCAATTCTACATTCTTTATAGTGATACAATAAAAGGAGAAATCAATAGCACTGCCATCAACACCAACGATGCCAATCTCAATGTCAACAACACCAATGTCCCATTCGGTGAGGCCAACAATGCAAACAATTCAACATATGGCGTATACGGTTATTTAGCCACCAAAGTGTACATGAGAACAATTTAGGGAGTTAAAAGTAATGCTCAATCTCAATGTCAACAACATTGATGTCCCATTTGGTGAGGCCGATAATTCCAATAATGCCAACAACAATAACAATGTTATTCAACATACATCGTATACGGTTTGCTAGCTACAAAAATGTATACAAAAGCAATTTGGGAAGTTGAAAGCAAGGCTTAATTCTTTCTTGAGCATCTATAACCATTTTATGTAACCTTATCTATTTTGGGATCCCCTATACCAATGATTATTGGGGATAATGGTATATTTAGGCCAAAGTCACTAAATGAGATGTTCGAAGAAGAAAGAATCATCAACAGAGTGGCTCTTAAAGCGTTGTTAGGGTACATACAATCATTAATTGAACACAACATATTCGTTGACAGCTAAAATTATCAAACAAAAAAAGAAGTGAGGTACATACTCTATACATTGTTTTAGGGGAATGAAGAAGGCGAAGCTAACAAGACAATTATAGAACTTTAGCTTTAATAAATCCAAGGAGCGTAGTGAGAAGATTTACAAAAAATATACAACACTGCTGCTCGTAATAAGGGCCCTTGGAGAATACTACTCAACTGAGTTTATTATGTTTCAATCTAAGAGGATTGAAATAAGAACTTAAGAGAAAAGAGATCAAGAGAACCAAAATGAGATAAAGCGGTAAATTGGTTAACCGTTATCTAATGAGTGTGAAGCTATTATCTAGTTTTATATCTAGAGGAGTTAAATCCTTTGATAGTCGGAGGGAACATATAGTTCTTACTGCTATATCCTTGTTGTAATAACACCCGTATCCAAAGATAAAGGGAAGGTTATTGCGATTGAGGTCGATGCTTCAGCACTCATGAAAAAGGACAAGACCAAAGTTGGTATGTCTAAAGCTAAAGGTTTACCAACTGCTAATAATAGTGTAAGCTATAGGGGGTGAACCTAAAAAATGCAACAATAGTGAAATTTACCTAAAATGCTTAAATCTCCATCAAGATTTAGTGCTTGTTCAATCTTTCATGAGATATGACACTATCATTAAGTGCTTATTTCATATTTTGTTCATTTAAATTTTAAAAAGATTTATAAATTTTTATATCTTGATCTAGTTCATGGCTTGCTCAAGCACTTATATGAGAAGGACTCTATTTGTAGAGATTGTCAACTAGGCAAGCAAACCAAACACTTTTAAAAATCTAGGCACTAGTTCTATCACAACCCCTTTATAACTTCTTCATATGGACCTATGGGTCACCTAAGGGCCTTTAGGTGTGTTTTATATGCTTTCAATAATGGCAAAGTGCACTGAAGTAAGTGTGACGCTAAATCTAATGAAAATGTCTTTGTATAATATTGTATATATAGAAAATCTTGTTGTGTATGTGATTTTTATACTAGAAAAGTTAAAGAGACTATACATGTGTTTCATGAAAACCTTTGGAAACCAAGAGAAGGGACTCCTACTTCATTGTGCAGGAACAAGTTCTAGAAGAAGATTACACACTGTTGAGAGTTCTTGTCCTCTCATAAGAACCCATCATAACTATACTAAGTTAATCAACTCAAGATTTCAAACCAACTCACCAAACTCAAACAACTTAAGCGTCTCAACCAACTAAAGTGCTAAAGTCATCTCTAACTTCTTCTCCATCTTCGATAAGTTACCTTGTAGAAAGTAATCCCATTATATTTAAAGACATGTTCCTTTCCACTCTTTATGAGTTATTACTCCTCTTTAACTATATAGTACCTCATTTCGAAGGTTTTAAGGTTTTAAAAAATCTAAGTGGGATTTTCTATAGAATTTCCTTATTAGTAACCTAAGAAATTCTTTGTTAATATCTCCATTTGATAAGTTGATATTATTGGTCTTTAATTCTAGCAATAGCATGGTATGTCACTTGAAAATACTTTCAAGTGACTTTCTAGATTTGTGCCTGAAATTTTCATACTCATGTTTGAGCATGCAATGTTTGTTTAATTTATCATGTTCATTCCCTTCATATAAGGTATATAGTGTGTCTGAGATCTCTTAGGCAGTCCCATGACTTTGAACATCCAAACAAATGTTGTTATCTAAGGATGTATGAAGAATTGCTTTAGATTTATAGCCTCACACTACTAGATATTCTTCTTCCTATGTCCAATCTTCTTCTTTTTTTAAGATAAGTTTTGTGTTCATCTATGATATTTTTGTGGGAACAAAAGATCCTTCTCAAACCCTTAATATTTTGTCATCATGATGATCCATGAAATCCATCATCTGGATCTTCTATAATTAGAACTTCTCCTCATTGCATCTTGGTGGCTAATTAAGACCTCAAGTGGTGGTATTACAATATACTAATCTAAGTGGCTAATATTCTAATATCACTTGATAGGTCCAAGACTAGTCTTAGGGGGGGAGTGAATATACTAATCTAAGATTCTTTTTTAGCTATAACACACTCCATAACTTAGTGGTTTTTCTTGAAATAAATAGGAATAAAGTATGGAAGATAAGCAAGCAAGTTGTGTCGAACTAGATTTTGTTAACACAATAGTTGTAAACACTTTATTCTTTATAGTAGTGTATGTTGTGCATGAAGAGAAAACATAATGATATAATGATGAACTTATGATTTAAGCTGCAATGTGAACCAGTGGTCTTAAACCTAAAAATGCCAATAGGGTCGGCTCAAAGGCCGGTCAAGCAAGGCATGTGCCTTGGGCCCCTAAACTTTAGCCCAAAAAGTAGCGCAAACCTAACACCCTAACCTAATCAATGACTACGACTCTGTGTCCACACAACATGCTCCATCACTATTGAGCCATCCACCTGGCCCATTACCGTTTATCGCCCTTCGCCAACGTGTGATGCTCGACGCTCGACTAACGGGTAGCGACTAACCTCCACACAACTCAACATCCACGACTAAGTTGTTGACAGCTTTGCCTCCAAGCTCCACTCCACATCTTGGTATTTCCTCTCCTCTTCGGACTCCACGCCTGATGCCCCGCCACTACCGATTGCTGCCCAACACCCTCCCACCAAGTCCAAGGGCTAATCATTAGCCTTTTAGTATGATCTAGTGAATCAATGTTTGGCTATGGCACTCACTCGATTTTTTGAGGTATACCGTATATTACTGCAAGTGCGAATAAACAATACTTTGTATTTAATTAATTAATTTACAAAGTCAAATTGATTATATACACAATACTACTAATGCGCAATACATAATGCTTTTTATTTACAAAGTGCAATTAAGTTGCCATGTCTTGGTGTTTGCCTGTTTGGCCGGTTATAATTTTTAGTTTTCTGTTGTTGAAATTGAATTATGAATGGTTGGTTAATAATAATATGAGGTTTTAAATTTCTTTTTAAAAATTATAAATCTATGAATGATTATTTGTTTGAATATCTAAATGGTTGATTGATAATTATATTTGTACTTTCTTAATTATGTTTTCTTTTAATTTATAATTTTGATAATGATATACTTTTTTTAAATTTTATGTTGTCCCTAAAATTATAGTAACATAATAATAATTGAAAGCTTAATATCTAAATATAAATATTATTATTATTTTAGAATGTATAGAATATAAGAATCTCATTTTAATGGCTGCCTTGGGGCTCTTAAATCTCGGGACCGGTCTTGAATGGTAACATGTAGTTTAAAGCCACTCTTGCAAACTTATAGTTATATAACATTCATCTAAATTGGTGATTTAAGCTCATGCTCTAACTTATGGTTTTGGCCCATATTTTGTAATCTATTGACCTAGGAGGGTGCCCAAACTTATTAATATAAAAGGAGAACAATTTATAGTTTTAGCTATATAACCTCAAAGTTTCAAGCTTAGAATAATACACAGTTAGAGTTTTAAGCTTGTATTCAACAAACTTGAACTTAAACCCAACCATTTTGCTTAGGGTAAGTTTCAAAGTTTCAATTAATGGACTTGGGACTTTAAAATGTTATTATAGATTTTTTGGTTGCAAGTTAAGTTTGTTTTTTTCTTTAAAGAAGGGTGAAGGTGTGTGTAAAATATAAGTCAATTAAACTCTACAAAATATGGAGAAATTTAGTCCTAACATGGACTCAATAACAAAGTAATCATTGATTCAAAGTTCCAATACTGATTACTTGCACTCAATAACAAACTTGCGCTCAAGCCCGACCATTATATCTAGGGTAAGTTTTAAAGTTTCAATTAATGAACTTGCGACTTTAAATGTTATTATAGATTTTTTGATTGGAAGTTAAATTTTTCTTCATTCTTTTTATGAAATTCACAAAAATACCCAATGTAACTCAAACATAAAGGAAACACAAAACTAAAAGCATATTAAGCTAAAACAAACGGTGAAGGTGTGTGTAAAATATAAGTCAATTAAACTCAACAAATAGAGAGAAATTTTGCCCTAACATGAACTCAATAACAAACTAATCATTGATTCAATTTTCATATTGATTTGTATAAAACAAACTAATTATCGATAATAGTGTCAACATGAAAACAACATTGGATGCTTTAGAGGGAAACTAGGGTTGGTGTGGTCGTTTTTTATTTAATTGACAAAAACCAAAGTTTTATTAAAACAGTATATCTAAAATCATGTTCAGAAATATATATTTACAAGTAGTACGTCCAAAATCATGTATGTATTTCTTGGATATCCACTCTTGTATTAAATCAAGCTTATTTAAAGTTTGACATATACTCGATTTGTTATAGGATATTAGGCCAACCCAATTGCTTACGGTAAGATAAGGGCGTGTAGGGGTTTAAGCTTTATTACCTGTAACATTAAACAACTGATTTATGATCTCCTGAGGTACAGTCGTTGTCATTCAACTAAAAAAAAGAAAGACATCTAACTTGGTTATCTGTCTATAACGGGGTCCCTATATACATCCAGAATGGCATCTACCCATTTTCGTCCACACATGTAAACTTACGTTGGAGAAAAAAGACAGTGATTGGAGATACATGCGCTACTATGATGAGATGGAAAAGTGGGAGGTACTCAAAACGGCAAAGGAAGAAGTCCTCTAAATGTTAACAAGACAAGTCGCGTTCAGGCCACCTATATGGGTGAAGAGAAATGATCAGGAACAACTAGAAAATGACCTGTCCTCCCTTCTGCGCCACCACACAGTAAGTCCCCCAAAGCCATTATCAACTTTTTTTATTTATTTATCTCACTTTCATTTATTCTGGCTTAGAAATGGAAAATAAATTTAAAATATATGTAGGGACCAACATTAAAAATCCGGACTTCTCGTCAGTTTTAACATCTCGATCGGCTGTCAACTTGTTTCACCAGGGATAGATAGCTTTGCATGTCCACCCAATCAGAGTGCATTTAAAGTGTTTCCACAAGCCGGTGTGAGGTCTGACAACCACGTCCTAAGGTCCCCCATACGGAAAAGGGCAGATCATGAGCAATAATTATATTGTGTTCGAAATTATACTCACCCACGTTATCATTCCGAGATTTTTATTTCAATATCAAAATTTTATTAATTAGTTATAATATTATAAAATTACTAATGCATGATAGTAATTTCAAGGACTCTTAAAGTATTTACATCCGTAAATATTGTGCTAAAAATAGGCATATTTGGTTTAATATTTTAACTTAACATTCATTTAAATATTATTTCAGGAACATTTCCATATGGTAATCTTTTTATTTGGGACTATTATTCGGTTATGCATAAACAATAATTAACATATGGCAGTTTCAAGGCATGGATTACAAGGCATGATTTTTTCTATTAATATTTTAATTTGTTCATTAGCTACTGTGAGAGATCGAAAACATTTGTTGAGTTGGGTGTAAAGGATTTTTTTGTTGTTTTGCGCTTTTTTGTCATGGGGTCAAGGTTTTTATTCGTGTGGCATTCGGTTATCCTGGTAGATGTTCCGAGTAAGCCATATTGATCAAGGAACACGTAAACTAGTTTCGTCTGCCTTGTGCTCATCATGAAAACGACTCCAGGTTTCAACCGGTTTGTGTAGGGATGGCCAAGTCACCTCTTCATCGTCAGGTCCAAGACTAGTAACATACTCCTCACATTTAACCGGGTCGGTACGTCTGAACTCTGAAGGGGCTCCATCGATCTCCCGCACGAACTGCCGTGGAGCCTATCCCATCCTCACTAGCTACGCTTTCTGCCTTGCCCCTCCGCAATTAGCGTGCAACTACACCACCTGGGAGACGCCCACCATCACCACGCTGTTCGGGGCGTGACATCCTCCCTTACTTGATGTCGTAATGTCTTTGTTGCGTCAGCAAGTTCAGAGGAACCAAGATCGTTCAGTGTTCTCTTTTCGATTCCTGCAGTGCCACCCATCCTCGGGTACTCCACCTTGGCTCGGAAGCTAACAAATTGGTGACGTAATGCGTGCAAGACCTTGTCTGGTCGACCCCCATCTGTTAAGGGTTCCCTCCCAACTTGGGATCAGGGACCACACATATCTCTTGCGAGAGTGCTTTGGTGAGCTTCCTTGGAAACGGGCCGCAACCGCTTTAATACCACTTTGTCACGGGGTCAGAGTTTTCATCCGTGCGGCACTCCATTACCCTGGTGGATGCCCCGAGTAAGCCATACCGATCAGGGCACACGTTTTCACCCCGCCTTGGCCTCATCATAAGAATGGCTCCGGTTTCGACCGGTTTGTGTAGGTCCCCTCTTCATCGTCAAGTCCGAAACTAGCGGTGTACTCCCCCCATTTAACCGGATCGGTAAGTATGAACTTTGAAGGGGCTCCATCGATCTCCCGCACAAACTGCCATGGAGCCTATCCCATCCACACCAGCTACGCTTTCCGCCTTGCCCCTTTACAAGTAACGCGCACCTATGCCACTTGGTTGACGCCCTCCAAGCCACACTTTTTCGGGGCATGACATTTTGCTCACTAATTCAACCAAAAGGCTTAATTATTGAATCTACTATGAATGCTCTTCTTGCTCATGGTTTATTCTTTGAGCAGATCAAAAATAATCTAGACAATTACTTAATGGTAGGATTAATCTCAACACGTTCTTGAGGTGTGATTTTTGTTAAAATTGAGCAATAGATATTAGATGAGGTAACATTTTTTATGTGTCCTTTTATCTGTGTCATATATACATATAGCTCTCTTCTGATTGAATCCATATGTATGTGTCGTCGCCAACACTTGAAAAAATCAGTAAAAGTCAATCCAAGAATAATAACGATCAATAGTGAATTAGTTAAATCTAGATTAGATTTCATTATAACTACATTTATTTAAAACATAGTTCAAATCTATACATGCCTTTATCCATATCAGCCTTTAATCATGATCAGGAAATGCATAGTGGTCTACATTAGTCTTGATCCACATCAACATTCATTCGAATTTAAATTCGAATTAGCTCTCTAAATCTGGACAAATTGTGCAAATCAGCTAGCAAATGTAGATCACTTTACTCAACCCTAATCCGAACAATCAAACAATGTTGTTTCAGCTCTCAAGACACATTAGAAGTTCTCTTCAAGTCCTGATCTAGTTGTCATCAACCGTTTCACTTCCAACAACGTCCATTCACACAAAAATGAGGAAAGTTGCTTGAATTTAAGGCTATGTATCCACTTTATGCAAAATATCAAAGTCAAATAAGGCAATCTAAGTAGAAAATAACGTAAATATAACCTAATCATTAAGCCACAAATGCATTAAGAGTTTCCCGAGCCTTAAAACTAGGTGGAATCTTCAAAATGCAAGTTAATAAAAAGTAGCAAATCCTACAGTTAGTGGCTTGAACAAAGAGGAATATATTCACTTCGAATATATATGCATCATTTTGAATAAAGGCTAGTCATCTGAAACATAAAGGTGTTTACTTCTAACGTGAATGAATAAGTTCACTAAAGGAAGAGAAGAGTTCAAACATGTGGAAGCTAATTTGAATAAAGTGTCAAAAGGAAGAGAATTCAAACATCAAACAATGAGAGTGAGTTTGAGTGTGGTGTCTATTCAAATAAAAGGTTAGTGCATAATTTTTATAGTTTCCTTAACCTAGAATTGTAGTTGTGTATTTTTTTCTCCACCATTCATATTGAATGAGGGAAGCCCAAAATTGAGGACCTCTCCTACAAAGCTCTTGTAATAACCCGTATTTGAGAGATTAGGGAGTTAGCCTTGTAATGAGGTGAGTGTTGTAGTGATAACATTTTGTGTTTGGCAAGGACTTTTGACTGCTCCACTTACCAGAATCCGAGAGCACGAGCACCTTAGTGAAGCTCTTGCTAGATGGTCAATTAAGGAACTTTAGTTGATATGAGCCTTTGATCGATGCGAGGTATAGTGGTCGATTGAGGTTTTCTCAACATGTCATGTGGTCGATGCGAGATATAGTAGTCAACCTAATAGGATGTTGGTCGATATCGACCAAAGAGAGATTCTAGAGAGTGTTTTAAAGGAATGGTTAACCTAACCTGAATTACGACATATAGTCAATGTGGTTAACATGAGTTAACATCAACCATGCGTGGTGTGTGCAAGATTGACCTTTGGTTGATATAGATGGTTGGTTGACGCAAGAATTTGTGGTCGATGTGCTTGTGTCATGGTTGGTGTTGACCCTACGTGAGAGATTATTTTCAATAGGCGTCATGTTGTTGCTGTTTTTATTTCATTTTCGAAGTCGAGTTATAATAGAGAGAGAGAGAGAGAGAGAGAGAGAGAGAGAGAGAGAGAGAGAGGCCCCATTCTGTGTTATCGACGATTGCCACATTCTTGAAAGTAGGAGGCATCTAACAAAGAGAAGCAAGGAGGAAGGAGCGTTCTACGATTCAAACCCTAAATTTAACCAAAATCGAGGTAGGAATTCTATATCATTCTCTTGATTAAAATATGTTCTAAGGCAAGGAATTGAGATTGAATGTGTGTGTGTGTGTGTGTTTAAATTCATATATGAATGTTGACTTGAGATGGCCTGTTTTCCATGTATTATTGTGTCCCAATATAAAGGGTAAAAGTTCATTCTTGAGGGTTGTAAATCGTGGGAGTTACGTTGTAGTTCGTCCTATTTTGTCCTCCTTTACTTCATTGTTATATAATTCCATGAGGGACTCTGGGGTTTTGTGAGGGGGCTTGTAATTACATTGAAAATTGAAGTGGTTTATGTTGTGCTATGTATGATGATGAAATTGTGTTACAACGGGGTGGATGTGCTATGTATAAATGTTGTCATGTGTTTATCTCATGCCTTAAGGAGTGATTCCTTTGTGGTTATAATAAATATCATGTTAAAATTGTGTATGTGGTTCCTTAAATTGAAGTCTATGTGACTAAGGGTGAGCCTGTGTGGCTAAGGTTGAGGTAACTAATACAGTTACGGTTGAGGAGACTTGTGTGATTTGTTTATGTTCTATTTGAGCTTTGGGTTTTGCCCTATGGTGGTGTAACTAAATTATTAATTGTGGACTATTTATTTGTTATAACATGATACTAACTGATCGGGGGGATTTATACCCCCTTTTTAGGGCCATTTTGGGTACATTTTCATACACTTTTGATTCATTTACTGTCCATTTGTGCTACATTTTCATATTTTTATGGCCTAACTCGGAAAAGAGGATTTCTTGTAGTTTTTGTGGTATTTTTGCTATATTTTGACAGGAATCCAAAAATCAAGGAAGAATTCACCAAATTCACAGAAGGAAGAAAGAATCCCAAGGACCTAAAGATCACGACGACCGAATTTCATGTTGGTCGGGTGAAGGTCGGGTGAAGCCCATTTTTCAGGGATAGCTTTCTGGAACCCAAAGGAATATTATTGCCTTCTGGTCGGGTGAAATCCGAGGTCATTTGGAGGTGGTCGGGTGAACCACTCTTCACCCGACCAGGTCAGGTGAAGCTGATTTTGCATAGGAAGACTCTCTAAGCATCATGGAACATAACTCTCTTCTGGTCAGGTGAATTTTGAAGACTCTGCAGGGTGGTTGGGTGAAGATTTCTTCACCCGACCAAACTCAAATTCCGGCGATAGACTCCTTATTTTTGCAGCTCACTTTTTCCCTTCTAGACCGAAATCATTTGAGCAAAAGACAGGCACCAAACACTCAGGTCAAAGAAGAATTAATTGAAGAAATTCAAATTCAAATGGGTGCTTTGTATTTGGATTAAGGTCTTTTATGGGGATTAAGAGGGGGATTTATATTATTTTCAAATTCAAAAATAGGGAGTTACATGAGTGTTAATATGGGCTAATTATTTGGAGGAATTATGAGAAATAATGGAGAATTCAAATTCAAAAATTCAAATATAGCCTTGGGAGGCTATAAAAGGGGAGTGGATCCTTCATTTGTAATCATCCAGTGATCTAGTGATTCAGTGATCCAGTGATCTAGTGATCCAATATTTAACAATTCTCTTCCATTCCATTCCTCACCTAGAGTAGAAAGAGAGAGAGAAAGAAGAAGGTTTCGGGCATCTTTTGGAGCTTGAAGGCAACCTGCTGGGAAAAGAAGATCAACCTTGGAATTCTTGTTCTAAATAGGCAAGCTATCCTTTTTGGTTTTTCTAATCCATGTTCTGTAATTTTGTTGTTTTCAATTTAACTATGGAAGCTTAAAAACTCCTGATTGGGGTTAGGATGGAATTTGATATAATAAATTAAATTGCGATGTTTTAGTTTAATCTCTTTCACCTTGTGAGTATTTATTGAGTATCTTGGGTTGAAATATAAAATGGATTCTGGCCATTTCATTTTATCATATTAGGTATTTATGTGAAGGATTGGAAAATGAAGCATAAGTACTGGAAAAATCAGGATATTCAAACTAGGGATTACATGACATGCAGCAGCGAGTGTAATACTAGGATACCAAGTTAAGAGTGGGTGTGATGCTTGTTTTAAACTAAACAACCCAATTCTTAAAGGGTCACCCGTCCCCCATGCTAGGGTGTACACAGAATTACTGCACTTGAAAAAGGCTAATTCATGCATTAGAGGTTGGGTATTAAATATTGTCACAAGGAAAGAATTAGATTAAACTAAGACATTATCTTGAAAAAAATACATCAAATGAAATCTTAACTCCAATCACTTTTATCAATCAAACTTATCTCTACTCAAAACTGCATTTCCATCTCTCATATTTCTAAAATCAAATTGTTTTAAATTCAGTTTTGTTTTTAAATGTTTTCAACCAAAAATCTCTTTATAAGCTAGTTAAAATTTCCAATTCTACATCCTTCCCTTAGGTACGATAATCCAGACTTAAACATCCACTTTATTACTTGTCACGATTTGTACACTTGCAAATCTTCGATCACTAACACTTATTAACACTATCATGTAGAGGTTAGGAGCATGGGATGGGATGAGAAAATATGATCCATAATGAACTATGATTTTTCACCCCTCTTGTTATGTAATTGTTTTCTTTTAGGCGCTTACCGGAGTTAGGTGAAATCGCTGAGGTGTGGACCTAGACAGAAGTTTCCTTTTTATTTTTTAATGTTTCTTTTATTGATCTATGTATTGCTACTTGAGTTGAATATTGATATAACTCTTGAGTGAGAGAATGTTATATGAGGTTTTTGAGTTTAAATGAGATATTATGTTTTTTGAATTCAATTGTATGCTTGTTTTATATGTTTGTGTTAAGTTCTTAAGCAGGAGGGACAACACTCTATTGTGTAGTCTCCTTGTATGTATGTGTTAATCTAACCTCTCATGTACCCCACCGGGTGTGGGCAAGGGGAGTCACAAACCTTTTTCTTCGGGTTGAAAATTCGTGGCATGACAGCTTCAAAGTTCCTTTGGGCGAGTTCCAGATGATAGTGGAGAAACTTTAGAGACCAATGTACTTGAACATGTTCAATTTTAAGTAGAAATGAATAATTATGGTCAAAATAGTTTTGACCTCCCAAAAGTTAAACTTTGTTAAAAGACGGTTAATGCCTTTGGTCAAAAGGTTAAAAAAAATGCAACTACGTAAATTTCTCCATAAATATCTATTTGACCCAAAATATTGTATTTAGCTCAAGAAGCTATTCGGCCTAAGAAGACGTTATCATTTATCCCACGAGGTTATTATGCTTGGCTCTAGAAGCCATTCTCATCCGTTGGCTTCAAAAGCCATCCCTTTAGCCCAAGAGTTGTTTGACCCTAGGTGTCATTTTTAGGTTGTGACCATAGATGTCACGTTTAGGTTTGACCCTAGATGTTTTACCTCAGCCCTAAAAGTTGTTCTCAATCGACCAAAGATGTCGTTCCGACCTTAGATATCATTTTTAGGTCCAACCCTAGATGTATTAACTTAACTCAAGAAGCTACTCTTTATCCGACCCTAGATGTCAATGTAACCCTAGATGTCACCTTTAGGTTTGACCATAAATGTCATACCTCAACCCTAGAAGTTATTCCCAATTAACCCAAGATGTCATTGTGATCCTAGATGTCATTATGATCCTAGATGTCACCTTCAAGTTTTGACCCTAGATATCATTTTCGGGTTTAACCCTAGATGTATAACCATATCCCTAGAAGTTGCCTCCTATCGACCCTAGATGTCATTTTTAGCCCTAAAAGTTGTTCAACCCAAGATGTCACTATATTCGACTCAAGAAGCCCCAATTGATTCGACCCATGAGGTTGTTATGATTGGATTTAGAAACCATTCTCATTCATTGGCTTGAAAAACCATTCCTTTAGCCCTAGAAGTTGCTCCTAATCAACCCAAGATGTCATTTTAACCTTAGATGTCATTTTCAGGTTTGACCCTAGATGTCTTATCTCAGCCCTAGAAGTTGCCTCCTATTGACCCAAGATATTGTTTTTAGCTGAGATGTGATTTTCAGTTTTGAACTTAGATTTCTTACCTTAGCCCTAGAAGTTGCTCCTATTCGACTCAAGATGTCATTTTGACCCTAGATGTCATTTTCAAGTTTGACCATAGATATCTTGCTTCAACTCTAGAAGTTACTCTTTATCAACCCAAGATGTCATTTCCTTTCCACAGCCCTAGAAGATAGCAATTTTTGTCATTTTATTATCATGACCCTAGATGTCACCTCTCTCCAAGAACCAGAATCTAATCTCCTAGACCTTTTAGGTTATCCAAACAAAAATGCTTCCTCAAGTCCTTTAGCTCTAGACACTATCGCAATTTCAAAGCCATGCCAACAAAGCTCCAAAAGCATGAAACATCAGCCTCTATGGGAAAAAGGCCAAGGTGATCTTACCAATCAAAATGGGTATTTAGTTATCTTTGCACATTATTTGCATACAAACAATATACAAAGAAGGACAGCTGTTGGACCCCATTTTGATTGGGTTGGGTCACAACCATACTCAGCAAGAAAATGCCCCAAAGCTAGAACCAGGTGATAAAGGATGAATTCAGAGCAGAAAAATCATCTTTTTTGGGAGAGAAATAAAGGTTCTTAAAGAGACAATTTTGGAGGACTCACGGGAGAGAATATTTGGAGAGCAAGAAGTATACCATGGCGGAGCTAAACATCATATGGATTTCTAAAGAATCGCCATGCGCAAATCATCCACGTTTTTCTTCTTTCTTTCTTGTTATTAAACTGTTTAGTTTTTAAATCTAAACTTTTTCATCCTTCATTTTCTAAATTATAAAAATGATAACAAAAACACAAATAATTCATCTTTTCTAGAAAATTAAAATCAAAGGCTTGAGTAACTATGTGGTTAAGCCCTTGATGCACATACTCTAGCCGCTCGGGCCGACATTGATTGTGGCAACGCTATTTATTCAAAACCGTCTTATTTTATTTTTTTTCTAAAAAGGAATAGCATTCCTACATGGACTTAGATACCGCATTCTTTTTCTAAAATTAAAATTTTTCTTTTTCTTTCTTTTAAAGGCCTATATCCTATAATTTTCCTTTCCCTTGAAATTTAAAAATAGAAAAAATAACTTCTTTGAAAGTAAAACAAGTAAACATCCATAGATCAAGATTAGGTACCAATTATGGGCATTGTGGGGGTGCAAGAATTCTTCTTCCTTCCCCACACATAACTGACTCTGTAACAGCCCAGCCCACTCGTAGCCCGATATTGTCCGCTTTGGGCCTCGCTTGCACGGTTTTGTTTTTGGTAGGCCCTCGGCCCCCAAAACGCGTCGTGCTAGGAGAGGTTTCCACAGCCACCTAAGTAGCCTGCTTCGTTCTCCTCCCCAGCCGATGTGGGACATTATAGACTCCCGAACATAAATCTCTGATACCGTAGACCTTTTTTTTCTAGATGTCCAATCACACCTCTAAATTGTTTAGTGGCGACTCTATCTTTTCTTTTTCTTGTATGGTTTGTGAGCTACTATGCAAGGATGACTTGAGGACCAATGGATAAACCAGCATTAAGTCCTTTCCAAAACCAGTCTCAAGCTCAAACAAAAACGGGTTATGACAAATATCACTATACCCAACTATGGGTTTTCGAAATCATCCTCACAAAAGAGCCATATTTGGGCATCTCACGTGAGGGCAAATAGTAATTAAAAGTACTCATATCAACGATCTCATACTTGGATCAATGATATCATACTTCGATCAACGATCTCGGACTCAGATCAACAATCTTGTAGTTGGATTGATAAATCTTGGACTTTGATTGACTATTTCAAATTCAAATTGGCAATCTTGGAGCTCGATCGACAATCTTGAAACTCGGAGTTGATAAAGCTTCTCTGAATTTGGTTCAAAATCTTGGACTTTTGTGAGTTTTAGTCTTTTTTGAAATTCAGAATCCTCTAAAAATTGGGCCATTTATGAAATTTGATGATGTCAAGGCCTAAGAACTTGATATTTCACCGCTCTTAACTCCGCTTTGGGATACCATTTTTCATGTTTCGAAATTGGGAAGCTACCAAAAATTGAATATCAACTCCTTGAGATGTGATTTTTCAAGCTTAAAAATTTGGAAGTCGCTGAAAATTTAATATGAGCTCCTCAAGACACCACAATTGACCTATGGGAACTCTAAAATGACATAATTAATGCTTAGCAACCTCTTTCTTTCCCTGAAATGGTTGCCTCCTCCTAAATCACTATAAATAGAAGTTGTCCATCATTTTGCAATAACCACGCACTGAGATTAGACAATTGAGAGAAATTGAGCTTTGTGAATCTGAACGTGAGAGAAAGAAAAGATAACATTAAAAAAATGTGGGTAAAGAAGAGGAATAAAAGAGTTTGTTATTCTTTCTAACCATCTTGTAAGAACTCAAAAAAAACCAATCCTCTCTCTCTCTCTCTCTCTCTCTCTCTCTCTCTCTCTCTCTCTCTCTCTCTCTCTCTCTCTCTCTCTCTCTCTCTCTCTCTCTCTCTCTCTCTCTCTCTCTCTCTCTCTCTTAAACTTACAACTAGGAAAAAAAGAAAAGCTAGGATTTGAGTATCTATTATGCCCACACTCAAATAATTAATTAAAATAAACTTAAATGAATTCTTAAAAATGCTCATTAAGACCTCGCTCAAAATTAAATTCAAATAAAATTAAAATTCCCAATTCAACGAATAGGTAATCGTATTATTATATATTTTTTAAATTAAAATTTTTATAATAAGACTGACTCTCAAACTCCTAATACAAGTCTTTACTCATTTTCAAGAAGAAAGACGTCAATTTTTCAACGCCCACACCTAGTAAAAGGGCGATGTTTATGGGTTGTTCATTTGTTTATGATGTACCACCAATATGTCCAATAGTAAATGCGTTCACCAGTGTTGTAAGCTCATGAAGTTCATTTGCTATGCCATTATTTCCCATGGGTTGTTATTCTTTGCCATTTGATCAATTTCAATGTACAACTTTAAAGACAATAATTGTCATTGGATTCTAAACCTAAATACGGTATCTCTTATACTACATGTAAGAATTAAATTAAGATAACATATTTAATTAAGTCGAGATCATCTTCATGCGGGATTTAGAACACTAGATTATTACACATTAATTACATGCGTTGCTTCAAATTCATGTAAACAAAATGCAGTTGAATAATACTCTGTGTTGTAATAATTAATGGCACGGGATTTTTATAGTTGAACATAATAAGAAATCTTATTTATATTATTGTTACATGATATGTTGGACTAGATTTGAGTTCAAATCAAAGAAACGTTTCTAATTCGATGCATGGGCTCAGAAGTCGGCAGTAATTATTAATTAAAAACTTATTATATAAAATCATTAGCGAACATATATAGGGGGTTAATGTATTCCATAAGCTATATGACCGCTTCTCCCCTCCTCTATGTCGCTCTCAAACGAACAGTGATTTTAATAAGGAGGGTCCGGAGGAAAAACGGGCACGCATGGAGCCATTAAGGGCTGTTGTTAGATTCTAAGACGGTGAGATTTAGGTGCACGATATAGTTGGGTTTGGGACCACACTAAGAGTACTTCCATCAAATCCAAAATTGATCAAACAAATGAGAGCCGGCAAGTGGGGCTAAATCCTATACAAACCTAGATGCATACAGGCGTGTCCGTCCATGAGTGGGTGAGAGAGAAAGGGGGACAGTTATATGATTGGTCTGGCGATGGTAGAAGGACGACGAAGCTGGTAATTGCAAGTAAAAGTCAAGAATGCCCGAACATGTATGTAAAGCACACTGAATGATCAATTGAGGAGAGAGAGAGAGAGAGATCCAAAAAAAACAACATTAAATTTTCCATAAAGAGCTATGCAGAGAGAGGTACATGATTCCCCTGAACTTTAAGACTACCTTTTATAACCCTCCCATACCTCTATGGCTCAAATTGCCTGAATGGGGTTGAAAACAATTTTATTATCATATAATGTTTTTTAGAAAGAGCTGTAAAACCAAAGCGCCCAGAAATATTACAGAGATCGAATAATGGGTTGCACTTTCACCAAAATAAAGGTTTACGAGGAAAAGACGACATGTCATGATTACCAAATACGACGTCGCTCCATCGTCCTATCGTCGATGCCTTCTGTTCTGTGACCCGAGCTTCCCATCAAAAACCGAAACCGGATTTCCCTATTTACTTACGTGCGTACGTAGACACAGGAAAACGAATGGTCGTTCGTCATTGCACGAACAGTTACAATTACTCAGTACAAGTCTCCATTGTGCTTGTTAGCTAGGTTCTTAAATCCATAATGGCTCCACAGACATCTAAATTTTTACTCACAACCCTGCTGCTTAGGACTCACATCATTAATATTTATTTCCTCGGTGCCACGGTCCCACATCCAGCGCACACAGTCCTTCTCAAACACACATATCACAATGTTGAAACACATCGTCTCTGCATCCCCTATCACATCCTCGTTTCAACCCCTAAGTTCCCTTCTTTAAGGGGGAGCGCACTTTCACCACCCACCCTATACTACCTCGCGCTAGCTTCTCCTTTTCTTAATTCTAACCTACGCCACCTAACCCGGAGAGTTCTATCCAGCTACTCGACTACTTCTACGTCTCCCCCCCTCTCATGGAAAAAACGGACGACAAAAGATCCGAGATTCATGATTTCATGAACGTGGAATCCTTCTCCCAGCTACCCTTCATCCGCCGCCCCCCCTCCTCCGCTCCCACAGAGGGAGAAGAGCATCCGCCTCTTCGGCAAGGAATTCGGGAGTCACGCCGCCGACACTTCCCTGCCGGTCGCTACTGCGGCCGAGGAGCTGTCAGACTCGGCGGAGGCAGACGCTAACGCCAGCGGCGATGATATTGCCAACAAGGACAGCAAGAGCGGAGAGAGCAACCGGAAATTCGAGTGTCATTACTGTTGTCGGAACTTCCCCACTTCCCAGGCACTGGGTGGTCACCAGAACGCGCACAAGCGAGAGCGCCAGCATGCTAAGCGAGCCCATCTCCAGTCCGCCGCCATGGCGCACGTTAGTCACTCCACCGCCGGGCACGTTTACAGGTTCATGAGCTACCCACCACGGTTGGGCTTTGCACCCCCACACCCTCAGGTACCTTAATTACCTGCCATCCCATCCATCCTAGAGTATGCCAAACTATACATATCGTAAACCTTCATCTTATGTTCACCTCCTTTAAACTGTTTTCATCAATTCCTCCCATGAGACCCTTAAATCAAAATTCTCTGTTTCCGACTCCTAGCTAGTAGATCAGCGCAGCAGATACATGGCTATTGCAAAGTGAACTCATCAGATAGACTTAATTCATATAAATTTTCAATTGCAGTGAACAATTAGTATTTTTCAAAATCTGCCTTCTCTACTTGAAACTTAAAATAGATTATCGAAATTAAAGCAAAGAGAAAATAATCTCTGATTAAATTTATTTTGAAAAAATCATGGTGCACCAAACATCGCATCTCCGTTCATTTTGTTTTTTTTTTTAAATCAACAGCAGAGTGAGAGTGCCCAATCCATATATATGTGTGTGTGTGTTTGATATTATATTTTAAAACGTTGACCTTGATAAAAAAATTATTGCTCAATTCCGTTTGTAGTAATCTGTTAACCTTTTTGAAATTTTTAATTATGGGAACGTGCAGAGTCAACATATGAGTACATATCTACCTCAATGGAGTGGAGGTGCAAGCCGCGGCTCCACTCAGCTGCCACCCATAATAGGGAGTCCGTTGGGGATGTGGAGAATCCCGAACGCACACTCACAGCGCACGCCTTCAACTTTTAATGACAACCGTGGATGGACGCCAGGACCCCGGCCGGCTGTGTTCGCTACGGGAGCCGCCGGCTTGGCGCCGTCACAGCTTCTGAGTGGGCCCACTCCTGAAGGCCGTTACGTGTACGAATCGAAGCCCATCGTGCAGCTGAAAGATCATGTGAGCTTGGATCTTCATCTGTAACAAACCTATTACTCCTTGTAAGAAAAAAAAAAAAACAAAATTCACGATTTAATAAAATTCCACTTAATGCCATCGTTTTGCTACTGTGAAACTATGGCCACACCAAATGGTGTTTTCAAAACGTCTTTGATTAGCCACTACGAAAGAACAATATATGATTAGATGCTTCAAAATGTAGTTCTCCTGTCTTTCTTTCTTTTGTTGTTTTTCCCTCCGCTGTATAATTACGTGACTCGTGCAAGGGGGTGATTCTTTCCGACCTGCAGGCCGGTATTTTTTACCTGCAATCTTTTTACATTTTATAAAGTTTACAAATATACTTATTTATTTAGATCGTATACAACAAACTGAAAGAGTTTTTTTTTTTTTTTTGACGGAGTCATTTATATATTTATTTTGATGTGAGACATTTTTCTTTGACTTTTTTTTATTATTATTTGTAACTTTTGTATATGTAGAGAGACACATATCGGCTTACAGGAACTTAGCTAGAGCAGCTCAATGAGCTTTTTTTTCCCTCTTTTTCTATTTTAACATATGTATATATGTTATGAAACATGTTCTTGCATACAAAAAAAATCACCTTTCATTTCCTTTGGCTCAAGTCCAACCAAATATGAGAAATATAAGGCATAAGATAACAATCATTGGCTCAATTGTGTACTTCAAATGTCACTATATTATGAAGAGTCAATAGCATCTGATGAGTACAACATCACCAAAGAATCATCAATGCTTAGCCATGTTGAAGTAGTACGGCTAACAATGTATAATTGCACACTAAGTAAAACAGATCAAAATCGTACGCTTACCATGTAAAGACTCGTATTTGGTAGTTTTGAGAGATAGTCATTCTATAGGAATGTAACTATCCTGGACGGTAGTGTAGCCGTCGATGTGAGCATTTTGACCGTACTTGGGCCCGATTCCAGTCGGGGCCCCGTTTGACCCGATTGTTGACTTTTTTGGGGTTTATTGGTTGACTTTGCGTTTGAGCGATCATTTGAGTGTGATAATATCCGAACAGTGTTGTGCTCGTTATTTCGAGCGTTTTGACGATAATTTGACTCAATTTGGAGTTCGTGACCTCGGGAGGTCAATTATTGCGTTCGGGTCAATTATTCTTTGGGAGGCCAATTATTGGCAACGGTATATATATAATTAAGAACTGCCTTATATCTTTAATTGCCAATTATTGGTACGTGCATGTTTGAGCAAGAGAGAGAGAGAGAGAGAGAAGGTGAAGAGCGTAGAGCTTTCTTGGCGATTTTGGGGCGATTGGAGCTCGTGGATCGCAAAGAATCTTCCAGGTAGGTGATTCTAACTCCTTATATGATTCATAGTAGGCTTAGCATGCTTAATTTGGGTGAAATCATGGAATTTGGGGGTGAACCTTAAGATTTGGGGGAAACCCAATTTTTGGTTGAATCTTGTGATTTAAATGCATAAAAGAGGTATTTCGTTGATTACATGAAATTTAGAGTTATTTAAGACGTGTAATGGGGTGTATATCAAAATAAATGTGTTTATGAGTGTTTGGGGTTCTTTGGGTTGCCGTTAAGTGAGAAAATTGGCAAAAACGACGATGAACAGTGTTTTTCCGGGACTAAGTGAATAGTGTTTCCGTGACTAAAGGAAGCAGTGTTTTCCGGGACTAAGTGAATAGTGTTTCGGGACTAAGTGAACAGTGCTTTTCTGGGACTAAGTGAATAGTGTTTCCGGGACTAAGTGAACAGCATTTTTCCTGGGACTAAGTAAATAGTGTTTCCAGGACTAAGTGAACGATGTTTTTCTGGGACTAAGTGAATAGTGTTTCCGGGACTAAGTAAACGATGTTTTTTCGGATCGATAGTCCGGAGGAGTTAGTCCGGATCAGTAGTCGGAGTAATCGATCCATGACATCAAATCCGTAGGAGTGAAACAAGATGTTCATTGCGGTCTGGCTGATCGCACCTTTGACATTTACATTATAAACCATTATGCCTCTCCACATTTAAGTAAAGTTACAATGTAAATAACGAAATACCCCCCATTTGGATTCAAAGAAAAATACTAGAAAAATTAATTCCCACTATTTCAAAATGTGAAAATTGGGTTTTAGTGTAAAATCTCGGAAAAACCCAAAAGTTCGTAGTGGTGAATTTTTGGAAAGTGGGGTTAGACATCTCGGAAAAATCCCCAAAAATCGGATTATCCTATTTATGATAAGGGAACCCAATGCCGGGACTTTTAATTTCAAGAAAATAGTCTATAAGTACTTCCTTCATAAATCAAGGGTTGAGGATTTACTTGTGAAGACTGCTACAATTCTAAAGGAAAGGTTGAGAATGACATGCCATACTAATGTTAGTATGTTGATGTGAGGTATTGGGGCATGGACTCCGTGACTTGTTTGGGTTTTCACCGTGATGCACCGATGGTGCTATGTGGTTGACGTGGCGGGCATATGCACCGATGGCGACCTTGTGTGGCGATCGTGGCCGGGCATATTGCGCGTGGACAGGCTAAGGCCTGAGTTGAGCCATTGAGCTCGTGGAGCTAGGGCTGAGTGAGCTAGGGCTGAGTGCCCTGAGTGGGATCCCATGGAGGATCGTGGACAAGTTGTCTCGATGTTTGTTACGGTGGAGTCCCGATGATTGTGCACACTACACGGTGCACGAGTACACTGAGCATATAGTATAGACTTATATGTGTTGCATGATGTGGAGTGTTAGGGTCACCTCCTGAGCTTGTCGCTCACCCCTACTTGTTGCTTACCCTTTTCGGGTGTGACCCGAGACTAGTGGAGGACTTTCTTCCAGGAGGACGCCCACTACTCGATGTATGATACGATTATATTCGTATTGTTTTATGTGATATCCCGGACATGGGTCTGTGGACGATTGTATTTGCATCCTGTATGATGTGATGTCTGTATGATGTTTGACTCTTTGTATGCATGATGATATATGGCAAAGTACAGGATTACCCTTGATGTATGATGTACGGGGTTGCATATTTGAGACAAGACCCCTGGTGTAGTCTCTATTGGTGCTAGTCACCAACCCCTTGACCTTTCGGGTGCGGGCAAGGGAAGTCATGTACCCGGTTCCGGGTTCCCTGGAATTCGGGGCGTGACATACCATGATCAAGGGATCGAGTAATTGAAAGTCATCAAAAACACCGCGCAAATGGGCTCCACCCACAACTAGAATGAGGTACCTCACGCCTCCGTGGAGCTATGCATTTTCCAATCAAGTCGCCTACTTGGGGCAACTCATTCTCTCATACTAAGAGAGTCGAGTCGGTATAAGGTTATTTGAGTTGTTCAAAATTATGTTATTTTCATAAATTATTAATTTTAATTTGTTTTACTTTAGAAAATATAATTATTTATTAGAAACTTAGTTTAGTTACGTACTAAACTAATTGTATTGTTAATGTTTAATTAAAAAAACATAAATAGAAAGAGTATTAAGTGGAAAAACACACAAATCTAATGCTATATCACAAAACCTACAAGTACATGGTATATAATATTGATCAAAGCATGTAATTTGATTAAGTTAGTAAAACTTAGGCCACTATAACTTGACTAAATGTATGAAGATACCCCCATGCCATTTATGTAACATTCCAAAATTTATGAGATGTTAATAAATAAAAATATGTTGGATCGTTAGCATAAGTTGTAAAAAACTACAACTTTTAAAAATGGTCCAAAGAAGATCAAGTTAATATTGGATTTAAAGGTCAATGACAGGCATAGGTTGAGGAGACTCAGGCTTAAGTATAGTTGAAAATTATCTAGATCTAGTGTAATTATATATAAGCATTGATCTATCTATATCAAAATTGAAATTTGCATTTGCAAGTCATTTGGATTTACAAGTCATTCAGATTCACAAGTTATCTGAATTTTCAAGTCATCCGAGTTTACAGGTCTTATGAATTTAGAAGGTAATTCCAATTTAAAAGGACATCTAGATTTAAAAGACCTTTTAAATTTGCATGATCTTCCAAATTTAAAAGAACTTGTAGATTATGATGACTTTCTAGATTTAAAAAATCATTCGAATTTGGGAGATATTTCGGATTGAGAAGCAAATTAATCTAAAAAACAACAGTGCATTCTAGGAAGAAACAATGGTGGCTGATTATAAAACTCGTGACTTGAAACTATTATAAATCATATAGAAGATAATATATAACAAAATCGAGTAGAAATGGATCACAAACAAAAATCAAAGCAAAGAAAAAAATACTAAGATTTACGTGAAAAAACCAAGACAAAAAACCACAGACATAAATAAATTTTTTTTTACTATTTTTGTAAGAGTACAAAGGATGGTTATGCGGCTCATGGCTTTTTTACCCTAACAATAGCCTTAAGGCCCTTTAAATAGGGTATTAGAAATAGTTTCTAAATATTTTTTCTACCCCTTTAAATAATACATAAAAATAATGGATATAAAGAAAAAGAAAACAAAGGAATTTGGATCATAAATTTACAAATCTCCACCTTGACACAAATTCTATTAGTGCAAGCATAAGTTCTTAAAAAGTAACAAAATAGATTTCTACCTATGCCATAAAACCCCGAAGGATAACAATCAACAAACACCGACCAAGTCCAAGCAATGCTCAAACTTGGCTACTAGAAGTGGTTTTGTCATCATATCTGAAGAATTATGAAGAGTGCTGATTTTGCTCACACCAACATCACCACGAGCAATGACATCACACACAAAATGATAACGAATATCAATGTGTTTCATCCTCTCATGATACATTTGATCTTTCATAAGATATATAACACTTTGGCTATTATTGAACCCTATTTTGTCCAGATTGGATGCACTCTTGCAGCTCAACATTGAGAACCTATGCTATAAGCTCTTGAAGTGCCCCAAGGCCAACACCAGGATAATAGAGGATGAATTGGAGAATAGAGCACTTGACCGTGTACAATTCCGAGTTAAAATAAAGAAGTTGGAGCTAAAATCGTAAAAGACAAATTCAAAGAGTCAGGGTCAAATTCGGAGCATCGTGATCAAATCCGGAGCTTCCATGATAAGGATCTAAGCCTTCCACTGATCCGGAATAAGCTTCCACTGATATATGGAGTAAGGATCCAAGCCTCCACTAACACGAAGTAAAGATTTGAGTCTTCCAATGATCCGGAATAAGCCTTCTACTAGCACAAAATAAGGATCTGAGCCTTCCACTGATCCAGAATAAGCCTCTAGTGATACGGAGTAAGGATTCGAGCCTTCTACCGATCCGGAATAAGACTTCACTGATATGGAGTAAGGATCCAAGCCATCCATTAGCACGGAGTAAGGATCCAAGCCTTACACTAATCCGAAATAAACCTCTACTGATACGAAGTAAGGATTCGAGACTTCTATTGATCCAGAATAAGCCTCCACTGATATGGAGTAAGGATCTGAGCCTTCCACTAGCACAGAGTAACGATTCAAGCCTTCCACTAATTCGGAATAACCCTCCACTGATACAAAATAAGGATCCGAGCCTTCTACTAGCATGAAGTAAGGATTCGAGCCTTTCACTGATCCGAAATAAGCCTCCACTGATATGGAGTAAGAATTCAAGCCTTCCACTGATCCAGAATAAGTATCCAACCAATCGACCTTTTGACCCTAGCCTTCAACCTTCATCCCTTGACCTTCGACCCGTTGACCCCTGTACACACACCCTTTTTCTTCCAGAATTCGCGAGGCGTGTTTTGGGGCACTTGCGCTTGTCATTCAAAGATGTCGGTCACAAGTGCATAAATTCTAAAGAAAAAGGGGCAAATCATTGGCGCATTCTCTTTCTTCTCAATCTCATCTCTCCCAATAGCATTAAATCAAAGTCTGGCTAATTCCATATCTCTTGGGAGACTCCAACGCTAACGGGATAGCTCGAGTGAGGTGCTACTATCGGAGTAGACGCTCGCCAGAATCTTTTGAAGTTGGTTTGGTGTTTTGTGTATTTTATTTCACATTCTTACTTTCATTTGTCAGTTCGGTGTAATTGTTTGTGGTTTTGTTGTTTATTTTATTTAGTTTGATATTCCGAAGATCCAAGCAATATCAATAGATATATATATGTGTGTGTATATAAAGAGGGGGTGAATCTGTATACTTAAAACTATTTCTTTTAGTTTTAGGAGTAGTTTACTTCTCAAAGGTATTCTTGCAAATATGGTTATTATTTGGATGGTATTTTAGTATCTTGTGCAAGATCAAGTGAATAGCAGATATGTATGGGAAGTAAAAGATAAAGACACACAGTTTATGTGGTTTGATCAATGTGACCTACTCCACGGTGGTGAGGGTGTACCTACACCGAGTCCAATCCACTATATGTGTTTAATACAGTAGGGTCTTGCCCTTATTATAACATGATCAACTCTCTTCTCTTTTAAATGCAAATACAGAAAATAGTCTGTTCATTGATCTTTAATCTCTCCTTTGCCAAACTCATTATCTGTTCGTTGATCTTCAACCACTCCAGTACTCACTCACTGTGATGAATTATCTAACGCAATCTACTCCTACATATTCAACCATTTGTACCTCTTGATCTTCAACCACTCCTTTGCCAAACTTACTATCTATTCGTTGAATGTATGAGGAACGAAGATAGATTAACTCACTGTTATCTTGTTTCCAATCTTCCTTTCTATCTCTGCGTATGCTTGTACGAACTACTTTGCGTTTTCTTGTATCTCTCTAGATACCTTGTGTGTATTCTGAAAGTATTCTTACGTTTTTCTTGAAGAATGGCATATGCTTGTCTTATATAGGTCGGCCGTTGCACGAAACCATTCTGCTAGGGTTAGATAGGTTCCAACTTCTGATCTCCACCGTTCAAACTCATTACACTAGCCTTGGATAACATCCACGTAGTAATTCAGATACTCAAGGTGTTCAAATGCATCATTCGAATAATAACTTACTGAAACGGAGACCTTCGCTGTGTTTTAATCCTTCGATTAGCCATAACCTAGAAGATGGTTGTGTCGTAGCCTTACTGAGTCTCCATGTAATGCATGCACTACGATCTTCGAGTCTGTTCCTTCGACTCTTCAAGTTAGAACCTTCAAGCCTACGAGTCAGACCCATTCCAGCGTAAAAAGCTCTGAGTCTTAGATCCAGGCAGAATCAGCATCCACTAACTTCTCACTCTACAAGTTTACGAGTCTTCGAATCTCCAGTGTAACGCCAGCGACAACCGCATTCTTCTTTGGCTAATCATTTGTTCACATCAACGGGTCTCTGTTCTTGGAAATAGGTCTTTCTATCTTCGACCCTACGAGCTTCGACCCTACGGGCTTCGACTCTACGACAGTGCCACTCTACACCCGATGGGCTTTCGAGTCTGCAAGTTTTCAAGTCTCTAAGACGCTGCGCTCCACCTGACTACAACATGGATCTTCAAATTTTTGACCCCGTGGATCTACGAGTCTGCGACCTTGTGTACCTTGGAGTTGGTGATGCTTCGAGTCTACATGTCTTTGACTCTGCATGTCTTCGACTCTGATCTTCGACTTGTGGGTCTTCAAATCTCCGGATCTTCGACCCTGATCTTCGACTCTACAAGTACATGGTTAGACTCCCTCTACGAGCTCACTCTAGGAGATCACTCTACGAAGTTATCCAACCCAGTACGAATCTTTGACTCTATGCCTACCCACTTCTACATACTATTGACAATAATGACAACCAAACGGACCATGGAAATAACATAGTTGCATGTCATATGCGATTGTAATATGTAATATGTAATATGTAAAAAGAGAGGGAAAGGGAGTGATTTAATGTCATCCTGGCACACACCACACCCTAGTTTTACTTGTTAGTTTTCGTGTAAACCCTTAATTTCATATATATCCAAGATTAAAGCCTTAAAAAGAAACAAAAAAAACAAAGAAATAAAACAAAATAAATAAATAAGCAAAAAAAGGGAGCAAAACAAAAAATGTAATAATTTAATTTTGGTCTATACTTCGTCGATCGGGGTAAACCAATATTCAAGAAGGTAACAATCATGTTTATACCCCTGTTGGTGAGGGACAATAAAAAACCACAGGGTTAAAGAGGTAGAGGCTAGAGAAATCCTAGGATAGGTGACCTCCGGGAAAGATATACCATTGGATAATAATGTGACCCGAGCCTCTATTAAGATAGTACCACTGCATAGGAGGGGAAGCCAAGGGGAGGGTGGGGGATGGGAAAAAAAACAATCATGTCTATCCCTTAGCAGTAAGACCCATAATAAAACGATTCCAACAAACCACTACACATGGAATCAACATGCTTTTAACAAATAAAATCAATCAACAAGAAAACCAAGAAAAAACAAGGAAGAAAGAAAACAAATAGAAACCTTCTTCTCCTAAGATGGGTACCGAAAGGGCACTGTAGGGGTGCTAATCCTTCCCTACATGTAACCAACTCCCGAACCATTATCTGGTAATGTAGACCACATATATTTTAGGTGACCAACTGCACCCTAAAAACAGTTGGTGGTGACTTTGAATATTTCATCATTCGGTTTTGGCCCAAATGAAAATCGGGGATGACAGCTATCATTAAATAAGGAACTAATCTACAAATCTTCACTCAGATCATTAAAGAGTCCCTTCAGCCAAACAGTTTATTTACAAGCTCCAGTAATAGCCATATACTCTAGTTCAGTTGTAGACAAAACAATTGTAATCTGTAAGATAGTTTTCCCACTGCTAATAAAATCACCAAGAGATGAAGGATGGAATTTATGAGGAGATTATAGATGAGGTGTGCCAGGAGATGGCAGCATAGCAAACGGAACTACCACCTCCACCCCAAAGGAGAGAGACCTCAAGAAACCAAGGAGTGCTAAGGAGGCCAGAGGACAGGGACGGAATTAGGGGGGCGTGAGGCCCCCCCCCCCCCCCCCCTTAAATTTTTTTAACTTTATATATATATAACTTATATATATTAAAATTAATATATAAATATATTATATAAAATTATAAATTTTAATAGTAAGTAAATATATATAGCTATATATATTTTAATTATTTATATTACATTTATATAATTAAAATTAAAATTAATTAGTAATATAATTTACTATCATATATTATTTGTGATAAACATGTTACTAATTATAATAGTGGTAAATTAATTATATGATTTTAAAAAGTTATCTAAGTTGATTATATAATAATTTAATAAGTTTTTTTATGCTTTTATGTTATTAATTTTAACTTAAATGGTATTAATTGTCGGTGTTGGCCCCAAAAAATTAGATTAAAATTAAAGCTTTCAGGGCTCATCTCATATTGGCCTAACTTCTGAAGGCATCAAACAATCAAAAATTAATTTATAATTTCGACAATGATATATATTTTTAAAATTTATATTGTTCATATAATTATAATAAAAAAAATTGATAATTTAATTTATGGATAAGGGCTTCTAATTTAATAATCACCTTAGACCTCTTAAATCTCAGAACCGGTCATACTAATTATAGTTTTAGATAATAATTTTTAAACGTGAATTACATACTTCATATTTCGGTCCCCCCTAACCGAACTTTCTGGATCCGTTCTTACCAAAGGATGAGAACATTGTGGCAAGGCTATAAAAGGAACAACCAATAAGGTTCTAAGGAGGTGCTAACTCGATAGTAATTGAGCAATGGCTAAGACAGATCGAATATGTCTTCTTTTTCCTCCTATCTCAGAGGAAGATAGGATAAGACTAGTCATTCAACAATTAGAGGGGGGAGTCTTGGAATGGTGGCTTAGTATTGTAGGGAGCTATAAGATACAGAACATGTTGTGAGATAAGTTCTTATAGTTGTTTTACGAGGAGTACTCTCTGAGTCACTTCGATGGTAGAAGAAAGAGAAATTTGATAGCTTAAGGCAGTAGCCTCATACACTAGACTGGTACAACCATATGGGTGCCATATATATACTTTAAATTTGTGACACTAAGTGAGACTTGGGAATGATTTTCCTGCAAAGTAGTTGTGTTGTGACTTCTATTGTGTATTGCATTTTATTATCTTCATGCTCTAATACATCAATCACTATCTAAGTAAGTCGACTCACTTTGGGGCCATCTCCTTTCTTGCATAAATCCTTGAAGGTTAACCTTAATATATGATAAGTTTTGAATAGGTTGACTCCTATTGGTAATGGCTATTTAACCTTTTCTTTGATATAGGTTAACCTAGCTTATAGGCCGAATCAACTTCGGTGATGTCATTTGTCAAGTGTGTTGATGTCATCATGTTAGTGAATGACCTTGGTAAACTAACTTCTTTATTTGAGCTGACTCACTAGTTTTGGTGAACGAGGTGATTTGTCATAATAAGTGTGATAATGCACTTTATCACGCATGCTGTTGGCGAATCGTGAGTCAACCTACGTATTTATCGTGGCTGATTGACTATTCTATATGATTCAAGTTCTTCAATAATAGTTTCAGAAAACATTGATATCATCATATAGTGCTGTCGGTCTTACTACGTCAACTTACTGAACTCGGCAAGCTAGCCTGTCATGGCTGCCAAGTGATTTTAACCAGGAATTCACCGTTCTAGGATATATCAAATTCTATATCATAAGAGGAACAAGGATGTCAAGCCAGAACCGAGAAGTTGTTGCATTTTTGTTCGCATAAAAATATGGGCTACTACTTATTACCATACCAAGCATGAGGCTAACTTAATGCATTGAAAAAGGGAATGCTCTAATCATATGAAAGGGGGCGGGCAATCTTCAAATGATACATAAACTGCTTATGAAGGTTATTCGTTGATGCGGGGACTTATATATATATATATGCGTGAACACCATAGATTTTATTGCGAAATTTGGATCATTGTTCTATCGCAAGCATGGGTATGTGCAAATACATTTGGTTTGGCTGGCACGTGGATCGTATCTGCACCACCCGGCGCCATGTTGATGCACAGAAAGACAAATAGAAATGCATTCAGAGGTTTTGCAGGCGCTAAACGTCCATTGTTGTATGCATGTTTTGGTCAGCACTGTTGTAGAGGAATCAACTGCAAATTAATCATCAAATCTGTTATCCCAGTCACATCAGTTTTATGAATGTAGATATGTGGAAATTCATCGAATCCTGCCGTCACAATTGTTCTGAAATTGTGTACATAATAGTTTTTGAACATTGAGAATCACTGAATCAGTTTTGGCAGAAAATATAAATGTTCCTTAATTAGCATGCATAAGTTTGATGTTAATTATTACAGCTAAAACTAAAATATATACAATCCACCAGATGGAAGAAGAAGTAACAAAGGCTTACACCAAAACATATGCCATCTCAGGAGGCTTTTTATAGAAATCATAAATCTCATTAAAAGTATTAATTAACAAACATTTATATATAATGAACAGACTGACCTTCCAAATTGAGGGTGATAAGAAGCAAGAGAATAGTGCAGAAGAACTTAGTCATTGTAGTTTAAAATAGGTAATTAATTTCCCTCGGCATATAGCCAGATGGTTATGGTTGCCAGAGGACTTTATACAGATACAATAGCCCGTCTTAAGCGTTTCATCAAGGCAGTAGTTCGTTGTTATATTTATGACTTTTCGACTGCAATTAATTTCAATCCTAGTAAAATCCCAAAATGCAATTAATGCATTTGAGGGTAATAGAACACATTGAGTGAGTCATACAATCATGTAATCAATAACGCAAAAAAAATTAAAATTCATTCATTACAAATTTTCTAATGGTAGCTAAGCCTAAGTTAACTAGTCAGGAAAGAAGGGGTGTAAAACGAACCAATTCGGTCCGGTCCGGGATTTATGAAGGAAGTGCTCTCTCAATCCTTGATTTATGAAGGAAGTACCCATAGTAGCTATTTTCTTGAAATCAAAAGTCCCGGATTGGGTTCCCATAGCATAACTAAGATAATCGATTTTTTGGGGATTTTTCCGAGACGTCTAACCCCACTTTCCAAAAATTCACCACTACGAACTTTTGGGTTTTTCCGAGATTTTACACTAAAACCCAATTTTCACATTTTGAAATAGTGAGAATTAATTTTTTTAGTATTTTTCTTTGAATCCAAATGGGGGGTATTTCGTTATTTACATTGTAACTTAAGTATATACTTAGGCATAATGGTTTACAATGTAAATGTCCAGTGCAGTGCAGTTGCACTGCTGCGGAACACTGTTTCACTACTCCGGATTGATGCTATGGATTGATGCTACGGACTTGATGCTCCGGATTAATGCTACGGATTGATGCTACGGACTTGATGCTCCAGGATCGATCTTTGCGATCCGGACTAATCGCTCCGGACTACGATCCGGACTAACTCCTCCTGGACTACGATCCGGACTAACTACTCGGACTACTGATCCGGACTAACTACTCAGGACTACTGATCCGGACTAACTCCTCCAGGACTGCGATCCGGACTAACTCCTCCTGGACTGCGATCCGGACTAACTACTCCGGACTTATTGATCCGGACTACGATCCGGACTAACTCCTCTGGACTACTAATCCGGACTAACTCCTCCTGGACTACTGATCCGGACTAACTCCTCCATAGTCTGCTGACTCCACATACCGCTGACTCCATAGTCTTGATTACTTAAGGCTGCTGACTCCTGTTCTTGATCGTCCAGTCGACTCTAAAACTCGCCTACGGTCACGTTTCATCGTCGTTTTTGGCCTTTCTTCGTCTGGAAGCAACCCAGGTGACCCCCAGACACTCATAAACACATGTTTTACGCAATAAACTGCGATATTTACCTCAAAACGCGTCCTAAACGCCTCTAATTCGCACAAAGAATAACGAAAATACACACAAATCATATATTCATCTAGATCTAAATCTAGACTTCCATGGTTGACTTCTCAACCCTCATAAAATACACACTCATACAACCACAGATCACATATTCAAAGATAGGATCAAGATAAGACAGTTAAGGACACCTACCTGGAAAGGTTTATTGCGACCCACGAGCTCCAATCGCCCCAAAATCGCCAAGAAAGCTCTTCACGCTCTTCACCTTCTCTCTCTCTCTTGCTCAAACATGCACGCACCAATAATTGGCAATTAAAGAGATAAGGCAGTTCTTAATTATATATATACTGTTACCAATCATTGACCTTCCAAGAATAATTGACCCGAATGCAATAATTGACCTCCCGAGGTCACGAACTCCAAATTGAGCCCAATTATCACAAACGCTCGAAATGACGAGCACAACACTAAACAGATATTATTACACTCAAATGACCGCTCAAACGCAAAGTCAACTAATAAACCCCGAAAAGTCAACAATCGGGTCAAACGGGACCCCGACTTGAATCGGCCCAAGTACGGTCAAAATGCTCACATTAACGGCTACACTACCGTCCAGATAGTTACATTCCCATAGAATGACTATCTCTCAAGACTACCCAAATATGAGTCTTTACACAACCAATTCCACCATCAATTCTACATGCAACCGACAAACAATAATTCCAACAATCAGTATTATATCATGCAGTTTATTCAAATTGTTAAACCAACAATAACGTGCCACAAAAGAAAATCAAATCACTAAATGGTTAATAACAAACCCAACGATAGTATTTAATTAAACTAATCGATTTAAATTCAAATATATAAAATAATAAACAACATCAAGCCCAAACATCATTCATGTTATGAAGCTAACAATTTGAACTTAAACTATATCTATAATTACTTTAAATTAATGAACTCAAACCCAACAAGTGTTCATAAATAATATACACTTATGTAATTCGAGTAATAACCAAGCCTTTAGAATAGCTTAATGGAACTAGGCCGGCCCAAAGGGACCGGCCCAGGAGGCACTGCCAACCCTAACTTGCTGGCATCCCCTGGCCTCATGGGGCAGCACAGGGACTGCCGCCCCCTTCCAGAATGATGCAGCAAGGTCACTCTTGCCGGGCCAGTCTGTCGCCAGACAGCCTGGCATCCTGCTATGCAAGGAAGGCCAGGCCGTGTGGGCTGGCAATGCCCCTGCCATAATAATAATAATAAAGTATGGTAATAATATTGAAGAAATAACATATCGGTATAAGGGATGGGACGGATCGTGGGAACGTATAGGGAAGTGGAGGCATCGTTTGAGCATGTAATATATATATATAGACCTTCCTTTCGAACGCTGTATTAGAACCAACGATTTGCGTGACTGGCTGTAGATCAATCGATAGACTCCCCTTTGTTTCCAAGGCTTTGATACAGTAAACCATGATAATGCAATAAGATAATAAGAAATCAAAACAAAATCACCTACCTGGATTGAAGGATCGAATGATAGAATGAACCCGAAAGCTTTAACCTATTGCTCTCCCTTTTCAAGCTCTGCGTACGCACAACTGACGTAGGGTTTCTAATCCAAGCTTCCATTTTATACTTATATATATATATATATATATATATATATATATATATATATATATATATTTTCTTATTACTATTAAATCAAATAATAATATTAATAATGAGAATAATAATAATAATAAGCTCTTAGTATTTAAACTCATTTTAATAAATATAGAATTAGTAATAATATTAATAATAATAACAATAATGATAATTCATTACAAGTATTAATCCCAAGTATTAATTCTAATTATACTAATAATACTAACATTATAATAATAATAAAGTCTAAATATTAAAATACGTTAATTAATAATAATAACATAAAAATAATAATAAACTCAATAATCACAGCAATAATAATAACATTCATAATATTAATTATTATAATAATAATTCAAAGACTTAAATAATCATATTAATTACCAATATAATAACAGAACATAATAAAATAATAATATTTAATAATAAACTCACAATATTAAAATCACCAAACTAATAATAATAATGACCTAAATTTGCCAACGCTAAGGCCACGCTACTGAATGGATTTTGCTCACTATTCAAGGGCTAATTCCAATCACACTCAGGTACGGGTCTTTACAAAGTCGAAGACTCAGAGCTCTAACTCAAAGATCAAAATGTATCTGGCTCTAAGTTGGAGTTAATTTGACTCGAATGCCTGAAGGTTCTGACTCAAAGAGTCGAAAGTACAGACTCGAAGATCGTAGTGCATGCACTACATGGAGAATCAATGAGGCTACGGAGCAATAATCTTTGAGGCTATGGCTAATCAAAGGATTCGAAGGATTCGAAGGATCAAAACACAGTTAAGGTCGCCGTTTAAGTAAGTTATTCAGGCAACGTATCTAAGCATACTAAGTATCAGAATAAACACGTGGATGTTATCCGAAGCTGGAGTAATATATATGTTTCAACAATGGAGATCAGGAGGTGAAACATGTCTAACCCTAGTAGGAGGTTCTCATACAAGGGTTGTCTTATAAAAGAAAAGGAGATGTTATAATTCAAAGGCGCGTCAGAATATTTTCAATATACACGAAAGGTATCTGGAAAGATATAAGAGACACAGAGTAGATCGTATTATATACACATAGAGAAGAAGATTGAGAGCAAGATAACAGTGAGTTCATCTGGCTTCATTCTTCATACATTCAACAAGCAGATAGTGAGTTTGGCAAAGGAGCAGTTGAAGGTCAGGCAGTGCAAACAGTTGAATACGTAGGAGCAGATTACGTTAGACAATTCATCACAGTGAGTGAGTACCAGAGTAATATTGTTTCGTATTTGCATTTAAAAAAGAAGAGAGTTAATCCTGTTGTAATAAGGGCTAGACCCTACTATATTAAAAGCATATAGTGGATTGGACTTGGTGTAGGTATACCCTCACCACTGTAGAATATATCATACTGATCGAACCACGTAAATCATGTGTTTTTATCTTTTATCTCCCGTATATATCTGTTATTCACTTGATCTTGTACAAGACACTAACATACCACCCAAACAATAACCATATTTGCAAGAATAGCTCTGATAAATAAACTAATCTTTAAAACTAAAGAGAATTAGTTTTAAGTATACAGATTCACCCCCCTCTCTGTATACACATGCATAAACCTACACGATCTTGTTTGGATCTTGGGAATATCAATTGGTATCAAAGTCAGGTTCTCACTAGAGACAGATCTATCACTCTGTGGAGAAGATATATTTGTGTTGTTGAGATCTGTGGCTTAACAAATTAGTGACCAAGCAAGAATTTATTGGTATAGATATATATATATACAAATGAAGATTCTTATCAGCGGACCGAGTACTAGCTCCAACTATGCAACGAGAGTGCTTATCTTTGATGACACAAATTATAAGATGTGGAGAGCTAGGATGGAGATTGTATTCATATTCATGGGTATGGACGTTGAACGGGTAACCAGAGATGGATATGTAGAACCTAATAACAATAGAGAACTCACAGAAGCTGAGAGGAGAACCTATGAGCTAAATGGAAAAGCCCTGAGTGTTATCACATCAGCACTCATAGACTTTGAGTATGTGAAGGTTATGGATTGTAGAGTAGCGAAGGATCTATGGGATAAACTAAAAAGTGTCTATCAGGTTGATGACCGATTAAAAGAAACCGTCGTAACTCGGATACTCAAAAAATATGAAGCTCTCAAAATAAAGGAGCATGAGAGTATACAAGAGTTCTTCGACCGGTGACCGAGATTTCCAATGACATTAGAAGTTATGGCAATAATAAGAAGAACTTTGCAATTGTAAAGAAGGTGTTGATAGTTTTACCTAAAGGATTTATTCTAATGGTGGAAGTTCTTGAAAACAACCGAGACCTAGAGACCATGACCTTAAAGGAGTTAAAGTGCGGTTTGATCGCATTCGAGATGAAGCCGCACTCCTATAAGGAGCCATCTACATTAGCATCTACGAGTACAACCAAGAGAATAGAGGAGATAGCCTTCAAGGCTATGCAAAATTTAAAAATTAAGAAAGAAGTTGAGTTTTTAGAAGACTAAGAGGATAGTGACAACGAAGATGGTGAAGAGAAAGTGGTAGCTTATTTCACAAAAAAATTCAGAAGAGGTGGAGCAGGAAAGCAAGCTATAGGAAAAAGGACTTTCCCATAGATGCTTTAAATGTGGAAAGTGGGACACTTTACATTTTAGTGCAAAGTGAAAGCTGATGATTCAGATGATGATGTGTCATGCCCCAAAATCCCAGGGAACCCGAAACCAGGAACATGATTTCCCTTTGCCTGCACCTGAAAGGTCAAGGGGTTGGTGACTAGCACCA
The DNA here is from genome assembly GCA_023512835.1 of Taxillus chinensis. Taxonomy (NCBI): domain Eukaryota; kingdom Viridiplantae; phylum Streptophyta; class Magnoliopsida; order Santalales; family Loranthaceae; genus Taxillus; species Taxillus chinensis. The sequence continues at coordinate 35,413,015 of CM042088.1, read as the reverse complement.
ATAGAGACTATACCGCGGGTGCTATCTCAATCATGCAACCCTGTACAATCATACATTAAGGGTAATCTTGTACTTTCTCATATATCATCATGCATACAATAAGTCAAACAGTCATACAGATATCACATCACAAACAGTATGCAAATACAACTGTCCACGGACCCATGTCCGGGATATAACACATAATACAATACAAAATACAGTACTCATACATCAGAGTAATGGGCACGTCCTCCTAGAATGTAAGGACCCGTACCTAGAGTTAGTCACGCTTTTCCGTGTCGAGTAGTTTTTTCTAGATTTTGACCTAGTGAATGGGCTCAAATGAATTTACGTGCAAAAGGAAAGATGCTTAGAATGATGTCCTCTATCTACCACGAAGTTTCAAGGCCAAACGGACGTGTAGATGAGGTGCACGTGATATGGGTCCATTTCACGTGCAAGTGTGGTTGTCTTCTACATGATGCAAGGAGGCTAGGGGTGAAGTTTGAGCGCATTTGGAGTGCATTTGGAGTTGCACGTGAATTGGGGAATTCACGTGCAAATTGGCGTGCAGGCATGTTTTTGCATGGTTACCTTGGTTTTGTCATTCTAATCATCTTTTCCCAAAGGACCATGTTGGAATTGTGACTATTTTGGTGTGTATGGATGTGGGAAGGTCATAGCTTGTTCCATCAAAACTACGTCGTTTTGATCTTGGGATTCACTTAATCAAAACTACGTCGTTTTGATGTTGTGTTGTTTATATAAGGAGGAGAAGCCCCTCTGTTTTAGGGTTAGGGTTTGTTGCTCCACCAGCCGTCGCAGAGAGAGAGAGAGAGGGGAAGGAGAGCTTCTGGTGGCTGCCGGAGCGTCTTGCGTGGGTGGTCGGAGTCTTGCGTGGAAGCAGGAGCAGAAGAACACACAAGGTAGGGGTTCTGTTCTTCCTAAATCCTCCTCTGTCCTAGGGTTCTAGGGCAGATTATAGAGTTATACCTGTTTATATATATATGTAATCCATATAGGTGTGATCTCCTATATGGATGTTGGCCTTCAATGGCAATTTTTGATGTATTCTAGTGTTGGATGGTGTGCATATTAAGTGTTCGACAAAATGCCTGTGTGGATATGTCTGTGTGAATATGCCTAGTATGTGTTTGATAATATGCCTGTGTGGCTGGGTTTGTGGGTTGGTGAATGTATGCATGTTAAGGGTTTGGTAAAATACCTGTGAGACTCTGCATGTCAAGTGTTTGATTTTATGCCTGATGGGCTGTGCGAACTAAGTGTTTGGTATTATGCCTGTGAAAGTGTGTATGCTACGTGTTTGGTTTAATGCCTGAGTGGCCTTGTATGCTGTGTTTGTGGAACCCGGTGGCTGTGGAAGCCCGGGACTAGAAGCTATAGCCCCTTGGCTAAGCCTATATGGCCGTGGATATGTTAGCCCGGTGTGGCTAAGCCTATATGGCCGTGGATATGTTAGCCCGTGTGGCTAAGCCTGAGTGGTTGTGGATATGTTAGCTATATGGCTAAGCCTGTATGGCCGTGGATATGTGTGTGCCGTGTGATTGTGGAACACAACCTGGTTTATATCTTATTGTCACGACATTGCACCTGTACACACCCTCATATAGACGCTAGGAGCATGGGATGGGTTGGGGAGACATGATCCCTACGAAGCCGTGGTTGCTCACCCCTCCCTCTATGTTGTGTTTTCTTTCAGGGAACATACGGGCGTTAGGTGGGACCCCAAGGTGGAAGACCTTATTTACTTTACTTGTCTACCATTTATGTTATTTTTATGAGAATTGATGTAACCCCAGGTGGGGATGGATTGAAAAGAGGATTTTGTTGTAATAAAGACTGGTTTGGATTGTGGATTGCTTTTATAAACTTTACTGTCTTGAATGTGTTGTGGATGTTTAAAATGTTATGTTCGAGGTTTGCACCCTAACCCCTTTGCCCTCCGTGTGGGTACAAGGGGAGTCACGTCCCAGGTTTCCTCGGGTTGGAAATCCGGGGCGTGACAATATGGTATCGAGCATGGTCTAGTTGGCCTAGGGTAGTGGGCGGATCTGGTTATCTTGAGTCCTTTGGAGGAGCCTGGAGGGACATGCCTGATCAACATGGTCCTCTTTGAGCCTCTAAGGTGTACTTGGGGTAGTCCAGACCTGAGGTAGGGTTTGCATGCATTGGCATTAGGGCACTAGTTGCATTTGTTGTCTTTGTGTGATTGTGTGGGTAACCGAGATAAAGCATGTGAGAAAATATGAAGAACATGTTTTAATCAGTGCAACTCGATTAACTCGATTTTATGACAACTTGAGCTGTGTGCTTGTGGAATTGCTTGTTTGTGCAATGTGGTTTAATGAGAACTGAAATGTGTGCAGTGTGTGTAATTGCATGGATAAATGGTTTGAACGTGATAACATGGAAAAGAATTTGTGATGGTTCGAGCATGAAAACATGAAACTGAGTGCTTGTGAACGTGAAGCTTGTGAAATGTGAACTGTTAATAAAATAAAATAATAATAATCAAGAAATAAATAAATAAATAAATACATTAAATTAAATATGTAATAATGTTGGTGTTCTGTGAATGATTGAGCATGTGATTTGTTTGGCATGGTGTGCAATAAACGAGGTTATGAGCGGTGCGATGGAGTGTAAATTTGTATAGTCTGTGAAATTTGTTTGGTAAATTTGTGAATTTGTGTGGTAATAATGCGTGTTATAGCTTAAGTCGCTTAGTCGGTAGTGGTCTCGCGATTGTTGAGATCATTTAGTGTTAATCCGGAGCGCTACCTTTTCGCTTAACCAATGTTTCGGAAACGATAAGCCGTGCGACTATTGAGGTAACAGAGGAGGCCGCGACCCAGGTTGGGCAAGTGAGAGAGCTGCAGGCTGAAGGTGATAGACTAATCACAATGGAGGTTGGCGTCTTGAGCTCGATTATTCCAGAGGTGAGGGATGCAATTCGATAACCGATCAGGGAGTGAGGTATGCCGAGAGCTGTCGGCCCTCAACACTCCCGTTGAGTCCTGTTTCTCAAAGGGTTGCGCTTGTTGTGGACAACCGGGACATTGGAAAAGAGAGTGTGCCAAGAAGCGATGCCGGTGTCGCCTCTGTGGAAAAGTAGGACGTCTTCGTACAATCTATCTTGGTAGGACCGGGAGTGATGTTGGAGGACTAGTTATGTGAGGCAGGGTGGACTTTATCATGTCACGTTTGAGTTAGCATTTCGAATGGATGTGGTTGGTGACCTGTTAGGAAATAAATAAGTAAAAAGAGTAAATATAGATTCATAACGCCTGGAAGAATAATGAGTAACTAATAAAAAAAATATGGGTGTTGATTTTATAAGTGAGTGATATTCAATTTTGGCACATGTGGATAATCAAAGTAACCAAATCTTGTAGGCAACCTTTTTTCTAGTGGGAGGAAATTTAGACAGCTAGCTAGTAGAGCTTGAGGTGTGAGGTGATGGCTTGTGGGTTGTTGTGTGACCCCTCCTTGGCAACCTTGAGTAATAGAAATGTGTTTTTATGCGGATAGAGGTATGTGTTGGAATACTACATGAAAGAGATATTCCTATGGTTACCTTTCCAAGTGTTGTGGTTGAAGGAGGAAAACACAGCTGGTATAGCCGCTCCTTGGGTCCATGAGGTGTTGACTTGTTGGCTAGGGTGGTCGTTGCTAGTTCTTGATTAGTGATTATATAGGTGTTATGGGTTCTCGGATGGTCAAGCAAGAGCCATGTGTCGTGCTTATGGTGTGTCGAAAACACCGAGTAATGTAAAACAGATATGTTGTGAAACTAGTTTGTGCATGTATGAAAGGTGCGGTGTTCTAGAATTGAACTAGCGGCTATGAGTGGGTTTTGAGGGTTATGCCCGGTGCATCAATTTGGTAAAAAGAGGTAAGCAAGTGAGATTTGGCAGGCCTTGTTCGGGCTTTTTACCCACATTTGGAAAACATTTCTCTAGGGGTTGCAGGTGTGTTTTTGCATAGTAGGGCCATTCCTTTGATTCGTATCTTGTGGGAAGTAGGCTTAGAGGAGGAGAAAAGGTGTAAGGCTGGTACGTTCTACTCGTCAGGTGTTTTGTGTTTCATTGCTTGTGTGTTGAAAAATGTGGTATTGTGTTGTTGTATGTGTTGCATCCGCGGTAAAGGCATATAGCGGGGTTGCTACGTGTGGGTGTTGTGACACATATGTGTAGAGGAGGATGAGGCGTGGTGTAGTGGCATATTAACTGTGGTGTGGGGATGAACAAAAGTGTTAGATGTGATGTTATTCATATTATTCCTTATCTGGTGTGATGTTTAATATTAAAGTGTTGATAAGCTAGGAAAAGGGTATTAGTACTACTCCCTGGGGAGAGATTTATGTCGGGCGGATATCACAAGGGTGTATGTTTTGGAGAGGTGGTGGTAGGCGGGTGATCTATATCTGTTCTCCTCGAAAACCTTTCATGTGTAGTATCACACCGGTAAGTGAGATGGTTCATGCCATCAAGGTGTCGGTGTATTTGAGACTTTTGTTGGTGTATCGAGATGGAACGCGATGGTTGGTATAGGGGAGTTGGTAGGCCATGAGGTGGAGTATGTCATAGAGGCAAAGAACTCCCTTGTGACCTGTGAATGGCGACACGAGGGATCAATTGTCTTGTTGCAAGGTGGGGGGGATTTTTCCTGGTCGAGAGAGAGCCGTGTTAGTTATACTTCACCGATAAGTTCCACTTCATTGCGTTTGGTGTTTGCCGACTCGGAAAGGCGTTAACACTTGGGCCGTAGTGTATGCCTCGGTTAGTATGCAGCTGTGGGACCTTAGTGGATACCTATTTAACCGTGATCAAGGATGCTAGCACGAAGTGTCCGAGAGCCGTTATCGTGTAGTGTTCTGGTTTTGTTCCCGGTTCACAGACTTCTTTTAGTCGATCCTCACGGTCGGTGACCGGTGATAACAGGATGGTGGATGGTCTTGCTTGTGGTTGTGTATGGTATCGCATCTGTTGTTTTGAGTTACTCCTTGGACTCCGTTGGGCGTCTTGTTGATCGTGACCGAATGGTGGAGAGCAAACTTCATCCCGTTTGTAGTTGTGTCCTGGATTGTAAGTCATCTTGAGTTCCCTTTGGCATTGGTTGGGTTCGTTGTTGCGTGTATCGCTATAGAGTGAGATGGTTTTAGCTGTGATGCAGGTCTTCTTTGTGGTGATATCCCTGTGTGGGACTTGTGATTGTGGTTTGCATAATGCTTTTCTCTTGTTTGTTTGTGTTTCCTTGTGCCCTCTTTGTGTTTGCTGTCAGGGTAAGATCTACATATGGAGTGTGGCTGCGTTGTAAATTGTTAGTGTCCGTTGACATCAAATCTCGGTGGTGTCATTGTTAGGTATTTTACGTTGTGGAGTGTTGGTCCTATTGTGACACGAATAGGCGTCTAACGCCGAGTACCCTGCTATGTCGATGCGGTGACTTCTCGTTCACTCATATGAATTCTAGCGAATGGATGTTTCATGTATAGGCTTGTGGTGTTGGCCTTGTTCGGTTGTCAGGGTCTTAATGAATCCGTGGGAGGTTTCTCAACCTCACCGTTGTCGACTTGCTCACATGAGTTGTTGTCGGACACTAATTGGCCAAGCTCTAGTTCTTGTTGTGATCATGGGTGTTATGTGTTGCTTTGATCTTCTCGTGATGTTTACTACTTGATTTCTCTTTTCGGGGATGAAAAGTCCAAAGGTGGGAAGGTTGTGAGGAAACTCCCTGAGGGCCGAGTTTGTATGGTGTCGGCGAGTGGGCGGTGGAACGTTAAATGTGTAGTAGTGTTTTGTTTGTGAGTTGTTCCTTGTGGTGGTGTTTATGATGTGAGTTGCTCTGTGACCTATGTGATCTGTTAAACGTGTTGGTGATGGGCGTATATGTCTTATACTGTCGTGACATGTGAATACTTGTGACATGTGTTAGGTGAGGAGAACAAGGGTTGTTTGTGAGATTAGAATATGTTTCCCTATCATGCTTTGTGTTGTATTGGGTCCGTGGGTACGTGCCTTCATGTGTGTTATGGTGTGTTGTCTTTTAGGGGCCGACACGTCCTGCAGAGGAGACATGGAATGTGAGTCCATGATGCGTGAGCAACACCCGGTGTTGTTCGAGGACGCAACAACCTTAAGAGTGGGAGGTGGTCGTTGGTGGTCACATTGCCAAGGGATTGTGATGTGTATTTGTGACATGCGGATATGTGTTATATGCATTATTGTGGTTATGGATTATGGTGGTACCTTGTTATGTCTTGTTATGTCTTGTGCGCAGGTGTATGACCCATTTGGGTGTTGTGGCTCATCGTGTGGCAAATGGGTAGCTTGAGTTTGTTTTCCTCGTATGTCATTTCTTTTCGAGGACGAAAAGTCTTAAGGGGGAGAGGATGTAAGGACCCGTACCTAGAGTTAGTCACGCTTTGCCTTCGAGTAGTTTTTCTAGATTTTGACCTAGTGAATGGGCTCAAATGAATTCACGTGCAAAAGGAAAGATGCTTAGAATGATGTCCTCTATCTACCACGAAGTTTCAGGCCAAACGGACGTGTATATGAGGTGCACGTGATATGGGTCCATTTCACGTGCAAGTGTGGTTGTCTTCTACATGATGCAAGGAGGCTAGGGGTGAAGTTTGAGCGCATTTGGAGTGCATTTGGAGTTGCACGTGAATTGGGGAATTCACGTGCAAATTGGCGTGCGAGCATGTTTTTGCATGGTTACCTTGGTTTTGTCATTCTAATCATCTTTTCCCAAAGGACCATGTTGGAATTGTGACTATTTTGGTGTGTATGGATGTGGGAAGGTCATAGCTTGTTCCATCAAAACTACGTCGTTTTGATGCTCTGGGATTCACTTAATCAAAACTACGTCGTTTTGATGTTGTGTTGTTTATATAAGGAGGAGAAGCCCCTCTGTTTTAGGGTTAGGGTTTGTTGCTCCACCAGCACGTCGCAGAGAGAGAGAGAGAGGGAAGGAGAGCTTCGGTGGCTGCCGGAGCGTCTTGCGTGGGTGGTCGGAGTCTTGCGTGGAAGCGGGAGCAGAAGAACACACAAGGTAGGGGTTCTGTTCTTCCTAAATCCTCCTCTGTCCTAGGGTTCTAGGCGGATTATGGAGTTATACCTGTTTATATATATATGTAATCCATATAGGTGTGATCTCCTATATGGATGTTGGCCTTCAATGGCGCTTTTTGATATATTCTAGTGTTGGATGGTGTGCATATTAAGTGTTCGATAAAATGCCTGTGTGGATATGTCTGTGTGAATATGCCTAGTATGTGTTTGATAATATGCCTGTGTGGCTGGGTTTGTGGGTTGGTGAATGTATGCATGTTAAGCGTTTGGTAAAATACCTGTGAGACTCTGCATGTCAAGTGTTTGATTTTATGCCTGATGGGCTGTGCGAACTAAGTGTTTGGTATTATGCCTGTGAAAGTGTGTATGCTACGTGTTTGGTTTAATGCCTGAGTGACCTTGTATCTTGTGTTTGTGGAACCCGGTGGCTGCGAAGCCTGGGACCGGAACTGTTAGCCCCTGTGGCTAAGCCTATATGGCCGTGGATATGTTAGCTCGTATGGCTAAGCCTATATGGCCGTGGATATGTTAGCCGTGTGGCTAAGCCTATATGGCCGTGGATATGTTAGCCCGTGTGGCTAAGCCTGAGTGGCTGTGGATATGTTAGCCTATATGGCTAAGCCTGTATGGCTGTGGATATGTGTGTGCCGTGTGATTGTGGAACACAACCTGTTTATATCTTATTGTCACGACACTGCACCTGTACACACCCTCATGTAGACGCTAGGAGCATGGGATGGGTTGGGGAGACATGATCCCTACTGAGCTGTGGTTGCTCACCCCTCCCTCTATGTTGTGTTTTCTTTCAGGAACATACAGGCGTTAGGTGGGACCCCAAGGTGGAAGACCTTATTTACTTTACTGTCTACCATTTATGTTATTTTTATGAGAATTGATGTAACCCCAGTGGGGATGGATTGAAAAGAGAATTTTGTTGTAATAAAGACTGGTTTGGATTGTGGATTGCTTTTATGAACTTTACTGTCTTGAATGTGTTGTGGATGTTTAAAATGTTATGTCCGAGGTTTGCACCCTAACCCCTTTGCCCTCTGTGTGGGTACAAGGGGAGTCACGTACTGGTTTCCTCGGGTTGGAAATCCGGGGCGTGACATAGAAGAAAGTCCTCCACTAGTCTCGGGTCACACCTGAAAAGGGGAAATAACAAGTAAGGGTGAGCGACAAGCTCAGTAGGTGACCCTAATACTCCACATCATGCAAACATACAAGTCTATACTACATGTTCTGTGTACTCGTGCACTGTGTAGTATGCACAATCATCAGGACTCAGCCTGCAAACAAACATCGGGACCTAGCCTGCCCACATAGGACAGCTTGTCCACGATCCTCCACGGGATCCTAGCTTAGGGCACTCACCCCTAGCTCTACGAGCTCGACGGCTCACGAGCTCAATGGCTCAACACAATCCTCAACGGGATCTCGGCTCGGGGCACTTAGCCCTAGCTCCATGAGCTCAACACTCACGAGCTCAATGGCTCAACACAGGCCTTAGCCTCACGGTGAGAACCCAACAAGTCATAGAGTCCAAGCCCCAATTCCTCAAACCAACATACCAACACTAATATGGCATTAAGGTTCACTATACTCCCTTTATAACTGAAGCCAGTCTTTACAAACCGATCATCATTCCTTGACCAAGGAAGGAGATACCCATAGGAGTTGTTTTCTTGAAATAAAAAGTCCCGGCATTGGGTTCTCATATCATAACTAAGATAATCTAATTTTTGGAGATTTTTCTAAGATGTCTAACCCCACTTCCCAAAAATTCACCTCTACGAAAAACTGGATTTTTCCTAGATTTTATACTAAATCCCAATTTTCACATTTTGAAGGAGTGAGAATTAATTTTTCTAGTATTTTTCTTTGAATCCAAATGGGGGGTATTTCGTTATTTATATTGTAACTTAAGTATAATCCTTAAATGTGGAGAGACATAATGGTTTACAATGTAAATGGTCCAGTGCAGTGCAGTTGCATTGCTGCGGATCAAGTCTGGATCATCAGCTGCGGATTGATGTTACCGAATTGATGCTACGAATTGATGCTATGGAATTGATGCTACGGAGTGATGCTATGGACCACTGTTGCTGTCACAACCGGACTAACTAATCCGGATTACTGATCCGAACTAACTAATCCGGACTACTGATCCGGACTAACTAATCCGAACTAACTGATCCGGACTAACTAATCCCGACTACTGATCCGGACTACTGCTGCTGCCTATGTCCAGGGTACTGTTCATCATCGTTTTTGGCCTGTTCTTCGTCTGGAATCAACCCAGTGACCCCCAGATGCTCACAAACACCTGTTTTACTCAACAGACTACAATATCTACCTCAAAATGCATCCTAAACGTGAGAGGACCTGTGTCCTAGTCCTGAGAGTTAGAGGTTATGAGGTGCCTTATCTTGTATTGACACGTGTTTAGGCTTGGATGAATTAGTCTTTTTTTTTGTGTTTGCGCAAGCACCTTGACTCGACGGCCAGCGGGAGTCCGAGGACGCAGCGCCTCGGCGAGGGTCTCGCTGACCGGTCAGCGAGCAGGGGTCAAGGGGGCAGCGCCTCTTGCGGGGATTCTAGGGCAGCGCCCCGGAAGCCAAATTATTTTGGAGGAAGCTAAGTTGGAATTTCGTGTGTAGCTTGGTCGATGTAGCCTTGGTCAGTGTAGCAAGGGTCGATGTGGTCGACCTGGCAGAATGAGCGGTTGACGTGGTCGACGTGCATCGATGTATGTGGTCGATGCGAGATTCTTGTTTGACGTAGGTCGATGTGTGGTCGAGGTCGACTAAGAGCAATTCCCCGAGAGCTTTTCCATGTTAGTTGGTCGATGCGAAAAGGTGGTCGACCTGGGTCGATGTGAGGTCGACGTGGTCTACCCAGCCTAAGATTGACCTGGTGCGATGTGAGTTTTGGTCGACATGGATGTCTGGTCAACGTGAGAAGAGTGGTCGATGTGGGTTGATTTCGCCTGTTTTTGGTCGATGTCGCCCTTGCGACAACGTAATATCGATATGTTTTTCTATATTTTGACTTTAGGGTTCTTTTCCTTCGGGAGCCATCGACGCAGAGAGAAAGAGGGGGGGGGGGAGATTGACATCTGTGCAATCATTGCGTGCGCATTCTTGGCAGCGGGAGGCCCCATTGAAGAGGAGCAAGGAGGAAGGAGGATCAATCGGTTCCCTATTTTCCAAACCCTAACGCAAAGGAGTTTGAGGTAGGTGGTTCTATCTCTTGGAACCTGTTTTATGAGTTGTAATTGTTTGAGATGACGATTGCGGGGAGTTGGCATTGTGAGACATGCGTGAATTTATGTAGATATATATATATATATATTGCGTTGAGAAACATGTGATAGAGATGTCCTAGAGCTGTATTGAGGTGTAATGTGAGTTTGAACACATGTGTATGATTTGCTATGCTTTGATAGAGATGTTCCATGAATTATATTGTGTGTTTTGTTACTGTACTTGAATGTATGAGATGTTGAGAGTCCTGGATTAGACATGAGATATGAGATCCCAGTGACGGGACAGTCCTTAATTGGACATGAGATATGAGGTCCCGGTGAGGGGACAATCCATGGGATGGACTTAAGACATTGAGGTTCCATTGAGGGAACCTCCTGTGAACTTCTTGTGTATATTTCATTGTGCTTTAATTACACTACATTGCACATATCTGCACAGAGCATTTTGTGGAGGAGATGTTGGGTTGGTCCGGGGAGACATAACCCCTACTGAGCTGTGGTTTGCTCACCCACTTTTAATGTCTTTTTCTGCAGGACCTAGCAAGGTGTTAGGAGATTGTCACACTGTGGATGCATGAGTGTTGTTTTATTGTTCCTTTTGATATATATTGTAATTGAGGATTATAATCGAGGAGACTGAGACTCTTGTATTTGCTTGAGATTGGTGTACTTATTTGAGACACCGTGTGTCATCACCCGTTTTTGACCGGGCTTGTTGCTGGCTTTGTGAAAGGACTCCATGCTAGTTCATTCCATTGATCCTAGAGTCGTCTCTGCACAAGGCTTGCATAAACCATTAAAGAAAAGAAAAATACGAGTCGCCACCAAACAAATTAAAGGTGTGATTGGGTACCTAGAAAAAGAAAGGGTCTACGGTTCCGAGAATTAGGTTCAGGAGTCGGTTACGTGTGGGGAAGGAAGAAAAACTCTTGCACCCCCACAACGCCCACAATTGGTACCTAGTCTTGATCTATGAGTGTTTGCTTACTTTATTATTTATTCTAAAAAGAGTTTTTTTTATTTTTAATTTTAAGAAAAAGAAAGATTTTAGGATCTAGGCCTTAAAACAACAAAAGAGATTTTAATAAAATAAAAAAAAAGAGAAAATTCTAATTTTAAAAAAAAGAATGTGGGATCTAGGCCCATGTGACACTATTGCGTTTTTCAGGAAAACAAAAGTGAACTTTCTTTTTTTAGAAAAGAAAATGAAAACAATTTGAATTCAAATGGAAATATCGCCACAATTAATATTGGCCCAGGCGGACTAGGATATGAGCATCTAGGGCTCAACCCTCATGACCGCCCGGGCCTTTGTTGAACTTTTTCTAGAAGAGATTCAGGTTTTTTGTGTTTTTACTCTTTATTATAAATGAAAAGAGAAATGCAAACTGTTTTTTTTTTGTATTTTCGTTTTTTTAAACTTTCAGAATTAATGAAAAAAGGAAAATAGAGAAGTTTTTGGGGTTTTATTTTTGAAAACAACACAGAGAAAGAACTTAAAAAAAGAGTTTAATAAACAAACAAAGTAAAGAACCTGGAGGAAAGAAAATGATACAGATGTGAGCCCCTTTTCCCTACGAGTAATGCTTTCCAAGAGCTTCCTAAAAGCACAAATGGTTAGAAAAAGAAACTTTTCTAGTGTCAGCTCCTCCCCGTGAAGACGAACAGTGATTCTGGGTGCTTCTTTCCTCGAAAAAAATGAGTATATTTCTCTTTGTGATTCCCGAATACTCTCTCTCTCTCGCTGTTTTTTTATTTCTCGAAATCTAGTCGAAAGTTCTCTCCCTAATCCTCTTATGATCCTTGATAATTGATGCCCCCCCCATTGCCTCTTAGGGTAGTCTATTTATAGGAATCCCCGGGGAGACAGCCCGTGCCTCGGCATTTATTGGATGTCTTACAGTCCCCATGAGTCAACTACATCGTTCCAATGAATTAATGACTTCGGAAATGGGATTCTCGGTTCCCAACGATTTACAATAATTCACAGTTCCCGTGCTTTGAAAAAGGAGTCCCAATGCCTGAAAATAAATAAATCGTTTGAGATTATTTAATCCTCTGTTGTACCTGGACGCCTTGGTGGGTAAGGGCTGAATGCATTTCCGAATGTATTGGAGCCGTTGGGAATTAATAGTTATGCAGTCCCCAGGGTCAACTGTGATGTCCCGAGGAAAATGACATTTAATTATAGATGTCTTCCGTCCCTATGCTCAAAAATGGAGTTCCGAGACATTTGAATTTAATATTCGGAGACTCCTCAATTCCCACGCTTAAAAAGGGGGTTCCGAGACACTGGTGGCCTTTAATGCACTTAAAAAGAATTTTCTGGATTTTTCAAAGTCCCGGTGCTTTGGAGTCAATCTCAGACCTGTAGAGGAGCTATTTTGGAGTTTTTTCAAAATTATTGACCAGGTTTGACCTCCGGATCTGGGCTTATTCCAGATCAGTGGCCTTATTCCGCATCAATAGGTCCTTATTCCGCACTAATGAGCTTATTCCGCATCAATGGGCTTTAGCTCGGATTTGACCAGGTTTGACCTCCGGATCTGGGCTTATTCGGATCAGTGGCCTTATTCCGCATCAGTGGGCTTTGCTCGGATTTGACCAAGTTTGGCCACCGAATTTGGACTTATTCCGGATCAATGGCCTTATTCCGCATTAGTGGGCTTAGCTCGGATTTGACCAAGTTTGACCATCGGATTTGGGCTTAGTCCACATCAGTAGGTCCTTAGCTCGGATTTGACCAAGTTTGACCACCAGATTTGGGCTTATTCTGAATCAGTGGCCTTATTCCGTATCAGTAAGTCCTTATTCCGTATTAGTGGGCTTAACTCGGATTTGACTAAGTTTGACTACCGGATTTGGGCTTAATCCGCATTAGTTAGGTCCTTATTCCGCATCGTAGGCTTAGCTCGGATTTGACCAAGTTTGACCACCGGATTTGGGTTTATTCCGCATCAACGGGCTTAGCTCGGATTTGACCAAGTTTGATCGCCGGATTTGAGCTTAGCTCGGATTTGACCAAGTTTGACCACCGGATTTGGGCTTCCCCAAAAATTTTCATGTGTGGGCTTGGTCGCCACGTGGCGCCTCTACTTGGGCTTCCTTAGGCCTCTCTTGTTATCACTTGCTATGTAAGGAGAGTGCCTTTGTATATATACTGGGCGAAGGAGAAGCAAAACTGGCAATGTGGGACAAACATGCATATGAAGAACCAAAATTCGTGGAAAATTGACGATTTACGGGGCAACTTCAAAAATTCATAACTTTCTTCACAGAGCTCGGATTAGGGCCAAATTGGTCTTGTTTTGCTCGAAATTCTATTATCTATCTTCTGAAAGTGGAATCACTCCAAAAGGATCATCCATTTAGGAGACAAATAGGAAATACCGCTTAGAGGTACATGATAAAGTGAGCATTCTGCCCGTCCGATTCAAAAATTCATAGTTAATTGAACAGAACTCGGATTACCCTCAAACCAGTTGGAGATGATAGATAAATATGTTATCTAACTAATGAAATGGACTTTATTCAGATCCAATAAGTATTGAGAAAGTTATTAGCAAAATAATGTGCTGCACACTAGCTGTCTCCCCCCAAATTTGTACAAGTTTTGGTTGCCAACTTTGAAAAATCATAACTAATTGAATACAACCCAAAATATTCTCAAACCAATTGGAAATGATAGATAAAGATGTTATCTAATCAATTCAATTAACTTTGTTGGATTACGACAAGTATCGGGGAAGTTATTAATAAAATAGCGGGCTGCCCACCGGTTATCCAATTCAATTTGCTACTTTTGTCATATTCATTTCATTTCTCCTCGGAATCAAGTGTGGTCAAGTGCGTTGTTCTCCGAATGTCATCCTATATCACTTAGTGGTCCTTCGCTAAGTACGGTTGCGATCTAACCCGGTTAAAATGGGGTACAACACCGTGTTTAGGGGCTGGTGACCCTACTTATTATGTGATACACTTTATTACACGGAGTATTACATTGTGTGGTTTATGCATGTCATGTGTGAGATTGTGACAGGTTCGGGGCAGCACCCAAGAGGGAGCCCTATTAGGTTACCATTCACCAACCCCTTGTCCTCCTGGGTGCGAGGCATGGGGCATCACTAACCGGTTTTTTGGTGTTGGGAAATCCAGGGCGTGACAAAACGCCTCTAAATCGCATGGTAACAACAAAAAAACACACAAATCATATATCCATCTAGATCTATATCTAGATTTCCATGGTTGACTTCTCAACCTTCATGAAATACACAGTTATATAACCACAGATCACAGTAACACATATCCGAAGACAATATCGAGATAAGAAGGTCAAGAACACCTACCTATAAATATTATTTGCGATCCACGAACTCCAATCGCCCTAAATCACCAAAGGAAGCTTTTTACCTTCTCTCTCTCTCTCTCTCTCTCTCTCTCTCTCTCTCTCGCTCAAACACGCACGCACCAAGCAATTAAAGGGATAAGGCAGTTTCTTAATTATTTATATACTGCTGCCAATAATTGGCCTCCCAGTGTCACGACCCGAGCAGCGTGGTGCTGGCGGGACGTTTCTTAGTGGCACGATTCAGGAATGGATTCGTGCTACGTAAAGGAGAGGGGTTGGTTGAAGCGTAGATGGTGCGCGGCGAGAAGGTTCCAGGCGATTCGTGGAGGAGAACGGATGGAACCCCTTCGGAGTTCGAACGTGCCGACCCGGTTGAATGCGGGGAGCACGCCGCTAGTCGAGGACTTGACGTTGAAGAAGGGATTTGGCCATCCTTACACAACCGGTCGGGAACCTGGAGCCGTTCTCTGATGAGCCCAGTGGCAGGGCGAAACCGGTCTACGTGCGCTTCAACCCTCAAAGGCTAAACTTAGCGGACCGTGGATAGAGAAGCTAAGTGCCGCGAGTGGGTTGAGAGGCGCAGAAATCTGACCCCGTGACAAGTGGTATCGAGCCGAACCGGCCCGTATCCTGAAGACTCGCCGAGCACTCTCGCGAGTAGCGTGATCCCAAGGTGGGAGCTCACGAGAGGTGAGTCGACCGATAGTGTCTTGCACGCCTTGCGTCCATAGAGTTGGAGTATCCTAGAGTGTGATACGAGTTGGGCAAGGGAGTACGAAGGAGCGCGTCGGAGCGATCTTGGAAGCCTCCTATCCTTTGGACATTGGGCGAGTGGGGCGAGCATCTTGGTAAAGGTGTTGCAACCTGTGGGGAAGCGATGTCCAAGCCGGTGACATTGGGCGAGTGGGAGGGCGTCGAGGTAACGATGCCATCGCCTGGCGGGGAAGCGATGTCGACAAGCGCAACGAGGACGTTGCGAGGATTGGGTGGAGGAGAATGTCACAACCCGAGCGCGTGGTGCTGGCGGGACGTTTCTTAGTGGCACGATTCAGGAATGGATTCGTGCTACGTAAAGGAGAGGGGTTGGTTGAAGCGTAGATGGTGCGCAGCGAGAAGGTTCCAGGCGATTCGTGGAGGAGAACGGATGGAACCCCTTCGGAGTTCGACGTGCCGACCCGGTTGAATGCGGGGAGCACGCCGCTAGTCGAGGACTTGACGTTGAAGAAGGGATTTGGCCATCCTTACACAAACCGGTCGGGAACCGGAGCCGTTCTCCGATGAGCCCAGGTGGCAGGGCGAAACCGGTCTACGTGCGCTTCAACCCTCAAAGGCTAAACTTAGCGGACCGTGGATAGAGAAGCTAAGTGCCGCAGTGGGTTGAGAGGCGCAGAAATCGACCCCGTGACAAAGTGGTATCGAGCCGAACCGGCCCGTATCCCGAAGACTCGCCGAGCACTCTCGCGAGTAGCGTGATCCCAAGGTGGGAGCTCACGCAGGTGAGTCGACCGATAGTGTCTTGCACGCCTTGCGTCCATAGAGTTGGAGTATCCTAGAGTGTGATACGAGTTGGGCAAGGGAGTACGAAGGAGCGCGTCGGAGCGATCTTGGAAGCCTCCTATCCTTTGGACATTGGGCGAGTGGGGCGAGCATCTTGGTAAAGGTGTTGCAACCTGCAGGGGAAGCGATGTCCAAGCCGTTGACATTGGGCGAGTGGGAGGGCGTCGAGGTAACGATGCCATCGCTTGCGGGGAAGCGATGTCGACAAGCGCAACGAGGACGTTGCGAGGATTGGGTGGAGGAGAATGTCACGACCCGAGCGGCGTGGTGCTGGCGGGACGTTTCTTAGTGGCACGATTCAGGAATGGATTCGTGCTACGTAAAGGAGAGGGGTTGGTTGAAGCGTAGATGGTGCGCGGCGAGAAGGTTCCAGGCGGTTCGTGGAGGAGAACGGATGGAACCCCTTCGGAGTTCGAACGTGCCGACCCGGTTGAATGCGGGGAGCACGCCGCTAGTCGAGGACTTGACGTTGAAGAAGGGATTTGGCCATCCTTACACAAACTGGTCGGGAACCGGAGCCGTTCTCTTGATGAGCCCAGGTGGCGGGCGAAACCGGTCTACGTGCGCTTCAACCCTCAAAGGCTAAACTTAGCGGACCGTGGATAGAGAAGCTAAGTGCCGCGTGGGTTGAGAGGCGCAGGAAATCGACCCCGTGACACGGCAATAATTGACTTCCCAAGGTCACGAACTCCAAAATGAGCCCAATTACTGTCAAAACGCTTGAAATGATGAGCACAACACTATTCAGATATTATCACACTCAAATGATCGCTCAAATGTAAAGTTAACCAATAAACCCCGAGAAAGTCAACAATCAGGCTACTCGGGGCCCCGACCCGGAATCGGGCCCAAGTACTGTCAAAATGTTCACATCGACGACTACACTACCGTCCAGATAGTTGCATTCCCATAGAATGGCTATCTCTCAACACTACCCAAATACGAGTCTCTACATGATGCCTCAGATATGGAAGACACTAAATGGAAGAAGACGTCGTCCAGAAGAAGCACTTTCACAAGGAGACCAGTAGCTCCTCAAAAAAAGGAGGGCTCACACAAGAATTATATGAGTCGGATTTTTGAATTTGATGATGAGGCTGAAGACTCATTAGATTATGCCTTTGTCGCTAAGATAGAGATGAAATCATTGATTTTGCAATGATGTGGTTAGAGTTTATTGGAGGAAAAGTAAAGATTACATAGAGTAATAAAAAGCCAATTAAAAGTAACATTAAATTAAATTTGTTGTGTAATTTGAGTATAAATGATAATTTTGATAAAATATTAAAATCTTACTTCAAAGTTAAATAAAAAAGTACTAATTTTAAAGCAAAGGAATTGTGCATTTAACCTTACCATGTTAAATAGAGTTACTCGATAAAAATTATCATTCAAGTAAAATTAATTAAAATGATTTATTAAAATGATATTATTTTAATAAGGTGATTTTACTATAACCATGATTTTGAAAGATGAGCTGTAATAGTTTTTTTTTTAAATTTTTATAAAAGTTTTAATAGAAAGAATAAATGTAGTATTTTAAAAAAATTTCATAAGAGATAATATAAAGTAATATAATTTTAATTGGTAGCACATCTAAATAGATTTTGATCATAATTTTTAATGAGCAGCATTGTTGGTATTCCCCAACTGAAAAATTGTTATTCCCATGCATAAAACTCAAAGGAATATGGTATACGAGGATACTGTTTATCGGGCTAACTTCCATTTTACTTATAATGTAATTATGTTGAATATATGAATACATGAACACTTGACATTTCTTTTTCCTCACATAACATACTACCAAACACAAAAAAAAAACAAGAACAAAAAGGGGGTCATATAATAATAGGGAGCGAGACCAAGAGGCGTCTCTCGTAATTTTGACCCGAATTGGAGAGAGAGAGAGAGACGACAAGCACTGTAAAACCCTAATCTACCAATCAATCCCTCTTTTTTCCTTTCTCTTTTAAATATATTCTCCCTTTCATTTCTTCATCGTGTTCTTCGCTGTCTCTTTCTCTCCCTCCTCCGATCGATATCGATAGCTTTCTCGATTTTGATTTGTGCTCCGATTCTTGGTATCGAATTTCTCGATTTTTATTGGGACTAGGGTTAGGTTTTAGGGGGTGAGGAGGGGCTTGATCTCTATCCGATTCGAATTATCTTCTAGGGTTTCTTTTCATTCGTCAAGGCTGGCGGGGTTCGAGGGAAGGTAAATGGCGGATCCGCCTGGTCTCCGCCCCCGATCATTGTTGTTGTTGTTGGAAGCTGCGAGTGTTTTTGGTGGTGTTGTTGAATTAGGGTTTCGAGCAGAGAGCGTGTTTGGTGGAGTGATAGAGTTGGAAGCATGCTGAGTGTGCTGCGTGTGCACCTTCCGTCCGATATTCCGATTGTAGGCTGCGAGCTCACGCCGTATGTGCTCTTGCGCCGCCCCGACAAGACCGTCTCCACAGATGATGTCACGGAGTCGAGCCCGCTCGAGGGCCACTTCATGAGATACAAGTGGTAAGTGGCAACACCACCACTGGACGTGCTTCAAATCTCGTCTTTCCCCTTGATTTTTGACTCTTGTTTGACTTCTAATAACTGAACTAATTAGGGACTTCATCTGTGTGATGTTTTTTTTTTTTTTTTTGCAAAATGGATTCGAATGCTTTAAACATTCATGCTGTATTTTGTCTCTAGAAATGTTAAATCTTGAACTCTTAAAGTAGATCTTTAGTACTGGTTTGCTTGTGTACAACTTGGTTTTGTTAAGTACTTATGATTTATCTATTCTGTGACGTTGTTGATCATTTTATGATGTTCTTGGGTGTCTGAAATATGATATTTGTCAGTAATTAATGTCAGGTAACGGATAGCAAGTTACCTTGTCAGACCCTTTGTAATCTTTTGCGTCATTAAATTTGTTTTACTGTATAGGATGAAATGGGTTCTCCTCTCTGAGTTGTGGGTGCCTTATTGACAACAGTATTTTTAGTCATATACTGCATGATTGTCAGTTGGTTGTAATCTTCACTGAAATTTGTTTAACTTGTTTTATTGAAAGATTTAATAATTTGCATCGAATTTATACAATATTTTATAAAAGGCTGCAACCATGAAATGACAGTGCAAATTTGGTATTGGGCAATGATGGAGGATTAAAGTCAATTTACAGCTACAATTTAGAAAAGTAAGGGCTACCCTCATGGGTAAGGCAGAACAACCCTTTGTTGAGAAGGGATTTTAGTCTTCATTGTGAAAGTGGCTATTTCCACTGTTAGATTGCTATAGGAGCTATTTGTCGTTCCCCGCTAAGGCCACAAATTCTGCAGCTTCTGCTCTTCCTGCTCGGGTGACAATCTGTTGTGTGTATAATGATTGAGTAATCAATTAGTAAGAATAGTGTGTATTTGAATGATAAACAGAGTGAAAATGTTCTATTTCTCATTTCATTATATTTATTTAATCGTTATTTTTTCTTTCATCATCTCATGTCATAAATATTTAAAATTTCAACTTGATTGTTTGAAATTTTTTAATGCATCAGTTTCTTTTTGTGTAATACATACTCTGATTTGAATCTCACTACTGTTTTTGTCTGCAGGTATCGTATACAAAGTGATAAAAAAGTTGCTGTCTGTAGTGTGCATCCATCTGAGCAAGCTACTTTGCAGTGCTTAGGTTGTGTTAAGGCCAAAATTCCTGTTGCCAAAAGTTATCATTGCTCGCCTAAGTGCTTTTCTGATGCATGGCAGCATCATCGGGTTCTACATGAACGAGCTACCAGTGCTATCAATGACAATGGAAATGAGGAAGAAGAACTATTTGGACGATTCAACAGCACTGGTTCTGGTGGTATTAACACTAGCTTACCTGGGTCTGCATCCAGCCCTAGCTTGACAAATGGTTCAACACCTGTGTATCCTGTAGCAGTTACGCAAAGGAGTGGGAGTGAAAGTTGGTTTGAGGTTGGACGCTATAAAACATACACACCATCTGCTGATGATATTGGTCATGTTCTTAAGTTTGAATGTGTTGTGGTGGATATTGAAACAAAACTGCCTGTCGGACATGTGAGTACTTTAATGACTTCTCGTGTCATTCCAGCCCCCTCCCCTAGTCCACGGAGGTTGATACCTGTCAATGGAGTCGATGCAATGGGACATTTGGATTCAGATGGTCGTATTTCACCCTTCGGAACTTTTACAGTGCTTTCATACAATATATTATCTGATGTGTATGCCTCGAGTGAACTATACAGTTATTGCCCTTCATGGGCTCTCTCTTGGCCGTACCGTCGACAGAACTTGTTACGAGAAATAGTTGGATACCGAGCAGACATTGTGTGTCTTCAAGAGGTATGCCTCTACATATAAGTCACTGTTTCAAGTGACCAGTTAGTCTAATATTCTTTCCTTATATGCCATGCCTTAAAATTTCCAGGTGAAGTATTTCTGATTTCATTATAAGCCATCACGAAGTTGAAGCTAACACATTAAATGTCAATATGTTGTTTAAAGCTTTATTTTCAAATGAAAATGATAACTTCCCCACCATTCTGCACCGCAGATACTGAAATGTGCGTGGTTCATGTGAACAAGTAAATTTACTATTTGCATGAACACACACGTTTAAGTATCTTCAGTACAGATTGGTGGAACATATAGCACTGCTGTTTTCAAAATGAATCATTAAATTAAGTCAAATGGTTTTGAAATCAGCTTCCATGGCAATGTTACTGGCTCTGCTATGG
Source organism: Taxillus chinensis (assembly GCA_023512835.1). Taxonomy (NCBI): domain Eukaryota; kingdom Viridiplantae; phylum Streptophyta; class Magnoliopsida; order Santalales; family Loranthaceae; genus Taxillus; species Taxillus chinensis. Next base: position 35,392,016 of record CM042088.1, on the reverse strand, counting down.
AACAAGTGTCATCAATCAACTAGTTGAACCAGGTTTCTGTGATAGTGTTGGTCTTTTTCTAACACTTCAGAAATAGACAAGCTACCATTGATTATAAGAATCACAAAATAACAGTGGAATTTACATTAGATGATATCTAATGGGGTCTGCATTTGAGATGGTTTATGAGTTGATTTTACATTTTAATGTTAATTTTTTTTTCTTCTTAGGTACAAAATGATCATTTTGAGGAGTTCTTTGCACCAGAGTTAGACAAACATGGTTATCAGGCTCTTTATAAGAGAAAAACAGCTGAGGTTAGTTACAATGTTGTTGATCCTACTGCTGAAGCTTATTTAAAGTTATATTTTTTTTGTTGCTAATATTGTTATTGACTGCAGGTTTTCAATGGTAATATTTATACAATTGATGGGTGTGCAACATTTTTTCGCAGGGACCGATTCTCCCATGTCAAAAAATATGAGGTGTAGAAATGCTTTGTATGTACAGGCACCTTTTTCTCTAGTTCTTTCCCGTGTTAAAGGGATTTATGTCTATGCAGGTTGAGTTTAATAAGGCTGCACAATCTTTAACTGATGCTTTAGTTCCAACAAGTCAAAAGAAAACTGCGTTGAGTCGACTTGTTAAGGTGCCTTAGTCACAATTTATTTTGGGTTGCACCCAACCCTTGAGTTTTATCTTTTTTTTTTGTTTTTGTTTTTCTGTCTGCTAAAAAATACATTTTGTTCTTTTTCATAGGATAATGTTGCCTTAATTGCTGTTCTGGAGGCAAAATTCAGTAATCAGGGGGCTGACAATCCAGGGAAGCGCCAGCTTCTTTGTGTGGTAAAAAGAATAACATTCTTCCATTTCTTTAGCTTATGTGCTTCATAGTTATGAGCAAATCACTTTTTTATTTGATAATTTTAGATTGGCTTCATCATGATTGCTATCTCTACTGCAAATCTCTACATGCACAAATAGATCTTCTTCAATTGTTCATGTTTCAAAAGTTAATTTGCATGCACAGTTTTACATACATTAAATAATCATTTGGGGAATATTTCATGTTTGATCTATTTTCAGAGATGATACCATTTGGAATGGAATAGTTTGTTAGGATTTGATTCATTAACAAATGCTGCTCGATGTTCTTATGGTAATGTCATATTGAAGTTTCAAATGCTTCTTTGATTGTAATATTTTGTTCCTGATGTTCCCTATTAGTTTATCCTCTGAGAGGATTATTTGTCAGCACGGGAATGTTTGGTTCGAAGGTATTATTTTTGAAAATAAGATTATTTTTAAAAACAGTTTCCTAATAATTTAAAACTACTATTTATGAATGGTATAAATTCATTTGAGCTCATAATTTTTAAAAATAATTATATTTTTAAAAATAGTTTTAAGAAACCAAACAGCTCTTACATTTTCGATAATTTTTTCATGGTGTGACGTACATTATTGTTTTTTGACTTTGTATGAGATGCATAATGTCCGTCTTATATGATTTAGACCGTTTCATTTGCTAATTTAAATTTGGATGGGTAGCATCGGTATCTATAATTTTTGACGCATTCCTTAATTCTATTTGCTTTTCTATGGCAATCTTTCAGTCTTGAAAGACCAATTAATTACTTTATTGTTGTATAAAGATTTTTATTTCTCGTATTATATATTAGTTGTTCAACTTAATCTTAACATAACTGGGGATGATTCACATGGTTCATCCTTACTGCCCCAATAAGTAGTAGGGAATATTTATTTGTCTTTGTTCTGGAGTTTGAATCATTTGCAGCTGTAAACAATCCTCTGCCTTGTTTTAATGGAACATGAAGTTGATAAACTTGATCTATTATAGGGAATTGTAAATTAATGTTCCGCTTAATTATTGCACACCAATGTCTTATCCACTACTTATCTTTTTATGTGTAGCTGTGTAAAGGGAGCACTGCGGTGTTTATGTTTAAATAGTTTTTAATGCTGACTCTTTTCTTTTGTGGTCTTCTGGCATGAATGCCAGGAAATATTTTTTTTATTTTTATTCACTGAAAACTAAATAAAACTTACATTTATGATGAATTAGATATATATATATATATATATATATATATATATGAATATATTATTGTACGATGCATGAGAACTGAGGTATCATTAACAACCTTTATACGTATAAGGTTGGAGTGTCCAATCAATGTTAACTTATATCTACATTTTGTAATATTTGTGCTCATTAACATGCTTTATCTTACCTATTTCCTTCCTTTCTTCCTTGATATCTTTCAGATCGAGTAATCCTTCTTTGGTTGCTCTTCTTTTTTTGTGCAGGCCAACACACATGTAAATGTTCACCAAGATCTTAAGGATGTAAAGCTCTGGCAGGTTTGCACTCTTAACATTTTTCTCTGCGAGATGACGGTATTGTATCCTATAGAGAGAAATGTTTGGTTGTAACGTAGGTCATATTATTATTTGCCTGATTTATTTTCTGCATGGAAGGTCTAATCTCTCTCTCTCTCTCTCTCTCTCTCTCTCTCTCTCTCTCTCTCTCTCTCTCTCCATTTTGTGGTTTGGTCTCAAATGCACGTGTTATCTGAGCTACTCTGTTGAAATATTAAAATTTTGGGTCCTTGCTTGCTATGCCAGGTCCATACCCTTCTAAAGGGACTAGAGAAAATAGCTGTCAGTGCAGACATCCCGATGTTGGTGTGTGGAGATTTCAATTCTGTTCCTGGAAGGTATGTTAATTGTTGCCATACTAGTAATGAAGTAACATTCTGTTATGGGGTTCCATTTTAAACCACTTGTCCATGTTGATTTGAATTTCATCGGAACTTGCTGCAGTGCACCTCATGCATTACTTGCTATGGGGAAAGTGGATCAAATGCATCCAGATTTGACAATAGATCCACTTGGAATTTTGCGGCCTGCAAACAAGTTAACGCATCATCTAGCATTGGTAAAGTTGTCTCCATTTTTTTTTTCCATTTTGGTGACTTTTTACCCTGTGGTTCATGCTTGTTTATTGTTACTGCTTCTGGGGCACTCATAGCTTCTGTTAAGTGTACTGTTAATTTTGCAGGTCAGTGCTTATTCATCTTTTGCAAGAATGGGATCTGGCCTTGCTTCAGAGCAACATAGAAGGAGAATGGACCCCACAACAAATGAACCTCTATTCACAAATTGCACTAGGGATTTTATTGGAACCCTTGATTACATATTTTACACAGGTACACTGCCACAAAAATTTGTTTACTCCTTATATATCCATGGTTACTTTTCTCTGATAAATACTTATCTGATGGTAGAAAGCGCAGGAATGTTTGATAGTTCGTATTATATGAGGCTCTGAATGTTTTGATGTCATTCTATTTTGGTTTCAGCGGATTGTCTAACAGTGGAGTCCTTACTGGAGCTTTTGGATGAAGATAGCTTAAGAAAAGACACAGCACTTCCTTCCCCCGAGTGGTCTTCTGATCACATAGCACTCTTAGCTGAATTTCGCTGTATGCAAAAACAAAGACGTTGACACCCCAGGTTAGGCAATTGTTTTCCCTGTGTTCCGTGTGCAATGGATCGTATTTATAGCTATATTTTTGTTTGATAATGTGCTACTGAGCTGCCTGTAAGTCAATGAATAATGTTTATTGCGCATTAATTACTAATAATAATCGTTGGTACTTTTACTCATGTATGTGGATCTTGATTTTTTTCTTTGGCTAAAATCTAAGCTATATATAATTGTCAAAAAAACAGAAAAAGGAAAAAATGACAAAAAAAATGCTATATATATATTAAAATGATTGCTCGGAGTGCAGTGTTTTTATCACTTATTTCTTTTTTTTTTTTGTCATATATTTATATCTATATTAATTTGGTACATTCTGCGTAGGTCAGATCTGGAGAATAGGTCTTTTAGAGAATTGCTGACGGAAGCTGTTGGATGAAGTTAAATTATTTTAAGTTTGTAGATCATGCACAATGTGTTCACAAGGTGTGGGGGATCTTTGCTAGGTTCTGCATTTGTATTATTATGCCGCCTCCTGTCTTATAGGAAAAGTTGTGATTATGCCATATTCATTTCCCTTCTATTTTTATCTTCTTTGTCATTTCACCTTGTCCCAAAGAAAATGTCCAACAGCAGTTAAATATATAATTTTAGTTATTTCCCTCATGATTTCTTGGGGTTTTATATTTTGCACTAATTAATGGTGTTCTGAAAACTTGTCACTAGCGGCCTGTCGTAGAGGAAACCATGTGGTCCTCTGTAATGGACGACGTTCCATTCAGTTATTAATTCAGTTATTAATTCTAGAAATAACAGAGCAGCATCGGCAATTTTTTTCCCTCCAATCTCAATGGGTTCGGTGCTCTTAATTGAGTAAATATGTAGTGTCGAGTTATCTTTTGATTTTAGGGAGGCATTAGTATATTTTATTATTATTACTGATTTAAATTTATCTTGTGATAATGTTTTCTAAAATTGTTGAAGTGTAGTTAAGTCACTTAAATTAAGTTATGATTTTAGAGTTGAATTTAAGAGTTGATTATGCACGAGAAATGATTAATAGTGATGTTCAAAATTGATTTTTATTAGGAGATTTTTTTTTTGTTTTAGCTTAATGTGGTCCTCTGTAATGGACGACGTTCCATTCAGTTATTAATTCAGTTATTAATTCTAGAAATAACAGAGCAGCATCGGCAATTTTTTTCCCTCCAATCTCAATGGGTTCGGTGCTCTTAATTGAGTAAATATGTAGTGTCGAGTTATCTTTTGATTTTAGGGAGGCATTAGTATATTTTATTATTATTACTGATTTAAATTTATCTTGTGATAATGTTTTCTAAAATTGTTGAAGTGTAGTTAAGTCACTTAAATTAAGTTATGATTTTAGAGTTGAATTTAAGAGTTGATTATGCACGAGAAATGATTAATAGTGATGTTCAAAATTGATTTTTATTAGGAGATTTTTTATTTGTTTTAGCTTAATTGATTTTTTTTTTTTGCATGGGACTAGCGTTCTACTAATAGATTTTTTTTTGAAGTGAGTATAATCATTATTTTTTTAATTGGTTTTCACTCTAATTTGAAGTTTGTTTTCTTATTGTTTGAATATGCTATGAAAATAAAATATATTTGTCGTAATTATTTGTATTTTGGTAAAAAAAAAACGATCTGATACCCAATGCCGTGTGTGTGTGTATCATTTATGTTTGTTTTTTGGGGTTTTGAATTTTTAAAGCTTTTATTTTTTTTGAAGTTTGAGGTTTTAAAGTTTATTTGTTTTTTTCATCCAGTTTTAAAGTTTTATTTGTTTTTAAAGTGTTAAATGATTTACTCCAATTTTAAAGTTCTCTAAAGCTTTTTATCTAAGGTTTTGAATTGTTATGTTCTTGTTTGCAACGTTTTTAAATTTGTTTTGTTTTTAAAGGTCTGTTTTTTTTAAAGTTTTTATTTGGTTAGGTTTTTATTTTTATTTTTGTTGTTTTTCATTTTTTTTAATTTTTAGTGGGTTTTTAAGTTTACAATTTACGTTTTTGAGAGAAAGAGTAAAAAGATAAAAAAAAATAATCAAAAACGAGTTTATTAACAAAGAGTTCGAGAAAACGTTTTTACATTTTGTTTTACTATCAAATTTAAATAATCATAAATTTTAAGTATATGAAACAACTATATCTTGAAAGTTATTAAATTAACAGTTAATATTTTATTTTACACTGTAAATTTGTATATAGCAATTATATTTCATATATATATATATATACTATTGTAAAGTGGGTAAATGGGTATCAACCTAGTAGAATTGTGATAGAAAATTAGAGTAGGAAAACTGCTTGGTGAAACACTCTCTTTGCTTTATATGTTTTATTCATTTTGTGCTATTTTTGTACATGTTTTTGTTCAATTATTCAACTTTATCAACCCTATATAATTTCCAATGAGCTAAATAAATTATGGAAATGGCAAATGGATATCATATGATAGGGGGAAGAATGGGTATGGTGGTGAAAATGATGGTTGTCATAATTTGTTTTTTTGGTTTGAGTTCGTTGTTAGCTTTTTGAGACTTGGTTGAATATTGCAGAGTTATCATTGCACAATAAATATATATGATGAAACATATTAGAAAAATAAGTATAGAATCGTTATCAAATAAATTAAAGGTGTGATTGGTCATTTAAATTATCTAGCGAAAAAAATTCAGAAGTCAATTATATGTAAAGAAGGAAGAAATAATCTCACACTTTTTACAACATTCAAAATTGATATATAGTTTTTGTTTATCGGTGCTTATTTGTTTTATGTTTTCCTCGTTTCTTTTACCTAAAAAAGCATTTTATTTTAGAAAATGAGAATGTGGGATCAAAGTCTATTGTAACATTGATTTTTAAAAAGGAAGAAAGAGATTTTAAACATGTAAAAATGTAAGAAAAATATATAAATATTACCATAATTGTTTTTGGCATAAGTAGCTAGAGTATGAGTACTAGTTGCTCATTTTATGCGGCCACTCAAGCCTTTATTTTAAGTTTTCTAGGATTTGTTTTTGTTTTTTTATTTTATTATGAAAAGAAAGGGAAATGGATTAAACATTGTCCTAGGACTTTTATTGTTTTTAATTATTTTTTATTTTTTATTTTATTTTCGAAGCAATGCAATCAAAGATGAGTTACTGATACATGGAACAAAAAACAAAGGAAGAATCTGGAATGAATGGGGAATTATTAATGAGATGTAAAAGATTACAAGAGATTGTTAAAGACTTTACATTTTTATTTTTTCTTATTTGGCTATAGCTTTCCCTTCTTACCTTGTCAGTCATTATATGCTTTTTTGCTTTTTGATCCTTGTCATCGTTTATTCAGATAATGGAGGTAGTGACAAAGCATTTAGGGTTAAATGACACTGTTTTGGGTTGTTGGTCTGATGGCAACACTAACGGTAAAATCTGTTGTCATGCTCTCAAATTCCAAGAATCCGGAACCAGGAATGTGACTTTTCCTTAGCTGCACTCAAAGAGTCAAGAGGTGGTGATAAACACTAATAGAGACTACATTGCAGGTGCTGTCTCAATCATGCAAACTTATACAGTGATACATTAAATGTAATCATGTACCTTTCCATTATATCACATAAAATCACAATAAATATCACAAACAATCACCACATCACATCATCATCATCATCATAAATAAAAACCTAAATAAATAAACTAAACCTCCTTTAGTGAAAGAAGTTCTCCCCTTTCTCTAGAAGTCCCCTCTTTTTTCTAGGGCATTTTTCTTACGACCACCTTTGGTGGCTGCTTCCCACCCCCCCGCTTCCTCTTCCCCTTCTCCCTCCCTTTCCTCCTTTTGTTTTTGTGTTGTATTTTCTATTGTTTTTGCAAGTCCCCGACGTCCTTTGGCATTGGCATCGCCTTCAGCGTGTTTTGCCCATTGAGGCTCCTCCTCCCTGCCACTATTTGCTGATCAGGCTTTGGTGACGCCCCTCGCTGGCACCTCTCTCCCCCACATCCCTTGCGTTAGCCCTTCCCTCGAACTTCTGGCCTCCCTCTTGCAACGCCAATCTCCGTCCGATTAGTGGTTTTGCTTTGTATCTATGCGGCAACCCGTTTCACATGTTGCCCCTGTTTGCCAAGCCAGCCTTAATGGGTTAGCTGTCTGGGCTAACCCATCTTGGACTAGCCTTGTTATCATGGCTCTTCTTTGGGCTGGCCTGAGGCTTGTCCTCTAAGCCAATGCGAGGCTTATATCTCCTAGCCATTTTGGTCCTAGTAATGGGCTTCCTTGTAATATGTTTGGGTCGCTTGGCTATCTATTGTTAGGCCTTTTTTATGGATCTTAATGTCATATTTATAGCGGCCCAACATCTCTTTTATCGGGTATAACTATCCTTTGCCCAATTTCTTTATACTTTTTCCTTCATCTAATAAGCTGTCTTTTATTAAAAAAAAATCACCACATCATATCATAATCGATGTTGAAATACAACTTTTTATAAACTCATGTCCAAGATGAAACAAACAGTCAACAACATAAATAGTACATCAGAGTATTGTGTAAGATCCTCTTAGAAGAAAATCCTCCACTAATCTCGGGTCGCACCTAAGAAGGACAAATAATAAAGTATGGTGAGTTATAAGCTTAGTAGGTGACCCATAACTCTATGCCACCCTACTATGCAAAACAAACATATTTACACTACATGCTTAGTGTACTCGTATTGTATAACATTCACAATCATATCCAGACTTAGTTTGTCCAAATATCCTTAAGCCCATTAAGGCTGGCTTGGCACCAACTCAGGGCACTTAGTCTTATCACCACGAGTTCAACTTAGGCCTAAGCCCATTATACCCACCTTAAGGGTACATCACCTCAGATAAGCTCAACACTGACTTTAGCCTGTCATACCCAACTTAAGGGTACATCAGCTCAGGGGTTGTAGCCACTTGTTAGTTCAGTTCAAGTTGTCCACTTCAAGGGCCATAGCCACCTATCAACACAAACTCAACATTCGAATATGAGATTATAGACCCAAAGGTCCCACAATCATGCAACATAAATGCACACGCAAATTATAACATAAACAGAAACAACACAAATAAACCATAATGGTGTCATCAGACAACCTAACAGGGTTGTCACCGTGCCAAATGGCACCCCATTTGTCATGTCCCCAATTTTAGAAACCTAAAACCAAACACGTGACTGTCTCATGCCAAAGACCAAAAAGTTAAGGGGTTGATAACTACTACATATTAAAGACAACAAAGTAGGTGTTTGCCTCATGCTTTCCAAAGACAATCACACAATAGGAGTATGATAGTACTTTTCTAATGATAACCATTAAGCAAATATTTTAAAACAAACCAGATATCCTTGTTCAAGCAATTTAATTGTGCTCTCTATCGTACTCATTATGCTTTACCGTACCGATGTTCTTAACCGAACCATTATATTCCTTTGCCCTTAAGTGGGTCTTTGTCCTTTCCTTGGCCATTGTTCTTTACCGGAACTTGTAAAGACCCGTACCTGTGTGAGGTTGAAAGTTAGGCCGAATGGAGTTTGAAATATCTATTCGGCAGCGTGGCCTTAGCATTAGCATTTTAAGTTATTATTATTAATAATATGGTGATTTTAATATTTTGAGTTTATTATTAAATATTATTAAGATTATTGAAATAATTATTTTAATATGTTCTATTATTATAATGGTAACATTATTAATATGATTATTTAAGTATTTAGGTAATTATTATAATAATTAATGTTATTATTAGTACAATTATTGGGTTTATTATAATTATTATGGATTATTATTAATGTAAGTATTTTATTATTGACCCAATTAATAGTATACCGTTATTAGTAATAATATTACTTTGGGTTAATTATTATGAGTTATCATTATTAAGGTTATTATTATCCTTATAATAAATTCTATTATTACATTTATTATTATTAAATCAAATATATATATATATATATGAGTATAAAAAAGAAGGAACCTAGGGTAGAAACCCTACGTTCCATTCGTTGTGCGTTGTGCGTGGAGCTTGGTGAGGGAGGAGCTGTAGAGTTGAAGTTGTCACATCCTATCAATCCCTCGAAACAAAATCTAGGTAGGTGAATTCTAAATCCTTTGCTGTTCTATTATATGAACGCAGGCAGTTAGAGGCATATACATATATGAAATATAGATAATTATATATATATATATTTATATATAAATGTGTATACATGTTTCGTCGCGTATTGGGATTGGTTTTCTTCTCTTCCATCTGGTTTGATTTTCCCTCTAGGTGTGCTCTATTCTCCGTTGGGGTCTTCTGGCAGTACTTGGTGTGGATGATCGGTCGGCGCCTGTATATCTGTTAGGCTTTAAATTCAAAGCCTTACTATTAATAAGACATGCTGTAGGTGGCACGGGCAGACTGCGCGAGTGCCAACCTGACCTTGAACTCCACGCCGGGTCAACCCTGTAGCTGTCGCGTTTGGGTTAAAGGGAAAAGAGGGGGCGGCTGCTCTTGTGTCGCCCCCAGGCGACGCAAACGCCAGCCCTGACGGGCTGGCAACAAGCAAAAATTCGCCAGCCCATTGTGTTTTGGGCCGGCTCCTCTTGGGCTGGCCCTGTTTTGTTTAGCTCTTAGGGGCTTTTCTTGTTTGATTTTTGGTGGTCATGTTCCTCTAAATTTTTCGTGGGCTTTTTTCCTTATTAATTTGGTTGAGTGCGATTATTTTGGAGATCTGATTTTAAAACTTTTATATCTATTAAATTCACAATATAGATATTATTCGGGCTTAATATTAATTGTTCACAATTTAAATATTAGTTAGGCTTGTTTTAGTTAGTTTAAATAAATGAATAATGTTTGGGTTTGATATTGTTTGTTATTTTAAATATTATTTGGCTTTGAATTGATTAATTTAATTAAATAATATCGTTGGATTTGTTATCAGTTTAGTGATTTGACCATCACTTGTGGCATGTAATTATTGGTTTTAACGATTTAAATAAACTGCATGATATAACGATGGTTATTGGAATTACTATTTATTGATTATATGTGGAATTGGTGGTGGGTTTGGTTGGGTTAACTGCAGGTCCCACATAGGGCTGGCAAGAGGCCGCAGGTCTCCTATGTGGCAGGTTGTCGTTAAGGACACCACAGGTCCCACATATGGCTATCTGGTAATGACTGGGATCCTTGGAGCTGGATGTGGGGATCTCTTAAATGGTTGGATTGTTTGGTGTGTACCCTTAATGAATGAAATGTAATGTGTGTGATATTATATTTTGTGATTGAATATAAGCTTACTGTGATAAAGTAGGACACTACACTGGCACGAGCATACACCGATCATGTAGACTTAGGAATTCATGTTATAGGATGGTAAGGAGATGGAGATCACCTACTGGGCATTTGAGCTCACCCCTACTTTGTTGACACGTTTCAGGTATCGACTCATTCGCTAGAGGCTGGTCCGAAGCTAATTTTTGTTCGTTTTAAATTTTGTAATAACTTAGTTTATGGATTTTGTAAAACATGATTAATTTTATTATCTGAATATCCGGACGAGGGTCCGTGGAAGTTGTATTGGAATTATAGCATGACTTTGTTATTAATAAATTATTTTCCTCAACTTCATAGCATGTGGGAATGTATAGGAATACCCCTGATATATGAATGTATAGATTTATCTCGGACAGCATCTGATGTGTAGTCCATATTGGTGCTAGTCACCAACCCCTTGACCCTTCGGGTGCGGGCATGGGGAAGTCACACTCTTAGTTTTGGTCCTTCCGGGATTTGAGGGCGTGACAGAACTCATCATAATAGGTATAGTGCACTATATCCAAGATCATATCAATAAAGCCAACATTTTAAGTTCACAATAATCATGTCATAAACCACATCATTGATTCAAGCTCAACATTCAACAAATAGGGGGGTCCCATATAATCACAACATCATAAGGGAATGAAAAATAAACACAAAGGATAATTACCCCTCCCCGCAACTAGAGCTGAGTAGAAAAGCTGACAAATTGATTTAACCCGATAAACGACCGATCGGAAACCGAATAAATCGATGTTTATTTGGGCGGGTTGACTAACCTCTCAACTCGACCGAAAACCGAATAAACTGATTAGATAAATAGTGTAACCCACTCAAATCGACCAACAAACACTTTTGGATGAGAAATTTTCTCTGACACGATAAGAAATATAAAAATTTTATGAATTAAAAGTGTAAGTCTATTGATCACGGATTTCCTAGGTTTAATCCAAAAGTGTTTTTGATAATGACAATGTATTTGATTTGGTTTGTTAAGACTAAATATTGAATTTTGTATTCTAGTTTATGTTGATGTTTGTGAATTTAAGGTGAGAAATTGGCGATGCTAGGATTGAGTAAGAAATCTATAATCTGATTTAACCCAACAAACCGAATAAACCGAAAATCGAATAAATTGATTTGGGTGTATTAAGCAATTCTATTAACCTGACCGAAAACCGAAAATTCAGTTTAGCAAAGTGATATAACCCGCACAAACTGACCGACAATCACCCTTACCCGCAATAGGTGCTCGAAACACTGGCTGCTACTCGCAGCACACCCGTACCATAGACCCCAGCTCGTACCATGGGCCCTTGCTCATGTCACGGGTAACCCCCTCTCTCTCTCTCTCTCATAGATACATGCTCATGGATGAGCCACAGGCCGTGTCACGGCTCGTGCCATGGGCTGTACCACTAGCACGCCCATGGTAGCTCTAACTCTCCTCTTATGCTTTCCTTTGTCATCCAAACCCTTACATCATGTTTCCTCAACTTCAAATAAACTCTTTTTATTCCAAAATTCACAATTTTCTATGTCCAATCTCCGTTACATGCAAACTCGTTCATTCTAAGTGAAATTTCCCAAACTTGTTCAACACCAGGTGTTGTTAAACCCTAAAAGTGACTTAAGGGATAGGAACATCTACCTTAATTACGCCTGAACAGGTTACAATGAATGCCTAAAAACAATATGAAGCTTCAAGCTAGACCTTCCCTTTCCTTTTCTTTTTCACTAATGACAGGTTAGGGTTCCAAAATGAGAGAAATATCAAGACCCTAAACCCCCAAAATGATTTAACTATTTATAGAGACGTTCTAAGAGTTCTAGTCCTATAAAACATTGATTAGTTATCCAACAAGTAATCTCCTTTTAGCCAAGCTTTTTGATTTGATTAAAATTATGCTAAAAAATACTAAAATGCCCTTAATTAATTACATCTTGGATTTTCATCAAATATTAATGTTATTATACCCTAAAATATTTGAATTGACTAATCTACCCTCATATATGCTACATAAAATTACCATAATACCTTTGGATCGCTCAAAGGTAGTAAATGCCGCCTTCGATTCTTTCTCCTGAGGTGATTAAGTCGGTAAAATTGCTTGAGACATCCCCGACTAACTTCTCATAGTAAATGCCCTTTAGAGTACTGATGAAAAGGGTAGTGATCTCTCGTTCAGTTAGTGGGAGTTGAACGTCCATAGCTGCTTCTCTCCATCGTCGAGCATAAGTCTTGAAACTTTCATTATTAGCTTTCTCGAATGACTGCAATGCTAGTTTGTGTAGTACCAACTCCGTGACATTCATGTATTGTACTAAGAAGGCTGTAGCTAAGTCATTCCAAGTGCGAATATAACTGCCTTATAACTGAATATACCACTCTAATAGCCCACCCGTTAAGCTTTCTTGAAAGCAATGCATTAGTAATTTGTCATTGTTGGTATATATGGTCAACTTGCGGCAATACATCATCAAATGGATCCTTGGGCACTAGGTACCATTGAACTTTTCAAAGTCTGGCATTTTAAACTTCGGAGGTAGCACTACCCCAAACACTAAGCATAAATCATAGGTGTTAGTTGTCCCATAACTTTCTGCTCCTTTGATTGCTTTTAGTCTTGCTTCTAGCTTGGTGGTTGGTTTGTTTCATTGGGAACAGGTAAATCCCTTACTCCCATGGGATTTTCAGAGAGTGATGTTCTCGCGTTTGGTGGTGTAGCTGGAACTTGGCAGGAATTGCCCGGAATCATGTTAGGTTGTGCTTAGGCTTGGGAATCCGCTTGAACCTGCACAAACTCCTGCTATGGGTCCTGCGCTTGCCCCTGGTTAGCTACTTCTTCAGCTGGGGCTGGCTCTCTCACAATTGCCACCTTAGTTAGTAGGTTCATCATGGCTTTTAATTGAAGCAGAACCTCGAGGATACTGCCCCCCATCTCCTGCTGAACTTGTTCGAGTCCTGAGAGTCGGTCCTTTATATGTTCACCTATACCCTGTTCTGACATAGGTTAAGAGGGCTAATTACAGGTCGACCTCAAGTTGTAAGAATGCCCAATCTTGTGTTGAATATGAAAATGTTGATCTTTTAAGTTTTCAATTTTTTTGAATTTTTGATTTTTATCATGAATGCATGAAATGCATGTAATGAATGGCTACTAATGATGGAAAATAATTATTGATTGGTAAAATAAAATACATTATTGGTGGAAAGAAAAGTGAAATACAACAAAGAGAGTCTTAATACATATGCCGCTACATGATTTAGAGCAAGCCTTGATCATTGCAAATTGTCTTCAGGTTTCTTCTTCGATTTATTCTTCAAATTGGTGGATTTTCTCGTTCAATGCTCGGATGGTCTCTTCTTAATTCTGAACTTTATGTCGCAAGATTTTTAGTTCTGCCTCCTTTTGAAGGAGTACTTGCCTTGGGTCTCCATGGGCCTCAACATATGCTATGTGTTGTTGTCGCCATGGAAGAAACGATGGATGAACTTCCGGATGGTAGGGACTACCACTGACATTTCTAGATTTTTGCCATGCTAAATACCCACAAAAAGCTTTGCTTCGAGCCTCGGCATTAGTGTATACAAAGTCAAAAGTTTCTATCTCATGCAGTACTAGAATGACCTAATGACCCCTGAGTTGTCTTCCTGGCTTGGAGAGGGGCATAAGCGGTAGCTCCCCAAGGATTGAGTAATGGGACCCAATTGTACGGTCCACAACTATAAATCATGTCGACGTTGGGCATCCATGGAGTAGCCTACTCCACTTGGTCTTTAGTTAAAGTTTGTAGTTCATTAATCTATTCCTCTTCCGTTTTTGGGTAGCTCCAATTCCCTCAAAATGAATTTGGGCAATGCACTATGTGGTAATGCCACCACTTCTTCAAGTTGTGTGTCTCTGCTTGGGAAATGACTTTTCAACCATGCGTAGAGGAGTGGAAGGCATCCTTTGAAATGACCTTGCCCCGAAATCCGCACATGTGATAATGATCTAATTATTTTGGCAAGGATTGCTGGAACTGGATCGACCCCTCCCAAGGTTTGCATTACTAGTTCACATACAAAGGCATCAATGTATCCTAAGGATTTGGGAAATACTAATCATCCATAAATGGCTAATGTGAATAGGGAGTAGAGTTCAATGCCTGATCTTCGACGTATTTTGTCTCTAATCACAAACCAAGGGAGCATTTTGAGCCTACCCTTGCAGTGCATAATCTGTGCTACTTCATCCTATGTTATTCCCAAGATCTGTGATAAGGTTTGCAGGAAGGAAACTTGTATGGTTGGCAGGAAAACCTTCGAGCCTCCGTTGATTGATCGTCTCAGTATTGTTTGATACTCCTCCATAGTAGGAGTCAAATCTTGCTCGTTGACAGCGAAGCATCTTCGCCGCAGATCCCAAAAATGCATTGCTGGCCTTAACATAACCTCATCGTTTGGTACCCGTGTTAGGTACAATAAGTCCCCATATTTCTCGATGTAGGTGGCCTGTATGTGGAAAGGCCATTGTTCCCATATATCATCCAGCTTCTCTCGGTGGGCCGTTTGGACCCGCATCTAGACCTCGGTGCCAGTATGGCTTTCTCGGGACTATCTCCTTAAAAGTCTCCAAGGTTTCGCTAGATTTCTGAAGTGGCATAAGCGATCTCAATCATGCCTTCCTTGTCTTCATAAGAAGCTAGGAGATAATCAAAGCTTGTCATGTTTCCTATGATAGATGTTAAAGATTTATGCACATATGATGAGAAAATGACAAGAACAGATTTAATTGATGCAAACAGGATAGGATTGTCCGTTGGGTACAAACAATACGAAACGAGTTATTCAAATATGAATGTTACTACATGATGCAAGACAAGCTTTAGGTTACTTCAGAGAGGCGAGTTACTAGGCCCCCCTTCCTCGAGCTCGCACATTGCTATTATTTCCAGTTGCTCACTGCTGTAGCATATCCTCTCAGTTAGGATGCTACCAATAAGTTCTTTCTGCTGTAATAGGTGCTCCAAAGCCTTATTCCCCTGCCCGCAAAGATCTACTTCTATTTTCTCCTGTCAATAAAGATAAGAAGGGACCACGCAAGGTAGTAAGTGAGGAAGTCGATTTTCTGAGGGTTTAACACAGCCTCAAACATTCGAGTAGCGATGGATTCAGCCCTTCCAATGCCATGGATGATATCACACTTCTCCATTCCATGAAAAACTGGGACAATTTGATTATTCCCTAGTTGCCTTGCCACTTGAAGAAGGGCGTATGCTGTTTCGCCCCATGGTCCAAGAAGTAGGACCCAGTTGTACCATCTGTAGCTATATGTCATATCTTCCCTTGGCATCCATGGTGTAACGCAAACAACATTTCCCCCATTCAGGCATTTTAGAAGTGTTGCCCAACTATTGAGATTTTTGGGTAAGAGCCAACAACTTCTTAGAATATCCATGTAAAGACTCGTATTTGGATAGTTTTGAGAGATAGACATTCTATGAGAATGTAACTATCTGGACGGTAGTGTAGTCGTCGATGTGAGCATTTTGACCGTACTTGGGTCCGATTCCAGTCGGGGCCCCATTTGACCCGATTATTGACTTTTCGGGGTTTATTGGTTGACTCTGCATTTAGGCAGTCATGTGGGTGTGATATTAATTGAATGGTGTTGTGCTCGTAATTTCGAGCGTTTTGACTGTAATTTGACTCAATTTGGAGTTCGGGACCTTGGAGGTCAATTATTGACTAGGTCAGTTATTGGTCAATAACTGGCAGAAATATAAATAGTAGGAAAAAGAAGAAGCTTTCACTTTACGCTATCACGTTTGTGCATTTGAGAGAGAGAGAGCGTGGAGCTTGGTGCCTTGGCGATTTGGGGCGATTTGGGTTCGTGGAGTTCAAAGAATTACTTCAGGTAGGTGTCTTTAAACTCCTTATTTTGATTCTGTTTTGGATCTGCACGAATTTGTCATGATTTATGAAATTAAGCATGAACCCTAGGTTTTGGGGAAATCCAATTTTTGGGTTAGATCTAATGGTTTAGCATAAGATCTGTGGTTAAGAATTATTTTATATCGGTTTAATATGTATTTCGTGATCCTGGGGTCGTTTAATTGCATATTCCATGAGGGTTGAGAAGTCAACCATGGAAATCTGGATTTAGATCTAGATTTCTGGAAATCTGAAATTTAGTGTGTGTTTCTGCTGTTATCTGTGCGATTTAGAGGCGTTCTGGATGCATTTTGAGGTAGATATCGTAGTCTGTTGCGTAGAATGCGTATTTGTGCGCGTCTGGGGGTTGCTGGGTTCATTCCAGACGAAGAACAGGCAAAAACGATGATGAACAGTACCTGGGCGAATTACTGGGTCGAAATAACGAAGATCTGAAGTTCTGGGTCGAAGGGTCGAAGATCCAGGGTCGTAGGGTCGTAGTTCGTAGACCCGTAGTTCGTAGCTCGAAGGTTCGTAGTTCGTAGACCCGTAGTTCATAGCTCGAAGGTTCGTAGTTCGTAGGGTCGTAGTTCGTAGACTCGTAGTTCAAAGGTCGAAGATCGAAGACCTGCTTCGAGTCTTCGAGGCGCGCTATGCAACTACGAGTCACAGCTCCAGCTACAAGTCTCCGAGGCGCGCTGCAGTTCTGTGCTACGAGTTGTAGGTCCAACAGTGTAACTGGACACTGGACTGGACTATTTACATTGTAACCTATACCGTATTATACTTAAGTTACAATGTAAATAACGAAATACCCCCCATTTGGATTCAAAGAAAAATACTAGAAAAATTAATTACCACTCTTTCAAAATGTGAAAATTGGGATCTAGTGTAAAATCTCGGAAAAATCTAGTTTTTCGTAGAGGTGAATTATTGGAAAGTAGGGTTAGACATCTCAGAAAAATCCCCAAAAATCAAATTATCTTATTTATGATATGGAGACCCAATACCGGGACTTTTTATTTCAAGAAAACAACTCCTATGGGTATCTCCTTCCTTAGTCAAGGAATGAAGATCGACTTGTAAAGACTGGCTACAGTTCTAAAGGGAGTGTTGTACATCTTAAGACCATATTGGTGTTGGTATGTTGGTTGTGGATTTGGGACTTGGGTTCCATGACTTGTTGGGTTCTCACCGTGATGCACCGATGGTGCTATATGGTTGACGTGAGCGGCATATGCGCCGATGGCAGCCCGTGTGGCGACCGTGGCCGGGCATATTGCGCTATGGATAGGCTAAGGCCTCGGTGGAGCCGTTGAGCTCGTGGAGCTAAGGCCGAGTGCCCCGAGCTGGGATCCCGTGGAGGATCGTGGACAAGCTGTCTGTGTGTGGGCGGTGGGTCCTGATGTTTGTTTGCAGGCTGAGTCCTGATGATTGTGCACACTACACAGTGCACGAGTACACAGAGCATGTAGCATAGACTTGTATGTTTGCATGATGTGGAGTATTGGGGTCACCTACTGAGCTTGTCGCTCACTCCTACTTGTTATTTCCCCTTTTCAGGTGTGACCCGAGACTAGTGGAGGACTTTCTTCCAGGAGGACGTGCCCACTACTCTGATGTATGAGTACCATATTCTGTATTGTATTATGTGTTGTATCCCGGACATGGGTCCGTGGACAGTTGTATTTGCATACTGTTTGTGATGTGATGTCTGTATAACTGTTTGACTCATTCTATGCATGATGATATATGGGAAAGTACAGGATTACCCTTGATGTATGACTGTACAGGGTTGCATATTTGAGATAGCACCCGCGGTGTAGTCTCCATTGGTGCTGGTCACCAACCCCTTGACTTTTCGGGTGCGGGCAAGGGGAAGTCATATTTCTAGTTCCGGGTTCCTTGGAATTTGGGGGCGTGACAATCCATCATGACAGTAGGAGGCCATGAGTAAACAGCCCTTAATCGTAAAATAGTGCAAGGAAGATGGTTTTTGAGCCATGTAAATAAGACAGGGAGACACCCCATGAATTGATCGCCCCCTGTAGTCCGAATATGGGAAAGAGATCGGATAATCTCGACAAGTATAGCCGGAAGGGGGTCGGCAGCGCCAATCACTTTTGTCACCAACTCAAAGGCCGTCCCATCAATGTAGCCTATTACTAACAGAAAGACCACCAACCCATATATAGCAAGGGTGATGAGTGAATATGTTTTGTCCCTACTTGCACCTTTTAGCTCATTTTTGATGAACTCCCATGGAAAGATTTCTTTGTCATCTTGCTTGATCACGGGGTCATTGACCCTTTTGTCTTTACCTAAGCACTTATACCCCATGAAATGTGTCAACCCCCGTCTGCAGGTTTTTTGTGGGTTAGGTTAAAAAACAATGTCATTGTCTTCCCAAGGGATACCAAGCATTCTTCGATATTCCTCTAAGGTTGGTACTAAGTCCACGTTATTGAAGGTGAAGCACCTTCATCTCGGATCCCAGAAATGGACAGCTGCTTTGATCATGTTTTCATCAATAGAAAGTTGTGTCAGGTATAAGAGATCGCCAAACTGTTAGGTGTAAGCTATTTGCTTCTTGTTGGGCCATGTGTTCTATATGACTCAGAGATCATTACGGAGTCCGACCTGAGTGTCCATGATAATCTGGTTGGCCAAAGAG
This sequence comes from Taxillus chinensis, assembly GCA_023512835.1. NCBI lineage: Eukaryota > Viridiplantae > Streptophyta > Magnoliopsida > Santalales > Loranthaceae > Taxillus > Taxillus chinensis. The sequence continues at coordinate 35,372,593 of CM042088.1, read as the reverse complement.
TATGTCTCGAATGAGAAGTCCCCCAATTGTTGCTAGATTTGAATTGAGACACGCTCCACTTGCTCTACATTCTCGGGATCTCTGATGCCCCTCAAAAGGTTCCCAAAACTTGACATATTCCCTATATGTATGCATGATATGATATGATATGCATGTCATAAGTAAAATGAATGTGGGTTAGGGTAAAAATTAAGGTAAAATAAGATAATATGATAGAATACACATGAGCAAGCAAACAAGGTGCAAATAAGGAAACAATAGTGGTAAAGCACACACATAAAGGTTAAGACCCCTGATGGGTATCTACATCTACACCTATCTTTTTCATTGGTTCCTAAACTATCTCATAAAAGAAGCTCCATACTCCTAGAGGTATTGACGAAGGGGGCCCTCCAAAAGGACCCTCTTGGCTGAGGAGTTTAAGCACCTTATGTGAAATAGAACCCATGGAGCATCCCTATTAAACCTCACTAAATCTAGGTAAGAGTAGAAAACCCAGGTATAGGGTTGAAGGGAGAGAGAAATGCATGTATGCGTAAATAAAGCAGTTATAAAAATAAAAGAAAGAGAAAAAAGCAAAAAGAGAAACAAGCAAGCAAACACTCCACAAACGAGAGACCATGGCTAGACTCTCTCAAATGTCCCCAGCAGAGTCGCCAGCTGTCATTACCTGTTTTCGTTCGGGCTTAATACTAGTGCAAAATACTCTTTCGGATAGAAATTTGGTCATTAAGCCATCATTGACACAACTCGCACAGAACCAAGAAGAGAGATAGGAAAAAGAATAAGTTGCCACCAAACAAAAATAAAGGTATGTTTGGCCACCTAAAAGGGTTTATAGTTCCAGAGAATAGGTTTAGAAGTTAGTTACGTGTGAAAAAGGAAGAAGTACTCTCGCACCCCCACAATGCCAAAAATTGGTACCTAGTCTTTGTTTATGGATGCTTGCTTGTTTTATTTTTTTATATTTTTTAGGGACAAGGGTAGTTTTGTTTAGAAAAACCAAATTTGGGAATAATCCTGAATGGCAATAGTGTAGAAGAAAATTTACTAAAATGAAAAAGATTATTGCCACAATTGATGTGAGCCCGAATGACAAAGATATGAACATGACATTCAATCCTAAGGCCATTGGGGCCTTTTTCATTCTAAAAAAGAGGCTTATCTTCGTGTTTTATCTAGGAAAACAGAAAAAAAGGTCTAAGTAGCATGAAGAGCATACTGTGCCTTGTTCACAGTATGCTAAGTGCCAAGGATATGAGCATGAAGCTCAATCCCATGGCCACCGGGGCCTTGTTTTTTTAAAAAGATTTGAGGTTTATCTTAGTATTTTGTTTAGAAAAACAAGAAAATGAAAGAAAAAAGGAAGAAAAAACCTAGAAATATTGAAGCAAATGTTCCTGCTTTACTTGGCTCCTTTCTTGGAATGTTTGGGGAATATCAGAGAAAGATCCAACAAAGGGTGGCAAAAGACGTGCAAAATATCAGGAAAGTCGTGTATCCCTCTCCTCTTAATTTTCAGAATACTCCTTTTCAAATCCTCCTCCCTCTCCCTCTTTGTGCCTTTCATTTTTCTTTTTTGCTCTCCCTCCCTCTTGTTTGGGTGAGTGGCCTTTTTATAGAGGTTGAAGAAGGGGCAGTTAACCCTCTTAGAAACAGGGGGAGTTTTCATTAAATGTCTTGGAACATCCAGACGTCTATTGCACTGCTTAAGGAGTCCGCAATTAATGTTCGGTCATCCGCTACTTCTCATATTAAAAATGAGAATTCTGAAACATTGAAAAGATTTTTTTATGATTTCCTGAAGAAATGTGTCTCGATAAACCAAAGGGAGTGCATAAAGTGTGGTGATGTTAAATTCGAGTTCTTTTGGAAATAATTAGAAGACAATCCAGATCATTGGAAACTTATTCCGGATCATTGATACTGCAAATCATTCTGGATTATTGATGCTATAGATTATTCTGGATCATTGAAGCTTACTTCGGATCATTGGGGGCTGCAGATCATTTCAGATCATTGATGTTGCGTGCTATTCCGGATCATTGAGACTTATTTCAGATAATTGGGGGCTGCGGATCATTGGGGCTTATTCCTGGTTAGTGGAAGACTCAGATACGTTATTTCATGTCAATGATCACTCGAATTCTTTATTCCATGCTATTGGAAGACTCGAATCCTTTATTTAATGTTAGTGAAAGACTCAGATTCCTTACTTTGTGTCAATGATCACTCAGATTCCTTACTTCGTGTTAATGATCACTCAGATTCCTTATTCCATGCTAGTGAAAAACTCAGATTCCTTAATTCGTGTCAATGATCACTCGGATTTCTTATTCCATGCTAGTAGAAGACTCAGATTCCTTACTCCGTGCCAGTGGATGACTCAGATTCCTTACTTCGTGTTAAGGCTATAAAGACTCGTATTTGGATAGTTTTGAGAGATAGCCATTCTATGGGAATGTAACTATCTGAACGATAGTGTAGTCGTCGATGTGAGCATTTTGACTGTACTTGGGCCCGATTTCGAGTCGGGGCCCCGTTTGACCCGATTGTTGACTTTTTAGGGTTTATTGGTTGACTTTGTGTTTGAGCAGTCATTTGCGTGTGATAATATCAGTCTAGTGTTGTGCTCGTCATTTCGAGCATTTTGACTGTAGTTTAACTCAATTTGGAGTTCGGGGCTTGGAGGTCAATTTTTGTGTTGGGAGGTCAATTATTGACTGGGTCAATGGTTGACTAGGTCAGTTGATTGGCAGAAATATAAATAGCAGAAAAAAAGAAGAAGCTTTCACTTTACGTTATCACATTTGTGCGTTTGAGAGAGAGAGCTTGAGAGAGCTTGGAGGCCTTGGCGATTTAGGGCGATTTGGATTCGTAAAGCTCAAAGATTCACTTCAAGTAGGTGTCCTTGAACTTCTTACTCTCTCTTGTTTTGGATCTGCACGAATTTATCATGATTCATGAAATTGAGCATGAATCCTAGAATTTGGGGAAATCCAATTTTGGGTTAGATCTAATGGTTTAGCATAAGATCTGTGGTTAAGAACTGTTTTATATCATTGTGGATATATGTTTCTATGATTTTGGGGTTGATTAACTGTGTTTTTCATGACGGTTGATAAGTCAACCATGGAAATCTGGGTTTAGATCTAGATTTCTGGAAATCTGGAATTTTATACGTGTTTCTGTTGTTTCTGCGCGATTTAGAGGCGTTCTGGACGCGTTTTGAGGTAGATATCGTAGTTTGTTGCGAAACAGGGGTGTTAGTAAGCGTCTGGGAGTTTCTGGGCGCGTTTCAGACGAAGAACAGGTGAAAACGATGATGAACAGTACCCTGGACGCGTTCCTGGGTCGAAATGACGAAGACCCGAAGTTTTGGGTCGAAGGGTCGTAGTTCGTAGTTCGTAGTTCGTAGCCTCGTAGTTCGTAGCCGAAGGGTCGAAGTTCGTTGCCTCGTAGGTCGAAGGTCGTAACCTCGCTTCGAGTCTTCAAGGCGCGCTGTAGTTTCGCACTTTGCAGCTACAAGTCGCCGTTCCACAGCTACGAGTCGCAGGTTCTGAGCTACGAGTCACAGCTCCTGCAGTGTAACTGGACACTGGACAACACTGGACTGGACCTATTCACATTGTAACCTATACAAGTATTATACTTAAGTTACAATGTAAATAACGAAATACCCCTCATTTGGATTCAAAGAAAAATACTAGAAAAATTAATTCACTCTTTCAAAATGTGAAAATTGGGATTTAGTGTAAAATCTCGGAAAAACCCAAAAGTTCGTAGTGGTGACTTTTTGGAAAGTGGGGTTAGACATCTCAGAAAAATCCCCAAAAATCATATTATCTTATTTATGTTATGGGAATCCAATGCCGGGACTTTTGATTTCAAGAAAATAGCTACTATGGGTACTTCCTTCATAAATCAAGGATTGAGGATTTACTTGTGAAGACTGACTACAGTTCTAAAGGAAATGTTGAGAATGACATGCCATACTAATGTTAGTATGTTAGTGTGAGGTATTGGGGCATGGACTCCGTGACTTGTTTGGGTTCTCACCGTAATGCACCGATGGTGCTATGTCGTTGACGTGGCAGGCATATGCACCGATGGCAGGCCTGTGTGGCGACTGTGGCCGGGCATATTGCGCTGTGGACAGGCTAAGGCCTGAGTTGAGGCATTGAGCTCGTGGAGCTAAGGCTGAGTGCCCTGAGCTGGGATCCCATGGAGGATCGTGGACAAGTTGTCCTGTGTGGGCAGGCTAAGTCCTGATGTTTGTTTGCAGGCTGACTCCTGATGATTGTGCACACTACACGGTGCATGAGTACACTGAGCATATAGTATAGACTTATATGTGTTGCATGATGTGGAATTTTGGGGTCACCTACTGAGCTTGTCGCTCACCCCTACTTGTTGTTTACCCCTTTTCAGGTGTGACCCGAGACTAGTGGAGGACTTTCTTCTAGGAGGACGTGCCCACTACTCTGATGTATGATACAGTACTGTATTCTGTATTTTATTATGTGTTATATCCCGGACATAGGTCCGTGGACAGTTGTATTTGCATACTGTTTGTGATGTAATGTCTGTATAATTGTTTGACTTATCATATGCATGATGATGTATGGGAAAGTACAGGATTACCCTTGATGTATGACTGTACAGGGTAACATATTTGAGATAGCACCCGTGGTGTAGTCTCTATTGGTGCTAGTCACCAACCCCTTGACCTTTCGGGTGCGGGCAAGGGGAAGTCATGTTCCTGGTTTCGGGTTTTCTTGGAATTCGGGGGCGTGACAAAGGCTCCCTTACTCCATGTTAAGGCTCCTTATTCTGCACTAATAGAAGGCTCAAATCTCTTACTCTGTGTTAATAATCACTCGGATTCCTTATTTCGTGCTAGTGAAAGGCTCAGAACCCTTACTCCGTGTCAATAATCACTCGGATTCCTTGTTCTGTGCCAGTGGAAGACTTGGATCCTTTACTCCGTGCTAGTGGAAGACTTAGATTCCTTACTCCATATCAATGATCACTTAGATTCCTTATTCCGTGCTAGTAGAAGACTTAGATTCCTTACTCTGTGCTAGTAAAAAACTTGGATTCCTTACTTCGTGCTCATGGAAGACTCGGATTCCTTGCTTCATATGAAGGCTTCAAGGTTTGATCCAACATCTAGTCTTATGGTCTTTTCGCCAAGAACTGTTGTAATCTAACCCGGTCAAAATGTGGTCTAACGATATCATTGATATTGAAGATCAAAAAAACACAATGATTGGCTAGAGCTTCGTGTTGATAATGTGTTGTAGAATCAATGGAAATAATAGAATATAGAAAGAGATTACAATATAAATATGAGTTCTTCAGGAACCATATATATAATTTTCAATTATCATTACATTACAAACAGACATACTCCCTTTTATAAGTATGAGTAATGTAAAAGGTCAGAGAATTAAATGGAGAAATGTGAAGAGGTGGTACATAAAAGATTATATATAATATAAAGAGAATTCAAAGGATATACATTAATAAAAGAGAATTCTAAAGGATGGAAAATCAATGGTCATCCATTAAATGAATAGTTTTATAATAGAATTGATATTTTTTCCTCTTTTCGAGGAAAAAAGATATGAAGATACGAATAGGAGGTAAAGAAACTATAATCCAAAATAGTGGTTCCTTATTGCTAGTTATGATTGGGCATTCTAGTCTTTTACAAAATGTCTTACCTATAAAGAGTGCTCAAAGAAACTATTTATAACTTGCTTTATGTTTTAGCTTTTTAAAAATTTATGTAAGTTAATCACATACTTATGTTCTTATCTAGTGAAACAATTAAACATGTAAAATATTATGTTTGGATTGGAGTATAATTAATCGAATTGTGTTTAACATTTTTGTAATCTTTTGATAGTATAAAATCATATTTTTATCTAGAAATTCAAGCTTACTACATTAATGTTATCCTTTTTCTCTCTTTTTTCCCTCCTAAACTTTTTTATTGTTCATATGAATTCATATAATATTTATAAATAAGTCACATCCTCTGCCGAGAGCATTTTGTCATTATAGAAATATGGTTTTACTCCATATTTCAACGATGAAAGGATAAATTTGACAACTTTATAGCAATCAAATTATTAGAATCAACGCGTTTCAAGGAAGAGCTTTAATTGGGAGTTAAATGAAGGCTCAAATTTCCCCTCTTGGAGTTTTCATTGGAAATCATGCTTATCATGCCATCTTTGTTCCCGTTCTCTCCTTGTAAAGAAGCTTAATATTCTTATAAGCTTCCAACCTCACTCATCTAGTTTATTTGATTTCTTATTTCTCTAGTAGTTTTCATGTCAAAGTTGAGAACTTTAGTGGTTCAATCTTCGGATAAGTGACATGATTTCCTACAGACAAGTTTGAAAGGTGTCAATGGGAATCATGAAATGTCTTTAGTAATACAGTGTCTTATAGTCATTCTAATCGCTTACCGAAAACAAAATTAATGCTTTAAAGAGACGCGAGAAATGAAAGGATCTATAATTTTGATTAATGGATACATAAACAATTTTTTTTATATAAATTATTGGACCTACTTTGTTTTTTTTTTTGCCGAAAATAATAATAATTACTATTTTCATGTAAGTGGGCATATTTAGAACAAATGAAGTTTCTCACTATGAGTTCTGGACAATATCTTTGCTCTACAGTAAGATTACGTAGTTTTATTTTTTTTTTAAATGGTAAAACCATGTAATTTTCTTGTACAACATTTCTGTTACACCAGAAAATCCTAGGAACGCAATATTCTGATATCTACATTGGTCAAAAGATTGAGTGCTCGAAGAAATTGGGGATGGGTATGACTTCGTAACATTTAATTTAAACCCATACATGTTACAAATGTTTGTCAAACAGAACAAGAACTATATATGGATCATGTGTAACAGATCCACTAGTGGAACGAAAGTTAATGGAAAGATAGTGCACAATTTCTTCTAATATGAGAAAACATAGGCTAAATATTGCGATGTTGATAGGATAAAATCATCTGTATTGATAAATTTTTTCTTAAAAAAAATTCATACCGGAATTGTTCACCTTACATAATCAAATTGCATGCAAATAAATTTTTGCTTAAATTTAAAAGCTGGGTGTCACCCAATGGCTACAACAACACTACACATGCGCCATGCATGGATTTAGCTACTACTAATGTCTGATGCCTCGGCTTCGCCACCCTGCAAACTTGTGGTAAACTACAAGTCTGCAACAGTAAATGATACCGAGAGTAAGCACCCGCCAGGGAAAAAAAACACTTCATTAGACTCAAATGTTTTCAGCAAGCAGTGAGAGCCTGAGTAGGTACCTGGGACACGGTCCAAATCACCGTGTCACACCTTAAAATATGTGCCTATATGTACACACACGAAGATGGTATTTTTAGTGGGATTAACGGGTCCTAGGCCGGTTTCCAACAAGAGAGCGCAAAAATTATCCTCCCCTTCCAACCCTGCAGCATCCAACAGCCATCCTCGTCTACGACGAAGTCCTTATGGTAACCTGACTTCACCTTGGTCCTCACTTGATTTAGAATGTCCCGCTTCAGTGGGATCTGCATGAATCCACTCCTCACATTGCGAACCTGCCATTGTTTGTATGTCTCTGGCCTCACAACCCTCTCTGTACCCTCGCAAGCTATCACATTTATAGCATCTCTCCCAAATAGGTCAATCTCAAATCGTGCCCTTGCTTCTTCTTCATGGGCCATGCAAGCCTCAATCATATCAAACAGTGACGAGAAGTGGAAGAGTGCCTCCCGAAACCTTGTCAGGAAAAATGGGGCATTGTAGGTGCCATTGGTAATCCCATGGATGAAAATGTTTGGATTAATTCTTTTGATTAAGCTTAAAACAGCGTCCCTGGGATTGTCCACCAGCACGGTGTCATCAAGCAAGTTATCGAACCGGTATAAACAATTTACAACAAGAAACTCATCTTCTTCAATGCCAATATCCTCTAATTGGATGGTCTCCCATTTCTTAGCAATGGCAGTATATTTGAAGCTGACGTTGAATCTTTTACAGTAATCTGCTAAGCGAAGCCCTGTCTCTTCGACCCTTTCTGTAGGTCGGAATCCTGGCTGGGTAAGGTCTATCCCAGTAATCCGAAGTTCAGGGGGGGCCACCAGGCCTCGTTGAGATACGACGGATTAAACAGGGCCACTGGAAACCATAGAGAATACCAAAATCAATAATGTGGAGCTTAGTGGCTTTCTCTGCCACATTGACTATAGTGCGATTCGCAAACATATTTGAACACTTCTTAAAAGGGCAGGATGAGACATAGACATGGTATGCCTTCAAAATATCGGAAGCTGGTGTCCTCTTGTTAAGAAGGGCTACATAACTTGCATGCAATTGGCCAACTCTTCCAGCCAAGCGTGCCTCAAGACCATCAGCAAAGCAATGGGCTAATCTCTGTGGCCCATCCCCAGTAGGAGAAGAGTGCTCCCTAATCTTCTTTACTCCTTCCAAGGCAGTCCAATGATCATTACTTGCCACGGCTTGCGCACACTGGATTAGGAGGGACATCAAGTCCACCATTTCCTTCTTTCTACCTTCTTCCTTCTTCCCCTGTCTCCTTCCGCGCCGCCAGCCTCTACCCTTGCGTCTTTTCAATTGCTCACCAGACTGCAGCGACTTGCAGCTGGCATCAACCTTGGCTGCTGCTTCATCAGTACCACAAGGTGCAGCGGGCTCATCAGTTGTATCAGGACACAACAAAACCGTATCGAACATTTCAGATAACTCCACTTCAGTGGAATTAATCGCGGATTGCTTGTTGCTCCTATTCTCTTCCGAATCATAACACTCCACGCGTTCGTGATTTTTCCTCCCCTTAGACCCCTTGGATGAGCTGCGACTCCGACCCGTGCTGTCTTCTTCGATCCACCCACCGCAACACTTAAGAGGGTGTCTTAGAGTGAGCGAATTTGGATCGGGGAGGGTACTCACCGGGGAATCAGCACACCCATTAACCGAATCACAGCTAGTACTATTCGAGAACAGAGAATCAGCCTGCCAAGTATTTTCGGAGAAGGAAATGTCAACACCGGGGCGTTTCGGGGAAGACAATTCCAAGTCGCCGCCTACACGTCCACTAACTCCAACAGACTCGGTTTTGGTAACGCCGTGGTCCTCCGAGGAAGACCAAGGATGCCTTTCGCTGAGGGCATCGTAGAACGATTTCTCGAAGGCCTGGAGGGCCAAGGAGTCTTGGAACATGCAGGTTTTCCCACCTAGATCCTCTTCCATCAGCATCTGGTTTATGTATTTCAGAACCACATCATCACATGGGTCCAGCTCTTCCGGACTGTCTCCCTCCGGGATCATCCCCATGGATGACGAACAAGTAGGAGTGTTGGGATCCCACTTTTGTATATCAGACAACGCTTGTGGATCCATACGAGTGTTGGGATCAGATCTCTCCACAGCACTCAAATCACTCGACATGGAAGGCGGGCCGATTTCCCCCATCAACCCACAAAACTCACTGCCTATCGTACGCATAACAACAACTTCCTGCGATGAATTTTTTAAAATATATATATATATCTAATAAACTGAAAAAGAAACAAAGTACCAACACAAAATTGAGGTAGCAAAATCGACCAATCATCATAAATAATCCAAAATTTTCGTCCGTCAAAATAAACGCTCGAGGGATCTGAGTGGCTTAGTAAAAGCTTTATATACGATTACGAAATGTGCAGAAAAATCTAGAAGAAGAAGAAGAGAAAAAAAAACCTGAGGGAGTGCAGTGACCCTAGGGAAGCTGGAGCCTGGAGGAGTTGCAGAGCAGAGCCAACAGAACGGAGCCAAGAGGTGAGGCGGCGTATAAAGATGAGGAGAAACAACCCGGAAATGGCTTAATATATTCGAATGAAAAAAAAACATTTTTAAATGAATCATGTATAAATAAAGAGAGGCCACCCAATGGATCCACCGCAAATCCGCCAATGATTAGGGATTTAACATTTCAGAAATCATTGAAAATAGTTTTTATTTTTGGAATAGTTTAATGACTTTTTTAATTTATTTATTAAAATAATGTAATGTTTTTGTGATGGGTAGGGTCCGCATTAAATCGGCTCAGCCACTTTTGTGATGAAAAAAAAAATATTAACAAAACGTTCGAATTGATTTTAAAACTTATCAAATAGATAAAATTAGTTTCAATTTTGGTTTTTATTCAAAAATTATTCGAATCGAACAAAAAACCGACTTCAAACTGGTTAAATAAAATTTAAATTATAATGTATTAATATTACAAACGCATGTTTAATAATAATAATGGTAGTATTGTCATTATTGTCATGAAATAAAATTTTAGAATATGTCAATGACTTTCATAAAATTATATAAATTAAATCATTTCAACACTTCTTTATTAATATTATATTATTCCAATTTATTGTTTGCATAAGTAAATTTGAAAATTTATGAATTTAATTGATGAGATATATTAAAATGATTATTGATTACATATATTATATATTGTTTTTATTTAGGATATTATACTATTATGCATTTATTTTTAATTTCATGATTATATTAATTTTATAACATCAGTTGGTGAATATAATTATTACATTTCTGTTATTATATTTTTATTCAAATTACTTTGATCAATAATAAATTCAATACAAGTTTTCAATGTTGCCCAAGAATCAGCCAAAAAGTGTTTCCGTTTGTTTTAAAAATGGATTATAATTGGATCATGTTAATCCCCTGTCAGGTTACGATTATAGCCCAAAAGCCCCACAACGGCTCTAATTGACTGTGAATCAAATATTGGAAATGATCGATAAGCCGACGCGTTGAAACTCTAACCCCTTTTTTTAAAAAAATCTTTCATAATTTATATTAAAAATATTTTTATCATAACTTCTTTATTTAAATAAAAAATTATGGCCATAATTTTATGATACCATGAGGTCCCATTCCATCATGACTCATGAGACACACATATGCATGAAGATAATGTAGAAGTAAACATCAATCGGAATCACAGGACTTTTTTTCTATTTTACTTGACCCTAATTTTTTTTAAATTTTTTAATGCGTTTAAAGTTTTTAAATATATAGTGTGAACATTGTGAACATTTTTAAATATAAATTTTAATTATTTGAACAATCAAACACATTTTCAATCCATGTTTCTACATGTGAACATTGTAAAATTATTACTGGAGTTTTCATTATTTATTTATAAGATTAAAAATTAGAGCTGAAACCAAAAGACACCAAAACCAATTTTAGAAATGAAAACAAGAACTTCAAATGACATAATGATAAATGGATTTGATTTTTTTTTAGAATAAATTTATTTTTGAAAAAAAATGAGAAAAATCCTTTTCTCAATAATATTCTTTTTATTAGCACCCCTTTTAATTTTTAAAACTAATCGTAAAAATTGAAAAGTAGTAGAAAGTTAAAAAGAAAGCGATTTAAAACCGAAAACCATTTTAAATGAATTAAATCGATTAAATTAATTTAATTATCCCAATATGAGCACACCCACGGTAAAATGGTTTGCGCCACGCAATCATCGCACATTTATTTATTTATTTACTATTCCGGTATAGTAATTATCATTGATAATTAGAATCTAATAATATAATGTCAATGTAGTGGGACTGAGGAAGCTTCCGAGAAAGCAGGTTGCGTCGGCCTGGCTCAGAAAGGTTTGAATCTTGACTCACAAATAACTGGGGTCCGACTCTCTGAGTTGTCATTCTCTTTGACCGACACGTGGCATTAACGTTGCCGTTTCCTTCGGGAGCGTCGGAAGGGAATGCAGGTGTGGCGGTGGCTTCTCTTTCCATACTTTTCCACGCCTGGAGACACACACACGAGTTGGACCGCTCCGGCGTAGCGTAGGAGTTGAAAACTTGAAGCATCCGTGACATGCCAAAACAGTGGAACCCCCCACCCACACTAGAAAACAAAGAATGATGTGTGTTTAAATACTAGGAAGGTTTGGGATTGGTGGGGTGACAGAGATTTGTACTTTCTTGCCCCCGACCAAGTCACATACGCATTCAGATTTTAGAGTACCTGAAAGCGATTTTTACAATAAAGTAATATATACATCAAAATCTCAAAGATGCTGCAAAGGGATACGCTCTTCCTTTGGATGGGATCGGTATTCAAACCTCAACCTTACCCGGCACAAGTGTGAATTGAAATAGGCTAAACTTTTAGCTAATAATATTAACGTGACCATCTCCAACCCATGAGTAAAATTAAAAGTAATATTAATATTTAATTAAAAATTATTTTTAATTTATTAGCTAAATAATTAGTAAAAGTTTTAAAAAAAATCTAAATATGACTTTAACTTTTGATTTTACTGAAGATGTTAGGTAAGCAAATTGAGAAGAATTAAAATTTCAGTCCGCGCCACTCTCCTCCTGTTACAACCCACCCCCACCAAAAGTAGCTCGCACGATTGCTGCCCCCGTCAACCCCCCCCAGATTCATTACTCCTTTGAATACAACTCGATCCCATCTCTGTCTTTCTAGGAACAGATCGACGCTGCCTCTGTCAAATCTACTATCATAGTCGTATCATCAGCCCACAAGAAATAGAGATCTGAGGAGGGGCATGAATCAATCACTAACCAACAATTAGAGAAAGAGAGTGGTGGCTGCACGGAGAAGCGATCTCCGGCGTTGGTTCCCTTTCACTTATCCGCTAGGAGGGTCACTTTGATGATGACTGCATCTGCCGCCACCGCTAGCAGCGGAGGCATGACAATAGAAAACCTCCTCCCCAATGGGGATCTATACATGGGGAGCTTCGTGGGGAGCATGCCGCATGGATCAAGGAAGTACCTGTGGGTGGACGGGTGCATGTCCGAGGGGGAGTGGAAGCAAGGGAAGGTGTTCGGTAAGGGTCGGTTCTCGTGGCCGTCGGGAGCGACATACAAGGGAAAGTTCAAATCGGGGCGCATGGAAGGCCTGGGGACCTTCATCGGTGTCGACGGTGACACTTAACGTGGCTCCTAGCTAGTTGGTGAATTGGAAGCACTCGTATTGCCAAAAACGGTACGCCAATGGCCACTCCCGTCGTGCCCCCACCTCCCTCGCCCCTGCTCCCCCCGTTGTGCAATAGCCACCCCAGATCTGTTGTCCCATCCCCCCCCCCTCCCCGCCCAACACCGAAAGTGCCAAAGCTTGAAGCCATGAGGTGCCGCACCAGACACAATGATCCAGGTGATCCGATTATCCGATATTCGGTTTATGGTCTGTCCCTTATTTGTTCCTCTTTGTTATGGCTCCCCTTAGATTGAAATCCTGGGTCCACCTATGCCAATACCACTAATGATGAATATGTGAAAACAATATATATTGGATATTAGAACAGTGGAGATTATTTGTGAGTATTATTGGGAAGACAGTATTGGTTAACTTTTGGGGTGGTTTGTTAGTTGACTTTGTATTTGAGTGGTTAGTTGGGCTGGAAAACATCTGAATAATGATATGCTTGTCATTTTGAGCGTTTTGACTGTATTTAAGCTAGATCTTAAGTTCGTGAACCTGAGAGGTCAATTATTATTTTAGGATTTGATTAATTAATGATTAAATAAAAAGAAAGACAATAAATACAAATAGAAGAAAAAGAAAGAAAGCTTTCACGTTACGTTATAGCGTTTATGCGTTTGAGAGCTAAAGAGAGAGAGGGAGAGAGAGCATGAAGCCTTGGTGATTTAGGATGATTGGAGCTCATGGATCTCAAAGAACCATTCCAGGTAGGAGTTCCTAGCACTCTGTTCTTGATTATCTGCATGATTTGAGCATGATTTCATGAGGTTAGTATGAACCCTAGGAAATTAGGGAAAATTAAATTTTGAGCATGAAACCTTGAATATTTAGGTTATTCGGTAGTCTAATGTGGCTAGAGGATGTTAGGAACTCATGATAGGGATGAATTTATGCTTATAAATGAGTATTTCACTGCTATAACTGGATTATGAGATCAAAACCAAGATGAACACAGTTGACAAATTGTGTTTGGAGAACTGCTCGACATTGCTTGAGGCTCAAGAGTCAAGCCAGCCTCAAGCAGAGCATCGAACGGGGTGTTTTGAGCATATTAGAGCATTAAGCAAGCTCGAGCTCAGCCTCGAGTAGGGTGCCTTGAGCAAAGGATTTGTTTGTTGCACCAATCTAGTAATGTCAAGCAATGAGAATCGAGTGTCAAGCATCAAGGTGTCGAGCGTCGAGCATGGGGCTTGAGCAGTTAGGCAATTTTATCCTGGTGTATTCGCTAGTAGTCCAAAAGTTTTATAATCCACATTTTGGGGTATAAAATCAATCCTTATGCCTTTTAAGGGTACTAGATATTGGTGTTTGCTTGGCAAAGCACGTTAGATGATATGAACACAATTTTGGATCTAGCTCCTGATAATTTTCAGAGGCTTGGAAGGTGACTATTTTGCTAGTATTCAGTGGTTAAATTGGTATATTTAGCAGTAGAGCTTGTATTGGTAGGTAGTTGTAGCCCCCTGAATTGAGGTACCCTTGAATACGTGCTAGTGGAAGGCTCGGATTCCTTACTTCATGTCAATAATCAGTCAGATTCCTTACTCCATGTCAATGATTACTCGGATTTCTTACTCCATTCTAGTAGATGGCTTGAATTCCCTACGCCTACCTTGAGTACCCTTAGCCATTACGCCTCCTTGGTTACTCTTTGGAGCTGCCTCAGTAGGCTTTGTATCTCCTCCAATAGTATCTGCACCTCCCTAACTACTCTATAAAGCTGCCTCAGTAGGATCTACAGTTCCCCATCTACTCCATAGAGTTGCCTCAGTAGGCTCTGCACCTTTTGTAGTATAGCCTTTATACCTCCTTGACTACTCTTTTGACCTTGTTAAGTAGTCTCTGCACCTCCCTCTGTACACTTTGCACCTCCTTCAGTATGATGTATACGTCCTCGATGGCTATGACAAAGTGCACACCTAACATGCACATTGTCATTTTATGGAGTATCCTTAGCAACTCCTAAAGTATCTTGTGTGCATCGTGTAGAAGCTTGGGCACCCTCATCGAATCTGGCTTAAGCACCCTCAGCAAGTTTGGCCTCATCACGTCTTCACTTAAACAAAGCAGTAACTGATGTTTTATCTCACACTCTGTTTTACCTAATAATATAAACAAATTAGAAATACATAAACTTCTTGTTCAAAACATATAACATGAATATAAATTATTTATTCAATTAAGTATGTTAGAACAAAATATATATGTTCAAATAATAATTATATAACATTATTAATATGTTCAAATATCAATCATATAACATTAATAATATGTTTGAAAACTAAATGAACCCTATCAATTCATTCAAAATTTACATAACAAAAATTATTTTATTATGTTGGAATAGAACAATAGTTCGTATGAAAGATTACACATTATATATATATGTATTCAGTAACTAAATAACGAACAAAAAAATTTACAGTTATGATTTGATTGTTTGTACTACATATGACGAATCTGAAATAAAAAATAATACTATAGAGATTCAAACCTTCTGTTCGCAGCTCTGGTGGAGAATTTAAAATGGAAAGAAAAGGAGTTATTGCTGGGAATTAAAGAAGAGAATGATGGAGGAGAAGAAACCGATGGAGGAGGACAACTTACCATCTATGGAGAATAAGCAAAGGATGTTGGTGACGTATTCGGAGGAGAGATGGTGGTGACTGTCAATCATAAATGTTATTTGTGCCATTAGCTACAATATGTTTCTCATATTTATATTTTAAAGTGGATGTATTGATTATTATAGTTTGTGCATTTATCCATACTTGAATAATAATATGTCCTACTTTTCAAAATATTTGACGTATTATTTGGTGTGTGAGATTATTTTGTGTATTTTTAATAAGTTATATAGTGATTTATGTAATTCAAAGATCACATGTAATTAATGGATGGTATATAATTAAATGACTTATTTCAAATAAACAAATGTCTCTAGTTATTAGTTTTAAGAGAAATTAAAATAAAAGGGTTATATATATATAATATTCATTTCATTTTCGCTTCAATTAAGATGAATCCAATAAGGATTTTGTAGCGGTCTTTTCCATCAAAGAACGTAAAAGAGAGAAACAAAAAGAAAATAAGTGAAAATCAAGTAATTACAATAATAGATCAAAGTACATTTCCAATTAATCTTCTCTATCAAAACAACTTTTGACAACAAAAGAATCTATGATAAAATTTTAAGCATTGATTTTTCCTTACGGGTGATAGAGTCTTTGACCTCTTTACGGTCCTCCTTGCCTTATTATGCTCCAAAACTTTACAAATATCTAAACAAACTTTGTGACAATATTGTTGCAACAATTTAGAAGAAAAATGGCAAATAAATTGAAAATTCAACAAAAATAATTTATAAACCTAAAGATTATCATACAAAAGTATACTCATTTAGTTTACTAATTTTCTCACGCTTCCTTTGCGTGACAAAATAGTTTCTTATTTGCTTATTTATTAAGTCATTTAAACAATAAATTTAAAGTTTTTGAGGAGTGTTTACAATTTGTTTATTTTATTTAAATAAAAGTATAAAATTTTCTTAAGAAAAATTTCAAACTTCATATCAATATATATATATATATATATATATATTATATTGGAATCTAGGAACCTTCACCCACCCTTTGGGTTAAGCTAGAATATCTAAACCCTAAAACGATTTGGGTAGCTTCCACACCAATACGTGCAAGTAAGTCAGAGTCTAATCAATGGTCTAGCTCAACTACCCATGGAATTCAAACCCTTGAATTGTCATCCACTAAACTCAAACTTGCGCACATTGGTGGCATTTTTGGGATTTTGCCATCCAGGTTATCACTAGAGATCTTCCAGTTAAAACAAAAAAAAAATCCCACTTCTCAAATCATAACATTTCCCTTCGGCCATGCATTAAGCTAGTTTTTTTTTGCTTTCTTTTTGTCTTTCATCTAAAGTTTTCTAGAACTATCTAATAAGCCAACGTTGATGGGGGTGACCTCTTCAACCTTAAACAAAACAAAAAAAACCAAGATGGGCCAGAAAAACCAGCCGAAAGTGCCGATGCGAAATTTTCAATAGAATTAAGGTGATAATAAGTTGAAGTCTAACTGTTTTTAATCGGTGTCCATCGAAGATGGATTTATATTTTTATTGTTTTTTTAAGGTGCTAAAACAACGTTACACCAAAAAGTGGCCCAAGTTCTAGAAAGCTCTTGTCCTTAACAGGAAAACAGTGTCCATTGTTAGAAAATAAGCAAGAATATAATTAAAACACTGCCTGAAATAAAATCAAAAGCAAAACAATTAAAGGGTTGTGATGTGATTTACCATTACTTTAAAAGTAATTTTGGCAAACCTAAGGGTGCAAGCCTGAATGTTAGTTGCTTCCCAAGATTCACACAAACTTCTCCAGTTGTGTGCACTCACAGTAGGAGAAATGGAGATCAGATAAGAGAAGCCTAGAACAAAGAAAAAAAGAAATAGAATTCAGTAATTCTCTACACCACTCCAGCATGCCCAACGATCCCAAATATAACATTAAAAAAAGAATGTTATCACTACAATAGAATATGCATAAAATTAGGATAGAGAAATGGTCTTAGAAGGATCATGGAGGATATGGAGGAGAAAATAAAGGAAACACGTAATGTTAAATAAGATAGAATTTAATATAAAATATTGATATTTCCAACAATCCCCATAAATGGAAAGCAGGAAAAGAAAGAAAAAGATTTTGGGCAACAAAAGGGTTGATTGCATGAGCATCAATATCTTCCAATTGAATTGACACATAGTGAAATGAGGCAACAAACAGAAGATGTAGAAAGTGTATGTCATGCCCCAAATTTCCCAACATTGAGAAACCGGTTAGTGAAGCCCCATGCCTCACACCCAGGAGGACAAGGGGTTAGTGAATAGTCACCTAATAGGGCTCCCTCTCAGGTGTTGCCCCAAACCTACTACAATCTCAAACATGACATTTACAAACCATACAAGAAAACTACTCCATATGATAAAATAGTATTACATGTTAAATAGGGTCATCATCCCCAAAACATAGTGTTTCAAATAAATACACCCAAACCCACAAGAACATATAAGTCTCAATCCTAAACATTGTACATGATCTCAATTAAAGCAACAAGTCAAGCACTCAAGCTCCAGCAATAGTGTGATCCTCCTAACGCCTGCTAGGTCCTGCAGAGAAAGACATCAAAGGTGAGTGAGCAAATCATACCTCAGTAGGGGTTACTCCTTCTTGGACCAACCCAACATTTCCTTCATAATATGCTCAGTGTGAATATGTGTACTGTAGTATAGTCAAAGTAACAGTAAAACACACACAAAGGATTTATAGGTGGTTCCCTCAATGGAACCTAAATACTCGGGTCCACTCTTGGACCATCCCCTCAATGGGACCTCAAAACTTCTCACCTCCCTAAAGACGAGTCATTACAAAATGGCACCTCACAACCTCTAATTCTCATGACTAGGACACGGGTTCTCACAATATAGCACTCTTGAACTTAGAGAACCATCGTTTGAGACCCCCACTACTCGAATCAAACCCTTAGGTTTACAAGATCTTCGCAATACAAACAAATATGCTATTAAAAAAAGGTCGTGCACCTACCTTGGGACTCATGAGTGCTCTAAAAAGATTGCCCCATGTCTTTTGTAGGAGGCAGCCAAACGTCCACACCCACGTAGGTGAATCCATTAAATGCTTCTCTCTAGCACCACCTCACTAGGCTATGTATTCATTAAGAGCAATTAATTATATGTTTATCCTCATCACATGAAAGAAACCATCAAGTCCAACATAATTAGACCACCCAATAAAAGGGTTATAGTTTCCTACAAGAGTCAAAGACTCAAACACATAAAAATCATATGGATGGGAAATATATTAAGGATCAAAGTGGTTTTGTTTGACCATAGAAGAAGGTATCCACCACACTCCTCCTCTAACACAGGACTTAAGACTCACCCCTCTTGAGGAATCCAACACTAATTTATATGTTAGACCTTTAATAAGAGGATCATCCAAATTTCTTTTGGATTTCACATAATCCAATGAAATAACACCATTTCTCAACAACTGTTTAATAGCACCATGTCTTATGCGAATATGTCTTCTCTTGCCATTATAAACACAGTTCTTAGAAATTCCAATAGCTACCTGAGAATCACAATGTAGAGAGATTAGAACATTAGATTTTTCCCATATTGGTATGTCCGCCAACAAGTTCCTTAATCATTCGGCCTCTTAACTTGCTAATTCAAGAGCAATAAACTCAGACTCCATAGTAGAGCGAGCAATACATGTTTGTTTCAAGATTTCTAAGAGATAGCTTCTCCACCTAGAATATAAACATAACCACCTGTAGAACTCACTTCATCATTGTCGTTCACCCAATTAACATCACAAAATCCTTCCAAAATACTTAGAAATTTATAAAAATACAAACCCCAATTCATGGCCCCTTTCAAATATCTGAGCAAACAAAAAAGAGCATTCTAGTGTTCATTACTTGGATTGTGAGTATAATGACTCAACCTACTAGCTACATAAGCTATGTTAAGACGGGTATAGTTTATAAGAAACATTACACTATCAATAATTTTTACATATTCAGATTGATGCACACTCTCACCTTTTTCTTTTTTCAAGTGAATGCTAGAATCATATAGAGTTTTAATGGAACACAAACCAAAGTAATTAACTATTCTCAATATTTTTTCTATGTAATGAGCTTAACCCATTGAGAAACCATGTTCCATTTTGGTCAGTTTAACCCCTAAAATTACATCAACTTCTCTTAAGTCTTTCATGTCAAGATGGGAGGACAAAAACCTTTTTGGTTTCATTGACCACATTCACATTGGTACCAAAGATTAACATGTCATCAACGTAAATACAAATGATAACATAATCAAATCTAAACATTTTTTAATAAAGATAGGAATCCGAATAATTTAGCACAAAACTAGAAGAAGTTAATATGCAATTAAATTTCTCATACAATTGTTTTGGAGCTTATTTAAGTCCATACAAGGACTTCAAGTTTACACACTTTATCTTCTTGATTTGGAAAACCAAAACCCTCAAGTTGTTCCATATATATCTCTTCCTCTAAATCACCATTTAAAAAGGTTTCTTTAACATCCATTTAATGTATAACTAAGTTAAAAATAGCATCCAAGGTGACAAGAGTCCTTATAGTTGCAATATTAGTAACAGGAGAATAAATGTCAAAATAATCAAAATCCTTTCTTTGCTAGCCACCACTAGCCTAGCCTTGAATTTATCAATGGTATCATTAGTCCTCAATTTCTTCCAAAAGATCTATTTATATTTAATGGGTTTGGATCCCTTAGGCAAGTCTATTGAATCCCAAGTATGGTTAGACAAAATGGAATCTAGCTCACTTTGTATTGCTTCTTTCCAAAAGGTAGCATCTATAGAAGTTTAGCCTTATTATATATTTTAGGGTCTTCACCAATAAATAAAGTAGAAACCACATGCTCATCAATTTTATCAGAATTTTCAATTAATATTACATTGATAAAATGTAGTCAAAAAATCTTTTTTTAGCCCTTTGCCTTTTACTTTTCCTAGATTCATATGTATGCTCTTTTTCAAAGGAAGAAGAACAAGGTAAGGACAAAGGTACACAATTAGCACCGAAATAAACAGAATTAGAACTAGTTAAAGATTTCTTTAAAGGAAACACATGTTCAAAAAACTCATCATCACGAGATTCAAAAATGGAGCTGTCCTTGAGAGACATAAATCTATAAGCAACAAAATATGAGCATATTCAATAAAAACTACATCATACGTTTTATGACCTACGGTGGACCTTTTAAGAGGAGACAGACAAACCTTAGCAAGATACCCCCACTTTTTTTAAAATTTAAATTAAAAGGAAAGCCTTTCCATAACTTATAAGGGTTAAATTCATCCTTTTATGTGGAACTCTATTAAGAATGTAACAAGTGGAAAGAATAGCTTCCCCCATAGGTTATCAAGCAAACCCGAGTTTATTGACACAGCATTCATCATATCTTTGATAGTTCTATTTTTTCTCTCAACTATCCCATTCTATTGAGGAGAATATGGGGCACTAAGTTCATGTATAATCCCATTTTTTTTACAGAATTCCTTAAGGTTAGTAGTATCATATTCCCCACCCCTATCAGATTTAACCCCTTTTATTTTCCTATCCAATTCATTTTCCACCTTTGACTTATACCTCAGGAACATTTCCTCAACCTCGAATTTATTTCTTAGGAGACAAATTTTAGTATATCAAAAAAAGTCATCTATAAAAATCATATAATATTTTTTTTACCTTATTTGCTAACAATATTCTTGAAGTTAGCCAAGTCTGTGTGGATTAATTCTAAAAGTTTTGACCTTATAGTTTCAATAAATTTAGAAGGTTTCTTGGCATATTTAGCTTCAATAGAAACTAAGCATTTAAAAAACTCATTCACATTAAAAGAGGGAATCAAGTTTAGTGTTTTAAGCCCTTTAATAGAAGTTAAGTTTACATGACGAAGTCTACCAGGCTACAAATCAATGGATTCAGCAGTATAAGCGGAAGTAGAAGTACTACCATTACAAATCAATGGATTCAATGTTTAATATAAAAAGACCCTCAAATAAATATCCTTTCCCCATAAATTCCCCATTCTTGGTCAAGACTATTTTATCGGCCTCTAACACAATTTTCAAACCTGTTTTGTTCAACAAAGCACTAGAAATTAAATTCTTACACAAAGAAGGAACATAAAGCACATTATTTAAAGCTAAACTTTTTCTAGAAGTGAATTTGAGGAAAATCTTCCCTTTACCGAAGACTCTAGTGACACTTTGGTTCCCCATATAGACGTACTCCTCATTGCAGCCTTATCAAAGTCATGGAATAGGTCCTTATTAGCAAATAATGTCTAGAGGCTCCTATGTTCAGTACCCAATCAAACTTGTTTTCAACCAAATTGGCTTCAACGACTACTGCAGCAAATGACTTCCTTTGATTCAACAAGATTCACTTAATTTATAGCTTTGCCATCAACTTTTTCATTTCCCTTTTACTATTCATGACGCTGATAGCATTGGTAAGCTTTATGATCGGTTTTTCCCCACACAAAGCACTAAAGCTTAGTCCTTTTCTTCTCAATTTTGTAGCCACCTTTGTTAATTGGATTTCGCTTCTTGTGATAGCCTTGATTATGGCCTTTCTTGGAACCATTCTTGAATTTTCCCTAAGTGGAAAAAAAACTAGCAATGTGATGTGTAATGTTTGGGATGAAAGAGGGAAAGAGAATATCAGGGAGAAAAATAGGGATCTGAAGTTATTTTCTATTATACTTTATTCCATAGCTCACTAGTTATTTAGAAGCCAAGTGAGTATTTGCAAAACATAAACAACAAAAAATAAAGCAGAGGGTCAATACATAAAATCCAAGGAAAGTTACAAAACCTAGTCCTCTTCCCCTGGCTAATGAAGTTTTTATTTATAAAAACAACTATAACTAAGTCCTCTTCTCTCAACTAATGAAGTGTTTGACCTAGTTGGAGTCGACCCGGTTTGATGGAGATAATACATGCCATTCCTCTCCCCTTAGAGTATCCTTGCCCTCAAGGATGAAGCCCGAGTAAGTCTTCATAAAATGTCAACGGTTTTCCCAAGTGGCGTCTTCCATGGGCGCACCCACCCATTTAACTAATATCTCGGTTTTGAGGCGATAAAGGCCTTTTTAGATCACACGAGTATCCAACACCACCTCAGGTTAAGGAAGGATACCAGACGTGGTGGAGGTGTCTGAGATGGAGAGTAATTGATGAAGGACAAAAGGTACAGGGCCGACATGCTATTTTAAAATACTCACATGAAAGACATCATGGATTTGGGAAGTCTCTAATAATTTTAGTTTTTAAGCCACTAAACCGATTCGTGCAAGGATCTTGTATGGACTGAAGTATCGGGGCGCTAGCTTGATAGAGTGGCAGGTGGCTACAGTCTTCTGTCTATATGGTTGCAATTTGAGGTACATGTAATCACCTACTTCGAAAACAATATCTCACCGATGGAGGTCAGCTTGGGACTTCATGCGGTCGAGGGCAACCTTCAAATTTTGTCGTAAGGTATGGAGAATAGCATCACAAGTGCACAAAATGTCATCCACAACACTTTCGTCGTGCTAGGGGTGTAAAGAAGAATATTTGGAGGAGGCTAGCCATATGTTGCTTCAAAAGGAGATAGTTTGGTGGATGAGTGGGTGGCAGTGTTTTAACTGTATTCCACCCAGGCAACCCAGTCAGCCTATCTACTAGGTTGTTCTTGTGTGAAACACCGCAGGTATTGTTCGAGTATTCTATTGATTGCTTATGTTTGACCGTCGATCTATGGATGATAACTAGAGCTTATATAGAGAGCTGTCCCCTGTGACCAGAACAAAGTCCTCCAAAATAGACTCAAAAAACATTTATCACGATCACTTACGATAGAGGATAGCATGCTATGCAAGCGCACAATCTGGTCAATAAATATTTGAGCCACTGTGAGGGCAGTGAATGGATGTTTAAGCAGGAGAAAGTGTACTTGGACAAGCGGTCAACTACGA
Source organism: Taxillus chinensis (assembly GCA_023512835.1). NCBI lineage: Eukaryota > Viridiplantae > Streptophyta > Magnoliopsida > Santalales > Loranthaceae > Taxillus > Taxillus chinensis. The sequence continues at coordinate 35,348,867 of CM042088.1, read as the reverse complement.
CCATAATAACATTTTTGTTGCATGATAATGGCAACCCCTCCACAAAATCCATGGAGATATCTATCTAGATTTTTTTGGGTATTGGTAGAGGCTATAACAATCCCGCGGGCTATGTATTCTTTGATTTACAACTTTGATATACCACACAATCCTTGATGAAGTCTTTGATAGTTGTGCTCATGTGAGGCCACGTGAAATTGGCGCAAAGGCGACTCAATGTTTCATGATAGCCGAAGTATCCCCCAAATGGTGAAGAATGGTAAGTTGACAAAATGGTAGGAATGAGCTGAAACGTGGGACTTAAATAGATACTTCCATGTTTGAAGAGCACCCCATCTCATATGGAATAATGAGCAGGGAGAGATTCTACAAGTTGCTTGTAGAATGGATTAGTTGTGACTTCTTGTTGGAGTATGAACTACTAGGTTGTGATGGGTGAGGACACAGAAAGGAAGTCGAGCTCACTAACTCTAGAGAGAGCATTCGCACCACAATTTTATGTCCATTTTTTATACTCAATGATGTAATCATACCCGAGGAATTTTGGTAGCCACCGTGATTGAGCGGGCATTATAATGCATTCCTCCAACATTTACTTTAAGCTTTTGTGATCCTTATGAACGAAAAAGGGCCTTCCGATTAGATAGCTTTGACTATGGCAAGCATCTCTTTCTCATATGTTGATAAAGTCAAAACCAAAGGTTTTAAAGCTCACTAAAGTAAGCAATAGGTCGGCCCTATTGTTGTAAGATAGCTCCAATGTCGATGCCATAAGCATTGCATTTGATGAGAAAGGATTGAGTGAAATCTGGTAAGGGGAGGACTAACGGACATGAAAGCACCTTCTTTAATTGGGAGAACAATTGCTTTTGATGTCCATTAGAACCCAGCACTTGTCAATAGGTGAGTGAGCGGAGTGGAAATCCCTCCAAAGCCACTAATAAACTTGCGGTAGTAGCCTGCTAAACCAAGAAAGCTACGTACTTCTTTTGCCGAGGTGGGTGTAGGCCATTTGAGGATAGAATTAATCTTGGCTGGATCCACTGCTACCCCTGCAAAGGAAATAAGATATCCCAAGTATGACACCCTCAATAAGCCAAAACAACATTTGGATTTCTTGGCGAATAGGCAATTGATAGATAAGACTTATAGGACTTTAGAGAGGTGGTCAAGATTGTCACGCCCCGAATTCCAGGGAACCCGGAACCGGGTACATGACTTCCCCTTGCCCGCACCCGAAAGGTCAAGGGGTTGGTGACTAGCACCAATAGAGACTATACCGCGGGTGCTGTCTCAAATATGCAACCCTGTACAGTCATACATCAAGGGTAATCCTGTACTTTCCCATATATCATCATGCACACATTAAGTCAAACAATCATACTGACATCACATCACAAACAAGATGCAAATACAACTGTCCACTGGACCCATGTCCGGGATACAAACATAATACAATACACAATACGAGAATACGAATATAGTCTTGCATCATACATCGAGTAGTGGGCACGTCCTCTTGGAAGAAAGTCCTCCACTAGTCTCGGGTCACACCTGAAAAAGGTAAACAACAAGTAGGGGTGAGCGACAAGCTCGGTAGGTGACCCCGACACTCCACATCATGCAAACATACAAGTCTATACTACATGCTCGTGTACTCGTGCACCGTGTAGTGTGCACAATCATCGGGACTCGGCCGCAAACAAACATCAGGACCTAGCTTGCCCACACAGACGGCTTGTCCACGATCCTCACTAGGATCCCAGCTCGGGCACTCGGCCCTACCACGCCGTTATATGCCCGGACACGGTCCACCACACCGGCCTGCCATCGGTGCATATGCCCGCCATGTCAACCACATAGCACCATCGGTGCATCACGGTGAGAACCCAAACAAGTCACGGAGTCCGTGCCCCAATACCTCACATCAACATACTAACATGAGTATGGCATGTCATTCTCGACATTTCCTTTGGACTCGTAGCCGGTCTTCTACAAGTAAATCCTCAATCCTTGATTTATGAAGGAAGTACCCATAGCAGCCTATTTTCTTGAAATTAAAAGTCCCGGCATTGGGTTCCCATAGCATAAATAAGATAATCTGATTTTTTGGGGATTTTTCTCGAGATGTCTAACCCCACTTTCCAAAAATTCACCACTACGAACTTTTGGGTTTTTCCGAGATTTTACACTAAATCCCAAATTTCACATTTTGAAATAATGGGAATTAATTTTTCTAGTATTTTTCTTTGAGTCCAAATGGGGGGTATTTCGTTATTTACATTGTAACTTAAGTAATACTTAAATGTGTAGATGGGTATAGGTTGCAATGTAAATAGGTCCAGCCAGTCAATCGTATTTCGAATCGCCAGGTGAAACTACATTTTCGAATCTGCATTTCGAATCTGTATTTTCGAATCTCTTTTCGAACCGCCTTCGACCCTCGAACCTACACTCGAACTACCTTCGAAAACTACCTTCGAAGTACCCATGAACCGCCTTGAAACTCCCCTTCAAGTACCTTCGAACCTTCGAAACGACACTCGAAAATTTCACATTCGACACCCGAAATTACACTACATCGAACCTACCTTCGAACCTTCGAACCTTCGAAATCGCACATTCGAAATTTTCAATTTCCAGTCGATCTCATCGGCCGTTCTCTACCCGGTTCACGACGATTCTTGTTCATCATCGTTTTTCACCTGTTTCTCGTCTGGGATTCAACCCGGAATCTCATAAAACTCATACCTAATACTATATATTAGGTTTTAAATCACGTCTTACCCCTCGAACGCATTTAAATACAAGATTCAACCCAAAATTGGTTTTTCCCCAATTTCTAGGGTTCAACACGAATTTGCATGATTTCATCAAATTCTTACATGTTAATCCAAAAAAAAACAGCAAGAAAAGGGTGAAGAATCAAGGGAACACCTACCTGGAATGATTCTTGATGCTTGAACGAGCTCAAAACGCCCCAAATCGCCAAGGCCTCCAAGCTTCCTTCTCTCTTTCTCTCTCTAAGCTCTCCAACGCAGATGCGAAATGCTAAAACGTAACGTGGAAGCTCTCTTTCCCTATTTATATTTTTGCTACTAACCGACCTAGTCAACCATTGACCCAGTCAATAATTAACCTCCAAGGTCCCGAACTCCAAATTGAGTCAAACTACGGTCAAAACGCTCGAAATGACGAGCACAATACTACACGATATTAGTACACCCAAATGACCGCTCAAACGCAAAGTCAACCAATAGACCCCGAAAAGTCAACAATCAGGTCAAACGGGGCCCCGACTCGAATCGGGCCCAAGTACGATCAAAATGCTCACATTGACGGCTACACTACCGTCTGATAGTTACATTCCCATAGAATGACTATCTCTCAAGACTACCCAAATACGAGTCTTTACATCCTCCCCACCTTAGGACTTTTCGTCCTCGAAAATAAAACACATGCCCAAATGACATAGCAAAATTCAAGCTCAATGTCCCAACAACAAAACATCAAACATGATCACCGATCACACATGTGCAAGGCAATGCACAACAAGCCAAACAACCCATATTGGGCACAAGATCCAACAATAACGAGTTAAACCACATCTCAAACAACATATGCAAAACAAATGCATAAAATATAACTCATACCTCAGGAAAGGTCCTCACATCCTCCCCACCTCACGACCGATCGCCCTCGAACAGCTCAGGATGAAGAACCCGCATCTGGCTCTCTTTCTCCCAAGTTTGCTCCTCCATGCCTCGGTGTCGCCATAACACCCGAACTAGTGGGATCGTCTTGCCCCGCAAGACCTGGTCCCGCCTGTCCAAAATCTGTGCCGGCATCTCAACAACGGCACCATCATCGCCCAAGTCTATCTCGCGATAGTCCAGGCACATGAGAAGGATCTGGGTGATACCGTCTCAACCGAGACACATGAAACACATCATGTACCCGCGCTAACTCCGGTGGCAAAGCTAACCGATAAGCCACTGCGCCCACGGTGGCAACAATCTCAAACGGCCCCACAAAACGAGGGGAGAGTTTGGATCCACGTCCAAACCTCCGATGCCCTCGACGCGGCGAAACCCGCAAAAATACACGGTCACCCACCTCAAACCGCAAGGGTCGACGCCTCGGTCCGCGTAGGACTTCTCGCTCTACTCTATGTCGTCGCATACGCTGTCTAATCAATCGCACTATCTCCGTGGTTTCTCGAACCATATCGGGACCGAGAACTGCTGTCTCTCCCGTCTGTGCCCAACACAAGGGTGATCTACAAGGCCGCCCATACGGCGCCTCATACGGAGCCATCCCAATCGTGGCCTGATAACCGTTATTGTAAGAGAACTCCACCAAAGGAAGGTGAGTCTCCCAACAACCTCCAAAATCTAGGACACAGGCACGCAACATATCCTCGAGCGTCCGAATCGTCCGCTCGGGACCGGCCATCCGTCTGCGGATGAAAGGCCATCTTGAGGTTCACCCTAGTGCCCAAAGCTCGCCGCAACTGTCTCCAAAACGAGAGGTGAACCTCGCATCCCGATCGATACAATAGATAATGGGACTCCATGCAACCGCACAATAACATCAATATACCTCTGTCCCAAAGTCCTCACTGGGTCTGTCTCTCGAATCGGAATAAAATGCGCCGATTTGGTCAATCGGTCCACAATAACCCATATAGTGTCGTGTCCCCTGGAACGAGGAAGTCCAGTGACAAAATCCATGGTCACGTGGTCCCATTTCCACTCGCACCGGCAAAGACGGAACTCACCAGGCGATCTCGGGTGCTGCGCCTTGACTGGTTGACAGGTCAAACACCTCCTCACAAAATCAGCAATGGCCTTCTTCAAGCCTGGCCACCAAACGCCTTCTCACAAAGCATGGTACATCTTGGTCCCACCAGGATGTACAATAACCTCGACCGGTGAAATTCCCGAAGAACCTCCTCCTGAAGAGAAGTGGGAACTATCAATCTACCCCTATACCGCAGCACGTGCTCTGCATCCTCAGTCCAGTCAGAAGATACCTGCCCAGTCTGAATCCTGTCGCGGATGACCTCACAATCAATGTCCCCCACTGATCCTCTATGATCCTGTGTTGCATCTCTTGGGACTCGCTATAACAACACCGAGGGTCCCTCGCCCCTCGCTGGTCACCATCTCGCAACCTCATCGCCGCCAACCGACCCATCATCTCCCATTCCTTAATGGCACAATGGGCCACCACGGCCCTGCTCTTCCTACTCGAGCATCCGCACCACATTACCCTTCCCAGGGGTATACATCATATCAAACCGAAACCATTGCAGGTACTCCACCCACCGCCTCCGTCTAAGGTTCAGGTCTCGTTGAGAGAAGATATATCTGCAAGCTCTTGTGGTCCGTATACACCACAAACTTCTCCCCAAGGAGATAATCTTGCCCGCCTCTTAAGTGCAAAGATCACTACGGCTAACTCCAAATCATGCGTGGGATAGCTCTGCTCATGTGGTCTCAACTGCCTAGACCCATAAGCAATCACCTGCCGAGTCCGCATCAACACACAACCAAGTCCCACCCTGGAAGCATCACAATACACCTCGAAAGGCACACCCTCCTGTGGAAGAATCAAGATAGGTGCTGAGGTCAATCGTGCCTTCGGCTCCATGAAAGCACTCTCACACGCATCGGACCAAATGAAAGGAACTCCCTTCCTAGTCAAGTGTGTCATAGGAGCCGCCAACCGGGAAAAATCCTCCACGAACCTCCGATAATAGCCTGCCAAACCAAGGAAGCTACGAATCTCAAACACATCCGTGGGCCTCTTCCACGACATGACCGCCTCAATCTTCTCAGGATCCACCGTGATACCCTCCGAAGATACCACATGCCCCAAGAAGTGCACTGTTGCAACCAAGAAGTCACATTTTGTGAACTTCGCGTACAATCGATGCTCCCGCAAGGTCTGCAACACAACCCGCAAGTGCTCCTCATGCTCCCTCTTGGTCGCCGAATAGACCAAAATATCGTCAATGAACACCACAACGAACATATCTAAATATGGAGCAAACACCTGGTTCATCAATCCCATAAACACTTCTTTGGAGCATTCGTGAGCCCAAACGGCATCACAAGCCACTCATAATGCCCATAGCGACAACTAAACGCAGTCTTAGGGATATCCGCCTCCCTAACCCTCAACCGATGGTATCCGGATCTCAAATCTATCTTGGAAAACCATCTCGCACCTCGAAACCGATCGAACAGGTTATCGATCCTCGGCAATGGATACCTGTTCTTCACGATCCACCTGGTTCAACTTCCGGTAGTCTATACACGGCCGAAGTGAACCATCCGCCTTCTTGGCGAACAACACTTGGAGCACCCCACGGTGAGCTACTCCGCTGATAAAGCCTCGCGCCAATAGGTCATCTATCTGTCTCTTGAGCTCTCTAAGCTCTGTCGGTGCCATCCTGTAGGCCGCTAACCTGATCGGTGTTGTCCCTGGCAACAACTCGATCGAAAACTCTACCTCCCTCACGGGTGGTAAACTGACCAAGTCCTCGGGAAACACATCCGGGAACTGATCTACAATGGGTGGCAAAACAGCCTTCCCCTCTCTCCTCCTGTCAACCAACATCAAGCCGGCTAACCGGTGGGTCACATCACCCCACCCATGCCTCAATGGTCCCAACCTTGCATGCCTCCTCGGTCCACTCACCCACAAAGACACCCCGCGTGCCCTCCTGGTGTGAGAAACGTCACACGCCGTCGAAAACAATCAATCTTGGCCTCCACGGAGACCAACCAGTCCATACCCAGGATAACATCAAAATCATCTAACTCCATGACATACAAATCACACAACAGGTTAACACCCCCAAGTGTTACCTGACAAGCACGACAGATACTCTCAAGTATCACAATTCCACCCAAAGGTGAAGCAACCATCAGAGACTGACTCACTGTCTCCTGGTCTAACTCCAAGCCAACCACCGTAGCATACGAAATAAAAGAATGGGTAGCACCAGGTATCAATCAAAACCCGAACAAATAGTATGAGAAATGATGATGGTACCTCTCACCACTGAAGGTCCTGCTCTGCCTCATCCACTGGTGGAACCTCTGCCTCTCTGCTGGTGAGGGCAAAAGTCCTCCCTCGTGGTCCACTGCCACTAGCCTGGCCCATTGGGGCCTTGCCCCGCTGATCAACATGACCCTGTGCCTCCCGTTGAGGCTGCTGCACCGCAGGTCGCGTCTGCGTGCTCTGTGCCGGCGGCACTGACCTCTGAGATGGAGCCCCACTCCTCTGTCCGTGATCTCTCGGACGAGGGCCTACACTGCTGGTTGAGCTAAGGGTAACACATTCCCTAGCTCCATGCCCCACTTTCCCGTATCGGAAGCAGGTCATCTTTTTCCTTGGGCAGTCTCTCGAGACATGCCCGGTCAAACCACAACTCCAACAGGTCCCTGGCCTCCTGCTGGATGAACTCTCACGGGGTCCCACCGCCTGGCTAGAAACCCTCTGCACCTGCCTCCTCTCAGGCTGAGCGGCACTGCTCTCCCCACTCTGCCTCTTCTTGCTCGGACCTGCCGAACCGCCCGGCCTCTGGGCTCTCGCCTGATCCTGACCTCGCTCAATAATGATCGCCTTGTCGACCGCCTCCCAGGTAGGCCGGTCAATCGCATCGGTTCCAGTTGTCTTTTCAAAGATGGCCTCAAGCCCTGAATGAAGTCCTGCGTCTTTCGGCCTTCCTTTTCCCAAGACTCCGAGCAAACCGCCCCAAATCTGTGAAGGCCTGCACATACTCCCCCCACACTCATGCTACCCCGCACAAGCTCATAATACTCTCTACGTCGAGCATACCGCAACGAGTGGGAAAATACTCCCCAAAGAAGCGCTCAACAAACTCTCTCCAGGCTCATCGATTGCCATGGACAGCTCTAGTGGATTCCCACCACTGCGTGGGATACCCAACAGATAGTGCGTCGCCACGCGCACCCGCTCCTCATCCTGGCACCCCAATCATCTCAAAGATGTCCTCTGTCCATCTAATCCAGGTCCTCGGCTACCTCAGGCCGTGAACCATCCTCAAAAGTCCTGGGTGCATGTTTCAAAACCGTGCGGCCCAATCCACTCCTCGTCGTGCCGGCTCTATCACGACCTCCTGCTGGTGCACATCCTGCACCACCCTCGCCTCTTGCTTCGCTGAGGCCGTGGTGGCCGCCGAGGCTGCCGTTGCCTCTTCAGCTCATCCACCTCTCTAGCCATATCCCTCATCGAGCCCTGCATACCCTGCATGGCCTCCTGCAATCGAATCAATACCTGAGCCAAATCAGGTCCCACAACGGGAGCCGACGATCTCTCGCTGCGGGCTCTGCTGCCCCTGGTGCCCCGACTCTATCGTGGGCTCCTCTGCCAGGGCCTTGGCCTCGGACAACTCTCCTCGGTGGTGCCATCACACCGGCCACAACAACAAACAACAAACGATCAATAGCACAAACAACCATCAAAGGCACAACCGACTTGTAGGTTCTCACCACACGACCCGTAGGTCCATACCATGCATATAGCATCGTGTCCCCCATCAGGGTACACCACATGACCCGTAGGTCCACAACCATGCATATAGCATCGTGTCACCCCATAGGGTACACCACATCCAATCCTGGCTCTCACGGCCACGTGCCATCCCGGCACCACATACGAGCACATCACACACAAAGACAATCTAGTGCCCTATATGCACACAATCATACCACTAGCAATGCACCCTATGTATGCTCCTAGGATGATCTAACCGACACCAACATAACCTAGAATACATGTAAAGACTGCGTTGATCGGGCGCCCTCCCTACGCTTTTCCAAGTCACATGGAATCAATTAACCACCCCTCACTAACCTAGGTCCACTAGACCATGCTCGATACCAACTTGTCACGCCCCCGAATTCCAGGGAACCCGGAACCGGGTACATGACTTCCCCTTGCCCGCACCCGAAAGGTCAAGGGGTTGGTGACTAGCACCAATAGAGACTATACCGCGGGTCTTTGTCTCAAATATGCAACCCTGTACGATCATACATCAAGGGTAATCCTGTACTTTCCCATATATCATCATGCACACATTAAGTCAAACAATCATCCGACATCACATCACAAACAGTATGCAAATACAATCGTCCACGGACCCATGTCCGGGATATAAACATAATACAATACACAATACAGAATACGAGTACGATCGCATCATACATCGAGTGGGCACGTCCTCTTGGAAGAAAGTCCTCCACTAGTCTCGGGATTCCACGTTACGTTTTAGCATTTCGCATCTGCGTTGGAGAGCTTAGAGAGAGAAAGAGAGAAGGAAGCTTGGAGGCCTTGGCGATTTGGGGCGTTTTGAGCTCGTTCAAGCATCAAGAATCATTCCAGGTAGGTGTTCCCTTGATTCTTCACCCTTTTCTTGCTGTTTTTTTTTGGATTAACATGTAAGAATTTGATGAAATCATGCAAATTCGTGTTGAACCCTAGAAATTGGGGAAAAACCAATTTTGGGTTGAATCTTGTATTTAAATGCGTTCGAGGGGTAAGACGTGATTTAAAACCTAATATATAGTATTAGGTATGAGTTTTATGAGATTCCAGGTTGAATCCAGACGAGAAACAAGTGAAAAACGATGATGAACGATGAATCGTCGTGAACCGGGTAGAGAAACGACCGATGAGATCGACTGAAATTGAAAATTTCGAATGTGCGATTTCGAAGGTTCGAAGGTAGGTTCGATGTAGTGTAATTTCGGGTGTCGAATGTGAAATTTTCGAGTGTCGTTTCAAGGTTCGAAGGTACTTCGAAGGGGAGTTTCAAGGCGGTTCATGGGTACTTCGAAGGTAGTTCGAGTGTAGGTTCGAGGGTCGAAGGCGGTTCGAAAAAGAGATTCGAAAATACTGATTCGAAATTTTCAATTTCCGTCGATCTCATCGGGTCGTTTCTCTACCCATTCACGACGATTCTTGTTCATCATCGTTTTTCACCTGTTTCTCGTCTGGATTCAACCCGGAATCTCATAAAACTCATACCTAATACTATATATTAGGTTTTAAATCACGTCTTACCCCTCGAACGCATTTAAATACAAGATTCAACCCAAAATTGGTTTTTCCCCAATTTCTAGGGTTCAACACGAATTTGCATGATTTCATCAAATTCTTACATGTTAATCCAAAAAAAACAGCAAGAAAAGGGTGAAGAATCAAGGGAACACCTACCTGGAATGATTCTTGATGCTTGAACGAGCTCAAAACGCCCCAAATCGCCAAGGCCTCCAAGCTTCCTTCTCTCTTTCTCTCTCTTAAGCTCTCCAACGCAGATGCGAAATGCTAAAACGTAACGTGGAAGCTCTCTTTCCCCTATTTATATTTTTGCCAGTCACTGACTTAGTCAACCATTGACCCAGTCAATAATTAACCTCCAAGGTCCCGAACTCCAAATTGAGTCAAACTACGATCAAAACGCTCGAAATGACGAGCACAATACTACACGATATTAGTACACTCAAATGACCGCTCAAACGCAAAGTCAACCAATAGACCCCGAAAAGTCAACAATCAGGTCAAACGGGCCCCGACTTGAATCGGGCCCAAGTACAGTCAAAATGCTCACATTGACGGCTACACTACCGTCTGATAGTTACATTCCCATAGAATGACTATCTCTCAAGACTACCCAAATACGAGTCTTTACAAAGATGGTCTTCCCAACCCTTGCTGTTAGGGATGATCGTCGATCGGTTTGGGTGGGTTACATCACTTTGCTAAACTGAATTTTTGGTTTTCGATCGGGTTGATAGGATTGCATAACGCACCCAAATCAGTTTATTCGGTTTTTTGTTTATTCGGCTTTTGGTCGGTTGGTATGTCGAGTTAAATTGGGTTAACAGTTTTTCTACTCAATCCTAGCATCACCAATTTCTCAACTTAAATTTACAACTTCAATACAAACTAGAATACGAAATCTCATATTTAATCTCAACAAACCAAATTAAATAAATTATCGTCATCAAAAACACCTTTAGATTAAACTTAGGAAGTCCGCAATAAATAAACTTTCACTTCTAATTCATAAAATCTTTATATTTCTTACCATGTCGAGAAAATTTCTCATCCAAAAGTGTTCGTCTGTCGGTTTAGGTAGGTTATACTATTTATCTAATCGGTTTATTTGGTTTTTGGTCGGGTTGAGAGGTTAGTCAACCCGCCCAAATAAACATCGGTTTATTCGGTTTATTCTGCTTTCACCCTACTTGCTACATGCCAAGATATCATCAAGAAAATGAGAACAAACTTCCGTAAGTAGGGTCACAGCAAGTCATTCAACAAACTCTAAAAGGTGGCAAGGGCATTTGTGAGCTCGAAAGGCATCACAACAAATTCATAGTGTCCATTGTGTGTTCGAAAGGCAATCTTGTGGATATCAATCTCTAGAACTCGTATTTAATGATATCCGGCATGGAGTTCGAGTTTGGAGAAATACCTAGAGCTATGTAATTTATCATGGAGTTCGTCGATGACAGAATTGGATATTTATCCTTGATTGTGATTTCATTAAGAGTGCGGTAGTCAATGCAGAACCGCCAATTGCCATTGGATTTCTTCACAAGTAATACTGGTAAAGAGAATAGACTTGTACTAGGGTGGATTAATCCTGAATCAAGAAACTCGTTCACCAGCTTCTTTATCTATGCTTTTTGGCAATACATGTAACTGTACGACCGGATACTCACAAGACCATGGTTTGATCTTAATGGAATGTGATGATCATGGGTTAAAATCGTTGGCAAGGTTTGAGGCACAACAAAAACATGCTCATAATCGGTGAGAACTTAGGCGAGATCAGCAGCGTATTCACCGCCCGGAGTGGTTTCAAAAGCTGGACTGATTCGGAAAAACAAAGTAGTGTGGCCAAAATAGAGCAACTCTTTTTCGCTTAAAGCAGTGATTGTTGTTCATTTAAGGCCTTGGATTAAATAGGGTTTTTCTCTTTGTTTGAAAGACATGTTGAGCTTATCTTAATTAGTTTTAATTGGCCCAAGGGTGGCCAACCACTAAATGCCTAAAACTGCTTGAGAGGCTGCTACGGGTAACACATAAAAATCAACCTAAATAAGGAAGTCTTGAATGGGAAGTGTAAGGCCAAGGCATCTCCATTGCAATCTATTTTATCACCATTAGCCACCATGACTTGCAGTTTTTGATCACGGGTGACAGGCAACCCAAACTTTTTGACTAAGGCTTAGTCAAGGAAGTTATGGGTGCTCCCACCATCGATGAGGATTGTCACCTCCTTGTTGTGTAATTTTCCTTCTACTTAGAATGTTTGAGGATGTGTCGCCCCAACTATTGTGTGGAAGGAGATTTCTAGAAGAGATTCTATGATATCAAGCTCGTCAAGAGGAGAGTCTATCGCACTGGTTGGGTTGAGTACGGTCGATTCCTCAATCATAAATAATTGGGGTTTGTGACAACAGTGACCAGGTGTAAACTTCTCATCACAGTTGTAGCAGGGCCCCTTTTCTCGTTGTTCACGTGCTTCTTGACTGGTAAGCCTCTAAAATGGTATGTTGTTGGTGGATTGCTGTCCCACCTTAGGTGTGGGTGGTGGTCGAAGGACTCTCTTGTGCGGTTCGGGGCAGATTGTGGGGTAGAGATCTCCACTTGGGAACGGAAGGAAACATACTTTTTTTTATATAGAATTTCACTCTTCAATTAGGCAGGCAGCCCCAATGGCATCCGCTAAGGAGCGGGGTTGTTTGAGTTTGACATCCAGCCATATTTCATCTCGTAGTCCCGCAAGAAAGTAGCCTACCAGGTAGCTCTCGTGTAATCCATCAACCCAATGTGAAAGCATCTCAAAGGTTTCTTGATAGGTAGTAACCGTTGAAGTTTACTTGAGGCAGGTAAAAGCTTCAGAGGAATCCTCATAGTCGGTAGGGCCGAAGCATAGCAACAAGGCCTTGGTTAATTCGTTCCGGTTCAAAGGCCATCTAAACTTAGTCAGCCACCAGAGCCACTACAAAGTTATTCCTTCAAGGTGAAATGAGGCTAGTTGGACCTACTGATCAAGATCCATATTGTTAAAATCAAAGTACTGTTCAGCCTTAAAAACTTAGCTAGTTGGGTATTCTCCATTGAATTTGAGAAATGAGAGCTTTAAATGCACTCAGGCTTGGTTGTCATACTTATTACGATTCCCATCAAGGTTAGTGTTGGTATCGGTAGTTAGTTGACTTTGGGAGGGTCCTACCTGGGCAAATGGGTTATCAACGGACAAGGGTGTTTTGTGATGCTCTTACGGACTGGAGTTTTGTCAAAATAGTTTAGAGGGTACCATGGATTTGATTGAAATTAGATTCATAGCGAGCTAGGATTTCACTTACTTCATTGTGAAACTTAGCATTACTCTTGGCTCGAGTGTCCATGAACCGGCTCGATACCAAATGATGCGTAATGTTAAGGACAAAAGAGGGAAAGAGAATATCAGGGATAAAAAGGGGATCTGAAGTTATTTTTTTCTCTACTTTATTCCATATCCCACTGGTTATTTATAAGCCCACTAAGTATTTGCAAAATATAAACAACAAAAAATAACGCAACGAGATACACAAAATTCAAGAAAAGTTACAAAACCCAATCCTCTTCCCCCGGTTGATGAAGTACTTATTTTTGAAAACAACTATAACTAAGTCCTCTTCTCTCGGCTGATGAAGTGTTTGATCTAGCTAGAGTCGACCCAATTCGATGGAGATAATGTGTCACAATGGCAAGGTTAGCTTTAGGATCATTAACAAAAAAAGAGTTTTGCTTATCTTTAAGACATTTGGCCTCTTCAATTCGCATATAGCTTATAGGGATGGCAATTTAACCCGTACCTGCCCTGACCCGCCCCGTACCCGCCCCGATGGGGCGGGTATTTTTTGAATTTAACAGGTAACGGGGCAGGTACGGGGCAACAATTTTTTGCCCCGCCGGGTAATGGGGCGGGGACGGGGCAAGCATGCCCCGCCCCGCATACCCGTCCATACCCGCCAAAAATTCCTGCCCTGCATCCCCACCTCGTTTACCCAATTAGCTTTCGCCCCGTTAGCTATCGGTCAGCCTGCATACACGTCCCGCAGGGAAGGTTCTGGGTTCGATTTCTCATCTTGACAAAATATTTTGCCAGGATTTTTCGCACAGGCGGCTAGCGGGCCGGGCGGGCGGGGTGCCTTGGACCGGCGAGCTAGGCTCGGGTGGGGTGGCGGGCTGGGCTGGACTGGGCTTTAACTGGAGTGAGATGGGGAATCCCCGCCCCGCCCCGTGCCTCGGCAGGGCGGGGATGGGGCGAAAAATTTAATACCCACCGGGACAAAGGCAGGTATGGGTAATTTTTTCCTTGGGACGGGGTGACCCAATACCCGCCCCTACCCACCCCATTGTCATCCCTAATAGCTTATTAGCTCTTACAAGTTCAAATCCTTCTTCTTGTGCTTAAACACGTTCTGTAGTCACTCTAGGATGGCTAGGATGGTGGGGATTTTTCCAATAGGACATTTACGTGTAGAGTTTTACACATTTTCATTCCATCATTGAGCACATCAATAGTAAGATTCTCATATGCATGCACTTGGTCCATGATTGGTAGGTCATCAACCATCTAGACTTGCAATTATTTTCCCATGACATACTTCCTTTTTTCCTATATCATCAGCCCCATATTTCTTTTACGGCATACTTCAAATATCTTTGGCAGATTTGCGAGTGATGAATAAATCAAAAAAAAAGTTACTCATGTTGTTTAAAAGATGTCCTCTCAGTCTTATTGTCTTTTTCATATTTTTTTATTAGACTCCTCTTTCACTCTCTTGGTCTCAGCAGTGGGTGAAGTAGAGATTGGTGAAATCGGGGGGTTAAAAGCGGTTGCACATTTCAACAATAGGTGAATCCGAAAACAGCACATAATCAACTTCGAGTTGTTCAATTAAAATTAACTTTTGGAACCAAAGCTTCATCTAATGATTCTAGTTTAGACAGGTAAGGCAGGGCTTTACTGGGCCATGGAGATAAATCACTTTTAAATTTATAGAAAATAAACAGTACTTCATTCGTATTCTTGCATATTTTCTATCATCCATAATCAAAATATGAATTCCAAACTTTCTCTTAACGGCCCATAGCTCCGCCCGAATTGCATTCCCTAACCCCATTCCTTCCGCAAAAACCAGCCACCCAGTTGCCATGATGGTCACACACAAGACTGCTCCCGCCTGCGAGGCCAAGCCGGGTATTCAATTTTCACACACCCATTTGTATCAAGCTTTGTAGGTGCCCTCATTGGGAGCTTCCCACTACACAAAACGTTTTCAGCACACCCAGCCTCCTCTGTTTGGGGTAAAGAAGACTCCATCCCAACAGCTAAATAATTCCCAATTACCCTCCTGGGGGACAAATGTACTACTAATCATCTTGGTGTTTTGGTAATGCTAATACTATCCTCAATAATCCTGGTCCTCAATTAGCATATATGGCTGGAACTTAAACACAGCACTGGGCACAGACAAGCGAGTATAAGTAAAAGGCGATGCAATCATCACCTTGTCAATCCCAAGTAACCATGTCACTTCGTTTCTAGTGAAATGTTTTCTAGCAATTTGGGTGTTTATTTATTTAGGAAAATGTGTTCTTTTAAAACTGTTTCGATATAATGATATTTGTTACAGCATTCTAAAAAAACAATCAACAGAAAATTCTTACACGCTTGTCCCTTCCCTCTCTCTTATGCACTAACACACCGTATGCGAGAAAATACATTGCCCTCGGAAATTGTTTTAACAAACGTAGCACCACAGTTAGGCCACTCAACTTTAGTAAACATGTTTACTGACACGAAAAAAAAACAGGAAATGCAACATCATGAGTAATGAACGAAAGAACAGCAATCAACGACAATAATTTTATTCTAAAGAGGGGGTGGCGGAGAAGGAATTAATCAATTGTATCATCAACATGTGCAGGTATAGGTTGCAAGCCATGATATAAATTTACAATGGAGGCGGACATGCACCTTACTCATCAGTCAGCACCACTAACTACGTTATTTGAACCATTAACGAGGCAGGAAGATGACTACAATGATCTATCCATCAAAAAAAATTGAAAAGACAGTTCACCAATTCAAAGATCCTAAAACAGGCACTCAAGACAGTTCTGCAGGAACCCAACAGGAGCTAGCATTAAAAATTCGCCCCCTCCATCCGAGGAGCAACCAATGGCCATCTTGATCAACCACAAAATCTTTGTGGTATCCAGCTTTCACCATAGACTTCACCTTCTTCACAAGCTCCTTGCTCAATGGGATTTGCCTGAACCCAGCCTTTGAATTCCGGACCTGCCACTGCTTGTAAGTCTCTGGCCTCTCGATCCTTTCTGAACCCTCACATGCTATGACGTTCATGGCATCCCATCCATAAAATTCTCTCTCAAACATCAACCTGTCCGGATTTTCGCGTGGTATAGTAGCATCAAACATATCATATAACGCCGCAAAGTGGAAACATGCCTCCCGGAACCGAGTGACAAAGAAGGGGGCACTGTAGGATCCATTAACAACAGAATGGACAAAAATATCAGGATTTATCTCCCGAACAAAGTTTAAAACAGCAGCCCTGGGACACTTCACCACAACTGACTCATCAAGAAGATTTTTAAACCTGTTTAGGCAATTCACAACAACTGTCTCACCTTTCCTAATGCTGAGGTCTTCAACTCGAATGGATTCCCATTTCTGTGCTATAGCGTTAAACTCAAATGGCACTTTAAAACGCTCACAATACATTGCAAGACGACGGCCTGTCTCCTTAACCTTTTCTTCTGGTCGGAAACCAGGTTGAGGAAGCTCTATACCAGTAATACGAAGCTTGGGAGGCCCACCAGCTCTGTCAGCAAGACGTTGGATAAGAATAGGCCATTGGAAACCATACAGGATACCGAAATCTACAATATGCAGTGTTTTTGCTTTCTCGCTCAGACTCAAAATGTGGTGGTTCGCAAAAAACATGGCGAACCTTATGAATGGGCAGGTGGAAAGAAAAAGCTGATAAGCTTTTAACACATCAACAGCCGATTTCTTCTTAACCCAAAAACTATAAAATTTTGGCCCCGTGCCATCCACGCGAGCCATGAGAGCGTTGGCACAGTAATGGGCAAACCTCTGATATCCATCTCCAAAAGGAGAAGAGTGCTGCCTAATCTGCCTCAACAGATCCTCCGCAGTCCTGCGATCACCAGAAGATATAGCTCGTGCACAGACGAGAAGAAGATTCTTCAAATCCACCCCACTACTACTCACCTGTTCCTGGATGTTTGCACCAGTAAACCCAACATGAAACTTGAAAGGTAGCAGATCCTGCCCCAAAAACCCGGTTGTTCCGGTCTGTGACTGCATGGTACTGATGGTAGCATTGCCCTCATCCGAATTCTTGTGGCCAGGACAAAGCAAAACCCTATCAAACATCTCAGATAAGCCGTCCTCTTCCACACAAACCGCCAATTGTTTGCCGCTCCTCTCCTCTAAACCCACCTCATCCTCCCTGGTGCGATTCTTCCCAGTCCCTCCTCTTCTAGCACTGGTCCAATACTCCTCACTGTTCAAACCCTCGGGATGGCAGCCCCCATACCCTGGAGGAACTTCATGTTTCTCAGAACCAATAAAGAAACCATTTACACAAGGAACCAATCTGCTACTTCTAGCTTGTTCTAACCCTGGTCTAGAACTAGAAAAGGACTCCCACTCGCCAGGAGTGGGACTCGAACAACCAAGTTCACTCACATAACATGGCAATTGCGATTGTTGAGACACGATAGGCATTTGCGGTGCAGCTCCAGCAGCAACGACATATTCACGACCACAATTATAAGAAAGCACAGAGGGCACTTGGAATTGCGACAAATATGGATCGAAACCTACCTTCTCATGTTCACCAATCTGCCCCGGAGCAGATTCCAACGAACATGACCCAGAATTGGCACTGCTTCTATAATTATCATTCCTCGAAGAACCGTTGTGGGTCTGGCCGGAACCGAGATGATAGGAGGAGGAGGGCTGGGCGCCGTCTTCGCCGGAGAGGACATCGTAAAACGATTTCTCGGCAGCTTGCAGGGCCAACGGATCGTGGAACATACACTCCTTCTCTCCCATCTCCTCCTCCATGAGCATGTGACCGATGTACCTGTAAACAGTCTCGTCGAAGTTATCGCCGTCGTTGTCTGGAAAGCCAGCCTCCGGCGTCGTCGAAATCGACGGCGGCGGATCCGGGCTGACCTCACCATGGTCGTCCAACGGGGGCGTCGCGAATGGAGGCAGGTCCATGAAGCTGCTGTGATCGCGATCGAGATCGAGACCGAGGGGGCCGTCCCTCAAGCTATGCCCGCTGCTGAAATGCGAGAGTTGATGAGGACTGAGGAACACGACAGTTTCATCGTTCGATCCGAAAGCCCTAAAGCTGTTGCGATAAGCATCGAAACGCGAATCCATCGTCTACGTCCCAGAAATTCAGGCACCGATCGCTGTCGGTCCGACAAGCCTAAAGCAAGACCTACGCGTTTGTAAAATCCAAAGGGAAACAAAAGGGGAACGCCCGACTCACTCACTTTCTCTGTTTCTTATCATTATTATTATTATTATTAAATATCTTCGCCTTCTGCTCTCTTTTTTTTTTTCTTGTAAAAAAGCTTTTATTTTATTAATATTAAGAAAATTACTTTTTCTTTATTTATTTATTTTTATTGGGATTTTTTTTCGTATGATAGCTGTTTATAAAAGGATATTTTTATTTTAAATAAATATTATTTTTAAAAATAAAAAAATAAAAAACACTCCAACTATGCTATAATCGCTTTGAGTAGCATTCACTTTTTATGTAGGAACATATTAGGGGTCCTCTGCTATGCGATCATTTTGTTTTGTGTTTTGAGTTTCTGGTTTTTATTTTATATTTTATCATATTCCGAGGCGAACAAGGCGCATAGTAGCATCACTCGCGAGTTCAGCCTGTGCCGAGAACAATGAACAACGCCACGCGTGTGATTGACATGACCTTGCCTGGTCAACCCAAAAAGCAAAATCAACTCCCAACCGTGTCTTGGTCTCTTCCCGGTAGGAGGAGCCCTCTCGCTTGTCCTGGTCAATGGTCATCATGTGGTCCACTCCACCCTGCTTGCGTCTACCAGTCGTATAGATTCGCATATCAGTGATCGGTTTCGTTCAATGTTCCATACAATTTATTCGTAAGTTTTGTTTGTTTTGTGAAAATGGGTCATCAAAAATTTATTTATTTATTTTTGGGTGTACAGTAGAGTAATGATATTGTAATTTGACCAATGCTATATGCACATGCACGTTGTGCAGCAAAATTAAAAGTAAGAAAAAAGCTAAAAGTCAATTCATTTTAATTTTTAAATATGAAAAAAAAAAGTAATTTATCTGCATAATGTATCAGTAATTTTTATTTTTATGTAAAATAAAATTTTTATCTTAAATTTAAATGTGTTTTTTTTGAAACAATTGATTCTACTCAGAAAATAAATGTGAAAAGAATAATAATAATGTTATATATACTGTAGAATAGGCTATCTGAAACAAAAAAAAAAAATTGTCAGGATAAATTTTTTTAGAGGTTGATAGGCGCGCGCGTCAAATGTCTATAGATTAATAATTTGTAATTTTCTAACAAAGTGTAAGGTTCAATCTCACAAAAAACAAGTAATTTACACAATTAAGATTTATCTACTATGGTAAATAAAAACATAAGTAAGAAAAAGATATGATAAAATAAATTAAATTAAATAACCTATCATTGATTAATCTAAACTAATATATTTGTGTTTGTTATCATCCATTTTTCGTGCTCATAAGCTTGGACCCTAGAGTCATCATCGTTATGGGCTCAAACTTATTTTATAATGATAAAAAAAAAATTAAGTTGTTTAGAGTGGCTATCAAACAAATGAGGTATGAATAGATAACCTAAAGTATGGTTTGTATCTGAAGTTAGATTCAACAGTAATGTATATGGAAAATTTAACACTCTCATGACACCCAAAATCGGTACATATCCCAGGAGAAAAGAGTTTCCGCATGTTTTAGTTAGTTAAAAAATTCTATTACATATTTAACCAATGAATTATATTGATGAACAATTTTTTCCCCAAAGGTGTAAATAAAGTTATCACTTCTCTTAATTGGTTTTTACACTTGATTTAATTAATTTATTTATTTTGTTTTCTTGAAAACCTTTAGGATCTAAGTTTCTTGTAACAAAGTTTTGAAAAAGTTTTAAATAAAGAAAAGTAATTGTCACAATTATTTGTATTTTGATATAAGAAATTAGAAATAAATGTTGATTATCCAACTCATGGTTCATTGGATGGTTTAAAAACTATATTGTTGTGTTTTAATTTCTTTTTGCTTTTGTTTTTTAGTTTTTTTTTTGTTTTAGGGTTTTTAGTTTTTTTTAAGGTTTCAACATTTTTGAGAAGGTTTCCATTTTTTATGTTTTAAAGCTTTTCAAATTTTATTTATTTATAATTATTTTGCTTTTTCAAAGTTTAAAAACTTTATAAGTTGTTTTTGAAGTTTTTATTTTATTTTCTATGGTTTGTCAAGAAATAGTTAAAAGGTTTTAAGTTTTTAAAGGTTTTTTAGTTTTTTAAGTTTTAGGTTTTTTATTATTTTTAATTTGATTTTAAGTTTTCATTTTGTTTTTGAAAAAGAGTTTTTGTTTTTTTTATTAAAGAGTTTTAACAATGTTTGTTTTAATTGGGTTTTTTTGAGTCTTTTTTATAGTTTTAAAATGTAAACGTAAAGTTTTGAAAAGGGGGATTAAAAAGATAAAAAGATTCTTTAAAAAAAATTAAAATAGAGTTTGACAAAATACTTTCACATTTTAGTTTACTATCAAATTTAAACAATCCCAAATTTAAAGTCTATTTTATTTAAACAATTACACACTAAAGGTTGCTAAATTAAAAGTATACAATTTTATTTTAAACTGTAATTTACCAATAACAATTTTATTCCTATGCATACATTTTTGAAGTTGGGAGAAGGGTACTTACTTGGTAAAATTAGAAATGGAAAATAAATAAAAAAATATTAGTGGAAGAAGTTTCTTTTTTGTTGTTTCTGCTTTAGACTATCTTTTGCTATTGTTGTTCCTACTCTTCTTGTTGTTTCTACTATATTATACTACATCTATTTAACCTCACTAGTTGTAAAGAACTTTCGATTGAGTTGGACAAATATGATATAAAAATAGAAAATGAATAGTAAATCTCCATATTTGTGGATTTACTATTTATTCTCAAATTCTTTTTTATATTTTTTAATATATATTATTATACTTGTAAACTCTAAATTGATTGTAATAAATGAAAGTAATTTTTTTTTAAAATAAATTAAAAAATAAATATAGATAAAAATAAAAAATGAGATATTTAATGTTTTTAATAAAGATGCCAAATTAGATGTGAGTGTATTGATTAAAGAAATAATATTTTGATTGATTGTTCCTAAAATAAAATATTTTTTGTTCAATTAAATGTGTGTGAGAGAGATCCGTCTCTAGAGATGGCAATTTGACCGTGCACCTGCCCAATAGAATGGGGTTTTTTTTAATTTAACGGGACACGGGGGGGGGGGGGCTTGCCCCGTATCCCCCCCCCCCCCATATATATATTATTTGCATAAGCATTAATAATAAAATCAAGTTTGTTTGATGTTTGACAGCTACAAAGATAAAGGTGAGATTTTAAGTTCAAAACTTCACACTTACACAATATTTTGCAATAATTTTTGGGGTGGGCCAGCTGGGCTCTTGGGCGGGCGGATGGCTGGGCTTGGGCAGGCGTGGCGGGCTGTGCTTGGGCGGGCCTGGCATGATGGGCTAGCCTGTGACAAAGCGGGAGGCCATTGCCATCTCCGTCTCTGCGCTGGGCACATCTCATTGGCCTTCACACTTTGATTCATTTTTGACCATCATCGGTCAAGTTTTACGTATTTATTATTATTTTGTCACTGTTATTTGTTCTAATGAAATAATTTTTAAATTGGATCGTGTTGGTATCATAATTGCCCCTAGTGGTGCGATTGGAAGTGGCTTGGAACAAGGAAATTAAACATTTTCCCCACGGAAATTTTGTGTTACCTGTGTTTATTTTCCATAGCTGGGTAAACTTTTGTACGTTATATACTGCTACGATAAGTTATTTCGACTGATTTTTGATTTGTCGAATTCTACAATACTCCAACAGGCAACAGGGTTATTATGATCGATTGTCTACGATTTATCATGCTTCAACTAACTCTTAATTTGCTCACATGCATATCCCGAATCTCATTAGGCTCTCTTTTGCTTCTGTTTTATTTATTTATTTGGTCCTGCTTCTGCAGCCAAATATAATCTTGATGTCTCATCAATCTCCCTAAAATAAGCTCCAACTTCAAGCGTCCAACGAATACGTAAAAAGAAGGGCAAAAGAAAGAAGGAAAAAAATAAAAGCACTTCAAACATAGATCAATGTTGGGATGGCTGTGCAGGAGGAGCCCAACAGCAAATTGCATAGAGAGTTCGGCCTTTCCAGCCCTGCAGCAACCAATGTCCATCTTCAACGATCATGAAATCTGGGTGGTACCCAGTATCCAACTCCGCCCTCAACTGCTCTACTAATTCCCTATCCAAGGGGACGGGCTGCAACCCAGCCCTCACACTGCTAAAGTGCCACCGCTCGTACCTCTCGGCCCTTTCCACCCTCTCCGATCCCTCGCAGGCTATGATGTTCATCATTTCCATACCGAAGCACCTCTCTACCACCAGCCTCTCCTTGCTGTCCCGAGCCAACGTGGTGTCCAGTATGTCGAACAGCGTCCAATAGTTGAACTGCGCGTCCCTGAACCTCGTCTTAAACGAGGCCGCGTTGTAAGAGGCTTGAACGAGGAAGTGCACGAAGATATCGGGATTTATGTCCCGGATCAAACTCAACACCATGCTCCTGGTGCTGTTCCCACCTTCCTCCTCGTCCGCAATCCTCTCAAACTGGAGCATGCAGGTGACGGCAACTGTCTCGCCTTCCACAATCTTGAGATCCGCGATCCCGATTGTTTCCCACCGTCGTTCTATCCCGTTGTACTCGAATGGCACGTTGAAGCGCTCCGAGTACTTGGACAAACGCCGCCCAGCCTTGAGGGTGTAGTCCGTGGGGCAGAAGCCCCGCCGCTGGGGTTGGTCGATCCCAGTGATGCGAAGCTTGGGAGGCCGTTGGGCCATGGTTGAGAGCCTCCTGATAAAATGTGCCCATTGAAACCCATGGGAGATGCCGAAGTCAATGATGTGCAGTGTGGTGGCTTTCTCTGCCAATTTCGAAAGGTTAGCTTCCAGGAAATGAGAACCCATCGATCTGAATGGACAGACGGAGGTGAAAGGCCAGTTGGCTCTCATCAATTCGACAGGCGACGACCACAACATGGAGTCCATGGAAGTGTAGGATTGGAATCCAGTCCCGGCCAAGCGCGCCTCGAGGGCGTTGGCCAAGTAATGCGCATGCCGCTGCGATCCGTCGCCCAATGGGGAGGATTGTTTCCTCATCTGCTGCAACAACTCAATTGCCAGCTCCCGATTGTCCCTAGCAATGGCACTTGCACAATCCGCAGGCATATGCCCCAAATCCACTGCCTGCTTGTTCTTGTGTTTTCGTTTCCTGCTGCACCCACAACAATTTCTGTCATCAGCTCTTGATATGGGGATCTTCTGCAAAACTTCATTGTTTGGGTTGTCGAGGTAAAGCATATCAAACACCTCCGACAGCTCCGCCTCTTTGTCATCACAGCTTGCCAATACCTTCTTACGGCTCCTGCCTTCTGTCTCTCCTCCATTGAAATACACATGACCATGTTTCGTGCCTCCTTCGACGCTGTTTCCCCCCTCAGTGTGCCCGAGACCGCCTGTCTCTCCTGCAAAGCTACTCAAGCGAGGAAGGAATCTATTGGCCTCTTCCTCGCCTCTTCTGAATTGCTGCAAGGCGCACTCGCTATCACTGCTAGGTACAGTGTTCACAACGGCACCAGCCCCATCACAACACCGACCTGCAAGTCTCAGATGAGGTTCAATCCAACCGCTGCCATCAGACTCAGGAACAAAAGGATCGGGATGGATCTGGGCGCAAAGCTGGCGGTGGCCGTGTTGGAACTGGATGGGGGAGGAAGAATGTTTCAGGGCATCGTAGAATGATGTCTCCATAGCATGGAGAGCCATAGAATTGTTGATTAACGCGGGGGACATCTCTTCGGTGTCCTCTTCTGCGAGAATCTGCTCTATGCTCTTCAGAACGTCATCACAGTTGCTTCTTTTTTCTGGCCTCACATCCAAATTAGGCAAAGACGAATGGCCTGAGGATGACAGTGTCATGATTGAACGGCAACGGGGGTGGTTGCTTAGGATTTGAGATCTACAATCACAGCCCAAGTTCTATAAGCTAGAATTATAGCACTATCTATCCACTTTGATGAGCTAGGACAACTAATTAGGAGGGTAAGATTTATTCTTCCTTTTATTTTATTTTATTCTCTATTCCACTTATTTCTTTTATGGGCTGAGTAAAAAAGTAAAAGAGCACCTTTTCATTCTAGAACCACAGCGCTAACTTTTCCACTTCGATGAGTTTTTTTTCCCCTCCTTCAACGCGTTTTCTGTCGGTATTGTGTTTATTTACAATCTATTCAGGATTTTCTGTATCCCGCCACATTTTTTTTAATCCTCTGGAACAAATAAAAGTAATGTAAGTTTTTTATAACACAATTGGATTCAATGCGGCATTTAAATCGTAAATAATATTTTAAAAGAATTTATATGTTTTTATATGTCAATCATTAACAAGAAAAATTATGACTGCTTTCAATCCGATAAAATTATCTGACTATAAATATTTATTTTTTATCAATCGGTGGTATCACGCTCATCAATCAGGCCAAAGAGGAAAAATGACATTTTTTTCTATAATCCAAATAATTATATTTTATATTTTTTTTAAAGGTTATATAAAAATGTTGGACTAAAATTATTTGAATAAGAAATAAAATCTTTATTTGTGCAAATTAAGTGAGGGGCGAGAAAGCAAGTATAAAATAAATTAAAATTACATGTAGTTGCTTGACCAGGGCCTCAATTTTTTAAAATTATAAACAACTTTATACTACGTTTTCAAAGGGAGCAATGCTACACCTTCCATCAATATATACTAGAATATCAAAATGGAAGTGCACTGTTTCCTACAATTGTGATCCCATTTGGTATTTTTGGTATATTTTGGTAGAATATATCTTTATTGTTTTAAAAGGGCGTCATTGACTATTGGATGTCATAGAGGAAGTGTTTGAACTTGTAAGGAGTTAAACTTTGCAAGCAAGGAACTAGTATGTTAAGGTTTGGGGTAGGGGCTGTATATGAATCAAAAGTTCACGAACAAACTCGGCGTTCGACTCGTTAAAAGATTATTTATGTTTGTTCGTTTAACAAAGGTGATATTGGCGAATAATCTTTTTTTGTTCGTAAATATAAATGAACGAATACGAATAAGGCTGTGTTCGGCTCGTTTATATTCGTGAACATGTGTTCACGAATAATGCTTGAGAACATTAATAATTAATTCATGAATAGATATTCACGAATAGTATTTCACGAACAATATTTAAGAACATTAATAATTAATTCATGAACAGATATTCACGAATAATATTTCACGAATAAATATTAATAAACAATTGAACAAATGAACATACAATTGAGTAAACGAACAAACAAACAAATATATTTATTTATAAAATTTGAATCATTAGTATTTTAGTTCACAAACAGTCGAACAAATGTACAACTTCTTGAGTTTGCAAACAAGGAAACGAACTAATTTGTTTATAAATTTTAGATAATTAGGTATTTTAGTTCATGAACAATTAAATGAGTAAACATTTTAAGTTTGTGAACAAAGTAAAAATGTAATGTTCGTGAACAAGTATGTTAGTGTATTCATGAACACTGTTCGTGAACGAGTGTTCGCAAGCTGTTCGTGAACATTAACGAACCGTTCGCGAATACTAACAAACGAACATGAATATGATGATTTAGTGTTCGTGTTCGGCTCGATTCGTTAAGAAATAATATCAAACCAAGCTTGAACACCTTATCGTCTGGCTCGGCTCAATTTAGTTCGTTTACAGCCCTAATTTGAGGCATGCACCTATACGGGGAAGTGGATTCATGCAAACTTATAGGGTGTGCATATGGGAGAGCATGCAAAGGACATGCTAGCAAGATTTGGAGAGACTGTTGATAGTTGTCTTCTTGATTTGATTCATGCTTATGTACAAGGGAAGCTATATTTTTTGGAGCTCACCCCACGTAAAAAAAAAAGGCAAATTACAATATTTATTTGTATTTATTTTATTTTATTTTATTAATTTATTTTATACAGTGAGTAAAAATAAAGCATTGCATTTTCATTTCTTCAAAAGAAGGAAAAAATATTTAGTACCATTCTTTATTTTTTATGCATTTTCTATTTGTATTTGAGTTTACTTAGGATTTTCAACATTCCTTCAATCAAGAGGCAGAGAGCCAGATAAGGTTAGCATTGTCATCACCGGTTTTCGTCCGGGCCGCAACCGAATGATGAGATTGTACAGAGTCGCTATCAACTGTTTTTGGGGATGCAGTTGGTTACCTAAAATGTGGGTGGTCTACATTACCAAAGATAAGGGTTCGGGGGTTGGTTACGTGTAGGGAAGGATTAACACCATTACAGCGCCCTTTCGGTACTTATAGGAGGAGGAGGTTTCTATTTGTTTTTCACTGTTTTGACTGAGTGAAGATACTATTGTTTTCCTAGAGTCTAAGTTTTTTTATTTGGTTAAGTTGTTTATCAAAGTTATGGTTAAAATTAATTTATCCTAAATTTTTAAAAGCAAATCCTAAAAGTTTTGTTTTGCTTTTTTTGTTTTTGTTTTTGTTTTGTTTGTTTGTTTGTGTTTTTTTCCTTATTTATTATTATTTTTTATTTATTGGGAAACGTTTTTTGTTTGTTTTGTTTTATTCCTTTATTTTTTTTGTTTTTTTTGAAGTAGCTAAAACTAAGAATTAACACATATTTTTTTTCGAAAACGTGCTCTCACTTTTTTTTTGTTTTTTGTTTTTTTGAAAGGATAAAATTATGAACTAACAATGGTTAAATAATACATATCAAATTATGTGTGTGATTGTGACATGCACAAATGAAACAACAACTCACTCTTTTTTCCCTTTCTTTTCTTCTTTTTTTCTTTTTCTCCCTTTTTACTATTAGCTATTACGTATTACAAATAGAATGGAGAAAACAACAACTAAATAATGAAAATAATAAATGAAACAGCCCAACGAAAATCATAACACAAGTGGTAAGAATATGTGAAGATAATAATATAGATATATAATAATAATGACCGACTTTTCTTGAGCTTAGACGATCTTGTAATTCTTCTTGACTTTGGTGGCGACAACGGTGGCTGGAACTCCAAAATACGAACGTTGGCATTGGACGAATCGCAAATACGTCTTTGAGGAGGAGACTTCAAAGGCTGGTCGGTTGTAGGTTGGGCGCCATGGACTGGACTCGGAAGTGGACCTATTCCTCTCTAGTTGTCGCTCTTTTTTTTTTTTTTTTTGTTTTATTATTGGAAATATAAGGAAAAGAAACGAAAACGAAACCGGGGGGATGAAAAGGGAGTTTCGAAATTTCTGGGTTGGAGATGGGAAAGAGTGTATGTATGAGTATTGGAAAAGTGAGAAGACAAGTAGGGAGAAAAGGAGAGAAAACAAGAGAGAGGAATCGGTAGTGTGTGTTTTTGTTCTTTTTTAAGTTTTATTAGCACATGTGACCGACAGGGCATTGAAAAACGGCTCGTCGGATGGCTAGCTCATAACAAAAGTGTCCCATGAGAAATTAACGAGAAAAGGTCACATGAGCAATTAGCGAGAGAACCAGCGAGAGAGGCCAGACAATGAAAGTCGAGGTCAAAGGGTCAAAGTGTCGGTAGGGTCGAAGTTTCCGTGGGTCGAAGGTAAATGGTCAACGGGTCGAAGGTCAACATTCAACTGGTCGAAGGTAATCTTAGGGTCGAACGTCAACCCTCGAAGGTCAAGAGTCGAAGTGTCGGCGGTCGAGTGTCGACGAGTCGAAGGTCTATCCTCAAAGGTCAATCCTCGAAGACTCGGAGGCTACGAGTCTAGTTTTTTTTTTTTAACTTTTAATTACCCTTTTACCCCCACCTAAAATGCCAAAATGAGATATGTTGCGGGAATAATTTGGGAAGACCCGTATTCGCCTAAATCGATGTTTTGGAGAATTTCACGCAAGTACATTTTTGGGCGATTTGACCAGGGGTGTTGACCGTCTTTTGATAGGTTTGAATTTTCCTAACGAAACTTGTTTTGGCCATAACTTCTTCATTTTAAGTTGGAATTGAGCACGGTCAAGTGCGTTAGTCTTCATATTTTATCCTCTATCACCTGGTGTTGGTCTTGGGGCACTTGAGACCTGTAGTAGAGGCTACCAATTTTGGGCTTCCCGGTGCATGTCAATGTATCCATCTTGTGCAAACCGAGGTTAACATTAACTCCAAACCATTTCTTGGTAGTGGGGAATCTTTATGGACATGTTCTACAAGGTATATGGCATGGGCAGAAAGGTAAATATAAAATGGGGTTAGTATGTCCAGCCCGGACAAAATGGGGTCTAACAAACATGCCATCCAATTTTTTTCATTAAAATTTAAAATATTATTCATATAATATTAATCAAGTTAAAAATAATAACAATTAAAAAGATATGTAGTATTACATCAAAAAATATAAAATAGTTATTCTTAATTTATTAGAATGTATTTTTCAAAGAAAATAAAAGTCAATATTATTGTAGTTGACTTATCGATAATAATTTACAAGTAAAATATAAATTATGTTTATTTTGTACACTACGAAATTAATACATATTATCCAAATTTTAAACATAATAATTTTGATACTCATAATTTAAAAAGATAAAAAATTAATAGTTAATTATCAAATATTTATATATGCATAAAATATTTAGTAATAGATAAAAAAAAGACTCAACAAGTCGACTACTTAAATGTGGAGAATCTAGGATAGGGTAGAGACTGCAATAAAAAACACCCAATCCAACTCACAAGAATAAATACAAAAGCTTCACATTTAAGCAAAAAATAAGTAAAATAATAAAATAATTAAATTATAGTGAAAAATTAATATTCAATCACATAATTAAATAATTTCAATCACATAATAAAATTTCAAGTTAACACAAAAAATTAATATTCAAATTTGAGTAATTAAATTAACGGTAAAAACTTGTCAAAATTAATATTAATTCTACAAAAGTAATTAAAAATCTTAAATAATTAAAATAGAAAAAAAATATTATAAAAATATATTAATGCAATAGAATATTAAATTAAACGCATTTTTTAAGTCAAATTCTACCATTATCACCAACTCGTTTGATTCATTGATTTCACTGATTTGGGTTTGCAAATCTAGGCATTCATAGTATCAAGATCCATTTGAAGCAACATAAAAGTAATGGTGATTAGAAATGTAGAAGGTAGAATGTTGATTTGTAGATTGGTGAAGAAGATAAAGAAGGCTACTAACCAAACGAACGAAGGAGAGAATAGGAGATGGGAGGTGTAGGCATGGCAACGGGTCGGGTTGGGCCCGGTACTACCCAACCCGAAATTTCATAGCCCACCCCGAACCCGACTCGACCCGCCGGTTTGGACACTTTGGGTCGGGATAGAATTTTTTAGCTTAATTTTGTTTAAAAATACCAGGTTCGGGCGGGTCGGGCAAAACCCGAGCCCGACCCTTGATAGCATGTCGGGGCAAGGCAAATCGGGTTAGGGCGGCCTGGGGCGAGGTGGGTCGGGCCGGTGCAAAATTGCCAACCCTAGGGAGGTGAGAGAGAGTGGCGAAGAGAGAGTGCACACGAGAGAACATAGAAGAGAGAGAGAATGAGAGATGGGAGATGGGAGATGGGAGAAGAGAAAAAGCGATAGATGGAAGAAAAGGCCTAAAAATAATAAAATAATATGTAAAAAATGAATAATATTTTTTTGTAACAATTTCAAATGTAAAGAGCTATATGAAGAGTCTCGTTGAAGTATAGATTCGAGTTTTGCTCTCTACTTATACATAATAGAGAGTCGGTTGGAGTTTTTCTTACCGGATGAATCATGTACCTTTTATCATATATTTCTTTTATTATTTTGTATCCTACTATTTTAAATAGTAAGGAAAAGACACAAAAGTAGTTTTTGAAGGCCCCTATGAGTATGAGTAAGATAATGGGTGGGGCTATCCCATACGCCACACTAAAACTCTATGAAACTTTAATAATAAATAATAATATTCGCATTAACTTCATACTCTTTATTTTTATTCAGGGGGTGAATAACATACTATTTGATATATTTTATTTATCCATCGACATCTTATTCTCTATATTTATCTCCATTCTTTTAAATTATATTTTTTATTTTTTATCTCTCACATTTATTATAAGCAATCAAAAGTATATATAAAAAAATATATTAAAAAATTATTTGAAAGATAAATAGTGATTTTCTAAATATAGAGATTCCTTTTGCAATCTCTATTTCTAAACTCTATTTTTGAGAACTTGATGCAGACTTTTTTATTACCAAAACTTTAAAACTATCTCTAAATTATAGAAAAAAAATATCATTATAGACTTGATGTAGTTGTTATATTGGTTACCCATTTAAAATATGCATTACCTCAAAATTTTAGGTAAGGTTTGTAGGTCCCAAAGTGAGTCTAGAGGAGGGTTGGGGTGAATAGACGTTTTTTTTATTGAAGCTAATAATAATTGAAGGATGTATACAAAGAGTGACTATGATTTGATATTGATTGAGAAGAGGACAAGAGAGTATATGAGTGATAATGGATAAATAAACAAATCTGAGATGAGTTAATGATCATGACGTGAAATACCTTGGACTATAAATGAATATTCCAACGAGAGATGATATATAGTTACAAAGACAAGTTGAGAATATTTTATGTTAATTGTGGATGATCAACGTAGAGATTAACAAGATGAATCTGCTAGATCTTTGAACAAGATGGTTAAGTAACTCTTTACAACTTGACCTTGTTCTTAGTTCTTTGCATGCATAGCACTCTAGGAAATATTCTTAGTCTCTCTCTCTTACGTTGGAACTCTTCAACTTATTCTGCACTTCTTATTTTATTTTGCGTGTTAGAATTCAATATGTATTTTCCTTGGAGTTCCAATTTCTCGCATTCTATGAGAGTTGATTAATTTTTTATTTTTGTGCATGTGAGATATTAATTTAAAGTTCGGTGCATGTGTGCATGACTTTTCATCATGACAACCGACTTCCTGCCATTAAAATGCGGAAGTGTAGAGGATGGGTTGATTTGCTCGTCCCATATGTCACGGGGTCGGGTTTCTGCGCCTCTCAACCCATTGCGGCACTTAGCTTCTCTATCCACGGTCCGCTAAGTTTAGCCTTTGAGGGTTGAAGCGCACGTAGACCGGTTTCGCCACCTCTGGGCTCATCAGGAGAACGACTCCGGTTCCCGACCGGTTGTGTAAGGATGGCCAAATCCCTTCTTCAACGTCAAATCCTCGACTAGCGGCGTGCTCCCCGCATTCAACCGGGTCGGCACGTCCGAACTCCGAAGGGGTTCTATCCGTTTTCCTCCACGAACCGCCTAGAACCTTCCGCTGCGCACCATCTACGCTTTCAACCAACCTCTCTCCTTTACGTAGCACGAATACATTCCTGAATCGTGCCACCGAGAAATGTCCCGCCAGCACCACGCTGCTCGGGACGTGACATTCTCCTCCACCCAAGACTCGTCGAGCACTCTTGCGAGTAGAGTGATCCCAAGGTGGGAGCTCACGGAGGTGAGTCGACCGATAGTGTCTTGCATGCCTTGCGTCTATAGAGTTGGAGTATCCTTGAGTGTGATACGAGTTGGGCAAGGGAGTACGAAGGAGCGTGTCGAGCGATCTTGGAAGCCTCCTATCCTTTGGACATCGGGCGAGCGAGAGAGCATCTTGGTAAAGGTGTTGCAACTTGCGGGGAAGCGATGTCCAAGCTGTTGACATTGGGTGAGTGAGAAGGCATCGAGGTAAAGATGCCATTGCCTATGGGGAAGCGATGTCGACAAACGCAACGAGGACGTTGCGAGGATTGGGTGGAGGAGAATGTCACGTCCCGAGTAGCGTGGTGCTGGCGGGACGTTTCTCAGTGGCACGATTCAGGAATGTATTCGTGCTACGTAAAGGAGAGGAGTTGGTTGAAAGCGTAGATGGTGCGCAGTCGAAGGTTCCAGGAAGTTCATGGAGGAAAATGGATGGAACCCCTTCGGAGTTCGACGTGCCGACCCGGTTGAATGTGGGGGAACGCGCTGCTAGTCGAGGACTTGACGTTGAAGAAGGGATTTGGCCATCCTTACACAAACTGGTCTGGAACTGGAGCCGTTCTCCTGATGAGCCCAGTGGCAGGGCGAAACCAGTCTACGTGCGCTTCAACCCTCAAATGCTAAACTTAGCAGACCGTGGATAGAGAAGCTAAGTGCTGCAATGGGTTGAGAGGCGCAGGAAACCTAACCCCGTGACACATAGATCTATTGCCCATACTGCATGTTGCATGCCCATATTGGAACTTTTAATCTTCACCATTTATTTGCTGTAAGTAGTTGTTTGGCATTAATGAGACATTTATTGCAACAATAAATGTGCTTACTGTTGTGAACAATGCGGTCAAACTACACAAACTCTAGTTGATGATATTGCTAAGTTGATTCTGAGTATTGTGAGTTTGCCTCGAAGATAGGTGATTCGAGGATTTGGTGACTCAAATATTTGGGTCGAGCCCTGTAGTTAGGTGAACTGATATTTCTGGCTTTGACAACGTTAGATCTTGCGAGTTTTCAGCTCTTTGGTTCTTCGAGTCTTCATAGTATGTATTAGTTCAGGTTAAATTATGTACTACACAATATGATATTTGAGTCTTTGACTCTTCGATTTGATTCTTAGAGTTAGGATGAAGAGTTTACTTAACCTCTACTCGCTTTCTCATGCTACGAATCTTTGACTCTACTCCTTGGAGCCTTTGAGTTCTTCGAGTTGCTCAATTCGCTTAAAGAGGCTAAAACTTTCTATGACCTTTCGGTTCTTTGGGTTTACGAATGTATAATGAGTCTTCGACTCTTCCCATCTTTGTCTCTACGTCTTTCGAGTCTACAACTTTTTAAGTCTCGGTTACATTTTATGTTCAGTGGGTTCCTAAGGTTCCATTGTCTTGACTCTTCAACCTTCGAGTCTTCGAGTCTTAGAATTGTTATGAGTTGATAGATTCTACGATTAAGTATCTTCGATCTTTTGACTCTTCAAGTCTCTGAGTCTAGTGTTAATTTATGGTCCGTCAGCTTTCATTGGGGCATTTTCTTTGACTCAGAGACTCGAAGGTGAAGACATATACTGCTACATCCCGCGAGGTTTATGCAGGCTAAGTCCTTGATTGGGAAGCCGTTGTTCAGTCTACTATCCCATGGATGGAAGCAGTTCGTGATTGGCTCGAGCTCACCGGACTCCGCCACCTTGTAGCTAACCCTTTCCCTCTTCTGGGAGATAAGCTTGCGAGTTTTATGATCATGTGCAAGTCGAGGTGAGAGATGGAGAGGAAATGATAATATCCATGGTCCATGATTTAGAGGTAATTGTCAATCTCTCTATCATTAATGAGGCTTTTGAATTGAAATTTGGAATGAACCCTCCCTCAAAGATGAAAATGAGGGACATGGGCATGCAATTAGGCTACAATGATCGAGAATTGCATAAAAGGAGATATCACAAAAAAGTAGGGTTTGAGGGGAGAACACGTTTTGTGGCAAATATAGTTGGAAAATGTATATGTTGTCAGATGTCAGGGACTGATTCCATCCCCAATGAGCATATGAAATTAATATATTGCTTTGAGGGTAGTATAGCAGTAAACTGGGGGGTTATCATATTTGAAGTGTGGGCTGGCCAGCTTGAACATAGGGCCTTTGGTCGACTATTAACGAAGGTTCTAGTGCATCAGAACCCAGAGGTCTTTCGTGAGAGGGCGTGGTTGCCTTATCCTCAACATCACACACTCCGGTATATTTTAGAGGATGGTAGTGTTGTTCGTCCAACCGGTAGTATTGGGCAACGAGGATGGACCGAGGTAGCACGTCCTTCCACTCGGCGGCTACTTCTTCCCGTAGTGCCACCACTCCTACCCACGTTTCAGAGCATGAATCCGATGTCGCACCCCCTAATGAAACTTCGGTTCCATCACATGGTGATATATCCGAGCACGTCATGGATGCCCTTTGGGTTGCTTATGCCCATGATCAGTTCAGACCCGAGGCTACCGAGAGGGTATGGTTGTATTGCAGTAGGCATATGATCAGCAGAGTAGATCTTATTAGTTGGGCCGTCTCGAGGAATCATATTTCGGACTATCAGTGTGATAGACTGCTTAGACGCCATGGAGTGGACCCCCAGCACCGTCGAAGGCTGCTGCGCCGACAGCTGAGCCATCTTATGTGGATCCTAGAGTTACTCGGTTAGAGGATGACCTATACGAAATGCGTCGTATGATGGAGGCTGAACAGATTGAGAACCGTCGTGAGCATGACGAGATGATGTCTTTATTTCGCACCGCGCATCTAGTCTCCTCCCCTCATGATTATCGCCTGTCGTCTCCGTTACATGCACCCAAGGGAACCTGCCCCTGCAGAAGACCCTATTCCTGCGGTAGAGGTGACGCTTGACCCCTCGTGTTCATTTCACCAGAGCTTCCGAAAGCCCGCCAAAATTGGCTTACTTGTGAAAGAAGACGCGAAAGACGCAGAAGGCAGCAAAGGCTGCCCCTGCCCAGCAGGAGGTCATTGATCTGACTTCCGCTGCTGGTCTTGATGTTAAAATACCACCGGGCATTGATGACCCCGCTGTGAAGGCTGACTATCTTCATTACATAACTTCCAAAGATAAACCCTTGGAGCAGAATTCAGGTTTTCTGCAGACCTTCGGTCCAGCCATACTTAAGGATATCACGACTAGTACTAAATGGTTTGAGGAAGTTGAGGTTCTTACGTTTATTTGTACCCTACATCGAGCTGTGATTGCTGACCCGGCCTTTTTTCCTAATTCCCCGCTCTTTGATGTCCTCCCTCTCACCACGATCACCCATATTCCATCTGTTGAGGAGTTTAAAAATTACATTAATGAGAATGTGGCCAATCTTAAACCGTGGACTGCACCTGGAGTTTGTCCTCATTCCTATTCACATTGTTGAGCATTTTGTGATCCTTGAGGTTGATTTCAGGGAGCCATGTTTTGTTCTTTATGATTCCTATCTGCGGACCAATGCGCAAGCTAGGAGGGACAAAGTAGTAACACATCAGCACAACATCTCACAAACGCTGAGAGCATGTCAGTTTTTTCGTACGCGTAATGTTCCTCCAATTCGTGGTAACCTCCCACTTGTATGCAATGGAAGCGGTGCATCTCCCCCAACAGCCGGATGGGGACAGTTATGGGGCATTTGTTTGCTACTACATGCTTGCACGACTCCGGTCTCCTCGATCGAAATGGAGCGGTTCCACGTTGTACACTCGTGATGTAGGACTTCTACGAGAGATGGTGGCACGTTTCATCTACTATTACATCGTACCAGGATAGTGAAGGCACTTGCCGTGTATATATGACAGGTTAGGTTATTGTTGTTTTTGTTATTGTTGTTATTATTATTAGTATTATTACTGACTTAATATATAATTTTTTCTTGCGGTGTATATATGACGGTGTAGAGGTCATTTCGTAAGGAAATTCATTAGAGAGTGTTATCAAGCCTATGCAAATGGACTTTTGGGATCCTTTCATGAGAATGGACATTGGAGTGCATGAAGGAGATTTTGCTTGTCAACTTGAGGGGCAAGCTGCAGATAATTGTGCACGTAGGCATTAGCCGCACTTGTATTGTATTGAAGTGCTATTAATGAATAATTTTAAACAATGATGTATCACATGTTTCCATGCAGATCGCTAAGGAATACTCGAGCAATTGGGTGTTGAAGTGTGCATAAAAGAATGGTGTCATGCCTCAAAATGACCATGAAAGAAAAATAACTTCATTTGTCTTTATTTTTGCTCCCTCTTTTAATCCAACAACATTTGTTAATCATAATAAAAATTTGTGAATCCAACATGATATCTTACTACAACGAAGCAAACATTTGTTCCCAAATGTATGTTTAATAACTTCATTTGATAACAGATGCAAGCAAAGTACAGAATCTTACTGCCTAATCACAATGCATTGCGATAAGTTTGACATAAAAGTTCTGCAAAGCTTTGGAATGGTTGAGTCATATGGTGAGGTGTCGCCTCCAATGGATGGTTGAAATCATTACTAACAGGCACATGCGGAGATAGTATGGGTGCACAAAAGGGACTGCTAGCGACATGGGGAGTGTGAGAGGATATCTATACTTAGCGGAAAGAATGAGAATCACGTTAGTGTGGGAAAATCAAAGTTTACGGAAAGTTAAATTTAATTCACTTGCCTCATATGACTGTGACGTTTGAGATGGCATGGGTGCACACCAGAGACTGCTTGCGACATGGGGACTATACAATTAGAGCAAACGATTAGAACAGCATAGTAGATTTTCGGATATATTAAATTTATGAACTTACACTTTCTTGACTGTGAATGAAGGTCTCGCTAGGTTGGGATCCAGTAGTGTCAACATTGTGCATATCCATGTTAGTATTAGGGAATAAAACCCTGGCCACACTGGTTTGTCTGCTCCATCATACTAATAATGAAGAAAGACATTAGAACACATTAAAACACAAGACAACACAATATAACATTGGGCATACCTCTACATGTTTCCCTTTAGATGTTGTGTTCTTTGATTTTGCCCTAACTTTTTGCATTTTTACCTCCATCCTTGATGCTCTACGTGAAGATGCCGGTCTACCTTTCCCTCGCACGAGATGTGGACTCCGTATGTCATTTCCCGTATGACATACATTTGAAATTGTTTGTGGCATTGGTGGGAGTTCTTGGCTGGCATCATACAAATTGATCATTGCATGCAACTTACATTTGGCATCCTGAGTATGCTCTGTACTACTTGCCGCACGAGTGATCATCCGATAACAGATATGTAATAATTCAAAATATCTATTACAATCTGGACGTTGTTCACCGCATCATAACTCATATGAATTAATCAGTATCGTCTTTTAATATCCTTCCTCCAATGATGCAAAATATATTTATCCGGTAATTCTTTAATCTCGTTATATCTATAAACGGCAAAAATGTGATGACACAAGATTCCCCTCGTCTCAAACAATCCACAAGAACACTTTGCAGTTGCATCCACCTCATTAAAATTCACAAAAAATGTCACTGCCTTACTAAATTCTTCAAAACTAATTTCGCCATGAATGAGATAGGTCTGTATCGCACCATCACACTGATGTAACTTTGGGTTCAAGTTAATCATGCCAGTGAATTGCTTTTGAACTTTTTTGAATTTTGCATGTGTGTACACCTCCTGGAATCTCTTCTCGATTGGTGATCTAGATATACACGGAATCATGGTAGTAAATGAGTAAAAGTCCGCAGCAATTTCCTTCTCAATTTTTTTTTTCAAAGTGTTATCAAACTGGTCAATGAACTCTTTCAAGTTTGTATTAGCATGAACATAACCATAAAAAAATGCATTCATGCTCTCACTCCGCTGGGTAGTACTCATTCCACCCCAAAATGCATCTTTCAAATATGCTGGAACCCAATACAAACGATTAGTGTATAGGCTTTTCAACCACACATTCTCTTCTAAGTTATAAGTGGCAATCAATTGAACCCAAGACTTCTCGAACTCTTCAACACTTTGGCGATCATACACACATCTCATCAATTCATTTTTCATCTCTGCTTTGTATGAATCATATGAGCTGAGTTTCTCTAGAACTTTCTTCATTATATGATATAGACAAAATCTGTGTTTGGTCTCTGGGAAAACAATAGCAATTGCATTTTTCATTGCTCTATCCTGATCAGTGATAATGGCTTTCGGAGCTATACCATCCATACACTGCAACCAAGTCTGAAATAACCACACAAAGGTATCCGTGTCCTCACTAGATATCAAACCTGCTCCTAGTAAAATTGATTGCCCATGGTGGTTTACACCAACAAATGGTACAAACGACATCCCATACCTATTTGTCGGGTAAGTCGTGTCGAATGTCACCACATCACCGAAATATTGGTAGGTTGCTCTACTACTAGGGTCTGCCCAAAATACATTCCTTAACCTCTCGTTCTCATCTAAATCCATCAACGCAAAGAATCCAGAATTTTTATACTGCATCCGTGAAAAATAGTCTCTAAGTGCGCCAGCACCACCTGCACCAAGTCTCAGATGTCTTTCCTTATTGATATAATTATGACAATCTTTTTCCAAAAAAGGAAGATTCTCAAATCCACCAGCACCAACAACAAGAGATGTAAAGTTCTTATTCATTCGGATGCCAGCCAAGTCATTTGTATCCAATATTCTTTTTATTGGCTCACTCACTTCTCTATTACATCGAAAGTAGCAAGATTTCTTCGGACTAAGGCCATGATTATGGATGTTATGAACTGTAGTCAACCGAAGCTTTCCATCAATTCTTAAGGCATTAATCTTAGCCTTACACTCTGTCTTCCCTGTTGGACGTGGGTTAGCCACATTGGAAGTCCTATTTCGAGCTTTCCCACCCCGAGCACAAGCAAGGGTGACATATCTAATCGCGTCATCTTCTACATTCTCGGTCCTTTTTGTCATCACCCCAAAGCCACATTTCTTCCCATATTGTTTATAATAACTTAGTAAATCTTCAAATGCATTAAATTCTATCCCCTTTATGGGCTCCTCAACCATATTGTCATTCTCCACTATAACATTCTGCGACATCCCCGAACTACCATTCGGTGTGTCCGGTGTATTTTGTCTATCCTCCATGTATTCTTCATCTACCGTACATGCTTGCTCTTTCTCGTTTCTCATGCTGAAATAACACACAATCTATTGTCAATATATTATTAAAATGGATAAATAACAACAAAACTAAACGTAAAAAAAATAAATTCAGACATTCAAATTATAGCAAAGACTCGACCTGAGTCTCGAGCAAGTATCTCGGCTCGAGCCTAGGCTCAAGAGGTGTCTCGAGCAAGTCTCGACCTGAGATACTTGCTCGAGACTCGGCTCGAGCCTATGCTCGAGAGTCGTCTCGAAACTTGCTCAGGTCTACATATCGATCATGATCATGAGCATAAGCATCGAGCAGTACGCGACCGGAGTATTAATTCATGCGTACCAGGCTCATTCATTTCATAATAAATTAATTAATTTGCTTGGAGTTAACGCTGGAGTATTAATTCATGCGTAGGCTCATTGATTTCGCAATAAATAAGGAAAAACGAAACTATGAGTTAATTATGAAACCCTAATAAATGGAATAATTCATTAAAGAAGTAAAATGAGAACCAGGAACGAGAAGGAAGACCGTGCGTTGGAGATGGAATGGAGCTACGCACAAGTTGGGGCTTTGGTCTCTTTTACGTGACTTTTTAATTTGTTTGAAGTGGAATAAGTCACGTCGATTGATTGCGCGGTGAGGCCGCATCACGGTTGCAAATACCATTTTGCATACTAAATTCATATTGCAAGAACTTTTATCTAATAAATGTTGCAAATAATGGCATAGATTAAACTTTAATTTAATTGGTGATCTCTCGTTCAAAACTACGAGACTAGAATGTGCACTGCCAGCTATAAATTGGTGATCTCTCGTTCAAAACTCATTTAATTGAGGTTCATCATACGCCATTAAAAGTGCATCGATAAAAGGAACACCTTTTGTGTTTTAACCGGCGGGGGCTTGTCCACATTACCTGAACAATCAAATGGTAGAAAGAACAGGCGGGGAGCAAGGACAATATTTGTATGTTTTTTTTGTCGATAAATTTTATTTTACTACGGGTAAAAATCAATTAAATTACAAGACAAAGGAAGACAAGATGCTACTCTTGTGGAAAGGCGCATTCACAAATTTGCCTAGTTAATGCGGTGCCATGTATTTGGCGGGAGATTAGGATAGTTGAGTAGGCGCCCAACAACAAATGGCATACAAAGTTCGGCCCTTCCACCCCTGCAAAGATCCGGTGCCCGTCATCATAAATCATAAAATCCTTGTGGTAGCATGCTTTCACCTCTTGCCTTCACCTCCTGCAAAAATTTCTCCTCCAGCCCCACCGGTTTGAACTCGGCCCTCACCTTGCGCGTGCCATTCCTTGTACTTCTCTGCCCTCACAACCCTCTCCGAACCTTCACAGGCTATGACGTTCACCACATCCTGCCCAAACCGAAACCCCTCGATCACTATCCTCTCCACAATATCTCGCTTCATTCTTGCATCCAACATGTCAAACATGGCCGAGTAATGGAACAGCGTTTCACGGAACCTCCTCGAAATAAGGTTGCATTGAGGGATGCATTTTCAATGAAATGTATGAAGATGTCGGGATTTATCTTGCGGATCAATTTCAGGACCTCGTCCCTCGGGCCGGGGCCGCAGAGCTGCTCGCAAGCATCGTCCGTTTGTTGGTCGAATCGGAGCATGCTTGTCACCACAACGGACTCGTTGGGTCCAATCTTTAGATCATCAATTCCGACAAGAACCCAATCTTTTGCGATGCCATTGTACTCAAATGGCACATTGACACTCCTGCAATGCTTTGCCAAGCGAAGCCCTACATACTCCACCGCGTCTACCGAGCGGAACCCACAACGGGGATGCTCTAATCCAGGTGATGCATAGCTTGGGTGGTCCTCCCGAGAATAGTGGAGAGGCGGGTGATAAGCCCACCCCACTGGAAACCACCGCAGATGCCAAAGTCTATGATGTGCGGCGTGGTCTTGGATGCACTCCCTGCTAATTTCAAGACGTGGTGATCCACAAAACGGGACCCCATCACCCTAAAAGGGCACACCGACGTGAAAAGCAAATGGGCTCCGATCAATTCAGCTTGCGATGGCCATAATTTGGGATCCTGGTAAGCCCAATAAGTCCCTGGTATCTTGACCCCAGCCAACCGGGCCTCAAAGCCATCGGCGATGTAATGCGCCAACCTCCGTAATCCATTGCCGATCGGGAAGAGTGCTTCCGGATCTGCCACTGTTCTGCGCAGGCATGTAGCCGTGATTGCCCGCCACGGCCTCGCACAATTCAAGAGAAGATTCCCTAAATCCACTACTTCGACCCTCTGTTTCTTCGCGCGATCAGCTTGTTTTGATTCAGGGATCTTCCAGGACAGCGGCAATCGCGTGCCTGATCCGACCGCAAAATCGGAGGTGGCGGCTCCCTTGCGGAGGAAAAGCGAGTCGAACAGCTCCGACAGCTCAACCACCTCTCTCTCCTCGTCAATTGTCAACGCCTTCGCGTCATTTCTGCCTCCTCCTTCCACTTCCCCAAAGCATCTCCGCTACTCCCTTCGCTGCAGGGGCACGGAACGAAATTGGTAAAATTGAAGCAAGTCACCAGCTGATTGCCCTCTTCCTCGCCTCGCCTGAATTGCTGCAACACGCCCTTGTTATCCCCGCTGAACCCATCGGCACATGGTCCACACGGAACAGGGTTGCTGCCACAAATGATATCATCAACAACGAGACGGGAACAGAAGGGTTCTGGTAGAGGACATCGTAGAATGATTTTTCGATGGCCTAGAGGACCATGGGGTAGTGGATTAACAACGTCGACATCTCCTCACAGCAGTCCTCTTGGGTGAGGATCTGCTCCGGTTTCCTTGAAATTGAAGCGAGAGAAACCACCTTCTTCTCCACGTTGCATATCCGAAGTCCGAGTCGACTTGCCAAGTGCCTGGAGTGCCATTGTGGGGTCCAAAGTGCGATTTCGCGAAGAGTCGTGCTAGGTACAATCGGGATCGCGGCATCGCCGCGACCCCGGCGATGTGGCCTATTCCACGTCGACGGAAAGAATAGGCGAGAACGACAAGTGGCTCGATGCTCTTGGTCGAGCCGATGCTCGTTCACATGATCGAGCCTTAGAATCAAGCGCAACTCATTCGAGATGTGCTCGATGCTAAAGCTCGATACCATGCTCGACACGTAGTCTCGATCGACTCGCAAGCACAAGCAACGAGCATATGCAGAGATGAGTTTTGCTCGATTCTTGTGCTTAATGACACAATCGAGACTATGCCTGTAGCATAGTCACGAGCACATGCATCGAGCAATACTCATCGCCGCTTGTGCTCGAGACTCG
Source organism: Taxillus chinensis (assembly GCA_023512835.1). NCBI lineage: Eukaryota > Viridiplantae > Streptophyta > Magnoliopsida > Santalales > Loranthaceae > Taxillus > Taxillus chinensis. The sequence goes on along the minus strand of CM042088.1, from coordinate 35,306,306 downwards.
GATCAAGACTACGTGTCGAGCCCGGTATCGAGCGTAGTCGCGAGCACAAGCATCGAGCAAAACTCATCGCTGCTTGTGCTTGCGAGTCAGATCGAGACTACGTGTCGAGCATGGTATCGAGCTTTAGCATCGAGCACATCTCGAATCCATGTGCTCGCTGCCTGTGCTCGCGAGTAGTGTCGAGTTTATTTATGGTGTTGCGAGCACGGCATCGAGCAGGATCGAGCGTCATCGAGATTCGTGCCCGTCTCTTTACTTAAGTTGCTTGCGTCTTCGTCTCTTCCGATCGACGAGCAAAGCAAACCCTAAAACACATACGCGACGCTCCGGCGATCGACACGAATACCTGCTGCGCGTTTCTCTCATGGCTTCGAAGGCTCGATCGCTCGACGGTCGAAGGTGAAGACATCTCCTGCTACATCCCGCGAGGTTTATGCCGGCCAAGTCCTTGATTGGGAAGCCGTTGTTCGGTGTCTTATCCCATGGATGGAAGCGATTCATGATCGGCTCGAGCATACGGGACTCCGCCACCTTGTAGCCGACCCTTTCCCTCTTCTGGAAGATGACCTTGCGAGTTTTATGATCACGTGCAAGTGGCGTTGAGAGATGGAGAGGAAATGCTAATATCCATGGTTCATGATTTAGAGGTAATTGTCAATTCTTCTATCATTAATGAGGCTTTTGGATTGGAAATTGGCATGATCCCTCCCCCAAAGATGAAAACGAGGGACATGGGCCTGCAATTAGGCTATAATGATCCAGATTTCCATAAAAGGAGATATCATAGGAAAGTAGGGTTTGAGGGGAGTACACGCTTTGTGGCAAATATAGTTGGAAAATGTATATGCTGTCAGATGTCAGGGACTGATTCCATCCCCAATGAGCATATGAAATTACTATATTGCTTTGAGCGTGGTATAGCAGTAAACTGGGGGGTTATCATATTTGAAGTGTGGGCTAGCCAACTGGAACATAGGGCCTTTGGTCGACTATTAACGAAGGTTCTAGTGTATCAGAAGCCAGAGGTCTTCCGTGAGAGGGCGCAGTTGCCTTATCCTCAACATCACATACTCCGGTATATTTTAGAGGATGGTAGTGTTGTTGTTCGTCCAACCGGTAGTATTGGGCAACGAGGACGGCCTCAGGTAGCACGTCCTTCCACTCAGCGGGCTACTTCTTCCCATAGTGCCACAACTCCTACCCACGTTTGAGCATGAATCCGATGTGGCACCCCCGATGAGACTTCGGTTCCGTCACATGGTGATGTATCCGAGAACATGATGGATGCCCTTTGGGTTGCTTATGCCCATGATCGGTTTGGACCCGAGGCTACGGAGAGGGTATGGTTGTATTGCGGTAGGCATATGATCAGCGAGTAGATCTCATTAGTTGGGGCTTCTCCAGGAATCGTATTTCGGACTATCGGCGTGATAGGTCGCTTAAATGGCATGGAGTGGACCCCCGGGCCCGACGAGGCCGCCGCCGACGGCCTGAGCCATCCTATGTGGATCCTAGAGTTACTCGGTTAGAAGATGACCTACAGGCAATGCGCCGTATGATGGAGGCTGAGCAGCTTGAGAACCGTCGTCAACACGATGAGATGATGTCTTTATTTCGCACCACGCATTCAGTCTCCTCCGGTCATGATTTTCGCACGTCGTCTCCGCTACATGCATCTGGGGAAGCTGCCTCTATTCCTGCAGAGGACCCTATTCCTGCAGACGACTCTATTCCTGCAGTAGAGGTGACGCCTGAGCCCCTCATGTTCATTTCACCAGAGCTGCCTCAAGTCCTCCAAAATTGGCTTACTTGCGAAAGAAGACGCGGAAGACGGGGAAGGCGCGGCAGGCAGCAAACGCTGCCCCTACCCAGCCGGAGGTCATTGATCTGATTTCCGCTGTTGGTCTTGATGTTGCATTACCGCTGGGCATTGATGACCCCGCTCGAAAGGCTGATTATGTTCATTACAAAACTGGAGACCAAGCGTTGGAGCGGAATTCGGGTTTTCTACAGCCCTTTACTCCAGCCATGCTTCAGGATATCACTAGTACTCAATGGTTTGGGGAATTTGAGGTTCTGACGTTTATTCATACCCTACGTCGAGCTGTGATTGCTGACCCGGCCTTATTTCCTAATGGCCCTCTCTCTGACGTCCTCCCTCTCACCACGGTCACCCACATTCCATCTACTGAGGAGTTTAAAAATTACATTAATGGGAATGTGGCCGACGCTAAAGCATGGACTACACTGGATTTTGTCCTCATTCCTATTCACATGACTGACCATTATGTGGTGCTGGAGGTTGATTTCAGGTGAGGCATGTTTTATTATTTATGATTCCTATCTCAGGACCAATGCGCAAGTTAGGAGGGACAAATTAGTAACATATCAGCACAACATCTCAGAAGCGCTTAGTGCATGTCGCTTTTTCCGTTCGCGTAATGTTCCCCAAAGTCGCGGTAACCTCCCACTGTACTCAATGGTAGCAGAGCATCTCCCCCAACAGCCGGATGGGGACAGTTGTGGGGCATTTGTTTGCTACTACATGCTTTCACGGCTCCAGTCTGCTCGATCGAAATGGAGCGGTTCGATGTCGTACCCACGTGAGGCAGGACTTCTACGAGAGATGGTGGCACGTTTCATCTACTATTACAGTGTAGCATGATAGTGAAGGCACTTGCAGTGTATATATGACAGGTTAGGTTATTGTTGTGTCTGTTATTGTTGTTATTATTATTATTATTATTACTGACTTAATATATAGTTTTCCCTTGCAGTGTATATATGACAGTGTATATACTCTTCTATGTTATTACGTGTTATCTACGCACTTAAAATTGTGTTTGTTTACTCGCTTTAGAGAGAATCGGGGACTGGAGTGCTGCTGTGCAGCTACTCGTCAAAGGTGGAGACCAAAATTGATTTTTCCCAACATTGCTTAGCTGGAAATAAGGTGCCTGTTTATTTCTATTACTAATCTAATAATACCAAATGTAGATCTCCTTCTTCTGCTCAATAGTATATTAAATAAGGTGCCTGATGTTTTTGATGATTCTCATTCCAATATTGCGATTCGTACTTCCTGTTCTTCTTCATCTTTCGATCTTTGGGTCTCTTGACAAGTGGTCAAAGCCGAGCCACTTTTAAACAAATATTGACAGTATCGAAATAGTTAAGGCACTTGGAGTGTATAAATTAGAGGTTAGGTTATTGTTGTTTTTGTTAATGTTATTATTATTATTATTATTATTATTATTATTATTACTGACAAATGTTTGCTAAATAAAACAGGGGGCCATGAAAACACATAACACCCTTCCTGGTGCAACAAGACTCGTGTCAAACTTCAGGGATATGCCGATCTTGAATAACTCCTGTCACAACAATTTTGCCCCATCCGGTACGTTTACCTTCACAATTTCGCCCTATGTCTTGAGTCGCTAAGCGTGAAGAGGCGTTCGTGTAGATTGGCTGTCGCACCACGGGCAATAAGGCAATCACGCTCCATCTCACCAAGTATTTTAGGTTTACGTTTGTTCTTGGGGTGGCCTTGCAATTAGTTATAAATATCTGTTTATTTCGCATCGATATATTTTGGTCTGTTCTCTTGAGCATATGTTTTGTTTTATAGGTGGAGGTGCAAAGGGATGAACATGATAAAGAAGTGCGTATATTCTCCGATGGAGGAAGAATTCTACGGCCACATTGTTTCGTATATCATTGTTTAGTGTTTGCATTTACTTGACATTTGCTACATTTCTTGTCCGCCATGCAGGTTCGCTCTCCTTGTCTTCGATATAAGTTCTCAAGCATGCATGGACAAAAGAGTGTTCTGCGTTTTCCGGAGTCCAAAAAAATTTCCCTTTTACGATTCAAGGTATAGTTCCAGATATTATCCAGCTCCATCCCTTTGTGGTGCCGACTCGCATGTTTTGCAAATGTGCATTTCAGGGCTGGATTTTCAAGATGGGGAAATGAGCGAGTGTATAATGGACGAACTGCCTTATTAAACATGGTGCGGCAGCCAATCTACACGAACGCCTCTTCACGCTAAGCGACTCAGCACATGCGGCGAAATTGTGAAGGCAAACGTACCGGATGGGGCAACATTGTTGTCACAGGAGTTATTCAGCATCAGCATATCCCTGAAGTTCGACACAGAGTACTGCTGAACGAGAAGGATGTTATGTTTTTTCATACAGAAAAGGGTGGCCCCTGTTTTATTTAGCAAACCTTTGTTTGAATATTCTCGCTTAATGGCTGGTCTTGTAAAAAGTTGCTTTTTAGATTTTCACTTTTCGGATTCCGTACTATTATCATATTTCTAACATATCACTTATATAATCATACAATAGGTATTTTGTAATGATACCTATTGTGTGAGTTGAACACAATGTGTTGGCTCGAGCTTAGTCTCGAGCACGTCACCGAGCTCGAAGTGAGGCTCGAGCACGTGACTCGGCTCGATAGTTGCTCGAGACATATCTCGAGCGTAGGCTCGAAGTGAGTCTCGAGCACGTGCCTCGGCTCGAGAGTTGCTTGAGACATATCTCGAGCGTACGCTCGAAGTGAGGCTCGAGCACGTGACTCGGCTCGATAGTTGCTCGAGACATATCTCGAGCGTAGGCTCGAAGTGAGTCTCGAGCACGTGACTCAGCTCGATAGTTGCTCGAGACATATCTCGAGCGTATTCGCGAGCTGAGTCGCGAGTAGAAGTCTCACTAGTGACTTGCTCGAGACTCACCTCGAGCCGACGCTGGAGATATGTCTCCAGCAACTATCGAGCCGAGTCATGTGCTCGAGACTCACTTCGAGCCTACGCTCGAGATATGTCTCGAGCAACTCTCGAGCCGAGTCACGTGCTGGAGACTCACCTCGATCAGTACTATTGATGTAAATGTAAGTTATCCCTTATATTATAAAATAAATGATATGAGACTCGACCACACGTCTGGAGCAGTCATACGACTATATGTACAATAAGCGATACACAAGAATAGTTATAATAATCTGTTTCGGTACATACGATTAACGGTGCATTTGACTTTTCAATAAATTAAACAGGCTCACTATGGTAATAGATAAACTGAGCGATCATCTCGCGAAGAGAATGCGCAAACGCTAGTGTTGTTGGGCCAAAATCCCATTTCACCTTCAATTGAAGGACTGATAGCATGTAGTAGCAAACAAATGCACCACAACTGTCCCCATCAGGCTGTTGCGGGATCTCAGAGGCAGGAAGCCAACGAAGTTCAAGATGGTGCTTGATAAGCTTTTCACTAATGAGCACGTCATTTAGACATGCGAGATAACCTCCCCTTAGCACCTTGATGCGACCTTCAAAATTCCCCACGTGATACGAATCAAATAACTCCATCACCTGTCCTTGCGGGTTCACATAAATGAGGACGAAATGTTTGTCAATAAGAATAGGAATTAGCACTACATCCAGGTGTCGACCAGGCTGGATAATCTCGAACTTCTCCACGAACTTGACGCTCAATGCCCGCTCGGTCAAATGGAAAGCAAAGACAAACACATGGTAACACAAGAAAGCTGTAGGGGTCCAAACTCTAGCCGGCATAACGTATGTCCAAAATGGTCGATCGTTATAGTAGACGACCAAGATGAAGTCGTAATCTCCTTGAGTCCCTCGGGCGGTAGATGCATTGGAGACCCAGAAATCGAGGTTCTTGCTTTTCTGACTTCACAAAATTATTATATGCTTCAACAGCTTTTGGGGTGCGCATAGGATCCGTAGAAGGAATAAGCCCCTCTAGGATTGAAGCCTCCAAAGTCCGGACTGGGGTAGACTTTAAAGGTGATATAGGACTGTCATGTGCAGGTGAGGGTGATGATCGGGAAGAAGGCTCTCTGGGTCGATGAGCGGTAACAAATGGTTCTTCTCTAGAATCCATACCCTCCATCAACTCATAGATCCGATCGATCTTCATCTTGTGCTTAGCCGATTCCGATATATGCCTCATAATCTCTTTCAAATCTGCTTCTATCTTTGACATTCGGGCCTCTGAGTTATGAGGACTCTCGCCTTGTTGAATATGTTGCAACTGACCTAACAATTGCTCACCCTGACGTTCTGTGACCTGTCTTGTAGAAACTCCCCATTGAATTAGGTCCTTCACGACAATCATAGTTTTCCCTTGCCTTATCCATAACTGACGGACTTGATCGGCATCGCTGAACTTTTGGGCATACTTCATCCACAGATCTTCCAACAGGTAACTCATAGAATCCTGTTGGCCATTTGTGGGATCTACCTTTGATTGTGCAATTGGTGGGTCAGGCACTCCCTTTGTTTTCTTATCAGGTGCATCAGTCCACTTCTCGGACCTCCTCTTGCCTGTCTGCTTTGGTTTGGAACTGAACGGCTTCGCATACAACCGCCCATCTTCATGTATACCTCTTAAGATGAATCCTGCAGGATATGGACAGGCTGTTCTTGCACGGAAGACACCAGGAAAACGGCGTAGCAAAATTTTGATTAACAATCTCCCATAACCTTTATAGTCAATATGATCAACCCGAGTCATTGAAAATCAGGCCACCCCAATCAATGCAATAGTTATTCAATAGACGATATATACACCGCATGTGGGCTAAGGGGACGGAATCTGTACCGGTTCTTTGACAGAAAAATAGTTTTGCCAAAAAAGGTTAGCAACGAATCTAGTATGACCTTTGAAACCCATTTTCCAGGTATACATGCCTAGTGTTGATTACTCCACCATCATCATATCCCAATTCCTTTGCCATTAAGTGAACATTCGATGGGGGAAACGTTTCAGCCGTGGGGAGATCAAATACCTCTCTAAATACATCAGCGGTGATGATTACGTCAACATCTCCGATTTGTGAAACTATCCGGCCCTCCTCTTCGGTTGCTGGCTCCTCAGGCCGCGATGATGCTGATTCGGAGTCGCCGGTCGCAAATTGCACATTCGCGTTCTCATAGAACGCTTTTACGACGTCTTCATACCAATCACAAGGCCCACAACACAATGCACGCAGACGACTTTGCTCCAATAACGATTGTATCTCCGGCCTCCATGGTACAGGACTCGTCGTGAACGCTTCCCGATCGAGGACGCACCCTGGGATTGCAAAGTATCTTGTCTTCTTGTTTTGCCGAGGACTAGTTAGCAGGGACTTCGCCGGAGAAGACGTCATGGTCGAAAACCTCAACGCACTCGAGAGGTGATAAACCCTAAACCCTCATCGACTCGACTGTCAATATTACATGCCTTGGGCAGCCTCGAAATGCCCCATACAAGGGGACCCACGCTCATCATATCAATCATCAATGTCGAAAGTGATGAAAGAACTTCATCGAGTCGAAAGTCACCATATCACACTCGACATTCCGAATTTCGCATCAATGTCATATCATCGAATCCAATGGACATAGAGACCTCGATATTCGGCTTTCGAGCCCTAAAATCGACTACAATGGACATTTCAGTCGAGTATATTGATAAAAAGCGCACACCAGTACTGAGGTCGCTCGAAAAATGAGTTAGATCGAGTCGAAAATATTCGAATATCGCACCCGACATTCGGATTTCGAGTACAACGGACGTTCCGGTCGAGTATATAGAAAGAAACCGCGGACAGAAGTGGCTCGAAAACTAAGTTACATCGACTCGATCGTCTGGAATGCATCCAACGACATACGACTCGAGACGTGAATAAAGACTTCGATATTTAGGATTTCGAGCCGTAAAATCGTGTGCATTGGGTCCTCGTGCTCGAGACTATTGCTCGATCCTATTGGTCGAGCATAGTGCTCGAGTCTGAATCAGTGGGACTCGAGCACCCTTACTGAGCGTCGAGCATCAGTCTCGAGAAGTGACAAGTGATAACGGCTCGAGACTTATGCTCCATCCTGCCACTCGAGGCCTACTCATTGAGACTCGAGCGAATGGGTCGAGCACGACTTCATTTCCTGGAATTTGTTTTGTCTCTGGTTGCAACAACATTTGCACCTTTTTAACAAATTGAGGATGGTGTCATGCCTCAAAATGACCATGAAAGAAAAAGAACTCCATTTGTCTTTATTTTCCGCTCCCTCTTTTAATCGAACAACATTTGTTAATCGTAATAAGAATTTGTGAATCCAACTCGATATATGATAACGTGCATTTTATGCCGTTATTCTAGTGTTTATTTAGGATGTTTAAGAGCATGATTAGAGCCTTATTGCTTCATATATCATATATATTTGCTCTAACCCCTAGGAAGATACTATTTGCAAATACATGCGCTTTTAAGCTGCTTTTGGCAGATTTTGGACCTCACTTTTGACATAGTAGATGACCTCAAACAATTTGCGTGCAAGAAGAAAGGTTGCTTAGAATGATGGCCTCTACCTACCAGAGAAATTTCAGAGCATTTGGAGCTAATTTGGAGTTGCACGTGAATTCACCCATATCACGTGCAAGCCTATTTTTGCCTCTCAGGCCTATACATGATGCAAGGAAGCTTGGGGTGAAGTTTGAGCTGATTTGGAGGTGCACGTGAATTCACCATATCACGTGCAAATTGGCGTGCGAGATATTTTTGGACCGATCCAATCGTTTTTCCATGCTGATCATTTGTTCCTGAAGGCCCAAGTCCAAATTGTGGATGGAAGATAGAGTTTTTAATGTTTCAAGTGTTACTTATCAAAACTACGCCGTTTTGATAAGTGGGCTAGGTTACACACCTCAAGGCCCATCCAAACTCTATAAATAAGAGCTCCACGCCCTCTGCTATGCAAGCCTAACCCCCCCTACACGTTTTAGAGAGAGAGAGAGGCTCCACGTCTTGGAGGCTGTCCTTGACCTAGGAGAGCAGCCGTCGCAGCAGCCGTCGCGGATTTTGGAGCCTGGATTTGAAGCTTTCTTTGTGCGCGTGATCAAGAAGAAGATGTTGAGCTTTTTCTGCTTTGTGTTTGCTTGTAATCATGCGTGAGTAGTCTTTTAATCTAGGGGAGCAATGTAGCCCCCTTGTTTACTTTGTTTGTGTTTATGAATATTGGGTTTGGATGATTGAGTTTTGCATGTTTTATGAATCTGTTCTTAATTCTATCTTTGGATGTACACCTTGGTATTTTTAGCCCTAGTCTCAAGGTGATTGAGATTCATAACTTATTTGTAATTGGTGTGATCATTATCCTTTTGCAAGTATGATTTATTGGCTTTGCATGTTTGTGTGTTTAGATGACCATTCTGGCATACGACTCTTAAAAGGACCTCAATGACCATTTGTTGTCCTTGGCTTATGTTTAGCATGTTTTCAATCGACAACCCTAATACCATGAACCAAGAGAGATAACATAGGGAGGTGAAATTGTGACCCTAGATGCCTTAAATCCTTGATTCTTAATCCTAAAATCGGTTTACTTTCTTTGTTTATTCGAAAAACCACATAAAAATTAGATCTTTAGTTTAAAAAAAGAAAACTTTTTGCCAAGACATTTTATAGAACAAGAGTAATTGGGTGATTTGATTTGAGAACTAGAGAACTAGGTTAATCCCTGTGGGTTCGACCCCTTTCTTGCTGCTATTCTTTTAGTGCAAACTTAGGGAATTTATTATTTTGAAGAGAGATTTAACGACATTAGCTAGCTCTTTTAGAGAGGCTAAAAATCTTGTCCGTCAAATTGGCGCCGTTGCCTGGGATTCAACGGTTAACTAGTTTTTAGAAATCAACATTGAGTGAAATTGTTTGAATTCGATCTTGGTGCTTTATTTTGTCTTTTATTTTCTGTTATTTTGTGTTCTTTATTTGTTTATTTTGCATTGTTCGGAACTGCTGGGTGTGTTCTTGTTGTTTTACAGAACATACATCAAGGATTCCTAGTTGTGCATGCAAAGAGAGGAGGATATACAATTTACGCGGGAACCTGAAAGGTTGTTTAGAGCTCGGCGTAGAAGCGGCTAGGGAAGCAAGACGTGAGGCGGAAGAAGCATTGCAAGGCTTGGAGCAATCCGTAGGCGACTTGATGGCAGATCTCGGACCTGATGGTGGTGCACCGCACGGAGGGGCCAATTACAATGGCCAATATCCAGAAGAAGAGGGTAATAGGTTTATGCCCTAACCTTCTTAGATTATGCGAGGCCGATGATGTCGGACCATTATTCTGGGATTCGCAGACAAGAGTCCAAGCGAATAGCTTCGAGTGAAGCCGGCATTGATCAACATGGTGAGCAACAACGCATTTGGAGGAACAGCCGTGGATGATCCACACCAGATTTGATGAGGTTCTACCAGGTGTGTGACACCATCAAGATCAACAACGTGTCGGAGGAGGCCATAAAGCTAAGGCTTTTCCCTTTCTCTTTAAGGGATAGAGCTCTTGGCTGGTTTAACGATCGCCAACAAGTTCAATCAACACTTGGGAGGAGATGCGGACCAAGTTCATGTCAAAGTACTTCCCTCCTTCCAAGGTGATCCAGCTTAGAGGAGAGATTAGCAGGTTCAGGCAAGATGAGATGGAGACTCTTCATGAAGCTTGGGAGCGTTTCAAAGACTTAGTGAGAAGATGCCCTGATCATGGAAGGCCCCGGTGGATTCAAATTGAATCTTTCTACACAGGTCTTCGGTCCCATTCACAAGACAAGGTGAATGTAGGCTTGCCGGAGGATGCTTGATGAACCTAGAGCCTGATGCGAAGAGCAGCTATTGGAGAGGCTTGTCATTAGCTGATTGGCGGTGGTCTAATGTGCGTACTTCAAAGCCAAGGGAGAAGATTGCTTCGATTGAAAATTCTTCCAATGATGTGCAAACACGATTCAAGCTTTAGTGAAAGGCATGGAAGTATTGGCTCTTAAAGTTGAAGGATCACAAGCTTTACCAGGTAGTTGAGCGGGGGAGTGGGGAGTCAAGAAGCAAATTATGTTGGAGGAAAGGGCTTGTACCAAAAACAAGAATTTTATCCTCAACAACAACAACTAGGGTACAACCAGAATCGCAACGAATCTCAACCATTTCCAGAGAACTCGAACCGAGGGGGAGATACCTCATTTCGGTACAAATATGTGCCTCCAGGGATGAAGCAAAATCCGTATGCTACGGATAATTATTTACACCCACCTCCAGGATTCGAGCGAAATTGGCCTCGGCCTCAACAAAGAAAGAGGAAGGGTATATCGAATGTGGATGAGCCAACCAAAAGAGAGGATAATTTGGAGGAAAGGGTAGTCACACCTGGAATCTTCAATTCAGAATATGGAGACTTCATTTAAAAGTATGGAGAAGTTACTTGTGAGCATGGCACAGAATGTTAATCAAAGGGTGTCCACCAACACTTTTCCAAGTGACACCGAGGTGAACCCCAAGGAGAGTTGCAAGGCTATCACTCTAAGGAGCGGGAAGACACTGAATGAAGGCGAGGAGCCTAAGAAGAAGGCAAATCCAGAAGAACAGAGAAGTCCCTTGGAAGTCGATGACCAAGGAAAATCGGATAAAGTCAAGAAAGAGTGCAAGAGAAGAAGGACAAGCAGTGAGTCAAGACAGAATAGGCAAGAACAGAAGCAAGAACTCAGGCCTAGTATGCCATTTCCTCGAGGGCGAGGAACCGGAGGGTTGAAGAAGAGTATGAGCGCTTCCTGAGTTTGTTCAAGAAGCTTGAGATTAACATTCCATTTGTGGAAGTTTTGGAGCAGATGCCTAGGTACGAAAAATACATCAAAGATTTTGTGATAAAGAAGAGGAAATATGGGGATCATGAGACGGTGGCGATCCTAACGAGGTGAGCGGTGTTGTTCAACGAGTTTGCCCATCAAACATAAAGATCCAGGCGGCTTTAATCTCCCCTGTGTGATTGGCAATGCACACGCACGCGAGGCCCTATGTGATTTAGGGGCCAGCATCAATTTGATTTCCTTCGCTTTGTATAAGCGGCTTGGGCTTAAGGGCATGAAGCCTACTTCCATATCATTGCGGTTCTTTGACCGGTCTCTTGGAAGGCCTGAAGGAATCATTGAAGATGTGCTAGTTAAAGTGGGCTCCTTCATATTTCCAGCGGACTTTGTTGTTTTGGAGATGGAAGAAGATAGAGGAGTTCAGTTACTCCTTGGAAGACCGTTTCTCGAACGGGTTGTGCATTGATTGATGTTGCTCAAGGCGGCTAACTCGAGAATTAATGAGGAGACCTTAGTCTTCCACATGGGGAAGGCTCTGCAAGGTCAAGAGGAGGAGGATTGCCTTTGGGTTGAAGACCTTGAGGAATTGGTGGAAGATTACTTGGCGAAGAAATTACCACCACCAATGATGAAGCCCTTCAGCTTATAGAAGCTCAACAAGATGAGGAGATGTACTTGACGGCCGAGAAAGATGAGCAAACTACAAACTCTTTGGAGCAAGCCGAGGAGGAGAAAGAAGATGACGTGCATCCGCTCCGGAACTCAAGGAGCTGCCTGGACACCTAAGGTATGAATTTCTAGACTCTACAAATAAATTCCCTGTTATTGTTGCTTCTAATTTGAATGATGTGGAGTGTACTCAATTGTTAGAAGTCCTTAGGAAACACAAAAAGGCCCTAGGATGGAACATTGAAGACATTAGGGGTATTAATCCAGGGATTTGCATGCATAAGATTTTGATGAATGATGATTTTAAACCCACTTCTTGAAAGACAAAGAAGATTAAACCCTGCTATGAAAGAAGTTGTTAGAAAAGAAATTTTAAAATGGAAAAATGCGGGTATAATTTATGCTATTTCGGATAGTGAGTGGGTGAGTCCATTGCATGTTGTGCCCAAGAAAGGGGGCATGACCGTGATTAAGAATGAGAAAAATGAATTGATCCCATCTCGCACCGTGACGGGGTGGAGAGTGTGTGTTGACTATAGGAAGGTGAACAAGGCCACTAGGAAGGATCATTTTCCTCTTCCTTTCATTGACCAAATGTTGGATAGGTTAGCCGGCTATAGTCACTCCTGCTTTTTAGATGGCTATTCCGGGTATAATCGGATCATGGTTAAGCCCGAGGACCAAGAAAAGACCACCTTCACGTGCCCTTTTGGCACATTTGCATTTAGGAGAATGCCATTTGGGCTTTGTAATGCCCCTGCCACCTTTCAAAGGTGTATGATGGCTATTTTTCAGGGTTTGGTTGAGGAGATCATGGAGGTCTTCATGGATGACTTCTCGGTGTTTGGTTCCTCTTACCAACGGTGCTTGAGAAATCTAGATGTGGTCTTAGAGAGATGTGAGGAGAAGGAACTAGTCCTAAATTGGGAGAAATGCCATTTCATGGTAACAGAGGGGATAGTTCTAGGGCACAAGGTGTCGCACATGGTTTGGAGGTAGACAAGGCAAAAATCTCCACTATTGAGACTCTGCCACCTCCAACTAATGAAAAAGGAGTGAGAAGTTTCCTTGGCCATGCCTGGCTTTTATAGGAGATTTATTAAGGACTTCTCAAAAATTGCAAAACCCATGAGTAGGTTGTTAGAAAAAGACACTAGCTTTGAGTTTAATGCAGATTGCTTAGAAGCTTTCAACATCCTTAAGGGTAAGTTAGTCATCGCACTGTGTTATAGTCACACCTGATTGGGCTCAACCTTTTGAGCTAATGTGTGATGCGAGTGATTATCTTGTGGGGGTAGTCTTAGGACAAAGGAGAGAAAAGGTGTTTAGGGTCATTTACTATGCTAGTAAGACCTTAGATGATGCTCAACTGAACTATACCACCACCTGAGAAAGAGTTCTTAGTTGTGGTTTATGGTCGCAACAAGTTTAGACCCTACCTTTTGGGGTCTAAAGTCATTGTTTATACTGATCATGCTGCATTGAAATATTTGTTTGCTAAAAAAAGAAGCTAAGCCACGCTTGATTAGATGGGTTCTCCTCTTACAGGAATTTGACCTTGAAATTAGAGACACAAAGGGAGCCCTAAATTCCGTGGCTGATCACCTCTCCCGTGTGGAGAATGCACCTAAGTCTCTACCCATTGTAGATGACTTTCCTGATGAGAAGTTGTTTGAGGTGCATCATCTTCCTTGGTTTGCCGACATAGCAAATTATTTAGCCACCGGGTTCATACCCAAACAGTTAGACTACCACCAAGAGAAAGAAATTGGTAGTGGATGCTAGGAAATACATTTGGGAAGACCCAATTCTTTATAGGAGGTGTCCAGACCAAATCATAAGAAAGTGTGTCCTTGAGGAGGAAGTAGATGACATAATACATCATTGTCATGCATCGCATTATGGGGGCCACTTTGGGGTGCGAGAACCGTGGCTAAGATCATGCGGTGTGGCTTTTATTGGCCTCACATGGTGAAAGACACCTATGTCTACATCAAAAAGTGTGATAGATGTCAAAGGGTAGGTGGTCTATCTAGGAAAAATGAGATGCCATTAACTGGAATCCTTCCGGTTGAAATTTTTGACATTTGGGGCATTGACTTCATGGGGCCATTCCCCAATTCGATGGGTACTCATACATTTTGCTTGCTGTGGATTATGTGTCTAAGTGGGTAGAAGCTATTCCTACTAGAGTGAATGATGCTAGGGTTGTGACTCACTTCCTTACTAGGAACATCTTTAGCCGTTTTGGGACACCAAGGGCTATAATCGGTGATGAGGGTAGTCATTTCCGCAACAAATTGTTTGACAAATTGTTGAACAAGTATGGTGTCACTCATAGGAAGTCTTTAGCTTACCACCCACAAGCTAATGGACAAGCGAAGTGTCCAACAGGGAGATTAAGGCCATTTTAGAGAAAACTGTTGGAGCCAATAGGAAAGATTGGTCTCAAAGGCTTGATGAAGCCTTATGGGCATATAGGACAGCTTACAAAACTCCCATTGGGATGTCACCTTACCGTATTCTATATGGTAAGGCATGTCACTTGCCTGTGGAACTAGAACACAAGGCTCATTGGGCCTTGAAGAAGTTAAATTTCAACCCACAAGAGATCAAGGAACTTAGGATGACTCAATTAATTGAGTTAGATGAGCTTAGGTTGGATGCCTATGATAGTGCTAAATTTTACAAAGAAAGAACTAAGAAATGGCATGATAGGCAACTCAACAATGAACCTTTAACCTTAGGGCAGAAAGTTCTTCTATTTAACACAAGGTTGAGGTTATTTCCTGGCAAATTAAGGTCCAAGTGGATGGGACCTTTTGTGATAGTTGATAAGAAGCCATATGGGAGCTTTGAGCTCCAAGTTGTAGATGGCAAGAAATTTTGGGTGAATGGCAATAGTTTGAAACCATACTTTGATTCAACTCGAGAGGGAGATAGTTGATTCCCTCTCTTTCACCATTGCATGATCATAACCGAAAGTCTAGCTACGAGACTTTAAATAAAGCGCTGGTTGGGAGGCAACCCAATGTTTATTGTTTTATTTTATTTTATGTCATTTCTTTTATTTATTTTCTTCAATAAATTTGTTTGCAAGCTAACCATTGTGCGAGAGACTTTGTTCCTTTCTTAGCTAACCATGTGCAGGATGAGAAAATTTTTGGGTCCTGAACTTGTGGAATTGTTTTTAAAGTCAAAGTCAAGGAGCAAGGAGCAAGTGAAGCCCAAAAGTGCTTGAAGATGGGCTCAAACAATTCACGTGCAAGAGTTAAAGATGGTCCGTAATGCATAAGCAACTCGGTGGAGAAATTTGGGCCGGTTTGGGCTTGAACGTGAATTTGCACGTGAATTGCCCAATTCACGTGCACCTCCTTTTGAGTTGTAACTTTCTGGAATGGTAGATGAAGACCATGTGAATCACGTTTACTCTTGCACGTGAATTGCTATCTGTCAATATGGAGGCCCAAAAATGCAAAATACCGATTTTAGCCCTCCTAGAAGCTTCCCACAATTCACGTGCGAAGGGAGTATTGCTTGCCGGCTCGGTGGGGACCCACCACCAAAGTTTGGGACGATTCGACTGCACGCCAATTCAGCCAATTCACGTTCGAGAGGGTATTTTGGTCGAACACACTCGAAAAGTTAGGGGCACGTGTATCACGCCAATTGGAGCATCTTTCCTTCGCACGCTATATAAAGAGAGGCCATCTTCAAAGGCTTCCACACCAAAATCACTCCAGATCCGAGTATTAGAGAAGCAGAGACGTCGGGCGACTTTGTGGCTCAAGTACGACGAATGGTGGCCAATGTCATCTACTATTACAGTATGCCAAACCAGGGGTAACTGTTTTTCCTACTCCTATTTTATGCCATGAGGACATAGCATATTTTAAGTGTGGTGTATGGGAGTGACTTGAGCCACTTGCTTGTCTTTTATGTTGTGATTGCATGTTTTATTTATTTGCAAAAAAAAAAAAAAAACAATGGTTTTTATTTGCATGATTGTTTGAGTTGTTTGCTTGAATGCTTTGCTTGTGGAGGCATGGATATTAAGTATGCAATTTTGGCTTAAAATTTAAATTTTTGGGCCACATTAGTATCATGTTGTGATAAGGGTGTTAAAGTAGTTAAAATGTGCTCTGAATTGGTTTAATCATGTCTTTATCTTTTGAATGATATCACCATGTTTTTGGAGCTGAGTTTTGAATATTAGCTGAGCATGAAATGCTATGATAGACCTAAGTAACCCTTAAAGTTGAGTGAAAAAGAAATGCAAAATGAGAACAGCCTTCTTTTAGCCCTTGAGTGACATTTCGGTTTATGGGTAATAGTTTGATTTGCTACTCATCTTGCATTCAACATTGGTTATTTAATGGTAGGAGTCAAGTAAGCATGTGATTACTTATTAGTGCTCGGTGTTTGGTGTTTAGTTAGGATGCAAGACCTCTAAGTCATTGTGGACTGTCTTTGCATTCTTTTCTTTATTGTGTGATAGTATTGGAAAAGGCTGTGATTTAGAATGTGAAAAAGCCATCACTTAATTGGAAAATGGGATGTGAGACATCAATGAATTTCTCTCTCCTTATGTAGCAAAATGGCAAGGGGCATACATCGGAAAAATCGGTCTTATTTATGTGTTATGTGAGTAAAAAAAAAAAAAAAAGAGTGAATAATCCATCAAGGGAGAGCATAAAATGCAACCTTGTAAGGTTATTACTTAAAAAAAAAAAAAAAAAAAAAAAAAAAAAGATTCAGAATAAAAGCCACACTGGCCTGATGTTTATGTGTGATTATTTATTTGTGAAGCCACGTTGGCTGAATTCAGTTTTGTTTGTTTTAAGAGTGTTGAGCTCAATTCTTTGGCTCATGGTCTTGTTTTATCAGTTAGTAGACTAGAGTGTGAGTTTATTGAGTTTAGACTAGCGTGTGAGTTCAAATAAAGTAGAATAGAGAGTGTGTTTTCTTTGATGAGCACAATAGGGAACTCTCATGATTGCTTGGCAAGTACTTAATCAATAGGCGATGGTGAGTGTAGAGATAGAGTTTTCCATCCATTGTTCATTGATAGGTATTGGGCTTGAGAATTATTATATTTGAGTGAGGCCGCTTATCCTTGGTAAGAACTTAAAGGGAAACTAGTTGCTATTTTATCATGGATTGCTTGCTCATATCTCGAAATTTAAGTGGAGATATTGCATGGTTGTTGGACTAGGGATATGGACATGAATGAACTAAGTTATGACTCATTTTGATGTTTAAATTCCCATTTCATCATGATAGAGTTGCATGCTTAGGAAACCATGATTCTTCTTGATTGTTATTTTATTTTTCTTCCGTTTGATTGCGTGTTTATTTTATTTTTGCATGCTTGTATGTTTTTGCTTGAGGACAAGCAATGGTTCAAGTGTGGTGTATTTGATAACGTGCATTTTATGCCGTTATTCTAGTGTTTATTTAGGATGTTTAAGAGCATGATTAGAGCCTTATTGCTTCATATATCATATATATTTGCTCTAACCCCTAGGAAGATACTATTTGCAAATACATGCGCTTTTAAGCCGTTTTGGCAGATTTTGGACCTCACTTTTGACATAGTAGATGACCTCAAACAATTTGCGTGCAAGAAGAAAGGTTGCTTAGAATGATGGCCTCTACCTACCAGAGAAATTTCAGAGCATTTGGAGCTAATTTGGAGTTGCACGTGAATTCACCCATATCACGTGCAAGCCTATTTTTGCCTCTCAGGCCTATACATGATGCAAGGAAGCTTGGGGTGAAGTTTGAGCTGATTTGGAGGTGCACGTGAATTCACCATATCACGTGCAAATTGGCGTGCAGAGATATTTTTGGACCGATCCAATCGTTTTTCCATGCTGATCATTTGTTCCTGAAGGCCCAAGTCCAAATTGTGGATGGAAGATAGAGTTTTTAATGTTTCAAGTGTTACTTATCAAAACTACGCCGTTTTGATAAGTGGGCTAGGTTACACACCTCAAGGCCCATCCAAACTCTATAAATAAGAGCTCCACGCCCTCTGCTATGCAAGCCTAACCCCCCTACACGTTTTAGAGAGAGAGAGAGAGGCTCCACGTCTTGGAGGCTGTCCTTGACCTAGGAGAGCAGCCGTCGCAGCAGCCGTCGCGGATTTTGGAGCCTGGATTTGAAGCTTTGCTGTGCGCGTGATCAAGAAGAAGATGTTGAGCTTTTCTGCTTTGTGTTTGCTTGTAATCATGCGTGAGTAGTCTTTTAATCTAGGGGAGCAATGTAGCCCCCTTGTTTACTTTGTTTGTGTTTATGAATATTGGGTTTGGATGATTGAGTTTTGCATGTTTTATGAATCTGTTCTTAATTCTATCTTTGGATGTACACCTTGGTATTTTTAGCCCTAGTCCAAGGCGATTGAGATTCATAACTTATTTGTAATTGGTGTGATCATTATCCTTTTGCAAGTATGATTTATTGGCTTTGCATGTTTGTGTGTTTAGATGACCATTCTGGCATACGACTCTTAAAAGGACCTCAATGACCATTTGTTGTCCTTGGCTTATGTTTAGCATGTTTTCAATCGGACAACCCTAATACCATGAACCAGGTAGAGATAACATAGGGAGGTGAAATTGTGACCCTAGATGCCTTAAATCCTTGATTCTTAATCCTAAAATCGGTTTACTTTCTTTGTTTATTCAGAAAACCACATAAAAATTAGATCTTTAGTTTAAAAAAGAAAACTTTTTGCCAAGACATTTTATAGAACAAGAGTAATTGGGTGATTTGATTTGAGAACTAGAGAACTAGGTTAATCCCTGTGGGTTCGACCCCTTTCTTGCCGCTATTCTTTTAGTGCAAACTTAGGGAATTTATTATTTTGAAGAGAGATTTAACGACATTAGCTAGCTCTTTTAGAGAGGCTAAAAATCTTGTCCGTCAATATATTACTACAACGAAGCAAACATTTGTTCCCAAATGTATGTTTAATAACTACATTTCATTACGAGATGCAAGCAAAGTACGGAATCCTACTTGCCTAATCACAATGCATTGCGGTGAGTTTGATGTAGAAGTTCAGCAAAGCTTTGGAATGGTTGAGTCATATGGTGAGGCGTCGCCTCCAATGGATGGTTGAAATCATTACTAACAGGCACATGCGGAGATAATATGGGTGCACAAAAGGGACTGTCGCGACATGGGGAGTGTGAGAGGAAATCTACAATTAGCGGAAAGAATGAGAATGACATTAGTGTGGTCGATCAAAGTTTACGGAAAGTTAAATTTAATTCACTTGCCTCATATGACCGTGACGTTTGAGATGGTATGGGTGCACACCAGGGACTGCTTGCAACATGGGGACTGTACGAGGATATCTATAATTAGAGCAAACAATTAGAACAAAGATAGTAGATTTTCGGATATATTAAATTTATCAACTTACACTTTCTTGATCGTGAATGAAGGTCTCGCCAGGTTGGGATCCAGGAGTGTGAACATTGTGCATATCCATGTTAGTATTAGGGAATAAAACCCTGGCCCACACTGGTTTGTCTGCTCCATCAAACTAATAATGAAGAAACACATTAGAACACATTAAAACACAAGACAAGACAATATAACATGGGCATACCTCTACATGTTTCCCTTTAGATGTTGTGTTCTTTGATTTTGCCCTAACTTTTCGCATTTCTACCTCCATCCTTGATGCTCTACGTGAAGATGCCGGTCTACCTTTCCCTCGCACGAGATGTGGACTCCGTATGTCATTTCCCGTTTGACATACATTTGAAACCTGTTTGTGGCATTGGTGGGAGTTCTTGGCTGGCATCGTACAAATTGATCATTGCATGCAACTTACATTTTGCATCCTGAGTATGCTCTATACTACCTGCTGCACGAGTAATCATCTGATAACAGATATGTAATAATTCAGAATATCTATTACAATCTGGACGTTGTTCCGCTGCATCATAGCTCATATGAATTAATCTGTATCGTCTTTTAATATCCTTCCTCCATCGATGCAAAATATATTTATCCGGCAATTCTTTAATCTCGTTACATCTATAAACGGAAAAAATGTGACGACACAAGATTCCCCTCGTCTCAAACAATCCACAAGAACACTTTGCAGTTGCATCCACCTCATTAAAACTCACAAAAAATGTCACTACCTTACTAAATTCTTCAAAACTAATTTCGTCATGAATGAGATAGGTCTGTACCGCACCATCACACTGATGTACCTTTGGGTTCAAATCAATCATGCCAGTGAATTGCTTTTGAACTTCTTTGAATTTTGCATGTGTGTACAACTCCTGGAATCTCTTCTCGATTGGTGATCTAGATATACATGGAATTGTGGTAGTAAATGAGTAAAAGTCTGCAGCAATTTCCTTCTCAATTTTTTTTCAAAGCGTTATCAAACTGGTCAACGAACTCTTTTAAGTTTGTATTAGCATGAACATAACCATCAAAAAATGCATTCATGCTCTCACTCCATTGGGTAGTACTCATTCCAGCCAAAATGCATCTTTCAAATATGCTGGAACCCAATACAAACGATCACTGTATAGGCTTTTCAACCACGAATTCTCCTCTAAGTTATAAGTGGCAATCAATTGAACCCAAGACTTCTCAAACTCCTCAACACTTTGGCTGTCATACACACATCTCATCAATTCATTCTTCATCCCTGCTTTGTATGAACCATATGAGCTGAGTTTCTCTGGAACTTTCTTCATTATATGCCATAGACAATATCTGTGTTTCGTCTCTGGGAAAACAATAGCAATTGCATTTTTCATTGCTCTATCCTGATCAGTGATAATGGCTTTTGGAGCTATACCATCCATACACCGCAACCAAGTCCGAAATAACCACACAAAGGTCTCAGTGTCCTCACTAGATATCAAACCTGCTCCTAGCAAAATTGATTGCCCATGGTGGTTTACACCAACAAATGGTGCAAACGGCATCCCATACCTATTTGTCAGGTAAGTCGTGTCGAATGTCACCACATCACTGAAATATTGGTACGCTGCTCTACTACGAGGGTCTGCCCAAAATACATTCCTTAACCTCCCGTCGTCATCTAAATCCATCAACGCAAAGAATCCAGGATTTTTATACTGCATCCGTGAAAAATAGTCTCTAAGTGCGCCAGACCACCGCACCAAGTCTCAGATGTCTTTCCTTATTGATATAATTACGACAATCTTTTTCCAAAAAAGGAAGATTCTCAAATCCACCAGCACCAACAACAAGAGATCCAAAGTTCTTATTCATTCGGATGCCGGCCAAGTCATTTGTATCCAAGATTCTTTTTATTGGCTCACTCACTTCTCTATTACATCGAAAATAGCGAGATTTCTTCGGACTAAGTCCATGATTATGGATGTTATGAACTGTAGTCAACCGAAGCTTTCCATCAATTCTTAAGGCATTAATCTTAGCCTTACACTCTGTCTTCCCTGTTGGACGTGGGTTAGCCACATTGGAAGTCCTATTTCGAGCTTTCCCACCCCGAGCACAAGCAAGGGTGACATATCTAATCGCGTCATCTTCTCCCTTCTCAGTCCTTTTTGTCATCACCCCAAAACCACATTTCTTCCCATATTGTTTATAATAACTTAATAAATCTTCAAATGCATTAAATTCCATCCCCTTTATGGGCTCCTCAATAATATCGTCATTCTCCACTATCACATTCTGCGACATTCCCGGACAACCATTCCCTGCGTCCGGTGTATTTTCTCTATCCTCCATGCATTCTTCAATCCGATGGTTCTCGCGAGTTTGTCATGCTGAAAACAACAATAAAATCCATTGTCAATATATTATTAAAATGGATAAAAAAACATCAAAAGCAAACGTAAATGGCAAAGAAAAATTCAGTGGAGACAGTGCTCGAGACAGTGATCGAGACTTGCTCGAGTTATGTATCGAGCACCTGTCTCGAGTAATGTCTCCACTCGACACTAGCTCGAGACAGTGCTCGATCCATCACTCGAGCAAGTCTCGATGACATTGCTCGAGTCGTGCTCGAGCTAGTGTCAAGCTAATCTATAAACTCCCAGACTTGCTCGAGCACCTTTCTTGAACTTGTAATGGAGCTACGCGAGTTGTGTGTTTTCTATTTAGTTTCGAAGACCTTCTTGAAAAAACACTACATAGAGAAAGAGAGTAGGTGGAGATGAATCCATAATTGAAGATGTCAAAAGACAAACCTCACGAGATCTTCAATTGCTTCCTCGACGATCGAAGATGGCATGGAGCTACGACTAGTAGTGTTGAATTAATGAGTTGAAGTTACGCAAGCCGCAGATGGTGTCTCACGAGCTGAATTAATTCATTACCGAATTAATGAATTGGGGCTTCATTTACGTTGCTGAGCCGGGAAGACGTCACGTCACCGGGTGCGCGGCGAGGACGCAACCGCGGTTGCGTTTAGCGTTTTGTTTTCGCGAAAGCTCTCGGGCTGTTCGGTTGCGGTGGCGTACCGCCTGCATCTCCAT
The DNA here is from genome assembly GCA_023512835.1 of Taxillus chinensis. Classification (NCBI taxonomy): domain Eukaryota; kingdom Viridiplantae; phylum Streptophyta; class Magnoliopsida; order Santalales; family Loranthaceae; genus Taxillus; species Taxillus chinensis. The sequence goes on along the minus strand of CM042088.1, from coordinate 35,283,484 downwards.
TATTTTTAGTGCTATTTTCCCACCTCGAGTCCACACGCTCATGTCTCCTTTTTCATTATATTATATATTTATAATTATAAATTATGAAACCTAAACAATCCTGAAAAAAAAAGTTGAAAGATGCATTGCATGTTGTAACTTGTCGTATGACAAGTCTTTTTATATTTTTATTAAAATAATATTTAATTAATAAATTTTTAATTAAAATTATATTATTTTGATAAAAATACAGTTTTCAAAATGAAAACTTAAAATAGCATTACTTAATAATAAAATAAAGAAAAAAAAAACCTTGGTTGAACGTTTTTGGAAAATTTTACTAACATTTGTTGACATAAAAGGTTAGACTAAAATGTGTTTTTGTTTTTTGAAAAATCTATATTAAAAGACCAATGAGAAACGTTTTTGAAATACCAAAATTGTTCTTAAGTTAAGGTGATCATTAGAATTTGAATTTTTGAACTAGATTTTAATATTTTATTAAAAAAAATTCTTAATTCAACAAATATACTTTTCATATATAAAATATAAATAAAATTTTATGAAAATTTTGTGGTATACGTTTCACAAAATACAATTATTAAAGCTTATTCATTTTTTCGTTTTCATTAATATATTTTGATCCGTAGTTATCTCCTATTTCTCAAAAAAAAAAAAAAACAAACAAAACAATTTTCTTCCTATATCTTATTTAGTTGATTGGAACAATATTAAAAAAAAAAGAAAGAAAAGGCATATACGTTAAAAAATAAAGATGAAATTAGTTGCTTCTCCTTAAAAATAGTTGTCGTATTTCTTGTGAAAGTATGGGTGAACCATAAAATAAAAAAAGTAAGAAAGCAATTAATTTTCTCAAATAAAGTTATATTATTATATACATGCATATCTATAGTGTTTTATTTTTGCTATATAATAAAGTTTTGGTACAATTATATTATCCTACTATATATATAAAAAAGGATTTGCATTATTTATTTAGTTATAAATATTATATAATATTTTGTCATGGATATTGATACATTTTTGTTGTTTTTTTTCTTATTCAATAATTATGTATTATATTTTGCATGAAGAAAATAATAAAACAAAACAAAACAAAACAAAGTGTTCATTATTATTGTGTCTATTTATTTAAGGGGACTAGCGGGGCCATGGCTTCTTCAAAATTTTAAAAAAATTTAAATATATTGTTGAGAAAAATATGATTTTTTGAAGCTATCACAAATTTCTTTAAGTCTGGTAACTCGAAGACTTGAAGGTTTAAAGGATTGAAGAGTCAAAATCTAAAGAAAAGAAAATTATCAACACACATGATGATAGATGACTCAGAGACTCAAAGAGTCGAAGAAGTCAAAATATGAAACTGACAGTAAAATAAGCGACTCAAAGATTGTGAAATTGAAGAGTCAAAGAAAATGCCCCAATGAAAAATAACAACATAAGGTAACACTGAGACTCGAAGACTCAAGAGTCGAAGGGTCGAAGATACTCAATTACTGAATCTGTCAACATATAATAATTCTAAGACTCGAAGACTTGAAGGTCAAAGAGTCAAGATGGTGAAACTTCAGAAATTGACAAAACATAAAATGTAACTAAGACTCGAAGACTCATAAACTCAAAGAGATGAAGAATCGAAGATAATTAAACAGAAAAATTTGTCGATCTACAAATAAGGCCAAGACTCAAAAGTCGAAGAGTCGAAGACTCATGTCATAATATATTGTAATTGGCTAACCAAAATGCATGAAGAGTCGTAGAGTCTAAGACTCATCATCCATTCACGGACACTGAGAACTGAAAGGTCGTAAAACGTCTTAGCCATCTTAAGTGAACTGAGAGACTTAAAGAAATATGGTCGAAGACTCGTAAACATAGTGACAGGCTTTTTTTAATTGTCGTGGACAGAGATAGAGAGGTAGGAGGCAGGGCTGGAGCGATGGACGACTATGGTGAAGCATGGAGAGCTGTTGCTGGAGCGATGGCCAACTGTGGTGAAGCGTGTGGTTAAATCTTGAGATTATGAAGTTGGAGAGCTGTTGCTAGATCGAGGCAGCAAGGTCGGCGATGGGCCGACTGCAAAGCTGGACACCTAGGTGAGAGTCATCAAATGGCAGTGATGGATTCGGAGGCTGACAGTGACCGAGCTGGACAAGGTGAGGTTGGTTGCTGGTTGGCGTTGGCGATCGCTAGTGTGGGGTGTTAGGCGTGTCTCGTACCGTGTGAATTTTGTGGAAGCGAAGTAATCAGATCGATTAGGTTTAGGGATTAGGGTTGGCAAACGCTGAAATGCAAATGCAACTGGCAAGGGGTATTTAGGGCGCACCGCTTGAGTAACTAATTTTATGCCAGTCTGCAGGCAGACCCATGTCCACGTGGGCTGAGCCCGCCTGAATCATAATCCGCGGGCTAAATCCATATAAGCTCGCTTTTAAAATGGGCCTCTTTTTTATTGGCCCGACCTGCGAAAGTCCGCAGGCCAATAGCCCGTTTTACACCCCTACTCCCCAATAGCCCGTTTTTCAAGCATGATGCCTTTTAGGGGCTGTGGCCATACAAAAACAAAACCGGGGATTGGAATTAAGCTCTAAACTGGACAATATCAAGCTATGGATGGCTTGGGTTGTTATAATCGCGTCGTTGCGAGGTTGTTGATATTCTAGCGTCGTGAGCTTTTTCGTCGTCAATCGCCTGGTGTTGCCAGGTCTTCCATCAAACAAAGGTTGGTGTTGCGAAGTCGTCCGCGTCGGTGATCATCTCGTTGTCGCGTGGTTGTCCAGGCATATGTGAGCAAGGCGATTGTCTCTTACATTATGAAAATACACATGAAGTACTATAAGGCACACACTTCATTGAAGGCATTATGCCTTGCCCCCTCTCAGGCGACGAGTGTCCTAGGTGTTGTGCTTCATGTGCTTAAGTGCCAGAAATAGTTATTTTGACTACATTGACCATAACCGCAATCACAATTGTTCATTCTTACTTAATTAATAGTTCATATTGTAATTTCATTTAATTGTTGGAGGGATATTGTATCGGATGAACAGTTAAATAAAACTACAATATAAATCATTCGATAAAAAATGAATGTTCGTAATCGCAATGACACTACTTTCCTATATATATAAATAAATAAAAGGTCATACGTAGTAATACTAAATTCATATTACAATAACTTTAATCTAGACTATAAATGTTGCAAATAATGGCATAAATTAAATCTTAATTTAATTATAATTACACTACCATAAATTACTGTAATGAAATTATATTTAAATAAAAATTTAATATAAAATTTTATTGTAACATTTATTAAAATCCTAACGATAAAAATTTAACTTCAACTTCTCATATATATATATATATATATATATATATATAAATAATTGGATAAGCATGAAATATGGTCAAATGTTTCTCTCCTGTATGCACGCTAAACTAACGAGCAATGTTGTTCTTTTGCATAAGTTTTTCGCGATGATGTTACGGTATGTTATTGGTTCTAACTACGATGATGTACATATGCGCACGAGACCTGCGTAATCGAGCCTATATATAAACTACAGACTAGAATGTGCACTGCCGGCTATAAATTGGTGATCTCGTTCAAAACTCATTTAATTGAGGTTCATCATCCGCCATTAAAAGTGCATCGATAAAAGGAACACCTTTTGTGTTTTAACCGGCGGGGACTTGTCCACATTACCTGAACAATCAAATGGTAGAAAGAACAGCAGCGGGGAGCAGGACAATTTTTGTATGTTTTTTTTGTCGATAAATTTTATTTTACTACGGTTAAAAATCAATTAAATTACAAGACAAAGGAAGACAAGATGCTACTCTCGTGGAAAGGCGCACTCACAAATTTGGCTAGTTAATGCGGTGCCATGTATTTGGCGGGAGATTCGGATGGTTGAGTAGGCGCCCAACAACAAATGGCATACGAGTTCGGCCCTTCCACCCCTGCAAGATCCAAGTGCCCGTCATCATAAATCATAAAATCCTTGTGGTAGCATGCTTTCACCTCTGCCTTCACCTCCTGCAAAAATTTCTCCTCCAGCCCCACCGGTTTGAACTCGGCCCTCACCGTGCGCGCGTGCCATTCCTTGTACTTCTCTGCCCTCACAACCCTCTCCGAACCTTCACAAGGCTATGACGTTCACCATATCGTGCCCAAACCGAAACCCCTCGATCACTATCCTCTCCACAATATCTCGCTTCATTATCGCATCCAACATGTCAAACATGGCCGAGTAATGGAACAGCGTTTCACGGAACCTCCTCGAAAATAAGGTTGCATTGAGGGATGCATTTTCAATGAAATGTATGAAGATGTCGGGATTTATGCTGCGGATCAATTTCAGGACCTCGTCCCTCGGGCTGGGGTCGCAGAGCTGCCTGCAAACATCGTCCGTTTGTTGGTCGAATCGGAGCATGCTTGTCACCACAACGGACTCGTTGGGTCCAATCTTTAGATCATCAATTCCGACAAGAACCCAATCTTTTGCGATGCCATTGTACTCAAATGGCACATTGACACTCCTGCAATGCTTTGCCAAGCGAAGCCCTACATACTCCACCGCGTCTACCGAGCGGAACCCACAACGGGGATGCTCTAATCCAGTGATGCGTAGCTTGGGTGGTCCTCCCGGAATAGTGGAGAGGCGGGTGATAAGCCCACCCCACTTGAAACCACCGAAGATGCCAAAGTCTATGATGTGCAGCGTGGTCTTGGATGCACTCCTGCTAATTTCAAGACGTGGTGATCCACAAAACGGGACCCCATCACCCTAAAAGGGCACACCGACGTGAAAAGCAAATGGGCTCGATCAATTCAGCTTGCGATGGCCATAATTTGGGATCCTGGTAAGCCCAATGAGCCCCCGGTATCTTGACCCCAGCCAACCGCGCCTCAAAGCCATTGGCGATGTAATGTGCCAACCTCCGAGATCCATTGCCCACTGGGAAGAGTGCTTCCTGGATCTGCTTCGGCTGTTCTGCCAGGCATGTAGCCGTGATTGCCCGCCACGGCTTCGCACAATTCAAGAGAAGATTCCCTAAATCCACTACTTCGACCCTCCGTTTCTTCGCGCGATCAGCTTGTTTTGATTCAGGGATCTTCCGTGACAGCGGCAATCGCGTGCCTGATCCGACCGCAAAATCGGAGGTGGCGGCTCCCTTGCGGAGGAAAAGCGAGTCGAACAGCTCCGACAGCTCAACCACCTCTCTCTCCTCGTCAATTGTCAACGCCTTCGCGTCATTTCCGCCTCCTTCTTCCACTTCCCCAGGATCTCCGCTACTCCCTTCGCTCCAGGGCACGGAACGAAATTGGTAAAATTGAAGCAAGGCACCAGCTGATTGCCCTCTTCCTCGCCTCGCCTGAATTGCTGCAACACGCCCTTGTTATCCCCGTTGAACCCATCGGCACATGGTCCACACGGAACAGGGTTGCTGCCACAAATGATATCATCAACAACGAGAGACGGGAACGAAGGGTTCCGGTAGAGGACATCATAGAATGATTTTTCGATGCCCTGGAGGACCACGGGGTAGTGGATTAACAACGTCGACATCTCCTCACAGCAGTCCTCTTGGGTGAGGATCTGCTCCATTTCCTTGAAATTGAAGCAGAGAAACCACCTTCTTCTCCACGTTGCATATCCGAAGTCCGAGTCGACTCGCCAAGTGCCTGGAGTGCCATTGTGGGGTCCAAAGTGCGATTTCGCAAAGCTCTGGGGCTGTTCGGTTGCGGTGGCGTACCGCCTGCATCTCCATTATTTTTAGTGCTATTTTCCCACCTCGAGTCCACACGCACATGTCTCCTTTTTCATTATATTATATTATATTATATTATATTATATTATATTATATTATATTATATATTTATAATTATAAATTATAAACCCTAAACGATCCTGAAAGAAAAGTGGAAAGATGCACTGCATGTTATAACTTGCTGTATTATATATTTTTTACTAACATTTTCTGACATAAAAGGTTAGACTAAAATGCGTTTTTGTTTTTTGAAAAATCTATATTAAAAGGCCAATGAGAAACGTTTTTGAAATACCAAAATTGTTCTTAAATTAAGGTGATCATTAGAATTTGAATTTTTGAACTAGATTTTAATATTTTATTAAAGAAATTCTCTTAATTCAACAAATATACTTTTCATATATAAAATATAAATAAAATTTTATGAAAAGTTTGTGGTATACGTTTCACAAAATACAATTATTAAAGCTTATTCATTTTTTTTCGTTTTCATTAATATATTTTTATCCGTAGTTATCTCCTATTTCTTAAAAAAAACAAAAACAAACAAAACAATCTTCTTCCCATATCTTATTTAGTTGATTGGAACAATATTAAAAAAAAAGGAAAAAACGGCATATACGTAAAAAAAATAAAGATGAAATTAGCTGTTTCTTCTCCTTAAAAATAATAGTCGTATTTCTTGTGAAAGTATGGGTGAACCATAAAATAAAAATAAAAAATAAGAAAGCAATTAATCTTCTCAAATAAAGTTATATACATTATTATATACATACATATCTCTAGTGTTTTATTTTTGCTATATAATAAAGTTTTGGTACAATTATATTATCCTTCTCTATATATAAAAATAGGATTTGCGTTATTTATTTAGTTATGAATATTAGATAATATTTTGTTATGGATATTGATGCATTTTTATTGTTTTTTTCATAATCAATAATTATGTATTATATTTTGCATGAAGAAAATAATAAAACAAAACAAAACAAAGTGTTCATTATTATGTGTCTATTTATTTAAGGGGACCAGCGGAGCCATGGCTTCCCCAAAATTTTAAAAAAACTTAAATATATTGTTGGAAAAAATATGATTTGTTGAAGCTATCACAAATTTTTCTAAGTCTCAGTGACTCAAGACCCGAAGGTCTGAAGGATCGAAGAGTCAAAGTTTAAAGAAGAGAAAATTGTCAACACACGTGATGATAAATGACTCATGAGACTCAAAGAGTCGAAGAAGTCGAAATAAGAAACCGACAATAAAATAAGCGACTCGAAGATCTAAAGATTGTGAAATTGAAGAGTCAAAGAAAATGCCCCAATGAAAGCCGATAGAACATAAGGTAACACCGAGACTCGAAGACTCAAGAGTCGAAGGGTCGAAGATACTCAATTACTGAATCAGTCAACACATAATAATTTTAAGACTCGAAGACTCGAAGGTCGAAGAGTTAAGATGGTGGAACTTCAAACCGACAAAACATAAAATGTAACTAAAACTTGAAGAGTTGTAAACTCAAAGAGACGAAGAGTCGAAGATAATTAAACAGAAAAATTTGTCAATTTACAAATAAGGCCAAGATTGAAAAGGCGAAGAGTCGAAGACTCAGGTCATAATATATTATGATTGGCTAGCCAAAATGCACGAAGAGTCAAAGATTCGTAGAGTCTAAGACTTATCATACGTTCACGATCCCGAAAAACCGAAAGGTCGTAAAATGTCTTAGCCATCTTAAGCGAACCGAGAGACTCGAAAAAATATGATCGAAAACTCGTAGCATAAGAAAGCAAGTAGAGGTTAAGTTAACCCTTCATGACAACTCTAAGAGTCAAAGACTCATATATCATAGAGTGTATTACATGACGTAACCTAAACTAATATATGCCACAAAGAGTCGAAGGCTTGCGAATCTAATGTTGTATAACCACAAGGCTCGACCCAAATTTTTAAGTCACTAAATCTTCAAGGCATCGGATCTTCAAGCCACTTACCTTTGAGGCAAACTTACAATACACAAAACAAACTTAGCGATATCATCGACTAGGATGTCAACCAACTACTTATGACGGATGAACGGTGAGGATCGAAAGTACTAGTGTGGTCATGCAACATGCGATAGGGGCAACAGATTTGCGGGATCTAAGTAGATCAACCCATCCTCTGTACTTTCGCATTTTAATGGCGCGAAGTTAGTCTATCGGGATGAACGAGCATCGTGCACATGCACTCGACCTTAAATTAATATCTCACATGGTTAAAAATATTAATTTATCAACTCTTACAAAAAGCGTGGACTTGGAACTCCAAGAAAAATATATTGAATTCGACATGCAAATTAGAATAATTTTTGAAGAATTAACTCAAGAGTTCCAACACCGAAGAGAGAAACAAAGAGAATACTTCCAAGTACTATGTGCGTGAAGAACTAAGAACAAGATCAAGCTTTGAAGAATCATTCAATCATCTTGTTCAAAAATTCAACTTAACCATCTTGTTAATCTTTGCATTGATCATCCACAATCAACAGAGAATATTCCCAATTTGTGTTTGTAATGATATACATTCTTTCGTTGGAATATTCATTTAAGGTATGAGGTCTATCATGTCAAGATCATTAACTCATCTCAGACTTGTTCGTTTATGCATTATCACTTATATATTTTCTTGTCCCTTTCTCAATCAATATCAAACCACAGTCACTCTTTGTACTCATCCTTCAGTTATCATTAGCTTCCACAAAAAACGTTTATTCACCCTCCTCCCTCTAGACTCACTTTGGGACCTACATATATATATATATATATTATAAATTTAATTATATATATAATTTAGTTATAGTTATATATAATTATAAATAAATTTAATTACTAATATGATTTATTATGTTAAAGTATTTGGGATGAACATGCTTCTAATTAAGAGCATTAGTAGTATAATAGCTAAATATTTTAATAAATTTATCTATATGGAACGTTATTGATCGTAAATTATACTCGAATGCTCTAAATGCAATAATGGTAATTGGATTATTTGATTTTAAAAAATTATGTGACTTGGTTATAGGTGTATTTAGTGAGTATTATATGCTTTCATGTCATTACTTGCAACGTACATGATATTAATCACGGTTTTGAATAATAATTTTTAAATATGAGTTATACAATTTGTAACTCAGTCCTACTAACTTAACTTTCTGGATCCGTTCCTTTATTTACCTTTCCTTTAGAATATTTAGAGTTATATAAAGGTTTCTAAGGTTATGATATGAAACATGATGAAAAAGAAAGACAATCAAACTATTCGACTTAGAAAATTCTCAAAGAATTTAACATTTGCATTCTTACATTCAAGATTGTTTTTGTTCTTTTGCTTTTGTTCTTTGTTGTTTAAAAACTAATATTAGAATAGTTCTTTAATCTTGTAAAGTTATGCACCAAACTAAAACTGCTTTGTTGATGGCAAACTAGAAAAAGAAAATCAAGTTTTTGATACTTAAAAAAAGATAACATGTTTAAGAATCAAGTTTGTCTTTCATAATTATTTCTAAAAAGCATTTTAATTCAACTAAAAGGCAACTTTATGCTAATTGTTCTAGTTAACATGTTGCTTCGAACCCCATGAGTCCAAAGGTTATTTGCTTCAAAGACTTTCTTGAAACCCCTATGTTATGGTATTCTATGAAGACTTTAGTCGAAGGAGTGCTTTGAACTTTGAGGGTTCAACCTAGTTGGTTCGAAGCTATTTTGTGGCATCCTATTACAACTCCAAGATGTGAAGCCGTGTTACTTCGAAGATATGTTAGTTCAAAGCAAAGTGGCTTAAAGGTTCATTGATTGTGCACTTAAATGAAATCACGTGCTTCAAATAAGAATAAAAACATAAAGCTCTAATTTGAAAATGGAGGCAACTTAGAGGTTGGGTCAAATAAGGAAAAGACAGATCCTAAATGTCATGTGACGTTAATTACGTGTGATTTTCGGGCTCGATGACATTAAAGGGATCAATTAAGGGAAAAATTAAAAGCATTTCAAACTCTTTGAAGAAGACCTAAAACTCTTCTCCCATGACCCTCGCATCGTCTCCTTCAAATCTCTCCTATTACTCTCCAAATCTATCATCTTTACTACACTCATGTGTCACGAAATCAGATTTTCTATGGCTCTCAACCTGTGTAGTACCTAACTTTCTGGCTCGATGATCTTCTTGGTCTTCTTCTGTTGCTCTTATTAAAAACCTTTTTAAATGTGCACAACAATAGAGCCATATCTCTTTCATCGGTGCCGAGTCATCGGTTTCTTGTATCTTTCTTCTTTAATATCAAATAACTCACGTTCCTCTTGAGCTCTATATGCAACATGTCTTGAGCTCCTCTTTTGATCCCCTTCACCTTCAGGCTTAGGATTATTATAACTCTTGAATCGTTCATCATATGTCTTTAACTCTTGAATCGTTCATCATGTTTTGGGATCCTATTGGATAGTGGTTAGTTCATGATAAATCTGGAAGGAAGACCTCTCATGAATCTATCCAAGATTATAATATTGCAATAGTTTTCTCCAACAACTTTCGGTTTTCTAAGTAATACGAGTGAATCTCTTATAGATATAATCAATGGGTTCACCAGATTTGTCTTGAAAGGTTTCATTGTACGCAACATACTTATCTTGTTGGCTTCCTAATCTTCATTACCTTCACGCAAGACAATAAGCTGCTCCCTCATCTCACTTGAAGTCTCACGGTGTTCAACATCAAGAAATAACTCTTCATCTAGTGAGGTAGTGAGATATCCTATAGCCTTGTTTGCAGCCTTGTGTAGATCTTTCTCCTTGTTGGATAACTCTAAAGGATATTTAGGTCGTCATACTTCTATACCGTCTGTTGTCATAGGTGTTGGTGGCTCATCCTCTTCTTCCATTGTTAAAAGAATTCAATCGTGCACTTTGAAGGTTGAGTGATTGTGAAGTTAGGTGTAATATAGTTGTTCTTCTTTTTTTTGTTCTCTCTAACTGGTTCAATATTGTGTGTTGCCTCAAGTTCTGAAGAACTAGGATTTACAAACTCTTTTTGTCGCCTTGAGTTGCTGCTTTGTTCTCCCTCCATTGAATCTCGATTGACAACTAACTCTGATACCACTTGTTAGGTCCCTTGAAGTCTAGAGGGGGATGAATAGCATAGGTCCCAAAGTAAATCTAGAGGGGGGGGGGTAAATAGACGTTTTTTATGGAAGCTAATGAATATTGAAGGATGTTTACAGAGAATAACTACAGTTCAATAATCAATGAGAAACGGACGAAAGAGTATGTGAGTTATAATGAGTTAACAGATAGATCTGACATGGGTTAATGATCTTGACGTGAAAGACCTCATATCGTATAGGAATATTCCAATAGAAGTAAATACATAGAGATAAATACTGGTTGGAAATATTCTTTAGAGATGCTATTGATTATAGATAATCAACATAGAAATCAATAAAATGGTTGTCTTGGATCATTGGACAAGATGGATTTTGAATGATTTTTCAAAGAATATTCTTATTTTATGTTCTTCAAGTGCACAACACTTGGCTAGTATTCTCACTTTCACTCACTCTTGTGTTGGAACTTTTGAGTTGATTCTCCAAAAGTTATTCTATTTTTGCATGTGAGAATTGATTATATGTTTTCCTTGGAATTTTAAGTCCTCGCTTTCGTGAGAGTTGATAAATTAATATTTAAGTACATGTGAGACATTAATTTAATGTTTGAGTGTATGTGTGCATGACTTTTCATCCCAATAGATTGACTTCCCGCCATTAATTTACGAAGTATTAGGGATAGTGTGATTTGCTCGTATCCTGCAGATCTGTAACCCATGTTGTATGTTTCATGCTCATACTGGAACTTTTGATCTTCACCGTTCATCTTATGCAAATAGTTGGTTGACATTATTATGACATTTATTGCAGCAATAAATGTGTTTATTGTTGTGAACGGCATCGGCAAACTATACAAACCCTAGTTGATGTTATCGCTAAGTTTGTTCCGAGTGTTATGAGTTTGCCTCAAAGATTGGTTGCCTCAAAGGTAGGTGACTCAAAGTTTTGGTGACTTGAAGATTTGGGTCGAGCCCTGTAGTTTGGTGAAGAGATGTTTTTGACTTCGACGACTTTAGATCATACGAGTCTTTAACTCTTCAGTTCTCGAGTCTACGTAGCAAGTATTTGTTTTAGGTGAAGTCATGTAATACATTCTATGATATTTGAGTCTTCGATTCTTTGAGTCTTCACCTTTTCGATTCGACTCTTAGAGTTGTCATGAATAATTTACTCAACCTCTACTCACTTTCTTGTCTATGAGTCTTCGACTCTATTCCTTCGAGCCTTCAAGTAGCTCTGTTCGCTTAAGGTGGCTAAGATGTTCTACGACCTTTTGGTTCTTCGGGTCTATAAACATATGAGTCTTCGACTCTTTGTGTATTTCACTTAGCTAATTACAAGATATTTATGAGTTGTGTCTTTGACTCTTCGACTCTTTGATTTCCGAGTCTACGAACCTCGGCTTTATTTATTAATTGACGGTTTCTTCGATTAACTTTTTTTAATTCTTTGACTCTTTGAATCTATGACTCTTCGAGTCTTTGAGTCTCGATTACATTTTCTTGTTATGTTAGTTCTGTTGTTCCATTGTCTTGACTCTTCGACCTTCAAGTATTCGAGTTTATTGTTATGAGTTGATAGATTCTAGGATTGAGTATCATCGACTCTCTTTGACTCTTTGTGTAAAGACTCGTATTTGGGTAGTTTTGAGAGATAGTCATTCTATGGGAATATAACTATCTGGACGGTAGTGTAGCCGTCGATGTGAGCATTTTGACTGTACTTGGGCCCGATTTCGAGTCGGGGCCCCGTTTGACCCGATTGTTGACTTTTCGGGGTTTATTGGTTGACATTGCGTTTGAGCAGTCATTTGAGTGTGATAATATCTGAACAGTGTTGTGCTCGTCATTTCGAGCGTTTTGACAGTAATTTGACTCAATTTGGAGTTCGTGACCTCGGGAGGTCAATTATTGCGTTCGGGTCAATTATTGCTGGGAGGCCAATTATTGGCAACGGTATATATATAATTAAGAACTGCCTTATCTCTTTAATTGCCAATTATTGGTGCGTGCGTGTTTGAGCAAGAGAGAGAGAAGGTGAAGAGCGTGAAGAGCTTTCTTGGCGATTTTGGGGCGATTGGAGCTCGTGGATCGCAATAAACCTTTCAAGGTAGGTGTCTTTAACTGTCTTATCTCGATCCTATCTTTGAATATGTGATCTGTGGTTGTGTGAGTGTGTATTTTATGAGGGTTGAGAAGTCAACCATGGAGGTCTAGATTTAGATCTAGATGAATATATGATTTGTGTGTATTTCTGCTGTTATCGTGCGAATTAGAGGCGTTTAGGATGCGTTTTGAGGTAAATATTGCAGTTTATTGCGTAAAACATGTGTTTATGAGCATCCGGGGGTCACCTGGGTTGCTTCCAGGATGAAGAACAGGCCAAAAACGACGATGAACAGTACCCAGGCGAACTGCAGGGTCGAAGTTCGTAGTCGGGAGCTTAGTAGTCCCGGAGGAGTTAGTCCAGATCGATGGTCCGGAGGAGTTAGTCCGGATCGGTAGCATCAGTCCGTAGCATCGCTCCGCAAGATCAAATCCGTAGCATCAAATCCGTAGCATCAAATCTGCAGCCTTAATCCGCAACAAGAATTCCGCGGCGGTCTGGCCGCATCGCATCACTGACATTTACATTGTAATGTAAATAACGAAATACCCCCCATTTGGATTCAAAGAAAAATACTAGAAAAATTAATTCCCACTCTTTCAAAATGTGAAAATTGGGATTTAGTGTAAAATCTCAAAAAAAACCCAAAAGTTCGTAGTGGTGAATTTTTGAAAAGTGGGGTTAGACATCTCAGGAAAAATCTCCAAAAATCAGATTATCTTATTTATGATATGGGAACCCAATGCCGGGACTTTTGATTTCAAGAAAATAGGCTGCTATGGGTACTTCCTTCATAAATCAAGGATTAAGGTTTTACTTGTGAAGATTGGCTATAGTTCCAAAGGAAATGTTGAGAATGACATGCCATACTCATGTTAGTATGTTGGTGTGAGGTATTGGGGCATGGACTCCGTGACTTATTTGGGTTCTCACCGTGATGCACCGATGGTGCTATGTGGTTGACGTGGCAGGCATATGCACCGATGGCAGCCGTGTGGCGACCTGTGGCCGGTCATATTGCGCGCGTGGACGGCTAAGGCCCGAGTTGAGCCATTGAGTTCGTGGAGCTAGGGCTAAGTGCCCTGAGCTGGGATCCCATGGAGGATCGTGGACAAGTTGTCTGTATAGGCAGGCTGGGGTCCTGATGTTTGTTTGTAAGCCGAGTCCCGATGATTGTGCACACTACACAAGGCACGAGTACATAGAGCATATATAGTATAGACTTGTATGTCCGCATGATGTGGAGCTTTGGGGTCACCTACTGAGCTTGTCGCTCACCCCTACTTGTTGTTTACCATTTTCAGGTGTGACCCGAGACTAGTGGAGGACTTTCTTCCAGGAGGACGTGCCCACTACTCGATGTATGATACGATCGATGTATTCGTATTGTGTATTGTCTTATGTTTGTATCCCGGACATGAGTCCATGGACGATTATATTTGCATACTGTTTGTGATGTGATGTCTGTATGATTGTTTGACTTATTGTATGCATGATGATGTATGGGAAAGTACAGGATTACCCTTGATGTATGACTCGTACAAGGTTGCATATTTGAGACAAGACCCGCGGTGTAGTCTCTATTGGTGCTAGTCACCAATCCCTTGACCTTTCGGGTGCGGGCAAGGGAAAGTCATGTTCCTAGTTCCGGGTTCCCTGGAATTTGGGGGCGTGACACTTTGAATCTTTGAGTCTCACTTTTAGGTACATTTTTGTCGGTTTCCTTTGTTCCATTTTCTTCGACTCTTCGACTTCATAATCTTCGAATCTTCGAGTCTTCGAGTTGTTTATTGCACCGCCGTTTCTAACTTCGACTTCTTTGACTCTTTGAGTGTTCATGTCGTCTACCATAACAATGCATTGATAGTTTTCTCTTCTTCAAACTTTGACTCTTTGACCTTACGAACCTTCGAGTTTTCGAGTCGCTAGACTTAGATGAATTTGTGATAACTTCACCAAATAATGTTTTTTCCAATAAATAGACTTCCTTCGTGAGATCTTTTTATCAAAAGACAATATGCAAAAAATTGATCTTGTATACAAAATCAGATAAAAGTATCAATAATATATATATATAAAACCAATAAGAACTTTATACAAAGATTGTAAAGTTGTTATAAGATAAGAGTATCTTAAACAACTTCGCAAAACACTCATTGATCGAAAACACACAAGCCGTGTTTTTGATTAACAACTCAAGCTAAAACAATGAACAACCTAAACTTCTTGACAACTCTCAATGACAATCTTCAACAATCCTCACAACGCTTGATATCATCTCACGCTCTCCTCTATTTATACATAAAAGCCTATCAACTAAAGCAAGAAATATATCTGATGAATATTCTCAAATCTTTATCAATATTTTCTTTTTCTTGACTTCCAAAGATAGTTTCAACTATAATGGTCTTGAGATGATAACCTTGTAAAACCTAGTATCTCGAATCTCTTCTTTAAATATCTTCATCGAATATGTTGTCCTGACCGACTATTGACTCCATTGAATGTGTTAATCAAGTCTTGTATCAAACATAATAGGTTTTTCGTATTAAGTATCATGCTGATGGTTTTATTGAATGGCATAAAGCTCGACTGGTTGTTCATGGCATACCTTTCTTGTCATTTGCGACTATCAAACATTGGGAACTTCATCAAATGGATGTGATGGTCCCTTGGAGCCTAGAGGGGGGGGGGGGTGAATAGGCTCTTATCAAAACTCTTTTGATTCTCTTATGACACAACACTTATCTAGTTAAGTGATAGAGTCACTGAGGAAGATAGCCAGGATAGTGGAAGTATTTTGTTTTATTATCAAAAGATAAATACAATAAAATAGAAGCAAGACTCTTTTACACTCGTTTACAAAAGGATTCACACACTAGCCTATATTATGTCTTTGAACTCTTGTGCATACACAGGGTTGATTCAGGCTCGCTCGCACACACTTTTCAAATGTACAAGTATGAATATTTATAAAAACATTTCTAAGAGACAACCTTGGAACTTGTAGTTCGGAATGCGTTCGCACTAACTATTCCTCGGTAATATCTCTGCCTTGACTGCTGTGGTTTGTGGAGATCAAGATCTTGGGTTTGAAGAGTATAAGTGCCTTTGTGAGTTCCCAAGTATAATTAAAGTTGTGTCCACATATCCGGGTGATCCACGTGTAAGATTCTTCAGGTTCTCAATGAGTTTGTCTTACATCGGGACACAACGAGCCGATAACTTTAAATGCGGTAAGTTGAAGTAGCATCTTTAATTTTCCTTACTCCGTTGCTAATGAAGCTCGAACCTTACTCCATGTCGGTGGTTGCTTACTCCGTATCTATTTGGTATTGGAATCTTTGTCGTGCGCTTCCTTAGTCCGTGTGAATGAGAAGGTCGGAGTGCTTATTCCGTATCAGCGCTTCCTTACTCCGCATGTAAGTTCCTTACTCTATACGAGTTTCTTACTCCGTGCGAGTTTAAAGGATCGGATGGCTTACTCCGTACTAGCACATCCTTATTTCGCATGAGTGAGTGGTCCGGATTCCTTACACCGCATCTGGTTTCCTTACTCGTGCGAATAAAGATTCGGATCCTTATTCCACATTAGTACTTCCTTACTCCGTATGTATGGAAGACTTGGATGCCTTACTCCGTGTCTTCTTTACTTTAGTTCGCTTGAGTGGAAGACTTAACTTTTTAACTCCGTGTCGACTCTTTTTCTTCATGCGACCTTATAGATCAAGATTCTTATTCCGCATCGGTTTGACTTGTCCATTTGAGGTATTAAGCGCAGATTCCTTAATCCGTAGCTTTTACGTTCCTTAGTCCGCACAAATGTTCCTTATTCCGTTTGTATAGGGGACTTGGTTATTTACCAAGTGTTTGACGACACTCACTCTCATCCGGATCAGGATTATGTATCCTGTCCTTAGCTTTGCTCTTATGAGTATATCTCCGGATTAATAACATATCTTTTGCAATGATTAAAGACAAAACACAAAAGATCTCAAATCAAATTACATAGGGCTTTATCAGTATTATCCAAATTCTAGGCTTGATCCAATAGGATGTCCATAATGCCTTTCTTCATGGTGACCTTTTAGAGGAAGTTTATATGCATTTTCCTCCTGGATTTGTTGTGTCTAACCCTACTCAAGTATGTTGGTTGTGTAAATCCTTATAAGATCTCCAACAAGCATCGTAGTATTAGTTAGCCAAATTATTTACTACTCATACTCACTATGGTTTTCTTCAATCCTCGTATGATTATTCTTTTTTCACTTATCAACAGGGGTGTGTACACTTGACTGCCTTAGTCTATATTAATGATTTACTTATTGGCGATAATGATTCTTCTCGCTATTTGGGCCTTCAAATGTTACTTAAGTAAATGTTTTCATATAAAAGAACTTGGTCGTCTCAAATATTTCCTTGGCATTGAGGTCACGCACAATCCTTTTAGTATTTGTATCACTCGGCAAAAATATGCCCTTGATATCCTCTCTTATATGGGTTAATTGTGCTCCAAGCCTATTGGCACACCCATTGAGCAAAATCATCATCTTGCTTTCACTAATGGTGTTGCCATGGTTGATCCTGGCCAAATATTGCCACTTAGTTGGTCGTCTTATCTATTTAACCATTACTCATCCAGAATTGTCTTACAATGTCCATATCTTGGCACAATTCATGTATGGGCCAAAACCAGCTCATTCAATTAGGGCATTTTCCTATTAGGGCATTTTCCTTTCCTCTAGTTCTAATTTGTGTCTCTATGCTTATTGTGATGCCAATTAGGCCAATTGTCCTTTGATCCGCTACTCCTTGACTACCTATTTCGTCTTTTTTGGTGGCTCCCCTCTTATAAAGATCCATCTTTATATAGAACTAAGAGATAATCATTCTAGGTAGCTGAAAATATCTAAACGATAATATGTTCATTGATGTGAGCATTTTGATAGTATTTGGGCTCGATTTTAGGTTGAGGCCCTGAAAGGCTCATTAGTTGACTTTTGGGGGGTTTATTAGTTGACTTTGTGTTTGAGCGGTCAATTGGGTAGAAAAACATCCTGGATAGTGATGTGTTTGTCATTTTGAGCTTTTTGATTGTATTTGAGCTTAATTTAGAATTCATGATCTCATGAGGTCAATTATTATTTTAGAAGTTGATTAATTAATGATTATTTAAAATAAAGGCAGGAAATATAAATAGGAGGAAAAGAAAGAGAGCTTCCACGTTAAGCTATTGCATTCGTGCATTTGACCTAGGGAGAGAGCGTGTGGAAGCTTGGTGGCTTGGGGGCAATTAGAGCTTGTTGGATCTGTAAAAAGGATCTAGGTATGTGTTCTCTTGATTCTCCACTCCTTGCTTGTTGTTCTATGAGATTAACCCGCATATAAGAGAGAATTTTATGAAAATCATAGTGAACCCTAGGTGATTTGGGGATTGCTTAGAAATTGATGAAATATGTCAAGTTTATGTTAGATTTTGCCGATAACTCATTTAAGTAGTTAAGTAGTTAAATGATCATTTCATGGGTGTTTGCATGCTTAGAAATGGGGATTTAACCGATATAACTAGGTTATAGGATGAATGTAGTTGATAGATCACGTCTAGAGAACTCGCTCAACACTACCTGAGACTTGAGCATCGAGCCGGCCTCGAGCAGAGAGCTTCGAGCAACATGTAGCAACGAGCAAGCTCGAGCTGAATGAAATAGAGCATTTATCGCACACGCACTTCAAATAAAATTTAAACTAAGTATAGCATAGAGCTAACCTAGGTCATTCACTAACCGAAGGACTTATAAAATTTAATTCAACTTATTCTTCAATAAAAGTTAATTTAGAAAATCGAGGGGATTTTGTGTGAAATTAAGATAAAATTAAATATGTAAAGAAAATTAATTAACTAAAGATGCAATTGATTTAACCTCTCACTTCAACTATTATTTATCATTATCTTCTAAAGATGGAATAACATATTTAAGGCCTTATAATTCAATTAAACCAAGACTTCATGATTATAATTAAATTATGAATTTGCATTAGAAATCAGACTTGAACTCGTACTAATTAAATTATGTTTTGCATTTGGAAGACCAAATCGAATACTACGAAAAATAATCTTCACATCTCAAAATTAATTAACCATAAGTGTGAATTAATCACAATTAAAAATCATGCTTTAAATAATCCGTAATTAACTACAACCACAAATTAATTACAAAGAATTTAAAATAGATAGAGAAACGAATTACAAATCATAGCACGTAAATAAATTATTAAAATGAAAAACAGAGATTCAAAATAACAATTGAAGTTTGAAATTAAATCAAATACATAAAATTAAAATAGGATGCATGAGCAGTGCTACAGTGTCAACATTGCAAGTCCTGCGGCCCTGGAAAGGAATGCTAGAGCGTGCTGGGACGATGGAGAGGTTGATGGCGTCGCTGGGTTGATGGAACGATGGCATAGGATGGGTCTCATCCTATAAACGTCTTCAAGGGCTCGTGTGGGTCTCTTCTTTTAAATACTCACGTATGCCCTTTTTTTAATAATCACAAGGACAAAGTCAATTTCCTTTCTTTTTTTCCTTCATTAAACTAACATGGGCCGCATCATTACTTTCTCTTCCCAATTTTGTATACCTTACGTGAGAAACTCCTCTTCATAGCTTATTATTTCTTTGCCTCCTTTAATCGATGTGGCCCACATCTTAAGCTCTCCAACCTACGTATGTAACATGCACCCAAAATAATAATGATAATAATAATAAAAGTGAAACACAAAATATTAAAATAAAAAATAAAAATATAATTTAATTAACTCAAAAATCACTTAGTATAATTACCAATTAATCCCAAAGAAATAATATTAAAATTGAAATAATTAATTTAACATTAAAATCACCAAAATTAATATTAAATTTATAAAAGTGAATAAACTAGCAAATAATTAAAATTAGGGAAAACTATTATAAAAACGCATTAATTCAACAAATATTAAATTAAAACTCATAAATTAAATGTAAATTTAATGACAAATTCTCAGCTTATCACCGAACCTCAAGTATGGTGCTTGAGCGGTGTACCTTGAGCAAAGGGTTTGTATGTTGTCCGAGTCTAGTAGTATCGAAAATCAAGTAGGATCCTTAAGCATCGAGCATCGAGCATCGAGCATCGAGCACAAGGCTCAAGCAGTTAAGCGATTGTGTTCTGTTGTAGTCGTTAGTGGTCCAAAAGCTTTATAACCCATGCCTTTTTAAGGGTATTAGATATTGGTGTTTACTTGACATATCATGTTAAATGATGTGAACATGGTTCTAGATTTAGCTCCTCATAATTTTCGAGGCTTGGAGGGTGGTCATTTTTCTGGTATTCGGTGGTTGAACGGTATATTTAGCGATTGAGCTTGTGTTGGCAAGTGGCTATGACCCCCTGAATTGAGGTTCCCTTAAATGGGTTTGACCTTTGTTGGATGTAACAAGCTAAGGCCTGAAATGAGTTCTTTGGTGAGTTGGTAATGTACCCTATTGGGTAAGGCAATTGTTATGTTATTGTGAGACTGGAGGAGGCATAGGTTGGGCTATTGAGCTCATGGTTCTAGGGCCGAGTACCCTGATTTGTGGATCCTAATGGGGATCGTCAATAAGCTAACTCATATTGTGGATAGGTTGGGTCATGATATTGTCTCGCACGTTCGGTCTTGATGATTGTGCACACTACACAATACACGTGTACATTGAGCATGTAGTATAGACTTATTTGTTTTGTATAGTAAGGTGATGTGGAGTTATGAGGTCACCTAATACGCTTGTAGCTTACCCCCTTCCTTGTTGTTTATCCCTTTTAGGTGTGACCTGAGACTAGTAGAGAACTTTCTTACAGGAAGACGTGCCCACTACTTTGATATATGACATAGTATTGTATTATATTATTAATTATGTATTGTATCCCAGACATGGGTCCGTGGACAATTGTATTTGCACCTTGTATGTAATGTGATGTTTGTATGATTATTTGACATATTGTATGCATGATGATGTATGAAAAAGTATAGGATTACCCTTAATGTATGACTATACTGATTTGCATGAGTGAGACAAAGACTCGTGGTATAGTCTCTAATGATGCTTGTCACCAACCCCTTGATCCTTCGAGTGCGGACAAGGAGAAGTCATATTCCCGGTTCCAGATTCCTTGGAATCCGAGGGTGTGACACCTTTCTCTTGGAAGACCAAGACAAAACCTCTGTCTCTCGCTCTTCTGGAGAGGCTAAATATCGTTCTCTTGGTGCCACCACCTATGAACCGAAATGGCTACAAGGGCTTGCTCTCCAATTTTGGCGTTTTTTTTCTCTTACCTATTTGTATTTCCTATGATAGTTAATATGCTCTCCATTTCGTTCGGAATCCCATTTTTTATGAATGCACTATGCTCATCAAAATTGATTGTCATTTTAATCAGGATGAACTCTGTCACGAACCATTTTTCCCGATTATGTTTCCACTACTCATCAAATCGTTGACATTCTCACCAAGTCACTCTCCAATCGCTTCTTTAATGCTTTACTTGTCAAGTTGGGAATTTTCAATCTCCATGCTCCAACTTGAGGGGGGTGTTGACTTGCGTATCTCCCGTGCTTGTGCATCTACCTTGCTAATATGTACAACTATTGCTTTGTTGTAAATTCAGATCATTTTTTGCTAATTCTAGGCATTAATTGTTGTCTAACTATTATTATTCTTTTCCATTTATGTACAACTATTATTTTCTTGTAATTGATTAGCAATTCATTGGCGCTTGTACATTTATAAATCCAGTTTATGGAATGAATATGACAAGAAGGAAAACTTTCTATCCTTCATTATTATTTTTACATTATTTGTAGATAACATTAATGCTTCATTGAGCTAACATTAGAGTCTTCTATCATTTTTGTCATCAAGTCTATTATATATGCACACCTTTAATAAGGTCACTTAGTGAAATCACTTTACAATGTTACTCTAAATCTATCTCATTGGATCTTGCACTTTCCCTCGGTTCGTGTCACGCCCCCAAATTCGAGACCCACAAAACCAGGAACGCGACTTCCCCACGCCCACTCAAGAGTCGTGGGGTTGGTGACATATAGACTTGTACGAGCTTACAACAGGGGTAGAGCCGTATGCCAGGTGTAAAAATCCAAAATTTATTAATAAGCATAGCGGTGGCAATCAATCCACATAATTGTCCAACACACCAAATAACTCACAAATCGGTTCCACCAAAAAGGTACGTATAACCATCACGGACCCTAGTCCGGAAAATAAATAAATAATGGATAGTAGGCAAATTCTATAGAAGAAATCCTACTCAAAGATGTCCCGTCCTGCTCTCGCTATGGCTCCGATGACTACTCCCTACAACCTGTAGGAAATAGAAATAAAGTAGGGTGAGCACGGATGCCCAGGTAGGTGATCCCCATCTCCAGGACCCTAATACATGAATCCCTAAGTCTATATGAACCGTGTATGTTTGTGCCAGGTGTAGTGTTACATTCCAACACAAATAAATCCCATTCAACCACAAATAGAACATCACACCACAATTTAATTTATTGAAGTATGAAGGCAAACAATCACCCACCAGGTAATTCCCGCCACCAACTCCGTAATCATAACCACTATCGGATAGCCATATGTGGGACCTGTGGTGTCCCTAGTGACAACCTGCCACATATGGGACCTGGGTTACCAGCCATATAGGGGACCTGCGGCCTCTTGCTGCCCTATACGGGACCCGCACTAACCCAACGAACCTCCCCACCAGGTTCCACACATAGGATGAACTAGCAGATTATTCTAACAGTCAAGTTTAATTCAACAACCTTATAAAATATTTAGTTCACCAATCCAACGCTAACCACATATATATATATATATATATATAAATGCACATACATATTAAAATACTCATCAAAAATCTAATACCTTAAACGTCAAATAAAAAGGGGATTAAGCTACAGGTATTATAATGTTAAGGAACTACAACAGAATCAATGTTATTTAAGTATACTAATACACTTAAACAATGTTTATACGATTACCCCAACCGAGCCTATGCCATTAAATTAATATCAAAGTTCTAATGATATGTCTATATTTATATACATTATATATGTATATATTAACATATCTATTTATTTATGTATTTATTTATTTTATCTTCCTTTATTTTATTTTATTTATTTTATTTATTTTATATCTCACCAACCCTACGGGTTGGTGCGCTAGCGGGGCGGCGGCATCGGATGCACCGCCCCTCCCTTCCCTCGTCAGCCCCACGCCGGCGCGCGAGCATGGAGGTCACACGGCGGCGGCACGGACGCCGTCGCCCGCTTCCTCCCCTCCGAAGCGAGCGCGCGTGGCACGCCAGGACATGCGAGGCGCGTGAGACCGAATCCATGGGGATGGCGCCGAAGCCGCTGCCCCCTCCCTCCGACACCTGCTCACCGGGCACGCGTAGCCATGACGGCACGGCCACGACGCCTAGATCCGTTGCCCCCGATGCCTCCCGACGGCACGGCCACCGCACCACCAGGAGGCGGACGCCCATGGCACCTCTCTTCCACGGAACGATGACGACGCCTCTTGTAGCCGATGCGTACCAATTCGTATATCAAAATATGTAATTACTTATATAAAGGTTTAACACATACCGATTCTAACATAGTGCTCATACATTCGGATAGTAAAGTCGAAATCACCTACCTAATTCAAACTCGGAAGGTCAAGAACACGATGGCTCCAATATACTGCTCTTCCCTACCCAGGTCACGCACGCACAACAAATGTAGGGTTAAACCCTAGTTTTCCCTTTATTTATACCCATATATACAATATTAATAATAGTAATAATTATAATAATAATAATAATAATTAGTAGGAATATTAATAAATAATAATAATAATTCAACGTCAACATCTAATTACATTAATGTCAACGTCATTGTAATTAGAAACTCAAAACATTAAAATAATCATTATAATAATAACACATATTAATAACCCCCTGAATATTAAAATAATGTTAATAATAACGCAACGCCCATGCACAAAGCCACGTTGTCGACGAAAGAATTCCAAATTCTATTCGGACTTAGTTTCAAAATAACTCACTTAGGTACGGGTCTTTACATCCTCCCCACCTTAGGACTTTTCGTCCCCGAAAAGAAACGTTAGAAAACTAACCAAGTAATAACTCATCATACCATACGCAACCAAGAATGTGAACAAACACAAGCACAACAAACAAGGACAATAATGTTAGCTACCTCAACACATGGTAAAATCTTGGCATCCTCCCCACCTTAGGACTGTTCGTCCTCAAACAGCTCGGGGTGAAGAGCGCGCATCCGACTCTCATGCTCCCAGGTCTCGCTCCTCCATATTACGGTGGCGCCACAAAACTCGGACCAACGGAATCGTCTTGCCCCGCAAGACCCTGCTCCCAATGGTCTAAAATCCGAGCTGGTGCCTCTACCACGGAACCATCGTCTCGCTAGCTCTATCTCATGCCAATCTAGCATATGGGAAGGATCTGGGTAATATTTCCGTAATCGGGAGACATGGAAAACATCATGAACACGAGCCAACTCGGGTGGTAACGCCAACCGATAGGCAATCGGTCCCACAGTGCAATGATAGGAAAAGGACCCACAAATCGAGGTGAGAGTTTGGAACCTCGCCCAAACCGCCTGTGCCCCCGTCGTGGCGTGACTCGCAAGAAGACGCGATCTCCTACGACGACGAATGGCGGTCGTCGTCGCCGATCTGTATAAGATTTTTGTCTACTTTGGGCCGTCAACATCCGTTGCCGAATCACCCGAACCAAGTCTCGTAGTCTCCTGAACCATATCGGGACCCAAAACAACTGCCTTCCCGCTGGGCCCAACATAGAGGGGAGCGACACGGTCACCCATACAATGCCTCATAAGGCGCCATCCCTATCGTAGCTTGATAGGCGTTGTTATAGGAGAACTCTACCATGGGAAGGTGAGCCTCCCAACAACCTCCAAAATCCAACACACAAGCACGAAGCATATCCTCGAGAATCCGGATTGTCACGCCCCAATTTCCTTCCACTTGGAAATGAGTAGTGATTGCCCATGCCCGCACCCGAAGGGACAAGGGGTTGGTGCAAGCACCTTAAAAGGACTTCCGGCACGGGTCTTTGTCCCAAACCTGCACAACCAGGCTAACATGCCAAGGGGCATGCTCCTGCTCCCAAACCATGCACACAAACACAAATTGAATAACAACATCTCATTTTATTTCATTTCAAAGACTAAATGTTTATTACAACCCAATCGAGGGAAAAACCCCTATGAAGCCAGGTGTACTATTACAAATAAAACCAAACCAAATTCCAGAACATAAAACTAGAGTACAACAAAGGAAATAACATAAAACTCCCGGCCTCATGGGCCTAGCTCCTCGGCCTTCACCTACCGCCTACTAAACCCTGGCAAAAGGACGGTTTATAGGAGGGGTGAGCAAACCATAGCTCGGTAGGGATCCGGTCTCCCCGGACCCGTCCCGCTCTACAACATGCATGATATGTGTATGCTTGTGCTCGTGTCGTGCCTAAGGCTAAAGCGACGAACATCACCCGGTAAACACTCTTTACCTGAGCCCGCACCGAAGGGCGAGAGGACACCCCGCCACCACGGCGACATGACATACCACATCCAGGCGAATGTTGCATGGACACCAATGCAACATTTTCCACCCGAGTCGAGATATGGTCAACCACTTCCTCGGGCGCCATACCTACCCTCAGGAATGGGTGTAGACTTAGCCCACCGTCGTGAGTGCTACACCGAGACTTAGGACCACGTCCTGGCCAAATCTCAAGGGGTCCAGCTATTGTGCCTGGCCCATATCTCGGCTCGATCTCAAACAGACCAGCGAACGGCAGATAGCATTACATCTCAACATGTAAACTCGGCACAACATTTACACTTTATTTCGAGGGACCAACATGGTCGAGATACAAGCCACACACATCAGCCTTACGGGCTTTTTATCAAATACAAATCAAACACAAGTACACACCGGTCACACAGGTATATCATCGGACACCCATATACAAGGTCTCACAAGGCATTATATTGAATACATGGTGTAACGCCCCCAAATTTGAACCTCCAAGCCCAGGTGCGTTAGCGGAAATTAAATATACAAATTTTATACCAATTTCAAACTATTACTTATTTAATCAAACAAACCATTCATTATTACAAATTTCAATCTAAGATCTTTAAGGTTTAGGGGTTTAGAGACTAAGTATCCATAACCCATTATTACATAACAAAGCACACGAGCAAACAACTTAATAAATCTTTAAAATTTCACACAACTTTATTTCCAAGCACTTCTCGACTCTTTATCCTAGTTTCTCCATCCCTTAATCACCTGGGGTTGGAAAAGAAATCATAAAAAAAAGGGTGAGCTCAAATAGCCTAGTAAGGGTAAACATAGGTGGGTAAGGAAAATCATGAAGATATCGAACATAGGAAATACCATATAATATTTGCACATCATACATGATCAACATTTCACAAGGAAATCATAACATGGAAGATTATGTTTAGACATCGTATCATAACATCATGACCTAGGTTAACCACCCGGATACCGTATCATAACATAACATATTATCAATTGGATTGACACTCTCCAGTGATGTTCTTTACCCAATGCATTGGAGGTCTTTCTGGAACCACCCATCATAAACTTACTTTGTCCAAACATAAGAGGTTATAAAAACTTTAACATACATAACACGAGGCATCACATAAAATTTCAATAAAACATTCAAAGTTAACAAGGATAACCACGAATATCAAAATGGTTATCTACTCCAATCAATAGCATAGATTACCAAGAGAGAGATTAAAAAGAAACTAATGTTTTCAACAATAAATTGAAAATAGAAGAATAAGAAACATAAAACTCTTACAATAATAATTCCAAATAAAACAAGTTAAAGAGGAAGAGAAAAGAGAGAAAAGGAAAAGAAAAACCCTTATAATCGCTTGTCGTTCTCCGCGTTCTAAACTTTAAAAATATCAAAACACTAAATTAGCATTAATGCTTGAAAAGTTCAATATCACACATATCTCCTTATATATATATATGTATATATATATATATATACATACTTTAACTTATATCTTTTAATAGGCATACCGTGCTTGTGGGGTTGAATATTAATTTGGGTTCCCACTTCTATTGCTGTTCCATATCCTATTTCGATCCCATGCATCATAAGCCTTGAGTTGTGCACTAACTAGGTTATATGCCTTGAGAGTTTTTGAATAAGATTTACTTCTTGTATTGGGTGAACGGAAAAGACGTTCGATAAGCTTATTTTTCCTACGTGTCTTCCACCTTAACCATGAGGGGATATTAGACACGGGTCTAAAGGGACGATCAGGGAGGAGATAAGGATGGGGATAGGCTGTGAGGTTGAAGCATTAACAATTAGGGTTGCGAGAAGAAGAAGGGCGATTGTCGGGGGAATTCATTTTGGAAGTCGTTCCTTACGATCTTCCGCTATCTAGAACCTTAAAAATAAAAATAAAAAAACATAAGTTAATATTCTCATCTTTTCACTTGAATTATAGAATGACAATATATGCTATGATAAAATACTATAATTTAAAATCATTACATATGTATATATAAATATATATGAGGTGGCAAGGCCAACCATGTATGTATATATACGAGGTGGTACAACCAATCATATAAATAACATATGTAAGGTGGTAAAACCAACCATGAATATAGTATATATGAGGTGGTAAAACCAACCATATAGATCTACATAATAAATAAGAAGTAACTTCAAAATTTCAAAATCTTAAGTATTACCTTTCGTAGAACTTCGACGCTTGGTAAGTACCAAAAGCAAAAGATGATTTGAGTAGAGTATTTGGGGTGTTAAGAGGGCTTAAGGGAGTGTTTTGAGAGGGAATTTCGTGGTGTGGCGTGAGGGATTTGTGCATTAAGAGGAGAGGCAAGACACTCCTTATATAGGCAAGGATGGTAGGTGTAATAGTGTGAAAAATAGTGTACAAATTTGACTTTGGCATTAAATTAAATTATTTAAAATATATATAATACTTTATTTTCTTCATATTATCTCTTATTAAAAACATGGTTATCTCCTCCTACCATTAAAAAAATGTTTTAAGACTTTTAAACCTAGAAGGTTCCTTTGGCATCAAAAGTCCACATTGGTGTACTCCCTACTAATTCAATTATAACGTTTTTAATTTTATAGTTTTTGACAAATGGACAATTGTATTGCATTACTAACTCAAATATCTACAAATGGGTATCAATTTTATAATTTTTAAATATGTATAACAAAAGTTATTGAATTTTAAAGTCATACTAAAATGTTTACCCGTTCATACTGAACCTATGTGTAGTATTTTAAATTCTGGAATTGATTGGCTTCATATTAAATTCTGAAATTTCTACACGTTTTAGATAAGTCATAAATGAACACATGGGCTTTGGTTTCATGTCAATTGGATCTGTATAACTCAAGTTATGAATTTTTGAATGGGACCTCCAGAATCTGCCTCATTCAAATTTTTGGGCCTTACCTATGTTTTATACTTTTGGTAAAGTTACGGCTTGTAATACTTACTTACCCATAGTAATTTGGTTTAAGAAACTAAATGACATAATATATAGCATCTAAACGTTTTATGACATATAAGAAATTATTTTATTTTTTATAACGTATTTAATATTTACGCGGATAAAATAATATAATTGCATAATCAATAAACAATAAAGTAAGATAACATTATAGCATAAAATATTATAATCCTAAACATAAACATTAATATCATATTCTATGGCCTTCGTAAAATTTCTTGAATTATATTAGCGTATGTGCGTAGGACGTGTTGTGCTTCGGCGAGAGAGCCGCACAACCCTTCTGGCTAACATTGTCGTGGTTGTCGCACGAATAACCTCAAACTTCTCCCTATGTCTCGTCGCATTATATTGCGGCCATTGGACACGAGCATTTAGCTCATCTATAGCAAAGCATAGCTTTGTAACTTCAAGTCGTATTGTGTTGGACCCCATTTTGTCCGGGTTGGACATACTAATCCCATTTGATATACCTTTCGCCCATGCCATATACCTTGTTGAACAGGTCCACAATGATCCCATACTTCCAAGGAATGGTCTACCCCAATCCGCACGAGATGGATACGATTGACACGGATGGGGGAGTTCAAAATTAATGACTTCTGCTATAAGTCCTTGAAGCACCCCAAGACCAACACCAGGTGATGGAGGATGAAAATTCGAGACCAACGCACTTGACCGAGCTCAAATCGGACTTAAAATGAAGAAGTTATGGCCAAAACAACTTTCGTTGGAAAAAGTCAAACTTGCCAAAAGACGGTCAATGCCCCTGGTCAAACTGCCCGCAAAAGTGATCATGCGAAACTCTTCAAAATGCCTATGTAGGCAAATACGGATCTCCCCAAACAATTCCTGGAAGGTTACTCATTTTGGCATTTTTGGTGGGGGTAAAAAGGTAATTAAAAGTTAAAAAAAAAAAACTTCGGGGTTGACCAGTTGACCGTTGACTTGCCGACACTGCGACCCGTTGACCTTCGAAGCCTCGAAGCCCCGAAGCCCGAAGCCCCAAAGCCTCGAAGCCTCGAAGCCCCGAAGCTCGAAGCCCCGAAGCCTCGAAGCCCCGAAGCTCGAAGCCCCGAAGCCTCGAAGCTCGAAGCCTCGAAGCTCGAAGCCTCGAAGCCCCGAAGCCCCGAAGCCTCGAAGCCTCGAAGCCCGTTGACCTGCTGATTCCACCTTCGACCCTTCGACCCCCGAAGCTCCGACCCTGCCGACACTCCGACCTTCGAACCTTGACTTGCAATACCAGTAAGTTTTCGGCCCGTTGACCGTTGACCTTCGACCTGCCGACACTTCGACCCGTTGACCGTTGACTTTTGCCCCACTGAACTTCGACCCACCGAAGCTTCGACCCTGCCGACACTTCGACCCTGCCGACGCTCCGACCTCCCGACACTTCGAACCTCTGACCCTTTCTGCCTTCGCTGATTTTTCTCGCTGGTTTCTCGCGCCGACTTTTTTTTCACGGACTTCCTTTTTTCCTCTCGCTGGTCGTTCACGGGACTCATCTTCTGCGCCTGACCATCGGACAGGGAATTATTTCTCACCAACCTGTCGGTCACATGTCTGCTAAAGTACAAATGCAAAAAGGCAATCACGAGCTCCCCTTTCTTCCGCATAGGCTGTCCACCCGACAAGGCATTAAAACCTGCAAATTAAAATACCGCATCAAATAATGCGGCAATTATGACAATCCGACCAAAAACATTTCTGCAAAGACCTTTAAGAGGCATTTGACGGTCCCTGCGCAGAGGGGGGATTCGTTTTTGGGGGAAAATTCGTGAAAAAAAAAAGAGAGAGGAGTGTGGGTTTTCGTTGGAGAGAGAGTTCCAAAAAAAAAAAGAGAAAAAAAGAGATCCATCATGAAGAAAAAACAGTTTGCCCGTCCTGCAAAAAAAAAAAAAGAGGGAGTTCTTTGAGAGAAGGAGGAAGAAGCTCGTTGAGAAAAAAGGGAAAAAAAACCTGCTGTCACCCTCCATCAGTCCAGTGCAGAAAAAGAAAGAAAAACAGAGAGCCCCCCTTTATCGTTGAAAACCTGCTGCCATTCCTCATCCTAGTGCAGACAGAGCAAAAAAAAACACAGAGAGAGAAAGGAAAAGAAAGAAAGGAGAGAAATTCAAAAAAAAAAAAAAAAAAAAACAGTTTCATCATCAAAACCAGCCTCATCATCATCGAAAACGCCCCGACCTTATCATCACAAAAAAAAACGCCCCCACTTGTCAAAGATCACTCATCCACTCCTTACAAACTCCAACTTCAGTCCTCCTATCTCCAAACACCAGGGAAGTTTCTTCATAAGTCCCACTGTCAGATCTGTCGATTCCAAGTCGAGCAAGTGGACTATCAGCGCCGGCGGGAGCTCAAGCAGAAGATTGACGTTGCAAAGCTTCAAAGTCGGTTCACCCCTTTATCTTTTTACTATTTTTTCAGCTTATTTATATCTATTTGGTGTAATTGTTTTAGCATCTTTTCTAATTTTCGTTTCTAGCTTATTTATATTTGATGTAATTGCTTTTCGCCTTTTTCATTGTATTTTCTTGTATTCCTTCCTATGTATATGTTGTAATATGTAAAGTGTAGTAAAAAAAAACAACAAAAGGAAAAAAAGAGAGAGAGCAAAAGGAGAGGATGAAGAAAAAAAAAAGAAAAAAAGAGTGATTTTATTTTTGTGGATGTCACACTCACACACTCCACATCTCTTTTGATATATGCATTTTCAATGTCAAAAAAGAAAAGAAAACGTTTTCAAAACCAAAAAAAAATGTATTTCAAGTCAAAAAAAAGGGGAAAAGAAAGCATCTAAAAAATGCACGTTTCCATATTTAGGAGTTCCAATTCCCTTTAAAACACATAAAAAAAAACATGCTTTACCTTCCAAAAAAAAACAAAAAAAAAAAAAAAAAACAAACAAAACAAAAAAAAACAAAAAAAAACAAAAGAAAGCAAAACCAAAACAAAACGTTTTTCACAAAACATAAAAAAAAATGTGTTTTCTAACAAAAAAAAAAACAAAAAAAAAAGGGGAAAATAAAAAAACAGTTTTTAGGACTTAAATTTCCAAAAGAAAGATAAAAAACAAACCTATAGGATCCCATTCCCCACTTCAAACAAAAACCCAAAAACTTTTAGGATTCCCTTTAGAAACCTAGGGTAAATCAATCTTAACCATAACTTCGACAAATAACTTAGTCAAATAAAAATCATAGACTTTTTAGGAAATTTAACCCAATCACAAAGAAGACAAATAAAATAAAACCTCCTCCTCCTAAATTAGATACCGAAAGGGCGCCGTAGGGGTGCTAATCCTTCCCTACACGTAACCAAGTCCCGAACCCATCTCTCGATAACGCACAGCATACAATTGAAACTACTCGAAGTAGAGGGTATCCAACTGTACCCCAAAAACAAGTTGGTGGCGACTCTAAATTTTCTCACCATTGGTTCAGTTTGAGCTCACCCCAAAAGGGCCCTGGACGAAAACCGGTGATGACATATTGCTCGCCGATCTTCATCGCGTACACTATTCTCGGATGGCGTGCTTGAGAACTTAATGCCATAACTCTTATTATTCTTCTTCTTACTTCTATACTCTCTTATAAATAAAATCTCATGCTCATACCTATTTATGGAAGTCCAAACGGATACTATTCATAACGGACGGATACTATTCATAACGGCTACTTATCACATGCTATTTGAATGACTATATTGGGTGCTTATTTTTATCGTGATAATATCTAAAATATCCTTTCTAACTATTGTTAACAATAACATTATTATTATTTTATTATTATTACTCTTTAAGTAAGAACTTAAATAGCTAAAAATTTTGCGGGTCTTACACATGGCATGCGGGCCTCACAGGCATTTTATCAAATACATAGTGTGCGGGCCTCATAGACATTTCATCAAACACATGGTGGGCATAAACAAACCCAAGAAAATCCTCAGGCCAAATTCAACATCGAATCAACAGAACATGCCACTGAAGGCCAACATCCATATAGGAGATCACACCTATATGGATTTACATATATATATATATATAGGCGAATATTCTAGAACGAGAGGAGAGTTAGGAAGAACATGAATCCCTACCTCGGACTTTTGTCCTAACCTCTACGCTAGACACCTTCCAACGACGCGAACCACCACGGCAACCGCCCGGAGATCCTCTCTCTCTCTCTCTCTCTTGGCGGCCAAGCAAAGAAAGAAGAACACAAAAACCCTAAACTCAAACTCAAGCCCTCATTATATAGACACTACCCACATCAAAACGACGTAGTTTTGATTAAGTAAATCCCAGGATCAAAACGACGTAGTTTTGATCACACAAGTTAGCACCTTTCCGCACCCATATAGGCCAAAATACTCAGAATTTCAACATGGTCCTTTGGAGAAAGATCATTAGAATGTCAAAACCAAGGGAACCATGCAAATATATGGTCGCACGCCAATTTGAACGTGAATTCCCCAATTCACGTGCAACTCCATATGCACCCCAAATGCGCTCAAACTTCACCCCTAGCCTCCTTGCATCATGTAGAAGACAACCACACTTGCACGTGAAATGGACCCATTTCACGTGCACCTCACACACACGTCCGTTTGGCTGCAGCCTTCGTGGTAGATAGAGGACATCATTCTAAGCATCTTTCCTTTTGCACGTGAATTCATTTGAGCCCATTCACTAGGTCAAAATCTAGAAAAAACTTTACTTAGAAGGCAAACCGTGACTCAAGGTACAGGTCCTTACATGGATGGTGCGCTCGGGCCTGGCCATCCGTCCGTGGGTGGTAAGTCGTACTCAAATTTACTCGGGTGCCCAAAGCACGCCGTAGCTGCTGCTAGAACCGTGAAGTGAACCGAGCATCCCTATCGAAACGATCGATAATGGCACACCATGCAATCCGACCACCATGTCGACATATCGTTGTCCCAAGGTCCTGGATCGGATCGGTCTCACGAATCGAAATAAAGTGGGCAGATTTCGTCAAACGGTCCACAATAATCCAAATAGCATCATGGCCTCAGGAACGAGGAAGCCCTGTGACGAAGTCCATAGTCACATGATCCCACTTCCACTTCGGCACCTGGTAACAATTGCAACTCACCGGCCGACCGCAAATGCTCGGCCTTGACTCGCTAGCATGTCAAGCACCGTCGAACAAACTCCGCAATGGCTTTCTTAAGGCCCGACCACCAAAACTGTTGCCGAATAGCGTGGTACATCTTCGTTCCCCCGGGATGGACAACCAAACGAGAATGATGAAATTCCCGCAAAACCGCCTCCCGAGAGAAGATGGAACAAACAACCGATTTCGATAGCGTAACACATGGTCGAATCCTCCGTCCAATCCGTAGAAAGTACGGCGGTCCGGATCCGATCCCGGAGGACCTCACACTCAACATCCCCCAACCGACCTTCAATAACCTGACGCCATAACTCAGGCATCGTTATCACCACACTCGGACACACCCGCACCGTGCTCCTTGCACCGGTCGTAACCTCGAACAGCTAGTTGCCCCATCATCTCCCATTCCTTGACAAGACAGAGCCACCATGGCTTGGCTCTTCCGGCTCAAGGCATCGCCTACTACATTCCCCTTCCCGGGTGTATACGAAGATCAAACTGGGCTGCGCATATACTCCACCCAACGCCTCGTCGGAGATTCAAATCCCGCCGAGAAAATATGTATGCAAACTCTTGTGGTCGGTATATACCACAAACTTCTCCCCTAAAAGATAGTCTTGCTAGCTCTTTAATGCAAAGATCACTGCGGCTAGCTCTAAATCGTGTGTAGGGTAGTTCTTCTCATGGGTCCTCAACCGATGGGAACCATAAGCAATTACTCGTCCTTCCTGCATGAGCACACATCCCAATCCAACATTAGAGGCATCACAAAAAACCTCATAGGGTACACCCTCTGTGGCAGGACCGGGATAGGTGATGAAGTCAATCTAGCCTTCAACCGACCGAAAGCATCCTCACAAGCATCCGACCAGACAAAATGTACCCCCTTTCGGGTTAAGCTAGTCATCGGTGCAGCTAAACGGGAGAAATCCTTTACAAACCTCCTGTAATAACCGACCAACCCCAGAAAACTCCGAATCTCAAAAACATTTGTTGGCCGCTTTCAAGACATCATCGCCTCATTCTTGCCAGGATCTACCGTGATACCCTCCGATGATACCACGTGCCCTAAGAACTTCACCCTTTGCGGCCAAAAGTCACACTTCGTGAATTTTGCGTATAGTCTATGGTCCCTCAACGTCCGCAACACCACATGTAAATGCTCCTCATGTTCGATCTCTATCCGGGAATAAATCAAGATATCATCAATAAAAACTACCACGAACTGATCAAGATAAGGTGTGAAGATCTGGTTCATCAACCCCATGAACACCGCTGGGGCATTTGTGAGCCCAAAGGGCATCACTAGCCACTCATAATGGCCATATATGCAACTGAAGGCTATCTTCGGGATATCTTTCTCCCGCACGCGAAGCCGATGGTACCCAAACCTCAAATCAATTTTGGAAAACCAATGGGCACCCCTGAACCGGTCAAACAAGTCATCAATCCTTGGTAGAGGGTACTGTTCTTCACTGTCACCTAGTTCAACCACCGATAGTCGATACACAATCGAAGCGAACCATCCACCTTTTTGGCGAATAACACCGGAGCACTCCATGGCGAACTACTTCGTCTAATAAAACCACGCGCCAAAAGATCGTCAATCGCCTCTTGAGCTCTCGAGCTCAACTGGTGCCATCCTGTAAGCCGCCAATCCGATAGGTGCCGTCCCTGGTAAAGAACTCAATCGAAAAGTCCACCTCTCTCTCTGGTGGTAATTCAACCAAGTCCTTGGGAAATACATCGGGAAACCGATTCACCACCTTGGGTAACACCACCTTACCCTCCTGCGGGGGTCAACTAGAGTCGATCGCTAACCGATGGGTTACATCACCCCATCCTTGCCTCAAAGGCCCCAATTTGCATGCATCATCGGACCATTCACCCACAAAAGTGTCCCGAGTGCCTTCAGGCATGAGGAAGGTCACTTGTCGCCTATAACATTCAATCACCGCCTCTACACGGGTCAACCAGTCCATACCCAATATCACATCAAAAGCATCAAAGTTTATCACAAATAGGTTACACCGGAGGTCAACACCTCCAAGAGTTACCTCACATCCCGAACAGACCATATGAATCACCACCAGGCCCCCCACCGGTGTATCAACCACAAGGGACCGATCAACGGTGGTATACTCCAACTCTAGTCCCTCTACGGTGGAGTGCGCAATGAACGAGTGTGTAGCACCGTGTCAATCAAAATAGTACAAATAGTGCGTGAAACCAAAATCGTACCTCTCACCGCATGGCCCCGACTCGCCTCGTCAATAGGTGGAACTTCGCCTCTCTTTCGATGATAGCATAGTTCCTCCCCTTCGTACACTTCCACCGGCCTTGACTCATCGTAGCTCGATCATTCTGTCCCTTCGAGCCTGGGCCTCCCGCCGAGGCCGTTGTGTAACAGTCGCCCTGTCTTGATCGTCCCGACCGAGCTGGTCTCGATATGGAGCCCCGCTCCTCCTGGCCCTGGTCACGAGGTCGATGAGGCCCCGCAACACTAGTCGAGCCGGGAAGGACACTCTCCTACCCTGTGTCCTAGTCCCCCACATCGAAAGCACTTGAGTGGGTTACCACCCTTCCGCCTACACCGCCTCCTTGTGTCCCCCGAAGTCCACAAGACCGACATGTCCCCAAAAAACGTGAGGTAGAACGCTGCCTGAGTTTCCTTAATGTGAAAATTTGGGCACCAGCCTCTTGTCCCCCCGTGCTCCTCTCTTGGCCTCTTTTGGCTAGGCCCAGATGAGCTCCCCGGTTTCCGAGTCCTGATCCGGTTTAAGTCCCGCTCTCCAATAAGTGCCTTGTTGACCGCGTCACCGTAGGTGGTCAACTCCATCATGTTCGGTCCCCTCCTGAGTGATGGTCTCGGCCCATCAATGAAATCCCGAGTCTTATTAGCCTCAACCCTCCATGACTGCGGGGCAAATCTCTCTAACTCCAGGTAAAGCCGTGACATACTGGTCACAGTCCGACTGCCATGCTCCAGGTGTGTAGTACTCCCGTCGCCTCGTCTTCGCACAGAGCGAGGGAAATACTCCGTGTAGAAGAGCTCCACAAAGTCCTCCCATGCCATCGGGCTCTCGTGAACATGCTTCACGGTGTCCCACCACCGCAGGCCCCACCTACTAGGAAATGTGTGGCTAAGCGGACCTTAGCCTCTTCGGGCAGCTGGATTAGCTCGAAGATGTCTTCTGTCCATTTGACCCATTCCTCGGCCTCATCGGGTCTCGTATTTGCCTCAAACTTCGTCGGTTTCTGCTTCAAGAACCGACTCACCCAGTCGATCGGTACTGCGGGCGGAACTGCCGTGTCCCGGGGTTGGCTCTCCTCCAGAACCTCCTGCTGCTGCTCGTGCTGAGACTGCTGCTGCCTCGTCAGTTCCTCCTGCATCACCTCTCTGGCCACCTCTCTCATGGTACCCTGCATGGCACCCTGGATTTGGCTCAGTATTTGAGCCCCAATCCGAACAAGAATATCCGAACCCAAGGGTCTTGGAGAACTTTGCTCTCCCTGCGATTCGATGAATGGATAGCTCCTCTCCTGGACCTTGAGCCCTTGTCTTGGATGCCATTCGCACCAACACATATCAACAATATCTATTAACTACCGCGCACTAGTCAAATAACCAGTGGCGAGAACCAAGTCCACCACACGAATAATGAGGTTTCTAAACCCCTAATTCTATTCCCCAAATTATGTGATTAATCACTTAGACTTCCTAAGTTTGAACTAGCATAATAGCATTTTCAATTTAGCACATTTAATCACCAAAGAAAAACAAACCACAAATAACCAATAGTATAATCAATATAAGCACATCATTATAACATCATTAGCAGGTAATTTCTAGTGCCTAGATATGCACA
The DNA here is from genome assembly GCA_023512835.1 of Taxillus chinensis. Classification (NCBI taxonomy): domain Eukaryota; kingdom Viridiplantae; phylum Streptophyta; class Magnoliopsida; order Santalales; family Loranthaceae; genus Taxillus; species Taxillus chinensis. The sequence continues at coordinate 35,245,747 of CM042088.1, read as the reverse complement.
TAGTCACGCGACGCATGTATGCACCCAACCCAAATGCTTCCTAGGATGATCTGATGAACCCTCGATCAACCCAGAACACATATAAGGACTGCATTGATCGGGCGCCCTCCCTATAGTCTTCCAAGCTTCTAAGTGTCTATCAACCACCCCTCACTAACTTAGGTCCACTAAACCATGCTCGATACCAACTTGTCACGCCCCCAAATTCCGAGACCCATAGAACCAGGAACGCGACTTCCCCACGCCCACTCAAGAGTCGTGGGGTTGGTGACCTCCTGGACTTGTACAAGATCTACAACAGGGGTAGAACCGTACGCTAGTGTAAAAATCCAAAATTTATTAATAAGCATAGCGAAGTGCAATCAATCCACATAATTGTCCAACACACCAAACAACTCACAAATCGGTTCCACCAAAAAGGTACGTACAACCGTCACGGACCCTAGTCCGGAAAATAAATAAATAATAGATAGGGGCTACTACTAGCTTCAACTTTACGAGGACGTCCAAGTGTACGTGCGGACTTGTCTTGTGTGCCAACAAGACAAGATAGAGAATCGGAAACTGGTGGGATTGTTGGAGCCGTTGCCCACTCCGAAAAGACCTTGGGAAAGTGTTTCGATGGATTTCATTGTTTGTCTCCCAAGATCCGAAGGATGTGGTACGATCATTGTGGTGGTCGTCCAATTCTCTAAATATGGAGTTTTCATTCCAGCTCCGAAGGATTGCATGGCGAGATGACATGACCCGACTATTCTTTAAGTATGTGGTGAAGTCCTGGGGCATTCCAAAGACAATTGTGAGAGATCGGGACTCACGGTTCACCGGGCGGTTTTGGACCGAGTTGTTTTGGATAATGGGTTCGGACTTAAACTTTTTTACAAGTTTTCACCCACAAACAGACAGCCAAACTGAACCTATCGATGGCTTACTGGAGCTGTATCTGAGGCACTATGTGAGTGCCATTCAAAGAGATTGGGCCAAGTTGCTGGATATAGCCCAATTCTCATATAACTTGTAGAAGAGCGAGTCCACGAACGACAGCCCGTTCGAACTCCATGTGGGCAACAACCATTGACGCCCACTTCCATCACTCGGGGTACACTGGAAAGAGCCCCGCGGTGTTCAAGTTTGTAAAAAGATGGCATGGACGATAGATCCGGCCAGGGCATACTTACACAAAGCGGCGAAGAAGATGAAGAAGTGGGCGGATCAACAAAGGAGGCCCTTAGAATTTCGGGGAAGGAGACATGGTGATGTTCAAACTCCTTCCGCGCCAAACCAAAGCACTTAGACAATTGCATAAGGGTTTGGTGCATTGTTATGAGGGACCTTTCAAAGTACTTAAGAGAGTTAGGAAGGTCTCATAACTAGCTTATAAAGGCATCCGGTGTTCCACATTAGTTTGCTCAAGCCCTACCATGAAGACTTAGAAGATACGAGTAGACGACGGGCGGTCCGGACACCAACAAGATCAATAGGCAAGACCTACGACAAGGAGATAGAGAAAATCCACTCTCGTAGAGTGGTGCCAAGAAGAGGTATAGATCCAAGCCGGGTGGACTACTACGTCCAATGGAAGAACAAGCCAGGTTGAAGAGGCAAGTCTGGGAGATGGAAGAGGATATGGGGCAATTCTCCAAGGAGATCGAAGAGTACCGAAACGAAACCGAACGCAACATCTGTAAAGGCCCATACCTGTGTGAGGTTGGAAGTTAGGCCCGAATTAGAGTTGAGCGAGTTATTATTATCTTAATATTCGAGTTTATTGTTGTGCGTTATTATTATTATAACTATTTTAATATTTTGGGTCTACAATTATTATGATATTAATATTATTAAATATTATTATTTAAATATTTAAGTTGTTTATATTGGAATTGTTATTGTTACTATAAATATTTTTATGTTGGGATGGTAAATATTAATTATAACGTTATTAATTGTTATAATGGATTATTATTATTATTATTATTATTACAATTTATATTATTGTTATTATTATTATGATTAATAAATTGGTATAGAAGGAGGAGTTAGGGTAAAAACCCTACATTCCATTTGGTGCCCGAGAATTTGACAGGGAGAGCGGTGGGGTTTTAGCCGTCAGGTTCGATCCTTCGAGACTGTTCCGGTAGGTGATCTTCCAATTCCACCATTTGTTTGAACGTCGATCTGTTGGGAGTTTGTGTTGAATCTATTTATATTTAGGTAAATGTTTGCAAGATTATATAAATTTAGTATATTTATAACGATGTGCGATTGGGGCAATCGCGTCGCTTCCGTTCGTGTGAACGAGTGCGCACCCACACGCCGGCATAGGGAGGACGAAGCAATGGCGGCGGCGAGTTGTTGTACCCGACGTGCGACGGCAAGGCGAGGACGGATCCTTGCGCGCCGGAGAGAGAGAGGGAGAAGGTTGGGGTACGATATCTGCCGCCCCGTGGTTGCTGCGCATCTACACGCTAGTGAGAGAGACGGGCGATGGCATCTCGCCGCCCGTGGTTGCCGTGCGCCCACGATCCGGCGAGAGGAACATAGAGATGGAGATGGGGCGACGGCCGTCGCCTATAGTCGCGCACTCACGATCTGCGTGAGTGAAGAGCGAGGATGGGGGAAGCGGAGTCGCCGACCTTAGTGAGTCAGGCGTGTCTGACCGGCCCACCTATGGGCTGGGTTTTTAAAAAAAAAAAAAAAAAAAAGGTATATATATATATATATATATATATATATATATATATATATATATGAAAAAAGGGTGTTTTGTGTTGTATTAAGATGTAATTTGACATCTTAAATGCTAATCATGATTGAATATTAACCATACATATATATATATATATGTATAGTTCTTTTGTTTTACTTGGCATTTAAATATTAACCTGTAATCGAATATTAATGGTGTGATTATAAGTGCATAATTAAAATATTTCTATCTTGCATTTGGAATTTAAATTTATTATCTATTTAGTGAATTCGTATAAATGGACATACACGTATACGTATACAAATAACCACTGTGGCTTTGTATTAATTGGATTGGTGAATCAAATGCTTGTAGGATTGTTGTACTAAGTTCGACTCTTGGAAATCTTGTTTATTGATTATGAGTGTGAATCTTGTGTTTAAATTGATGTCGATTAATTGGGGGTGTGGATAATTGTCATAAAATTGGTTGGGTTAACTGTGGGTCCTACATAGGGCTGGCAAGAGGCCGCGGGTCTCCTATGTGGCTGGTAACCCAGGTCCCATATGTGGCAGGTTGTTGTTAATGACACCACAGGTCCCACATATGGTCGACTAGTAGTGTTTTAAATTCTTGGAGTTGGTAGCGGGAATCCCGTGGAAGGATGAATGCGATGTGATGACTTGTTTATGATTTAATGAAATTTAATTGTGATAGAATGTGATACTACACTAGCACAAGAATACACCGATCATACGATTTAGGAATTTATGTAATAGTGCTGGAGATGGGGATCACCTCCTGGGCATTCGTGTTCACTCTACTTTATTTCTATTTCCTACAGGTTGTAGGGAGTAGGCAGTTGGAGCCATAGCATAGCCGGACGGGACATCTTTGAGTAGGATATCTTCTATAGAATTTGCCTACTTTCCATTATTTATTTATTTTCCGGACTAGGGTCCGTGACGGTTGTACGTACCTTTTTGGTGGAACTAATTTGTGAGTTGTTTGGTGTGTTGGACAATTATGTGGATTGATTACACTGCTTATGCTCATTAATTAATTTTGGATTTATTACACTGGCATATAGTTCTACCCCTGTTGTAGTATTGTACAAGTTTGGATGTCACCAACCCCACGACTCTTGAGTGGGCGTGGGGAAGTCGCGTTCCTGGTTCCGTGGGTCTCGAAATTTGGGGGCGTGACAATATCCAGCGATTCAATGGGTTCGAGGAAGCCGAAGACGCAATGAGGACGCCTGCGAAATCGGGTGGGGGAGAATGTCACGGACCGAGACTTATCCTAGCACACCTAGGCTATTTTGGGGTATTTTCCCCTTGTAAAGTGTTGTAACTTAGTTTATAGAGTGAGTTGTAGAGATTTTCTTGCTCGGTTAGAAATGATGTCTCCTGGTGTCATAACCAGGAAAAGTGTTAACATCCATATGTAGGGGAGTGATGTTGTAAAACTTTCAAGCAATCAATACAATCGTTTGTTGCCTTCGTTCAATCATTTTTCCGCTAAACACTTCCCTACACAATTACTTTACAACGGATCGATGGGTTCCCATCCAAATGCGACGAGTTAGGTTGACCTAGCGTTTCTTCGTACCTGGTGGGAAATAGATGTCACACGGGTTAAGTTGCTATATAAAAGGTGACTCCGTCACCGTAAAGACTCGTATTTGGGTAGTTTTGAGAGATAGTCATTCTATGGGAATGTAACTATCCGGACGGTAGTGTAGCCGTCGATATGAGTATTTTGATTGTACTTGGGCCCGATTTCGAGTCGGGGCCCCGTTTGACCCGATTGTTGACTTTTCGGGGTTTATTGATTGACTTTGCGTTTGAGCGAGTCATTTGAGTGTGATAATATCTCGAACAGTGTTGTGCTCGTCATTTCGAGCGTTTTGACGATAATTTGACTCAATTTGGAGTTCGTGACCTCCGGAGGTCAATTATTGCGTTCGGGTCAATTATTGTTGGGAGGCCAATTATTGGCAACGGTATATATATATTTAAGAACTGCCTTATCTCCTTAATTGCCAATTATTGGTGCGTGCATGTTTGAGCAAAAGAGAGAGAGAGAGAAGGTGAAGAGCGTGAAGAGCTTTCTTGGCGATTTTGGGGCGATTGGAGCTCATAGATCGCAATAAACCTTTCCCGGTGAGTGTCCTTAACTGTCTTATCTCGATCCTATCTTTGAATATGTGATCTTTGGTTATGTGAGTGTGTATTTTATGAGGGTTGAGAAGTCAACCATGGAGGTCTAGATTTAGATCTAGATGAATATATGATTTGTGTGTATTTACTTTTTGTTATCGTGCGAATTAGAGGCATTTAGGATGCGTTTTGAGGTAAATATTGCGGTTTATTGCGTAAAACATGTGTTTATGAGTGTCCGGGGGTCACTGGGCTGCTTCCAGACGAAGAACATGCCAAAAACGACGATAAACGAGTACCCTGGGCGAGTGTTAGGGTCGACGGACCATCGGCGACTTCTGATCGGCGAAATGTAGGTCGATAGCTTCGTAGTCGGCGGTATGGAGTCGGCAATTGTGGAGTCAACAACTTCGTAGTCGCAGCTATGGAGTCGAGAACTTAGTTAGTCCGGAGGAGTTAGTCCGGATCGGTGGTCCGGAGGAGTTAGTCCGGATCAATAGTCCGGAGTAGTTAGTCCGGATAAGTAGTCCTGGATCAACAAGAAGTGTTCGCAGGCGGTCTGGCCGCACCGTCTTTGGACATTTACATTGTAAACCATTATGCCTCTCCACATTTAAGTATCAAGTTACAATGTTAATAACGAAATACCCCCCATTTGGATTCAAAGAAAAATACTAGAAAAATTAATTCCACTCTTTCAAAATGTGAAAATTGGGATTTAGTGTAAAATCTCGGAAAAACCCAAAAGTTCGTAATGGTGAATTTTTGGAAAGTGGGGTTAGACATCTCAGAAAAATCCCCAAAAATCAGATTATCTTATTTATGATATGGGAACCCAATGCCGGGACTTTTGATTTCAAGAAAATAGTTGCTATGGGTACTTCCTTCATAAATCAAGGATTGAGGTTTTACTTGTGAAGACTGGCTACAGTTCCAAACGAAATGTTGAGAATGACATGCCATACTCATGTCGGTATGTTGGTGTGAGGTATTGGGGCATGGACTCCGTGAATTGTTTGGGTTCTCACCGTGATGCACCGATGGTGCTATGTGGTTGACGTGGCGGGCATATGCACCGATGGCAAGCCTGTGTGGCGACCGTGTCCGGGCATATTGCGTTGTGGACAGGCTAAGGCCCTGAGTTGAGCCGTTGAGCTCGTGGAGCTAGGGCTAAGTGCCCTAAGCTGGGATCCTGTTGAGGATCGTGGACAAGCCGTCTGTGTGGGCAGGGCTAGGTCCTGATGTTTCTTTGCGGCCGAGTCCCGATGATTGTGCACACTACACGGTGCACGAGTACAAAGAGCATGTAGTATAGACTTGTATGTCCGTATGAGTGTTTGACTTATTGTATACATGATGATGTATGAGAAAGTACATGATTACCCTTGATGTATGACTATACAAGGTTGCATATTTGAGACAAAGACCCGCGGTGTAGTCTCTATTGGTGCATGTCACCAACCCCTTGACCTTTCGGGTGCGGGCAAGGGGAAGTCATGTTCCTAGTTCCGGGTTCCCCTGGAATTTGGGGGCGTGACAAATTGGTATCGAGCATGGTCTAGCGGACCTAGGTTAGTGAGGGGTGGTTAATTGATTCCATGTGACTTGGAAAAGCGTAGGGAGGGCGCCTGATCAACGCAGTCCTTATATGTATTCTAGGTTATGTTGGTGTCGGTTAGATCATCCTAGGAGCATACATAGGGTGCATTGCTAGTGGCATGATTGTGTGCATATAGGGCACTAGATTGTCTTTGTGTGTGATGTGCTTGCATGTGGTGCCAGGGATGGCACGTGGCCGTGAGAGCCAGGATTGGATGTGGTGTACCTTGATGGGGGGGACACGATGCTATATGCATGGTATGGACCTACGGGTCGTGTGGTGAGAACCTACAAGTCGGTTGTGCCTTTGATGGATGTTTGTGCTAGCGGTGCTAGTATTGATCGTTTGTTGTTTGTTGTTGTGGCCAGGTGCGATGGCACCACCGAGGAGAGTTGTCCGAGGCCAGGGCCCGGCAGAGGAGCCCATGATAGAGTCGGGGCACCAGGGGCAGCGAGCCCGCAGCGAGATCGTCGGCTCCCGTTGTGGGACCTGATTTGGCTCAGGTGTTGATTCGGTTACGGGGAGACCATGCGGGGTATGCAGGGCTCGATGAGGGATATGGCTAGAGAGGTGGATGAGCTGAAGAGGCAACAGCGGCCTCGGTAGCCACCACGGCCTCGGCGGCGGGGAGGCGAGGATGGTGCGGGATGTGCACCAGGCAAGGAGGTCGTGATAGAGCCATCACGACGAGGGAGTGGACTGGGCTGCGCGAGTTTTTGAAACACGCACCCAGGACTTTTGAGGATGGTTCACGGCCAGAGGTAGCCGAGGACCGGATTAGATGGACAGAGGACATCTTTGAGATGATTGGGGTGCAGAGATGAGGAGAGAGTGCGCGTGGCGACGCACTATCTGTTGGGTATCCCACGCAGTGGTGGGAATCCACGAGAGCTGTCCATGGCGATCGATGAGCTGGAGAGAGTTTGTTGAGCGCTTCTTTGGGGAGTATTTTCCCGGCTCGATACGGTATGCCCGACAGAGAGAGTATTACGAGCTTCAGCGGGGTAGCCAAACGGTGGGTGAGTATGTGCAAGCCTTCACGGATTTAGGGCGGTTTGCTCTTGAGGCTTGGGAAAAGGAAGGCCAGGAAGACGCAGGACTTCATTCAGGGCTTGAGGCCATCTTTGAAAAGACAATGGAACCGATGCGGTTGACCGGCCTACGGAGAGGCGGTCAACAAGGCGCTCATTATTGAGCGAGGTCGGGATCGAGCAAGAGCCCGAGGCCGAGCGGTTCGGCAGTCCGAGCAAGAAGAGGCGAGTGGGGAGAGCGGTGCCGCTCGGCTTTGAGAGGAGGCAGCCGCAGAGGGTTTCCAATCGAGCGGTGGGACCCCGTGAGAGTTCAGCCAAGCGAGGCCAGGTACTGTTGGAGTTGTGGTTTGACCGGGCATGTCTCGAGAGACGCCCAAGGAAAAGATGACCTGTTTCCGATGCGGGAAAGTAGGGCATGGAGCTAGGGAATGTGTTACCCTTAGCTCGACCAGCGGTGTAGGCCCTTGTCCGAGAGAGCAGTACAGAGGAGTGAGGCTCCGTCTCGAGGGTCGGTGTCGCCGGCACGAGCACTCGAGATGCGACTTGCGGTGCAGCAACCTCGGCGGGAGGCACAGGGTTATGTTGATCGGCGGGGCAAGGCCCCAATGGGCCAGGCTAGTGGCGGTGGGCCACGAGGGAGGACTTTTGCCCTTACTAGGAGAGAGGCGGAGGTTCCACCAGGTGGACGAGGCAGGAGCAGGACCTTCGGTGGTGAGAGGTACCATTATCATTTCTCATACTATCTCGTTCGGTTTTTGATTGATACCTGGTGCTACCCATTCTTTTATTTCGTATGCTACGGTGATTGGGTCGAGTTAGACCAGGAGTTAGTTAGTCGATCTCGATGGTTGCTTTACCTTTGGGTGGACTTGTGATACTTGAGAGTATCTGTCGCGCTTGTCAGGTAACACTTGGGGGTGTTAACTTGTTGTGTGATTTGTATATCATGGAGTTAGATGATTTTGATGTTATCCTGGGTATGGATTGGTTGGTTTCTCGTGGAGGCCAAGATTGATTGTTTTCGACGGCGTGTGACGTTCCTCACACCGAGAGGGCACGCGGGGTGTCTTTGTGGGTGAGTGGACCGAGGAGGCCTGCAGGTTGGGACCTTTGAGGCATGGGTGGGGTGATGTGACCCACCGGTTAGCCACTTGACGTTGGTTAACGGGAGGAGAGAGGGGAAGGCTGTTTTGCCACCCATTGTAGATCGGTTCGCGGATGTGTTTCTCGAGGACTTGGTTAGTTTGCCACCCGTGAGGGAGGTAGAGTTTTCGATCGAGTTGTTGCCAGGGACAACACCGATCAGGTTAGCGGCCTACAAGGATGGCACCAACCGAGCTTAGAGAGCTCAAGAGGCGAGATAGATGATTTGCGGCATAAGGCTTTATCAGGCGGAGTAGCTCACCGTGGGGCGCTCCGGTCTTGTTCGCCAAGAAGGCGGATGGTTCACTTCACTTGTGTATAGACTACCGGAAGCCGAACCAGGTGACGTGAAGAACAAGTACCCATTGCCGAGGATCGATGACTTGTTCGATCGGTTTCACGGTGCGAGATGGTTTTCCAAGATAGATTTGAGATCCGGATACCATCGGTTGAGGGTTAGGGAGGCGAGATATCCCTAAGACCGCGTTCGGTTGTCGTTATGGGCACTATGAGTGGCTTGTGATGCCGTTTGGGCTCGCGAATGCTCCAGAGTGTTTATGGGATTGATGAACCAGGTATTTGCTCCATATTTAGATATGTTTGTTGTGGTGTTCATCGACGATATTTTGGTCTATTCGGCGACCAAGAGGGAGCATGAGGAGCATTTGCAAGGTTGTGTTGCAAACCTTGCAAGAGCACCGATTGTACGCAAAGTTCACGAAATGTGACTTCCGGGTTGCAACAGGTGCACTTCTTGGGGCATGTGGTATCTTCGGAGGGTATCACGGTGGATCCTGAGAAAATTGAGGCAGCCATGTCGTGGAAGAGGCCCACGAATGTGTTTGAGATTCGTAGCTTCCTCGGTTTGGCGGCTACTATCGGAGGTTCGTGGAGGATTTTTCCAGGTTGGCGGCTCGTATGACAAACCCGACCAGCAAGGGAGTTCCTTTTGTTTGGTCCGAGGCTTGTGAGAGTGCTTTCATGGAGCCGAAGGCACGATTGACCTCAACACCTATCTTGATTCTTCCACAGGAGGGTGTACCTTCCGAGGTGTATTGTGATGCTTCCAGGGTGGGGCTGGGTTGTGTGTTGATGCGGACTCGACAGGGTGATTGCTTATGGGTCTAGGCGGTTGAGACCACATGAGCAGAACTATCCCACGCATGATTTGGAGTTGGGCGAGTGATCTTTGCACTTAAGAGTCGGCGGCATTATCTCCTTGGGGGAGAAGTTTGTGGTGTATACGGACCACAAGAGCTTGCGTATATCTTCTCTCGGCGAGATCCGAACCTTAGGCGAGGCGGTGGGTGGAGTACCTACGGCGATTTCGGTTTGATATGATGTATACCCCTGGGAAGGGTAATGTGGTGGCGGATGCTCTAAGTAGGAAGAGCAGGGGCCGTGGTGGCCCATTGTGCCATTAAAGAATGGGAGATGATGGGACGGTTAGCGGCGATGAGGTTGCAGATGGTGACCAGCGAGGGGCGAGGGACCCTCAATGTTATTGTCGCAGTCCTTGAGTTACGACGCAGGATCATAGAGGATCAGTGGGGACGTTGATTGTGAGGTCATCGAGAGATAGGATTCGGACCGGGCAGGCATCTTCCGATTGGACCGAGGATGCCGAGCATATATTGAGGTATAGGGGTCGACCGATAGTTCCCACTTCTCTTCAGGAGGAGGTTCTTCAGGAATTTCACCAATCAAGGCTAGGTGTACATCCTGGTGGGACGAAGATATACCATGCCGTGAGGAGGCGGTTTTGGTGGCTAGGCCTGAAGAAGGCCGTTGCTGATTTTGTGAGGAGGTGTTTGACTTGTCGGCAGGTCAAGGCGAGCACCTGAGATCACTGGTGAGTTGCGGTCCTTGCCGGTGCCGAGTGGAAATGGGACCACGTAACCATGGATTTTATCACCGGACTTCCTCGTTCCAGGGGACACGACACCATATGGGTAGTTGTCGACCGATTGACCAAATCGGCACATTTTATTCCGATTCGAGAGATAGACCCAGGTGAGGACTTTGGGACAGAGGTATATTGATGTTATTGTGCGGTTGCATGGAGTCCCATTGTCTATTGTATCTGATCGGGACGTGAGGTTCACCTCTCGGTTTGGAGACGATTGCGGCGAGCCTTGGGTACTAGGGTGAACCTCAGATACCTTTTCATCCGCAGACGGATGGTCGGTCGGAGCGGATGATTCGGATGCTTGAGGATATGTTGCATGCCTGTGTCCTTGATTTTGGAGGTTGTTGGGAGACTCACCTTCCTTTGGTAGAGTTCTCTTACAACAACCGTTATCAAGCCACGATTGGGATGGCTCCGTATGAGGCGCCGTATGGGCGGCCTTGTAGATCACCCTTGTGTTGGGCACGAGATGGGAGAGATAGCGGTTCTCGGTCCCGATATGGTCCGAGAGACCACAGAGATAGTGCGGTGATTCGGCAGCGCATGTTGACAGAGCGAGTAGGCAGAAGTCCTACGCGGACCGAGGCGTCGACCTTTGCGGTTTGAGGTGGTGGACCGTGTATTTTTGCGGGTTTCACCACGTCGAGGGCATCGGAGGTTTGGACGTGGATCCAAACTTTCTCCTCATTTTGTGGGGCCGTTTGAGATTGTTGCCACCGTGGGCGCAGTGGCTTACCGATTAGCTTTGCCACCGGAGTTGGCGCGAGTACATGATGTGTTTCATGTGTCTTAGTTGAGGCGGTATCACCCCGATCCTTCCCATGTGTTGGACTATCACGAGATAGACTTGGGCGATGATGGTGCCGTTGTTGAGATGCTGGCACAGATTTTGGACAGGCGGGACCAGGTCTTGCGAGGCAAGACGATCCCACTAGTTCGGGTGTTATGGGGACACCGAGGCATGGAGGAGCAGACTTGGGAGAAAGAGAGCCGGATGCGGGTTCTTCATCCCGAGCCGTTCGAGGACGATCGGTCCTGAGGTGGGGAGGATGTGAGGACCTTCCCTGAGGTATGAGTTATGTTTTATGCATTTGTTTTGCATATGTTGTTTGAGATATTGTGTAGCTTGTTGATTGTTGGCATCCTGGCATCGTGTGAGCCTTTTTGGCTTGTTGTGAGTTACATTGCACTGTGTGGTTGGTGATCATGTTGATGATCATATTTTGTGTCTTCTTGTTATGCGGTGCTTGAGCTTGGATTTTGTTTGTGTCTTTTGGGCTTGTGTTTTATTTTCGAGGACGAAAAGTCCTAAGGTGGGGAGGATGTAAAGACTCGTATTTGGGTAGTTTTGAGAGATAGTCATTCTATGGGAATGTAACTATCCGGACGGTAGTGTAGCCGTCGATGTGAGTATTTTGACCGTACTTGGACCCGATTTCGAGTCGGGGCCCCGTTTGACCCGATTATTGACTTTTCGGGATTTATTGATTGACTTTGCGTTTGAGCGATCATTTGAGTGTGATAATATCTGAACAGTGTTGTGCTCGTTATTTCGAGCGTTTTGACAATAATTTGACTCAATTTGGAGTTCGTGACCTCGGGAGGTCAATTATTGCGTTCGGGTCAATTATTCTTTGGGAGGCCAATTATTGGCAACGGTATATATGTATTTAAGAACTGCCTTATCTCTTTAATTGCCAATTATTGGTGCGTGCGTGTTTGAGCAAGGGAGAGAGAGAGAGAGAAGGTGAAGAGCGTGAAGAGCTTTCTTGGCGATTTTGAGGCGATTGGAGCTCGTGGATCGCAATAAACCTTTCCAGGTAGGTGTCCTTAATCGTCTTATCTCGATCCTATCTTTGAATATGTGATCTTTGGTTGTGTGAGTGTGTATTTTATGAGGGTTGAGAAGTCAACCATGGAGGTCTAGATTTAGATCTAGATGAATATATGATTTGTGTGTATTTCTCGCATTTATCGTGCGAATTAGAGGCATTTAGGACGCGTTTTGAGGTAAATATTGCGGTTTATTGCGTAAAACATGTGTTTATGAGTGTCCTGGGGGTCACTGGGTTGCTTCCAGGAAGAAGAACATGCCAAAAACGATGATGAACAGTACCCTGGCGAGTGTTAGGGTCGACGGACCGGTCAAGAGCCTTCGTAGTCGCGAATTGTAGAGTCGGTAGCTTCGTAGTCGCAGGCTATGGAGTCGCAGCTATGGAGTCAGCAACTTAGTTAGTCCGGAGGAGTTAGTCCGGATCGGTAGTCCGGAGGAGTTAGTCCGGATCGATAGTCCGGATTAGTAGTCCTGGATCGCAGAAGCGGTGTTCTGCGAAAGAAGGTTCTGCAGAAGCTGCAACCGCACCGTAATGGACATTTACATTGTAAACCATTATGCCTCTCCACATTTAAGTATTAAGTTACAATGTAAATAACGAAATACTCCCCATTTGGATTCAAAGAAAAATACTAGAAAAATTAATTCCCACTCTTTCAAAATGTGAAAATTGGGATTTAGTGTAAAATCTCGGAAAAACCCAAAAGTTCGTAGTGGTGAATTTTTTGGAAAGTGGGGTTAAACATCTCGGAAGAATCCCCAAAAATCAGATTATCTTATTTATGATATGGGAACCCAATGCCGGGACTTTGGATTTCAAGAAAATAGGCGCTATGAGTACTTCCTTCATAAATCAAGGATTGAGGTTTTACTTGTGAAGACCGCTACGGTTCCAAAGGAAATGTTGAGAATGACATGCCATACTCATGTTAGTATGTTGGTGTGAGGTATTGGGGCATGGACTCCGTGACTTGTTTGGGTTCTCACCGTGATGCACCGATGGTGCTATGTGGTTGACGTGGCAGCATATGCACCGATGGCGGGCTTGTGTGGCGACCGTGGCCGGGCATATTGCGCGTGGACAAGCTAAGGCCTGAGTTGAGCCGTTGAGCTCGTGGAGCTAGGGCTAAGTGCCCTGAGCCGGGATCCTGTTGAGGATCGTGGACAAGTTGTCTGTGTGGGCGAGGCTAGGTCCTGATGTTTGTTTGCGGGCCGAGTCCTGATGATTGTGCACACTACACGAGTGCACGAGTACACGAGCATGTAGTATAGACTTGTATGTCCGCATGATGTGGAGCGTTGGGGTCACCTACCTGAGCTTGTCGCTCACCCCTACTTGTTGTTTACCTTTTTCAGGTGTGACCCGAGACTAGTGGAGGACTTTCTTCCAGGAGGACGTGCCCACTACTCGATGTATGATACGATCGTATTCTGTATTGTGTATTGTCTTATGTTTGTATCCCGGACATGGGTCCATGGACGATTATATTTGCATACTGTTTGTGATGTGATGTTTGTATGATTGTTTGACTTATTGTATGAATGTTGATGTATGGGAAAGTACAGGATTACCCTTGATGTATGACCGTACAGGGTTGCATATTTGAGACAAGACCCGCGGTGTAGTCTCTATTGGTGCTAGTCACCAACCCCTTGACCTTTCGGGTGCGGGCAAGGGGAAGTCATGTTCCTAGTTCCGGGTTCCCTGGAATTTGGGGGGCGTGACAAGTGACAATATATACTTTACATAAAATTTCTTCCTTTGAGAGTGGCCTAAATTGAGGTCTAGAAGTCAAATACTCATATTTCAAAACATGCCATCATAACCTAGGGGGAATAGAGCAGGAACATTCCGCGACATGGATCAACTTGGTGTAATAGTCCGTGAGTGCAATTACGAATAAGACTTCAATTTAAGTACAATTTAGATCTATCGTGGCATACATAATTGCCCCTTGAAGATTGTTGAAATCAAAAAATTATTAACATTATGGATTTTCGCGTTCCATCACACCGATCGAAGGAATGCGTGTACCTCTATCGTATTCTTACTACCTGTGCTCACATGTAGGAGTGATTCACTGATTCTTATAATACTTGGGTAACTCTTACATATTAAAGGGCACTAAATTAATTAAACTCGAGGAAAGAGTAAAATTCATATTTGTGATTCAAGTACGGCAATGATTTAAAACACAAGCAAGAACAAGAAGTATGTCTTTCTCTTTATATACATACATACATACATACATACATACATACATATATATATATATAAAGACGGGATGGTGTCGATAATAAGATCTATATTTTGGTGGCAGAGAGAAACAAATCACAAAAATTCTTTTTATTATTCAAAATTTTGTTTTATTTTTCTCTCCATACGATCAGGTAATCTATTATTTAGTTAAAACTTAATTAAAAAGAACACTTTTAAAATTTAATAAGTAACTTTTCATGCCACTAAATAATAGTCCCAATATTTTTTTCCAACATTTCTTTAAAATATTAAATTTAAACTTTGTGTATTCATAGTTACCGTTTTGATCTCCATTGTCTCTTCGTCGTCAACTATATCTTAGGATTAGCCCTCCTGGTGCCAGAGTATCTTACGCCTCTAATTTCTAATGAATTTAGAACTGAAAACATAACTTTCTCATATTCACACCTGAAGGATCACGGGATTGATGACAAACATTAGAAGAAATTACATCACAGGTGATGTCTCAAATAATTCTATACAACTATATACTAGGGATAATCGTGTATTTTCTCATTAACACATGATGATAATAAACATCTTAAGTACAATTATGAAGGATAAACCAATCATTACATCATAGCTAATATTCAATTTCGTCTAACTTTCTACGCATTCTTGTTTGGGACTAAAACAAATAAACTCAAAAGCATAGGTAAAATAATACGTCAAGGTGTGGGAAGTATCTTATAAGGAAAAAACCTTCACTAGTCTCTAGAGACTCTTGAAAGACAAATAATAAATAGGATGAGCTATAAGCTCAATAGGCGACTCATCACTTCACACTACCATACTATGTAAACAATCGTGAATACTACATGCAGGTGTAGTGTTATTCAACTACTAAGGTTCTTATTATAATTCATCGGACTCAACTTGTTAACAAACACAATCAATGATTGAACAGTTCACCAACTTAGGACACTTTGCCCTATCACAACCAACTCACCATCATCTCAGGTTATGGTATGTTAATCTCATAATCACCTATCAATAATTACCTCCATGTTACCAACTTAGGGGCCTCGGCCACCTATTAATAACCACCTCCATGTCACTAGCTCGAAGCCTTAGCTACCTGTCCAAATCAACCGTGTCACATGGACCCAAAGTGGAGGTGAAAAATGGACCAGTGGTACGTGGACAAGTCCATGGACCGTGCGGACTGGACCGTACTAGGAAAAAACTAGTTCATTTCAATTATAGGCCTAAACTAACCGGTCCAGCGCGGACCAATCCATGCGGATGCGGATAGGTCTGCAGACTAGTGTTTATTTTATTTTATTTATTTTTTAAAACATATTACTCATTCTACCTAATATATTAATACATAAAGTGGAGGTGTAAAATGGACCAGGTGGTACGTGGACAAGTCCATGGACCGTGCGGACTGGACCGTACTAGGAAAAAACTAGTTCATTTCAATTATAGGCCTAAACTAACCAGTCCGGCGGACCAATCCATGCGGATGCGGATAGGTCTCAGACTAGTGTTTATTTTATTTTATTTATTTTTTAAAACATATTACTCATTCTACCTAATATATTAATACATAAACCCTAAACTCATTAATTTTAAAATTAAAATTTAGAAACATAAACATTTAAATATGATTTTAAAATAAAGAATTTTAAAAATTTTAATAAAAATTAATATATCATATTTAAATAAATACGAATTGGTCCACGGATCGGACCAAACCATTCTACCCTTGGTCTGTTAAATTTGCGGGCCTAAACGGATTGGCCCATTTAGGCCCGCTACCGACGGACCGGACCGGACCGGACCAGTCCGTAGGGGTGTAAAATGGACCGGTCCAGTCCATCATGGAGCGGGCCTAAACGTATACAAACTAAAAATTTATTGGTCTAGTCTGGTCCGCGTATGGACCGGATCGGTCCACGAACCAGTCCATTTTTTTAATAAACACTTAATTTTCAATAAATAAGAAGCAGTAAACAATTAAACTAGAGTAAGCACTGCCGTTTAAACCCATTGAATTATTGTGGGTAAGCTAGTGTACCAAACAACCAAAAACATAAACAGATAAATCGCACCCAGCCAGTATTTTCATTTACCAAAACGAATTTAGCAAAAAAAAACAAAATTAAGTAATTAATTCACGCCATGCCGGAGCAGTTTGCAAACGAGCGGCCAGGGAGCAGATCAGTGGACGGAGGTGCGGGGAGCTGATCACCACACGAGTGGCTGGGGGTGCATATCGATGAATGGGTGGTGTGGCGCAGGGAGTTGATCGCCGGACGAGCGACTCTGGGAGCAGATCGCCGGACGAGCGATGCTGGGAGCAGATCGCCGGACGAGCGATGCCTGGGAGCAGATCGCCGGACGGGTGGCGCGGCTTGGTTGCTACACTACGCCTTCACCTTCCTCGAGCCTCCTGTCTCCACGAGCCGACATGATAATATGGGTTGTGGGATGGGAATTGGGAAATTGAGAATTTAATTAGGGTAAGCGACCGTGGACTACGAGCCGGTATTATAAATGTTAAAAATTTAAATGTTAAAACTTAAGTCGAGACTCAGGGGAGACGGTCTAGACAGATGGGCTTGGGGACTTCAGACTTTGAGTTGGATCCACGAACCGGTTTGGGTCCATGTAGCTTTGGTCTACATGGATCACGGGCCAAACAGACTGTTCCGTTTAGGCCCGTGATTCAAATGAACTAAGTTTATAATGGTCTGGTCTGGTCCGCTCCGGTCCGCTTGGTCCACGGGCTAGTCCACGGACCGACGGTCCATTTTACACTCTTATCGGTCCATTTTACACCCTTAACTCAAAGGCCCAACAAAAACATTACAAAATCAGCATACATGTACTAACCAAACATAGCACAAAGAAAACATATCATAACATCATGGGGTACCCATGGGGATTCAAAAAACATCAACATAACCCAATTTGGGTTTTCATAGTGTTAACTAGCATAACTCGAGCTCTCAAGCTCAAGATAAAGCAAAATCATCACATATTAATAAAATAGAATCATAACATCATTTTACAAGTCCTACACAACATAAAAGGCATTCTAACAACTAAAAAAATTCAAAAGGACCTTGTTGGTCGTTTTCTCAACACTTGATGCTTGCTTGAGTTTGTTCAAAGATGCTTGATACCCTTAATACTCGGTACCTGTACTCGGCTTGGTCGATATCCTGGCTCAACTTGCTCGATACCCTTCTTTAGCTCGACTTGTTCATTATCTTCTTGATACATTGCTTGACACCTTGCTCAATCTACTTTATACCCCCCACGATGCACCCCGACATTTAACATTGAGTAAACGTCCAGGTTCTTCTGCTCCTGGTGTTTCGAAGCCGCACACTCCCAATATGCTTCCTTTACCAATTTCTCAACTCATAACATGGAAAAATAGCTATTAAGAAGTCACATACAGATCAGATGACCTCCAAACAAGGTCAAATACCTCATACAACCAATATTATCCAATTTTCTAAGACAAACTAGGGTTTATACCCCTAAATTTGATCAAACTCGAAATTGAGCATATTTCGCATATTAATTAGTTATTGTACATGGATTTTGTATAAACAAATTAAATTCATTATTTATGACCTCATGGTATCATCAATTTATAAAACCCTCAATTTCTATGATTGTCTTACATGTTTAACATTTACTTAAACTAATTTTTATTAATATGAGTTTTAAATCATTACAACTATTGATTCCATTACGTTTATAATAAAATGCATATACTAAAGTATAACATAACACAAAAGAAGCTACTTGGAAAATAACAAAACTATTCTATCTATGAATTATGCAAACATCTTTCCTTTTAACCTAGAAACTTAGCATTTTTTATTATTTATTTTTACTTATAATATAAACAAATGCAGCTATATATACAAGAGCCATTGTAGCTTTTAAATTAGATAAGGAGAATCTTTAAGCAAATTAGAAATTGTAATTTATCATAAATTCATAAAATTGGTCGCCTAAAGTTGAATTAGAATGTCATATCATCGTCTTATAGTTTTATCCATGCCAGCAGGTGGAGAGGTCACAAATCAGGTGCTAAAAACCCTTATATCATTGTTGGTCAACCATAAGATTCATAAATTGTAAAATAAACTTGCGTTAATTCTTGAAATACTATTATTTAATAGTGTTTGAATTTACTTTGTAATTCAGACGTTCGTCCTTAATATAAATAGACAATTAATTGATGCCCTGAAGACCATTACACTTCACATTTGAAGATTTGACTATTGATAAAGGGATATATAAAGTCGGAGACTTTGAAGATGGTACATAACAAAGAATATCGATATAATAAGAGATCATATTAACTGTTTATTAAGTCTTTTGAGCAAGCAAATTAAAATAAAGAGTAAAAGCACAAAGAAAATATCTAAAGTTTTATTTATTTCAGTAAGCTTTTTATAACATTAATCAGTGAGATTTTTCATTCACTATGTTTTAGTATTTTTTTTAGAGAGAATTCTTTTATTTATATTCTTTTATTTGTATTTTGTGTTTAAAGGCCCTATATAATGAGCTTTTTTAAGGACAACAAGTGTTAACTAATCATTCAATCAAGTATTAGACCTTTTTGTTGGTTGTGATCTTAAACAACTAAGTTTGATAATGAACTCAGCTATTCTATACTACAATAACATAGTAGAATCTTTCCATAGTTTATGAAAGATAAGTAGATTAGGAGGTGTTCACTCTAAAAGACTAAAAGTCTAATTTGTTGTTTGTGTAGTTTCTAAATTTCTATATCAGTTTGAGTTTTGAGTTATTCATCACCCCTTTTTTCTAGTTTACTTTTAGAGACTTACATTAGAGCATTAGTAGCAGATTCCCTATAGAAGTTTGTTTTTCTATATTTAGGGAAAAAAAAGTTAAAAAGTCATAAAATTATTCTTACAAAGAGATACCCTATATTTAACTTTCTTCATGGGGTTTGTATAGTGTTTTCCAATGTATTGGAAAATACTATTTACTTTCTATAATTATTAAATTATATATAAATAATTTCTCTCACCTCTCTTTTTTACATTTCCCATAATATGTACTTTTATTTCATATTAAATTATAAAAATTATTATTAAATAAAAATAGTATAAAATATTATTTAATGATATAAATAGTGATTTAGGGAATCTATTGTGATGTATATTTATATAGGAAAGCAAACAGTCGCTTAAATATGTAAATTTAGGAAAAATATTTAGGTGTCTACTGTTAGTGCTCTTAGGACTATGTGACCACAAGGTCAAGCTTTTAGTTGTTCTATCCTAATCGGTGTAGACAAAAATCAATCTTGTCAAGTGCTTGTTTTCAAAAATGTTTTCTAAAAATCTTATTTCATCCCAAAATATTTTGTTTTTTAATCAAAAAATTTAAAACATTTTTTCAAAAACTTATCGTTGACTTATCCATGACTTATCCATTGGTCATTAGGTCTAATTTCTATGGCAATGCTTTCATTCACTATTCTCTCCGAGAAAAAAAGTTCTATTAATGTAGTTTTCCTTTAAAATATTTTTAAACAAAAACCATGTCCTTAAAAATAAAGTAAATCTCTTCTTTTTAAAATAGATTCCAAGTTTGGGCATCATGGGGTGAACCCTTCCCCATGTGTAACCATAATCTTGAACCTAGTTTTGTTAAAACACATACCTCTTTTTAATTCTGCTACCTTTCAGGTAATAAATGCTCCAAAATGCACCCCTTTTTGGGTTGGTGATGACTTCAATTTTTTATTTTCATAAGTTTTAATTGTTTTGAGTTAAAAATCATCGCAATAGGACTACCATGAAAAGCCAACAACAAGCCTAGACGAAAGTGAGTAATGACAATTGTGGCACCAACAAGCACGTCATGGCAAATGATGATGTAGAACATTTGTCTATTAAAATAGGGACTTGTTGTAAACCTCTTTCAAATAAAATTAAACTATTATAACATAGAGCTAACCTAGGTCGTTCATTAACGAGAAGATTTATAGAATTCAATTCACTTCATTTTTCAAGAAAACTGAAGAAAAGATAAATTAGATTGAATTAGAGATTTCGGAGGATTTTGTTTCATAATTGAAATAAACTAAGTTAACTAAGCTAACATGCAATTATCTTATATGCAATTAACTATGACATAATCGATTCAATCATTCCGCTTTAATTAATTATTTATCATTATCTCATAAAATAAACAAAACATCCATGACTTCATAATTTAATTGAACTATGACACCATGAATTTAATACAACTATGAACTCCAACCGAAATAATCATGATAAACATTTTGGAAGAATGATTCATTTCCTATGAATGTAAATTCCATAACATCAATTGATCACAATCACATGCTAATGTATCAAGTTGACATAGGCAAATGATGCCTGGTGATCAAAGCATCATCATTTCAAGGGTTGGGGAGCTAGTGTGTCATGTTGTTATAAGCCAAAGATGTTAGTGATCAAAGCATTGTCGTTTCAAGGGTGAAGGGAACTGGTGTGTCATGTTAATATAGGCAAGAGGTGCTGAAGATCCAAATGGTGTCATTTTAGAGGAGTTAATCATATGAACTATGCTTTGAAATGATGAATACTTAACCACAATTGCATATTAGGTTTAAAGTAATTAAACATGAAAGAGAAAAGAAACACATATCATAGCTCATGTATGAATCATCAAAGTAAAAACGTAAATTCAAAATAATTAAGAGAAGAAAAAAGGTTTAATGGATTACAAATATTACTCCATAGAAAAATAAAATAAAACTAAAAAGATAGAAATAATATGTAGGTAGTAGCCATCTCCTCCTTTAGGAACATCTCTTCTCCAGCCTTGAGGGTCATTCACCCTCTAAGAAGGCATGCAAGCTCTGTGCCTTTAAAACTTCTCTATCTAAATAATGGTCATAGCAATTGTATTTATAAACAAGAGTCTCTTATTTCGATAAAGCAAAGGACCTTTTATATCTTAAAATAAGGCTAAAGTTGTGTTCACCCTTGTGAAAACAATCAAGAAACTTTTAAAAGTTGCAAAAGATAAAACAAAAAAAGAAAATATAAGGTGTCACACTCTAGTCATGGTTGTCGACTTAGGTAAGATCCTCTCTACTCGAGTGGTCAGGCTAACCTTGACCAAATAACCTAATTACACCTTCTTCATTCGTTTTTGATGCAAATGACTTCGATTGCTTTAAAACTTTTGACATAAATATGTTTTACTTAAAAACACCAAAATACTTGCAAAAAATATGAAACACTGAAAATATATATTAAAATAAATACATTTTAATATAACAAGTAATAAGGTTAAAGTACACATAATATTATAAAAATAAAGCATAAAAAGTATAGCAAAATGGGGCTCTATCATCTATCTCCAAATTCAACGAGCTTAACACTTTTATTTGCACCAAACGAACACCAAACAAGTTTCATATAATTTAGGAAATCTTTAGACACAAAAACAATAGCTAACACATAAAAAAAACTCATTAAAATCCTAATTTTGCGGTTACAACTAATTTGACATTATAAACATGGAATTCTAGCCTTAAACAAACGTAATCCTACATAAAACAACTCAAATTCCATTAACACATTGAAAATTTCATGTTTCATATAATAATACAAGGAGATACTCAAGTATAGTGAACTTCCTCAAGAACAATTAATGTATAACTAGTTTGTAAAAGAAAAAGCGAATTACAATGTATTCCTAACCACTATAAAAGCGTAACTTATTATTTGTGTAGTTTTTAATTTCCACATTACTTTGAGTTGTGGTCTATTTAATAACTTTTTTTTTTTTTTTTTTTGGACTCAAGTGTTTGTTTTAAAATTGTTTTCCAACGGTAATGCCTTCATCTAAAGTTACTCATTAATGTAGGTTTTCCTAAAAATGGATTCTACATTTATATTCATTTTCAATTAGATTTTTCTCCCTGAAAGATAGGAAATGTTTGTTTTGTTTGTTTTTTATTTTTGTTTTTAAAATGTGATAGTGATTTTTAAATAAAAATTAAAAATAATAAAAATATTATTTTTATTATGTGAAACCTAAAAAATAAAAATAATCTTTTATTATTTTTACTTTTATATTTTTATACCAAAAAATAATTATTACAAAACATAAACTAAAAATATTCCAATCAAACATATTCATATATTTTCAAACCCTGCCTGCAATTTTACCATATGCTGGATATTATAAAACGCTATTTTATATGAAAATAAATTATAAATAAAATAACGAAAAAAATCAGAATAGGTTTCTATTATTTCAACATAACTTTACGCCTACGCGTTTGCCGTAGTGCAATTAAAAAATAGAGTCGCGTCTGAATTGGGATATACCGTTCTCGCCCGACAGCAAAAAGTAGCAGCAGGATGGAGTCATCGCATTCACAGCAATAATTTTTCAGATCTCAAATCTCGGTGCATATGGAGAGAACGCTTTTCTGTAGCAGTGAGGTCATGGCTCTTCCATCCTCAGTCAATTCGTCGTCTCTGCCAAATTTGAATTCAAGCTGGGGAAATAACATCTACGACGCTCTTTTGCAGGACATAGAGCTGTTCCTCACAGAAGAGGACAAGGAGGAGCTGTCATCGAGCACTCTAATCCACTTCAATCCAATGGCTCTCCAGGCCATCGAGAAGTCGTTCTACGATGCGATTGAACCCAATCAGAGCGATTCGTTACCCATCAGCAACGACGGCAGCAGCGACTGCATTTTTCAGCAGTTCAATAGAGGCGTGGAAGTGGCCAACAAGTTCCTTCCTCGTTTGGACATCGTTACTGAACTTGAGAACATTTCCATGTCGCAGCACGAGGTGGTGGGCGGGACAAAGGGACGATTTAAGGTTGTTAGGAAGATCCATCATATTGATTATGATGGCGAGGGAGAAGCAATCGAAGGGAGGCCCAGGGCCTACAAGAAGCAGTTGACCGTGGGTGATGAAGAAGAAGAAGAGCTGTCGATGCTGTTCGAGGTTCTCTGCCTCGACCAGGGAAATCATAGAAGCACCAGTAATTCTCCGCCCAGTAGCATATTCCAATTTGATGCCGGAATAGTTGGGGGCGGCAAGAAGAAGCCAAGGAAGAAGAGGAAGAACAAGAAGGTGGTAATAGATTTGGGATACCTTCTTTCAGAATGCGCAAAGAAGGTTGCTGGGGGGTAATCGCAAGGCGGCTGAAGAATTGTTGCAGCAGATCAGGAAGCATTCATCTGCTTTGGGTGATGGGTGGCAAAGGCAAGCGCATTACTTAGCAAATGCCCTCGAGGCGCGCTTGGACGGGACCGGATATGAGTGTATAAATTCCATGTTATTCCCATCCCCTGTTGAAATGCTGAAAGCCCATGTGCCTGCGACCTCCGTCTGTCCATTCAGGTCCATCAACAAACGTTTTATGGAATATCACATCATGAAATTGGCCGAGAAAGCCTCCACGCTGCACATCATAGATTTCGGTATTTTGTCCGGCTTGCAGTGGGTGACCCTCATCAGGAGGCTGTCGGCCCGTCCCGGAGGGCCACCGAAGCTTCGCATCACCGGAATCCAGCAGCTGCGACAGGGCTTTCGCCCCACCTGGGATACCATGGAGAAGGCTGGGCGTCGTTTGGAAAAGTACTGCCACCGCTTTAACGTCCCATTCGAGTACAACGGCATTGCAAAATCATGGGAAACTATCGGCATTAATGATGTCAAGATCGGGCAAGGCGAGGCGATTGCGGTGACGTGCATGCTCCGATTCGAGAATACGATGGACGAGGTTTACGAAGGGGACAGCCCGAGGAGTGCGGTGTTGAATTTCATCCGGAGCATAAATCCCGATATCTTTGTGCACTCTGTTCTTCACGCGTCTCTCAGCGCCACCATATTCCCCACGAGGTTCCAGGAAGCGCAGTTTCACTACCGGACGGTGTTTGACATACTGGACAGTGTAATGGGAAGGGACAGCTGGGAGAGGCTGTTCATCGAGAAGAACTGTTATGGGCGCGGCATCATGAACGTCATAGCCTGCGAGGGGTCAGAGAGGGTGGAAAGGGCGGAGAAGTACAAGCAGTGGCAGTTGCGCAGTTTGAGGGCTGGGTTCCAGTCTATGCCCTTGGATAAGGGATTGGTAGAGGCGATGAGAGCGGACGTATCAGCTAACTACCACAAGGATTTTATAGTTGATGACGATGGGCACTGGTTGCTGCAGGGCTGGAAAGGCCGAACTGTCTGTGCAATTTGCTGTTGGATTCCTTCCTAGCAATTTTGGATTTTCTTTTCTTTTCTTCTTTCTTATTCAAAAATTGGCCTTTATGCCTTGTGTCTTGGCAAAATACAAGAGAACAGCTTCCCTTTTATGGGACGACATCCAAATACCATAAATGAAAAAAGGCTGTCGTATTGGCAAATCATAAATTATATTTTTAGCACCTTCCCTTGTTTTGTGATTTTTAGCCTCAATTTGAAGTTGTCCTCTTCTCAGAAGTGACATTCTTGGTAAGAATGTCTACAGCATACTCACGTGTACGTAGATATTCTAAATTGAGAGGTTTCTTAATGATCAAATCTCGACTAAAATGAGGTTTTTTATACAATTATATTTAATTGTATTTAATTATATATAATTTAGAAAAATAGTTGGTTAATTAAAACTGTGCGCTAATGTCTTTTATTTTTTACAGCCCTAAAAAATCACATTGAATAAATATAAAAAAAAATAGCTAGCAGCACTTTTTGGCTTAGTTTGGTAATGTTGTACTTTTAGAAGAAACTATGTTTGGTTGTACTGGAGAAATAAGATACTGTGAAAATAAGCAGATGATTGTTTGGTAAAATATAATTTTAAAAGTGCTTTAAAATTTAAAAGCAGGTGATAAGTAATTGGTAAATTAAAAATAAAATTGTTATTAAGATTTAAAATACAAAAATAACATTCATAGTTATATCATAAATTTTTATAAAAACATTTTTAAAAATCCTTTCATATCCCAATCCCACCCCCGACGCCTCCCATTGCCTGCCCATCACCATCCCCAACCCCCTTCCCCCTATGCTCCCCAACCCCAACCCCCCTAGTGCTCCCCCTCCCCCCATCCTCGACGCCCACGCCCGCCCATCACCATCCCCGACGTAACCCCCCCTCTCTACATAAAATTTTAATGTAGAGAGAGATGACTGAGAAGAGGCTAGAATCGGCAAATGAGGTGGAGAGAGACAACCAAGAGAGGAGGGAGGGAGTTAGGATGAATTTTGCGTAGAATTATTAAGTTATTGTTAGTATTTTAAAATTTTCAAAGTTTTTTCCTATAAAGACCCGTGCATGGGTTGATCCATGAGATGACTTTACAGTAATGAGGATACCTAGTCAGTATTGTGCTTAACGATACAAACGTTTTGGTAGTAATTAGATCCAATTTGGAATTGGGATCCCGGAAGGTTAGTTGTGTAATTTTGAGTGTTTATTAATTAAAGAGATAAGTAGAAAATATAAATAGGAGAGAAGAAAATGTATTGTGTTTCATGGCTTTGATAAGAGAGAGAGAGAGAGAGAGAGAGAGAGAGAGAGAGAGAGAGAGAGAATTATGTGGGAGAGCTTGTCGAATTGGAGTTTGGAGCTTGGGTTTTATGGTTGATTCATCCGTAAATCCTTACTGAGAAGTGATCCTAATCTTTTATCTTGATTTTGTTCTTGAATATGTGTGATTTGAGCATAATCCATGAAAATTTGTATGAACCCTAGGTTTAGGGGAAACCCGATTTTGGGTTGAACTCGTGAATTTTGTGATTTTAGTGCACAATATGTGATTATTATGTATTATTGGGTGTAATTTTAGTGCACAATATGTGATTTTACTACAAAACCTGATATGTAATATTGAGTATGAGTTTTATGAGTTTTCGGAGGATTAGGGGTTGCTAGGTTGATTCCAGACGAAGAAAAGGTTAAAGTGATGATGAACAATAACCTTGAAAAAGAGTTTTAAAAAAAGTTTCAAAAATATATTCTAAAAGAGATTTGAAAAGAGATTTGAAAAAAGATTCAAGGGGAGATTTGAAGGGTCAAAGAAGTTGGATTGAAGACCCAAATGAGCTTCAAGACAGTTGAGCTTTGAGCCTCGAGGCAAGGGGTTCTAGGGAGCTCTTCAGGGGTTGGTTCTTTTTTTTGTGTTATTTCTAACCCAAATTTTGTGGATAAAATATTTCTATGCCTTTTTCGAGATATGAAATTTTATTGTTTGCTTGACATGAAATGTTATGTGGTATGGATATGGTTATAAGTTTAAAACCTTATGGCATTCAGGAGGCTTTGATTGTAGGATTTTGTTAGTTTGATCAACTGGTTAGCCGACGTCCCATATAGGGCTGTCTAGAGGCTGAGGTTGGCTATCTTTTCATGTCATTTTCCCATATGTGGCTTGCAAGTTGTGAGAGCTTTGCATGAATTGATCTGTTGAGAAAATGAGATGGTATTTGTTTGTTGTGAACTGCTTGTACTGTCTTGATTGTGTGGACATTGTATATTTATACTTCCATTAGTATTATATAGAATATTGTTGTATGGACATTGTTACGTGGTTATGTATTCATTGGCACTGTATCAGTCTACACTGACACATTTATACAAAGGGTAGTGTGTTGTAGGTCACCTACTGAGCTTTTATGCTTACCCTACATTGTTGTCTTGACTTTCAGGTTCAGGAAGGAGATAGCCTTTGGGTTTGCAGTTGAGCATATCGAGCAGACTAGACCTGGTTAATGTATGGGATTTATGTCCATCTTGATTGTTGTCTTGTATTATTACTATATTTTCTTCCCGCACATGGGTCTGTGACTGTTGAACTGGTTAACTCATGATGTGTATGATATGTTGTGATGATATTACATTCACTTGCATATTTTTGGGAGTGTACAAGAATACCCTTGTGTATGATTGTATAAGTGGATTCTGGATAGTACCTGCAGTGTGTCCCTTTTGGTACTAGTCACCAACCCTTTACCCTTGGGTACATGTAGGGATAGTCACATGCCCGGTTTCGGGTCTCCTGGAATTGGGGGCATGATATTGCTGAGTAAAGCAATTTTTAAAGTAACTCTCTTAAATTGTTTCACTTTTTTCCATAAGTACTTTTTTCTAGTTACTAAACGAGTTTTATTGTTTATGCTTATAAAATATACGAAATAATCTCTTAAAAGAAATATCAAATTTGGCTAATATCTAAGTAACCTACTAAAGTTGAGCTTTCTTCCTTTGAATATTTGATTCCAACATTTCTTGTCCTTTAAAGATAGCATAGTATGTAAAGACTTATTTATACATGTATACTCCTCTAAAAAGTTTAAGTTATTAAGTGTTTTGGATTTAGCTAACCATGATTTAGAGGTTAGAGTCTCGAGAATGTATTTATGTATTTATTAAATTACTTTTAAATGAATACTAATGGTTTTGGACTCATTGTTGGCTTTTTGTTCGAGTTTTTTGCTTGTTTTTTAGATTCCATGGGGTGGTGTTGTCATAGATTACTCATTGTGCTTGGCCTTACAAACAAAAATATTACATGATGACAAATAAATAAAAAGAAAATAATAAATAAATATGGAGTTGCCATCAATCGTGATGTTGGTGTGATTGGCGAGTTAAGAATGGTCGACGGTTCTAAAGAAAAGGTTCTGGGTGTCGGTTATATGTGGGGAAGAGGTGACACCTCCACAACGTCCAAAATTAATACCAAGTCTTAATATAAGGAGTATTTGATTACTTTTTGCTTGGTTTTAATTTTTATCTAATTAAGAAAACATACTTTTTATTTTCGAAATAAGGAAACGTAGGGTCAAAGGCCCATTGTGACACATATTTTGAAGAAGGGAAAAAGTTCAACATATTAGGACATCACAAAAAATAAAACAAAGAGGATTTTCACAATTGATTTGGACTTGAGCAATTAGGATGTAATCATTGATCGCTCAAACATGCAATCATTTGGGCCTTTTTAGATTTATTTTAAATTTCTAGAAAATGTATTTGTGGTGTTGATTTAATTTTGGTGCTTGGTTAATTTATATATAATATGTTAGGGGAAGGATAAAAATATGAACCCTAGGCATAATTGCATGCTAAAGATGACTAGGATGAAATACTAAAAGGTGAAAATCCCAAAATCAGACTCTAAATGAATCATAGGCTATTACACCATTTCTAACCTATGGAGAGTCATGGTTAGTCATAAAACATTAATGAGTGTGACCTTATTTTATTGTGTCATGACTGTAGTCCATTGCTAGACTTTAACACATTGTTATTCATGCAAAAACTGTTGGTGATTACAAAATGACACCACTTCCACATAATATAGAATATGATAATAATTAATTAGTCATAGGATTAAGGTAATTAGAGAGCACTAAACCTTAGGCCCTAGATCTTTATTATCTTTTTTAATTTGTTTGTTTTTCTAGGGATTTATTTATCTTTTAGTTTATTTTATTTTATTTCATTATTTATCAAAAAAATATTCTTGAACCATGTAGTATAGAGTCCGAGGCTTTGCAAGTCTCACATCGGCTGAGGAGGAGAACGAAGTGTACCTCTTAAGAGGGCGTAGATACCTCTCCTAGCACGAGGCCTTTTTGGAGTGCTTGGAGGGCTTTGAACCATTGTTTGTTCATCTCGATTAAGAACACAAAAGAAGAACGATAACTCAATGAGAAATCTTAATGAGGATCTCTTAATAAGAGCATCAAATTACTTAGGATCTTGATTTGGATACAACAACAATCAAGAGAAAGATAACCAAATGCCCAAACTCTTGCAAAGGCAATTTAAGTAGTTAACTAAAAAAGCCAAAAATAAATATAAACTTCTAATATGAGAGTTTATAATTGTCAATAGTCAATAATCTAAATAATCTGAATACGTCCAAATAAAGACCTATTTATGGGCAAGCTAGAAACTAAGAATTGGAAATCTAATACAATTAGGAAACTAAAGTAAAATACCAAAATATCCTAATACGAATTAAATAAAGAAAAGTAATAAAAAGGAAAATACTTCTAATAGAAAAAAGAAAGTAAATATTAAAAGAGTCACAACGATAAAAGATGTCTTGCGTAACACAATATGTGTACGTAGTGCATGTCACGGGCCATAACTCGATACGGGCACGCCACGGGTGGCACAAGCAACTAATTCGTACAAGCTGGCACGAGCATTAGCTCAATGCCTTCATCAAACTCTCTCATCTTCATGTTATAAAATTTTCTACAATAAAGCCTTGATAGTGTTTACATCATTCATATTTGCATAATCAAGTCAAAACATGTAGATTTTGATGATTAACTTGTATGGGAATTAGTAAGCCCAAATCCAAGGCCACAAATCCATCCATTTCATTCTTCATTCAATATAACTTGACTATATATGTCATTCTCTCCGTGGATAAT
The DNA here is from genome assembly GCA_023512835.1 of Taxillus chinensis. NCBI lineage: Eukaryota > Viridiplantae > Streptophyta > Magnoliopsida > Santalales > Loranthaceae > Taxillus > Taxillus chinensis. The sequence goes on along the minus strand of CM042088.1, from coordinate 35,215,682 downwards.
TTAACCATGTATCCCTTGAGAAATGTTGACTTTTTGCTAAGATATTAGCCTTTCCATTCCTTTTGTACGCATAAAAATCAATATTTAGCGAAATTTTAAGAAAATATTCTAGAATAACACATAGTTTCTAGATTTTATTACCAGTCACTTATAATATTTTTAGCCACAATCTTCATCACTGGCTCTCCATTTCCCTTTTTATACTTTCAATATACATTTGAGCATGAGCATCTCTTAATTCTTATAAACAATTAATAAATAACATGTCAGATATATAAAGTTATGATATAAAATGTTAATTGATCACTGTACCTTTTGTAATATGTAAAAATAGCAAAACAACTATGGCAATGACCATTATAACCATGAGTTCAAGAGCTAGATGATTCTATTGGCTATATGTCATGCCCCCAAATCCCAGAAGGACTAAAACTAAGAGTGTGACTTACCCATGACCGCACCCAAGAAGTCAAGGGGTTAGTGACTACCATCGATATGGACTACACAGCGGGTGTTGTGAATCATCCATCAGGGGTATTCTTATACACTTCCACATGCTATGAAGCTAAGGAAATGTAACTTATTAATCATAGGGTCATGCTATAAATCAATACAACTTTCACAGACCCTCGTTCGGATATTCAAATAATAAAATCAATTATCTCTTACAAAATCCTTAAACCAAGTTATAACAAAATGTGAAATAAATAACAATTAACTTCGGACCAACTTCTAGTGAATGAGTCGATACTTGAAACATGTCAACAAAGTAAGGGTGAGCATAAATAGCCAGTAAGTGATCTTCATCTCCTCACCATCTTTTAACATAAAATCTTAAGTCTACATGATTGGTGTATGCTTGTACTAGTGAAGTGTCGTATTCTATCACAGAAAGCTTACATTAAAACACAAAATATGACATCACAATCATTACATTTCATTCATTAAGGTTCGCACTGGACAATCTAACTATTCACGGGATTCCTACCACCAACTCCAAGGATCCCAGTCATTGCCAGATAGCCATATGTGGGACCTGTGGTGTCCCTAATGACAATCTGGCACATATGGGACCTAGGTTAACTTGCCATATAGGGGACCCGCAGACTCTTGCCTTCCCTATGTGGGACCCATAGTTAACCCAATCAACTCCACCACCAATTCCACACATAAAAAATCAAATAACAAAATTTTCCAATAATTAGTATTCAATACAACAGCTTAACAAATATTTAAATCACCAAACTAGTAATAATGCACCACAAATGATATTTATATATATATATATATATATATTATCAAATTGATAATTTCAAGCCATAAATAATATTTTTAATCAAACTAACCAAACCAAGTCCAGATAATATTTATGATATTAAACTAACTATCAAACTCAAATAAGATTTATTTAATTTAAACTAACCAATTCAAACCAAGACAATATTTATAATATTAAACTAACAATATCAATCCCAAATGATATTTATATGATTAACTAATAATATTAAACCCAACAGAATTTATATTATTAAACTAATAATATTGAAACCCTAACAATATTTACATATATATTGCCAGCCCTAACGGGCTGGTGCCTGCAAGCCTCAAGGGGGTGGCACACGTGCTGCCGCCCCTTTCCGTCAATGCGGCAGGGTCTGACTGTAAAGACTCGTATTTAGGTAGTTTTGAGAGATAGTCATTCTATGGGAATGTAACTATCTGGACGGTAGTGTAGCCGTCGATGTGAGCATTTTGACTGTACTTTGGGCCCGATTTCGAGTCGGGGTCCCGTTTGACCCGATTGTTGACTTTTCGGAGTTTATTGGTTGACTTTGCATTTGAGCAGTCATTTGAGTGTGATAATATTTGTTTAGTGTTGTGCTCGTCATTTCGAGCATTTTGACAGTAATTGGGCTCAATTTGGAGTTCGTGACCTCGGGAGGTCAATAATTACGTTTGGGTCAATTATTGCTGGGAGGCCAATTATTGGCAATAGTATATATATAATTAAGAACTGCCTTATCTCTTTAATTGCCAATTATTGGTGTGTGCGTGTTTGAGCAAGAGAGAGAGAGAGAGAGAAGGTGAAGAGCGTGAAGAGCTTTCTTGGCGATTTTGGGGCGATTGGAGCTCGTGGATCGCAATAAACCTTTCCAGGTAGGTGTCCTTAACTGTCTTATTTCGATCCTATCTTTGAATATGTGATCTATGGATGTATGAGTGTGCATTTTATGAGGGTTGAGAAGTCAACCATGGAGGTCTAGATTTAGATCTAGATGAATATATGATTTGTGTGTATTTCTGCTGTTATCGTGCGAATTAGAGGCGTTTAGGATGCGTTTTGAGGTAAATATTGCAGTTTATTTCATAAAACATGTGTTTATGAGCGTCTTGGGGTCACTGGGTTGCTTCCAGATGAAGAACAGGCCAAAAACGACGATGAACAGTACCCTGGGCGAACTGCAGGGTCGAAGTTCGTAGTCAGTAACTATGGAGTCAGCAGCTTCGTAGTCAGCAGCTATGGAGTCAGCAGCTTCGTAGTCAGCAGCTATGGAGTCAACAACTATGGAGTCAGCAGCATCAGTAGTCCGGAGGAGTTGGTCCGGATCAGTAGTCCGGAGGAGTTAGTCCGGATCAGTAGTCCGGAGGAGTTAGTCCGGATCAGTAGTCCGGAGGAGTTAGTCCGGAGCAAGTAGTCCGGAGGAGTTAGTCCAGAGCTAGTCCGGAGGAGTTGGTCCTGGATCGACAAGATGATCCGCAGCCAGCTGCAACTGCACTGCACTGGACATTTACATTGTAAACCATTATGCCTCAAGTATACTTAAGTTACAATGTAAATAACGAAATACCCCCCATTTGGATTCAAAGAAAAATACTAGAAAAATTAATTCCCACTCTTTCAAAATGTGAAAATTGGGATTTAGTGTAAAATCTCGGAAAAACCCAAAAGTTCGTAGTGGTGAATTTTTGGAAAGTGGGGTTAGACATCTCAGAAAAATCCCCAAAAATCAGATTATCTTATTTATGATATGGGAACCCAATGCCGGGACTTTTAATTTCAACAAAATAGCTGCTATGGGTACTTCGAGAATTAAGGATTGAGGATTTACTTGTGAAGACTGGCTACAGTTCCAAAGGAAATGTTGAGAATGACATGCCATACTAATGTTAGTATGTTGGTGTGAGGTATTGGGGCATGGACTCCGTGACTTATTTGGGTTCTCACCGTGATGCACCGATGGTGCTATGTGGTTGACGTGGCAGGCATATGCACTGATGGCAGGCCTGTGTGGTGACTGTGGCCGGGCATATTGCGCTGTGGACAGGCTAAGGCCTGAGTTGAGCCGTTGAGCTCGTGGAGCTAGGGCTGAGTGCCCTAAGCTAGGATCCTATGGAGGATCGTGGACAAGTTATCCTGTGTGAGCAGGCTGAGTCCTGATGATTGTGCACACTACACAGTGCACGAGTACACAGAGCATGTAGTATAGACTTGCATGTCTGCAAGATGTGGAGTGTTGGGGTCACCTACTGAGCTTGTCGCTCACCCCTACTTGTTGTTTACCTTTTTCAGGTGTGACCCGAGACTAGTGGAGGACTTTCTTCCAGGAGGACGTGCCCACTACTCTGATGTATGATACAGTATTGTATTCTGTATTGTGTATTGTCTTATGTTTATATCCCAGACATGAGTCCGGTGGACGATTATATTTGCATACTGTTTGTGATGTGATGTCTGTATATGATTGTTTGACTTATTGTATGCATGATGATATATGGGAAAGTACGGGATTACCCTTGATGTATGATCGTACGGGGTTGCATATTTGAGACAGCACCCGCGGTGTAGTCTCTATTGGTGCTAGTCATCAACCCCTTGACCTTTTGGGTGCGGGCAAGGGGAAGTCATGTTCCTAGTTCCGGGTTCCCTGGAATTTGGGGGCGTGACAAGTTGGTATCAGAGCATGGGCTAGTGGACCTAGGTTAGTGAGGGGTGGTTAATTGATTCCATGTGACTTGGAAAACTGTAGGGAGGGCGCCTGATCAACGCAGTCCTTACAGGTATTTTAGGTTATGTTGGTGTCAGTTAGATCATCCTAGGAGCATACATAGGGTGCATTGCTAGTGGTATGATTGTGTGCATATAGGGCCCTAGATTGTCTTTGTGTGTGATATGATTGCATTTGGTGCTAGGATGGCACGTGGCCGTGAGAACCAGGACTTGATTGTGGTGTACCCTGAGGGGTGGCACGATGCTATATGCATGGTTGTGGACCTACAGGTCGTGTGGTGTACCCTGAGGGGTGACACGATGCTATATGCATGGTATGGACCTACGGGTCGTGTGGTGAGAACCTACGAGTCGAATGTGCCTTTGATGGCTATTTGTGCTAGCAGTGCTAATATTGATCGTTTGATTGTTTGTTGTTGTGGCCAGTGTGATGGCACCACCGCGGAGAGCTGTCCGAGGCCAGGGCCCGGCAGAGGAGCCCACGATAGAGTCGGGGCACCAGGGGCAGCAGAGCCCGCAGCAGAAGTCATCAGCTCCCGTTGTGGGACCTGATTTGACGCAGTGTTGATTCGATTACGGGAGGCCATGCAGGGTATGCGGGGCTCAATGAGGGATATGGCTAGAGAGGTGGATAAGCCGAAAAGGCAACAAGCGGCCTCGGCGGCCACCACGGCCTCGGCGGTAGGAGGCGAGGGTGGTGCAGGATGTGCACCAGCAGGAGGTCGTGATAGAGCCAGCACGACGAGGAGTGGACTAGGCTGCACAGTTTTTGAAACATGCACCCAGGACTTTTGAGGATGGTTCGCGGCCAGAGGTAGCCGAGGACTGGATTAGGTGGACAGAGGATATCTTTGATATGATCGGGGTGCCAGATGAGGAGAGAGTGCGCGTGGCGACACACTATCTGTTGGGTATCCCACGCAGGTGGTGGGAATCCACTAGAGCCGTCCATGGCGATCGGATGAGTTGGAGAGAGTTTGTTGAGCGCTTCTTTGGGGAGTATTTTCCCAGCTCGATACAGTATGCCCGACGGAGAGAGTATTACGAGCTTCAGCAGGGTAGCCAAACGGTGGGTGAGTATGTGCAAGCCTTCACAGATTTAGGGCGGTTTGCTCTTGAGGCTTGGGAAAAGGAAGGCCGGAAGACGCAGGACTTCATTCAGGGCTTGAGGCCATCTTTGAAAAGACAATGGAACCGATGCGGTTGACCGGCCTACCGGGAGGCGGTCAACAAGGCGCTCATTATTGAGCGAGGTCGGGGATCAGGCAAGAGCCCGGAGGCCGAGCGGTTCGGCGAGTCCGAGCAAGAAGAGGCAGAGTGGGGATAGCAGTGCTGCTCAGCCTAAGAGGAGGCAGGTGCAGAGGGTTTCCAGTCAGGCGGTGGGACCCCGTGAGAGTTCAGCCAGCAGGAGGCCAGGTACCTGTTGGAGTTGTGGTTTGACCGGGCATGTCTCGAGAGACTGCCCAAGGAAAAAGATGACCTGTTTCCGATGCGGGAAAGTAGGGCATGGAGCTAGGGAATGTGTTACCCTTAGCTCGACCAGCAGTGTAGGCCCTCGTCCGAGAGAGCAGGGACAAAGGAGTGGGGCTTCGTCTCGAGAGGTCGGTGCCGCCGGCACGAGCACGCAGATGCGACTGCGGTGCGGCGGCCTCAGCGGGAGGCACAGGGTCATGTTGATCAGCGGGGCAAGGCCCCAATGGGCTAGGCTAGTGGCAGTGGGCCACGAGGGAGGACGTTTGCCCTTACTAGCAGAGAGGCAGAGGTTCCACTAGTGGACGAGGCAGGAGCAGGACCTTCAATGGTGACAGGTACCATTATCATTTCTCATACTATTTGTTCAGTTTTGATTGATACTGGGTGCTACCCATTCTTTTATTTCGTAGGCTACGGTGATTGGACCGGAGTTAGACCAGGGAGACAGTGAGTCGGTCTCGATGGTTGCTTCACCTTTGGGTGGACTTGTGATACTTGAGAGTATCTCGTCGCGCTTGTCAAGTAACACTTGGGGGTGTTAACCTGTTGTGTGATTTGTATATCATGGAGTTAGATGATTTTGATGTTATCCTGGGTATGGATTGGTTGGTCTCGGTGATCTTTGCACTTAAGAGCTGGTAGCATTATCTCCTTGGGGAGAAGTTTGTGGTGTATACGGACCACAAGAGCTTGCGATATATCTTTTCTCACCGAGATCCGAACCTTAGGCGAGGCGGTGGGTGAAGTACCTACAGCGATTTCGGTTTGATATGATATACACCCTGGGGAAGGGTAATGTGGTGGCAGATGCTCTGAGTAGGAAGAGCAAGGCCGTGGTGGCCCATTGTGCCATTAAGGAATGGGAGATGATGGGTCGGTTAGCATGATGAGGTTGCAGATGGTAACCATCGAGGGGCGAGGGACCCTCGGTGTTGTTGTAGCGGTCCCAGAGATGCGGCACGGGATCATAGAGGATCGACTTGGGGACGTTGATTGTGAGGTCATCCGCGACGAGATTCGGGACCGGGCGGCATCTTCTTGATTGGGACCGAGGATGCAGAGCATATCTTTGCAGGTATAGGGGTAAATTGATAGTTCCCATTTCTCTTCAGGAGGAGGTTCTTCGGGAATTTCACCAGTCGAGGTTAGCTGTACATCCTGGTGGGACCAAGATGTACCATGCCGTGAGGAGGCGATTTTGGTGGCCAGGCCTGAAGAAGGCCGTTGTTGATTTTGTGAGGAGGTGTTTGACTGCCAGCGGCAAGTCAAGGCAGCACCTGAGATCAGCTGGTGAGTTGTAGTCATTGCCAGTGCCAGAGTGGAAATGGGACCACGTAACCATGGATTTTGTCACTGGACTTCCTCGTTCCAAGGGACACGACACTATATGGGTTATTGTGGACCGGTTGACCAAATCGGAGCATTTTATTCCGATTCGAGAGACAGACCCAGTGAGGACTTTGGGACAGAGGTATATTGATATTATTGTGCGGTTGCATGGAGTCCCATTGTCTATTGTATCTGACCGGGATGCGAGGTTCACCTCTCAGTTTGGAGACAGATTGCGGCCGAGCCTTGGGTGCTAGGGTGAACCTCAGGTCGCCTTTCATCCGCAGACGGATGGTCGATCGGAGCGGACGATTCAACGCTCGAGGATATGTTGCGTGCTGTGTACTAGATTTTGGAGGTTGTTGGGAGACTCACCTTCCTTTGGTGGAGTTCTCTTACAACAACAGTTATCAGGCCACGATTGGGATGGCTCCGTATGAGGCGCTGTATGGGCGGCCTTGTAGATCACCCTTGTGTTGGGCACAGACGGGAGAGACAGCAGTTCTCGGTCCCGATATGGTTCGAGAGACCACAGAGATAGTGCAGCTGATTCGGCAGCGCATGTTGACAGCGCAGAGTAGGCAGAAGTCCTACGCGGACCAGAGGCGTCGACCTTTGCAGTTTGAGGTGGGGGACCGTGTATTTTTGCGGGTTTCACCACGTCGAGGGCATCGGAGGTTTGGACGTGGATCCAAACTTTCCCCTCGTTTTGTGGGGCCGTTTGAGATTGTTGCCACCGTGGGCGCAGTGGCTTACCGATTGGGTTTGCCACCGAGTTGGCGCGAGTACATGATGTGTTTCATGTGTCTCAGTTGAGGCGATATCACCCTGATCCTTCCCATGTGTTGGACTATCGCGAGATAGACTTGGCTGATGATGGTGCCGTTGTTGAGATGCCGGCACAGATTTTGGACAGGCGGGACCAGGTCTTGCGAGGCAAGACAATCCCACTAGTTCGGGTGTTATGGCGACACCAAGGCATGAAGGAGCAGACTTGGGAGAAAAAGAGCCAGATGCGGGTTCTTCATCCTGAGCTGTTCGAGGACGATCAGTCCTGAGGTGGGGAGGATGTGAGGACCTTCCCTGAGGTATGATGTGAGGACCTTCCCTGAGGTATGATGTGAGGACCTTCCCTGAGGTATGAGTTATGTTTTATGCATTTGTTTTGCATATGTTGTTTGAGATATTGTGTAGCTTGTTGATTGTTGGCATCCGGGTGAGCCTTTTTGGCTTGTTGTGAGTTGCATTGCACCTGTGTGGTTGGTGATCATGTTGATAAATCAAGGATTGAGGATTTACTTGTGAAGACTGGCTACAGTTCCAAAGGAAATGTTGAGAATGACATGCCATACTAATGTTAGTATGTTGGTGTGAGGTATTGGGGCATGGACTCCGTTACTTATTTGGGTTCTCATCGTGATGCACCGATGGTGCTATGTGGTTGACGTGGCAGGCATATGCACCGATGGCAGGCCTGTGTGGCGACGGTGGCCGGGCATATTGCGCTGTGGACAGGCTAAGGCCTGAGTTGAGCCGTTGAGCTCGTGGAGCTAGGGTTGAGTGCCCTAAGCTGGGATCCCATGGAGGATCGTGGACAAGTTGTCCTGTGTGAGCAGGCTAAGTCCTGATGTTTGTTTGCAGGCTGAGTCCTGATGATTGTGCACACTACACAGTGCACGAGTACACAGAGCATGTAGTATAGACTTGTATGTCTGCATGATGTGGAGTGTTGGGGTCACCTACTGAGCTTGTCGCTCACCCCCTACTTGTTGTTTACCTTTTTCAGGTGTGACCCGAGACTAGTGGAGGACTTTCTTCCAGGAGGACGTGCCCACTACTCTGATGTATGATACAGTATTGTATTCTGTATTGTGTATTGTCTTATGTTTGTATCCCCGGACATGAATCCGTGGACAGTTATATTTGCATACTGTTTGTGATGTGATGTCTGTATGACTATTTGACTTATTGTATGCATCATGATGTATGGGAAAGTACAGGATTACCCTTGATGTATGACAGTACAGGGTTGCATATTTGAGACAGCACCCGCGGTGTAGTCTCTATTGGTGCTAGTCATCAACCCCTTGACCTTTCGGGTGCGGGCAAGGGGAAGTCATGTTCCTAGTTCCGGGTTCCCTGGAATTTGGGGGCGTGACACTGACTCCTATCGCTAGCCAGGCTATCATCTGACAGTTTGTGCACCTGCTGCGCGGAAGAATTACCGAGGCCAATGGCCTCAGTGACATGCTGCATACTATTATTATTATTTAAAAAAATCATTCATGACATACGCAGCCAAAGCCATGCCCATTATGCAGTCGACAAAGCCAGAGCTACACAATTTTCGTCCAACTTTTATCTTATATATATATATATATATATAAACACGCACCAATATATTTCAATGCCAACAAAATAGCAACTAGATGAATCGCACAGTCATTTATAAACATATATATATTGATACAATTGTACGTTAAACCTAGTTATCTGATACTAAGTTTTATGTAATATGTTAAAGCAGGATAAAGAACCAACTACCTCTTGCCTTCCGAAAGAATTAAACTCACAAAAACGGTCTAGAATCGGTGAAGAACGCGAAAAACACTATGAACTCTCCTCCTGACTAGGGTTTCTCAAAATAGAGTTATAATGAATGATAAAACCCTAAAACCCTATTTTTAATTAAAATTCGTCCTCCTTCTTAATAATTTCTAAAAGCCCTCCTAAATTCTATTTTTTACTTATTAACTCTCAATTTAATTCCTAAAATTTACTAAATAACCCCCTGAAGGCTTCTAGACCTCAAATTAGACTCAAATATAGTCAAAATGATCGTATTAATGACCACATTCTCAAAATAATATTTTTAACATCAAATATAGATTATAAGTTATGCTAACACATATTCGGATCCTTACATCCTCTACACCTTAGGCTTTTTCGTCCTCAAAAAGACAAAACGTCCTTATAAACATTACACCTACACACACTATTATGCATACCCAATATCTAACATATTACCATCACTAACGAACACAATTGCTTTCACTAGCAAAATTCTTACATAGCCTATCATATTTTATACACAAGCAACACATAGCAACAACCATAATCATGCCCCTCACAAAAACCACCATATGTCCATCAATAATCATTTTAACATACACATCATAGTGAACTTGCTCCCACTACTGAGAAAAATCCTCACATTCTCCCCACCTTAGGACTTTTCGTTCCCGAAAAAAAACGAACCAACTAACAATTCTAACGATAAGGGTCTTTAACCACAATGATAAGATCCAGAAACCCATCTTGCCATTAACCATTTGTCCTGTTAAGGAAATGCTTGGTCCACCAACCAGGACCAACACAATGCTTGAAGACATACCATTAACTATTACGAAGCAACAATACATTCACCGATTCACATTCCCTTGAACTTACAACGCATCTACTAACCATTCAACATAATGAGGGGGTATCATCCTTTTGTAAATTATTCATGATCCTTTGCCAACGCAACAAGGCTTAGATATTCGAGTAACACATCCTTAGCTAAGTCACTTGGAGCGCAGCATAAACTCGCCCAACCCAGTGGTAACTCTTGACTACAGATAACCATGGTCACGATAACAAGGTTAAATGGATACCGTAACATAGTTAAACTGACACCTCAACATAAATCAATGGATCATAGACGATACGATCACTATCAAAATCCAATAACCAATCATATCAACAAATTTCACCATACACAACCACCGCATGCCCAATACTCAATATCGAACCACTACCATAAACTAATTTTTTTTATTAACCCACCATATAACCATCATAAACGAACCGTTAACAAAACAACATCGTACAAATAACACCCCAGTCGACCACATATCACCTTAAAATTATACTAACAAATGGTAACATCACCACCCAAACTAACAAATCTAATTGAACCCAAATAATAAGGATTAACACTAGAGCCCAAAAAATCAATCAAAACATTATCAGCTCAAATTAACAGGATAAACTCGCCACGCGAATTAAACAAATAACTAGCAACAAGTGCAACAAGGAAACATTGCCTCATAAATCATGATCACATATTATAAATAATATGTCAACCATATAACAATCACAAACAGAGCACAAAACAAAACAACATCAACATATCAACAATTATGCAAATATCTATTCCCATGCACGGAAGGAAGGTCACACCTAAGTAGGCTCCAACAAATAGGGTAAGACATCATTGAATCACAGTTGAGTCCCTTTACAAAGAAGGCTCCACAAAAAAGCAACAAGCTCGGCTATCACAACATGTTACAATGACCTCATCGAGAGAGAGCTTACCACGCTAGTCCCACCATAAATCATCCACCGGTTCTACATCATTATGCTTACCACCAACCAATTAGGCCAAACAATCAAGAAACAAGGTCCATCCCGATTTCACCACAAGGCAACAACATCATACGCTAGTACAAAATAAGAATGCATGTACCTGTTAACAACCCAATCAAAGTGGAACAAGGCAACAATAGGAAGTACTATCATACTCACAATCAGGCATAAATACATAACATGATACACGTATCAATCACTCATCAAAATTTCAAACATCATATGATTCATTAATTCCCAACAGAGTCATAGCACTCAAATATACCACAAAACAGGACAGAAGCCCACAACCTATCATTTGTACATCATATCATACGAAGAATATCCAAATAATCATACAATGTGATAATCCAAATTGACATGATTCGACTTAAATTATAATAATGTTTAACACAAAGTCAATCATCATCATGTGTCTACTTATTTATTTACTATTGTTACTAGTATTGTAAGTATATTATTCTTATTAGTTTTATTATACACTTACCACCCTATCAATAATTGGTTACACCTGTAAAGACTCGTACCTAGGTGAAGTGTGTTACGGTATGATTACTATTAAAATATTTGGAGTTTATTGGCATGCATTTACTATTATAATTATTTTAATACTTTTAGGTTTATAATTAATATGACGTTAATACATTATTTAGTAATATTAACTATTATTATTAATTATTATGAGTATTAATCAAATTATTATTATTATGGTTATTACTATTAGTAATATTATAAATCAATTTATATATATATATATATATATATATGAGAGTATAAGTATGGGAACGAGAGCGAAAACCCTACCTAGTGCATGTGCAAGCTTGAAGAGACGCAAGAGGGTAAGGTTTTGAAGCGAGTCATATAATCAGGTAGGTGGTTTCCTATTACTTCCCAATTTATTTATTTTTACGACGGTGTTACGTGTCTTGAAGATGTTGAATGGTTAGAGTTGCGTACGCTCATCCCGATAGCATAATTATATTGTTAAGCTTCTACGTTCGTTCGTGCGCCGCCGGCTTGTGTGTCGCCGGCTCTTGCGCTGGGTGCCGCACCGAGGAACCGGAGGTGCGCGGTGGTCACGTCCGTGTCCGCACCTTGGGTTGGAAGGAGAGGTGGCCGAGGCCGTCGCCCTGCGTGGATGCGGCGATGAAGAGGAAGGGGGGATGGGCGGACGACCGTGCATGTGCGTTGGAGCGGTCTGCGCGACCCGCGCGTTCCACATCTGTAGCCGAGCGTCGGGCGTCTGCGCCCCGTGCGCCGTGTGGCGAGCCCCGCCGCGCAGGGGTGTTGGGTGAGGCAGCGGCATCGGTGCCGCCGCCGAGCGGCTGCGTGCGCGTTCATGTAACGGTGGACGTCACGTTATATATATATATATATATATATATATATATATATATATATATATATATGTTTATGATTAGATATGTGGATATAATTAGGTGTAATATATATATATATATATATATATATATATATATATATGTATATATATATGTGTGATTATAAATAAATATATAAATGTTGATGTGAGTCATAAGGAATTTGGTACAATTGGTTTTTATAATAAAGGTTTCGTAGGGTTGATCTCATAAATGTCGTTTGGCATTGATGCTAATGGTTAAAGATCCGAATGTGAAAAATGTGGCACTAGGTATTGTTTCGTGATTTAGATACTTGTGATGCACTACATTTTGGACATTTAACTTAACCTGTCTTGTTTGTTGTTTTGATGTATGCGAATTGGTGGTTGGGCTGTGGAGGTTGGGTAACCGCAGGTCCCACATAGGGCCGGCAATAGGCCGCAGGTCCCCTATGTGGCTGGTTAACCCAGGTCCCATATGTGGCGGGTTGTCGATGGGGTACCGAGGGTCCCACATATGACAGACTAGTGGTAGTCAAGATTCCTGGTAATGTGGGCGGGAATTTCATAGATGATTGTTTTACCAACAAGCTTCACATGATGTAGAATTAGTTGAAATGGCTCTTTTGTGATTGGTTAGTATTTATTTGCGTTAAGATGTGACACTACACCTGGCACAAGCATACACCGACCATGTAGACATAGAATCTCACCTTATAGGACGGAGTGGTGATGGAGATCACCTCCTGGGCTTTCGTGCTCACCCTACTTTGTCTTTATTTTCTACAAGGTTATAGGGAGTAGCCGGTGGAGCCATAGCGGATCAGGCTTGGGACATCTTTAGTGTAGGATCATTTTTATGAACTTAGTTTCTATTTATTTATTTTATCTCCGGACTTGGGTCCGTGACAGTTGTATAAACTTGGATAAGCTGGACCTTGTTACTTTGTGTTTATGGGTGTTAATTAAATTCAGTAATATTGACTGCCCTAATAATCGTTGGTTGATTACATGTTGTATTTGGATCATTGGTAAGTACGGTCTTACCCCATTATAGTATTGTACAAGGGTTGATTCGATCACCAACCCCTCGACTCCTGGAGTGGGCGTGAGGGGCGTCGCGTTCCTGACTCTGTGAGTGCTCGGAATTTGGGGGCGTGACAACACCCACTAGCAAGGTCCACCATGAGTCAATACAACACAAGGTGCATGCAACCAACAACGAGCAACGACTCAAGAACAAGCAAGCCAATAACCAATCAATATTTATTGGGCAAATAAACACAATTATAATGGTAGTCTATCTAAGGAAAAAGGCATACCCAGGAATGCTCATCACCATTCACTAACATTCAACTAATAATTTATAACAGCAATGAACCGACCAATGCCATAAAACAAGGTCACATCAATAACATATCATACAATTGACCACATCAATCAACATACTTTTTTTGTTTTTGTTTTTTTTTTATAATACAGAGTCAATATTCAACTTTACTTTGAGACATCATTGCCTATTTAACAAGTTACACAATTCAAATCTAGGAAAAAAGGATATTCTTACTTTCCTCTTGTGGGGTTCCTCCAAGACCATTTCCAAAACCTCTTATAAAGTCATAAGAAATATAACTCCATTTGACTCTCAGATTGTTTTATCACCTTCTAAATCACTTACTTATTAACATTTTGAAAAGACAAATTATTAAAATATGTTATCCGATGAAAACGAATTCTTCACCCCCATTCTAAAATATTTTGTCATCACTATCTCCCCCACTGGTTGGCACTTGAAACCTTTTAATTGCCTTAAAATGAAAATGAACCATTAATGAATTTACCAATTCTATTATTGTTTTATCATAATATTTAAGCCTAATATATAATCAATATATATGGTTAGTCATAACATTTTCTAGTTTTATTGTATTATTAAATTCATTGTACTATTTGATCCTTGAATATTTTATCTCATCATTTATTATTGTTGTACTTTATGCTTTACTTTTATTAAGTTATATTTTCCAACCATCCAATCCTTTTGCTACTACTTCATATATCATATGTTATACTAGCAAAATCTAACAAATTATTACTTGAAATTAATATCATATGTTATACTAGCAGAATCTAACATCATATGTTATATCATATAATTAAAATTAAAATTAATTAGTAATATAACTTATTGTCTCATAATATATGTGATGAACATGTTTATAATTATAATAATAATAAATGAATTATATGATTTTAAAAAATTATCTAACTTGATGAGTTTTTTTATACTTTTATGTTATTACTTGTGACTTAGATGATACTAATTTGGGGTAAAATTAGTTTAATTTAAGTCGATCTGAGCTATTTTTTAAATCAAATTGATGTTTTTGCGTTCGGACAAAATCAAATCAAATCAAACTTGTTGCTTGGGCCAAACTAAACTGATTCCGTTTGGGTCAATTTGGTTTGAACTAGGGATTTGAAAAATTATCAGTTTGGATCGGTTTGAATTGGCTTGGTTCATAAATTTTTAAGTTCATGAAAGTTGAAATGATGTAAAAAAAAATAGTGTGTAAGCACATTAATACTAATATATATCGAATTTATAATTTTAAAAGTTTTAAAATTGAATAATATAATTCACAAACACAACATATCAAGTATTAACAATCAATTTTAAATAAATAAGTTTCAAAACATAAAATAAAAATAAAAAATAAATAAATGATAATATTATTCAGTTCGGTTTGATTTAAACTATAATTTTGAAATATCACATCAAACCATACCAAATCAATATATTATTCGGTTTCAAACCAAACCAAATCAATTTTATTTGATTTTAATAGTTTAATAAATTGACAATTTTGGTGAGTTAGTTTGGATGGTTTGGTAATTTAGAGTTTTCTCGATTATATAAATTATAATTTTAAATAATAATTTATAGACATGAGTTACACAGTTTGAAATAAAATATACGTAATGAAAATTGTAGATAAAAATTAATAAAATTTATAATGGAGTAGTGCTATGGGTTGGAATGGTCCTAGAATTCTATACTGTGTTCATGCGTGGGGATTACCATTCTCGCCCGAGAACAAAATAGGGCCAAATAATACGTAACCACCCACAAGTGGGGTAATATTTTAATAAGTCAACAACTTAATGTTAATTTTTTTTCTAATAATAAAATAGGGTCTTGACTCCAGTGCGGAAAGGAATGGGTATTTGGCTATTTGCCAATTGCCATCCTTTTTCGGAGAAGCGTCTCCGTTGGGATTACCATTCTCGCCCGATAACAAAAAGCAGCAGCTGATGGAGTCATCGCAGCAATAATTTTTCAGATCTCAAATCTCAGCGAGTATGGAGAGAACGATTTTCTGTAGCAGTGGAGTCATGGCTCTACCATCCTCAGGCCATTCGTCGTTTCCGTGTAATTCGTATTCAAGCTGGGGAAATAATGCTCTTTTACAGGACATAGAGCAGTTTCTCACAGTGGAGGACAGGGAAGAGGTGTCATCGAGCATGCTAATCCACCACGATCCTATGGCCCTCCAGGCGATCGAAAAGTCTTTCTACGATGCAATTGAACCCAACCAGGGCGATTCATTACTCATCAGCTACGACAACAGCAGCGATGTCATTTTTGAGCAATTCAATAGAGGCGTGGAAGAGGCCAACAGGTTCCTTCCTCGATTAGGAATCGTTAGTGAACGCGAGAACAATTCTAAGTCGCAGCACGAGGTGGTGGCTGAGACGAACGGAGGAGTTAAGGATGTTAGGAAGATCCACCATTTTGATTATGATCATCCGGGTCAGGGAGAACCAAATGAAGGGAGGGCCTGCAAGAAGCAGTTGACCGTTTGTGATGAGGAAGAACGGGAGCTGTCCAGGCTGTTCGAAGTGCTCTTGCTCGACCGCCAAACTCATATGCACACCAATAAATTTCAGCCCAGTTACATATCCCAATATGATGCCGGAATAGTTGGAGGCGGCAAGAAGAAGCCGAGGAAGAAGAAGAAGAGCAAGAAGGAGGTAATCGATCTGGGGAACCTACTCGCAGAATGCGCAAAGAAGGTGGCTGGGGGTGATCGCAAGGATGCTGAAGAATCGTTGCAGCGGATCAGGAAGCACTCATCTGCTTTAGGTGATGGGTGGCAAAGGCAAGCGCATTACTTCGCCAATGCCCTTGAGGCGCGATTGGCCGGGACCGGGTGTGAGTGCTTGAATTCCATGGTATTCCCATCCCCTGTTGAAATGCTCAAAGCCCTTGGGCCTTTGACCTCCGTCTGCCCATTCAGGTTGATCAGCTATCTATTTATGGAATATCACATCATGAAATTGGCAGACAAAACCACCACGCTGCACATAATAGATTTCGGTATCTTTTCGGGGTTGCAGTGGGTGAGCCTTATCAGGAGGCTGTCGACCAGTCCCGGAGGACCACCAAAGCTTCGCATCACCGGAATCGATCAGCCCCGGATAGGCTACAGTCCCTGGAATACCACGGAGAAGGCTGGGCGTCGTTTGGTACAGTACAGCCACCGCTTCAACGTGCCATTCGAGTACAACGGCATTGCAAAATCATGGGAATCTGTGGAAATGAAAGATCTCCAGATCAGGGAAGGCGAGGCGATTGCTGTGACGTGCATGCTGCGTTTCGAGAAGATGACAGACGAGGTGTACGAAGGGGACAGCCCGAGGACGGCGGTGTTGAATTTCATCCGGAGCATAAATCCTGATATCTTTGTGCACTCTATTGTTCACGCATCTCTCAGCGCCACCATATTTCCCACTAGGTTCCAGGAAGCGCAGTTCCACTACCGGACGGTGTTTGACATGCTGGATTGTCTAATGGGAAGGGACAGCTTGGAGAGGCTGTTCATCGAGAGGACCCTGGTTGCCCGCGGTATCATGAACGTCATAGCCTGCGAGGGGTCAGAGAGGGTGGAAAGGGCGGAGAAGTACAAGCAGTGGCAGTTGCGCAGTTTGAGAGCTGGCTTCCAGGCCATGCCCTTGGATAGGGGATTGGTGGAGACGTTGAGAGCGGAGGTAGAAGAAAACTACCACAAGGATTTTATAGTTGATGAAGATGGCCACTGGTTGCTGCAGGGTTGGAGAGGCCGAACTGTCTGTGCAATCTGCTGTTGGGTTCCTTCCAAGTCATTTCACTCTTGATTGTTCCTTCCTCTGTGTTTTTGCCTAATTCAAAACTTGGCCTCGTGCCTCGTGTCTAAGGATTGTTTTTGGCCTGTTGAGTAAGTGTCTTGTTTTCGGTAGTCATGGCAGCAAAAAGTAATGTTTTTGGCCACAGTAAGGATTGTTTCCTATACTTCCACGGGCCCGTCCATCACTTCGGAAATCGGAATACTTGCGCGCTAAATGCTCTCAGTGCTGAAGTGGTATCGACATTACTATATTACTGTCTTTTTTGTTATGTTAATATATAATATTGCTTATTTTATAAAACTTAATTATTAAATTTCGGCTGTGCTAATTAATGTAATAATTCTTATTTTATTTGTATTAATTTTTGTTCAGCTGTCTCCGTGATTTTATGAGCAGTTTTTTGAATAAAAATAAAAAATTAAATAAATCTAAAAAACAGATAAAATTAATTTATTTATATGGTAGGTATTGGATATGTTTATCAAATTACATAAAGTTGTTTGCTGCGTATTTTTACTTTTCATTTTAGTTTGGGATTAATGCATCGAGATGAGTTACATGCTTCGGAAAGAAGGATATTATTGGGAAAATGAATCTTGAGTTCTTAGGAAATGTAAATGAATGACATTTAACAATCCACTGCCTTTCCAATGTGCCTAAATTGCTTTACGTCATCCTCCCAACCTATATAAGGGTTGGAGGCTCACGTTTCGGGAGAGTTTTTTTTTTGGGCTTTTTGAGAGGTTTTTCCTTTGAGAGGAGAAAGAGTTGATAACTAAAAGAAGAAAGATATAGAAAAATAAAAAATCACTCAATTTCTATTAAATTCAAACCAAAATCTACTAATCATTTCCGAATCCACAAATTCGTCCAAATTCGGTGTGGTGCTACAAGAATTCGGGTGTGAGGAGATCGAACACATAGGATCCATTCGAGAAGCCCCTAAAAATTCATGGCAAGTCATTTTTTATAAACCTTTGTATTGCAAAATAACATTGGTGCCGAACGGAGAAATATTTTTAATCTTTTTCATTTCACTAGGATTTTTTTCCCTGAAATGTAAGCTTGTTTGTTGTGTTGTTTTTGTTTTTTAGTAATTTAGATACCAACCCTCTCTTCTTTTATCTATTTGAATAAAAAACTAAAAAAATAAAATTCTAAATAAAAATGTAGATCTCTTGAGATTCAATTTTGTCACATTAGCTTTTATGGTTTGTTTTTAGGGCCATTCCAAGGCCAGGCAAGTGATGCATAGGCCTTGAGCCCCTAAAATTTGAGTTAGAAACAGGGCTTTATTTCAACATGTCATTCATTTACCTAACTAGCCACCTCCATAGTTCACACTGCACCCACGCGCTCTCCACCTTCACAGTCGACGGCTCCACAACCTCTTCACTCGAACGGTCAAATCAGACCACTCCAGCCTACTAGACACCATTGCTGGCTGCCATCCTCCACTCCACGATCGATGTCTCCATAGCCTCCTCCTCCTCCTCTCAGATGGTCAAATCAGACCACTCCAAGCTCGAGCTCGTTGGTCGTTGCCGCTAGGCTAGCTGTCACCCTCCTACCCGTCGATGGCCTATTTGGCTTTCCAAATTGCAATTCATTTTTTGACTTTTGTTATGAGACAGTAAGACTGAGTCACTAAACTGAGGTATGGGCTTGCCGTTTGTGTAACTGTGTTTGCTGTGTGTGACCCTGTCTACCATTGGAGTGTTTTAATTGTTTTTTTGTGGTTATGACTATAATTGTAAAATATATAACTACTTTTTTGTGTTTCTATATTTGTGTTGTTATTGTTGTATTGTGTTTTAAATTTTGATAAAGCATGTTGTAATATAAATATATTGTTGTTGTATTTTTAGCATTTTGTGTTTTATTTTTGTTTTATGTATTTGATAAGTTCATGAAATTGAAAATTATTTGAATTGAAACTTAAAATTGAATTATAAAATATTGATATGTAATTGTATAATTATGTTTTAAATATTAAAAATAATTAGATGGAAGTTATTTAAGTAGTTATAATTTTTTTTCTTTATTATTGTAGGGTAAATAATCATGCCTCTTTAAGGAAATTATACTTCTGGATTTGAAAAAAGAAAAAAGAAACAGAAGATAGAACAACTTGTTCAATCTCAATCAGAGACTCTTAATAAGTTTATTACTAGTTGTAAACAAGTAAAAATTTCAAGTTTAATTGAAGATAATTTAATTGAAGAACATCCAGATGAAAATAAAAATGAGGATGAGAGTGACCAACATTCAAATTTAAATAAAGAATTTGAGTATTCAAATATTTATGATTCTGGTAATTGAGAAAAAATTATTATATTAGATTGTATATGAGATAAGGGCCCCAAACTTAATAATCCCTTTGTGCCTTCTAAATCTTAGGGTTAGCCCTGTTTATTTTTCATGTTGAGATAAATTAAGAAACCAAAAAAACTTGAATTTCAGACTTCAAGTATCACTACAACAAAACAGGTCAAAGACGATGCTTTTTATTTTACTTTTAATGATGTTTTTGAAAAGTGTCATTCCAAAAATTAAACGACGATATTTTATAAAACAATGTGATCTTATTGAGATTATAATGATGCTTTTTAAACATGTCATTAAACAAAATATAAAACGACACAGTCGTTAAAATATAACGGTATGTTATTTATTTATTTTTGTTTTGAAACTGTGATAGTTATTTTTAAGTATAAAAAATTTAAAATTTTAAATAATAAAAAATTATTACCATTCTAAAACTCTCCTAAAATATTTCAGCTTTTAATTTTTTATATCTAAAAATAACTATTATTTTTTTTAAATAAAAACACAATGCTTCTTGTAATGCGTCATTAAATTGTTAAATATAAGACGATCCTTCTTATATGGTTCGAGTATTTTCACTTTGCACAATTTTTTTCCCTTTTGTGCCTTTTTTTTTTTCATCCATCCAAATTAAACCAAATTCCTCAAGATCTCATCTCCCTCAATCCTTTCCTCTCGATCCTTCTCTCTTTGGCGGTAGTGACCATGCTCGCACATCACACCGTTGGCCGACTGTCTCACCTTCGGCAAAGCCGACCTCAATTCCTATATCCATCCCGTGTCATCCTGTGACCTCTCCTCTTCCCTTAATTTATGTTTCCTCAAACTTCTAATGCTGCCAAAAGATATCATGGAGTTTCCAAAAATGTACCCCAAGCATTCCTTTTACAGCCCCCTTTTAAACTGAATTAAAACATAATAATAAAATATCAAATACAATAGCGTGCGCCCACATGGCCTACTGTGGTAGAAGCTGCTTTGCTTAGTTAAGATTGTGTTGTGGTCTTTAATGAGCCACTGGATAAGTTTGCAGAGCTAACACTCAATTCTGAGTCAATCTACATTAATTTGCATTTAGGCCGGTAAATGAGGAGCTAATTTAACTGAGTTTGAATTGAACTTGTATATTAATCTAGTTGATCAGAGCTTATATAATAACCAAATTAAGATTATACCATAATAAGACTAGCTTGTATAATGTTTAGCTTGAGTTCAACTCAAACAGAAATCTAATGAATTATCGATTATATCACTTACTTAAAACAATATACTTGTACTTGTACAATAACAGTTCGAGCTAAACAATGTTGTGAGTCAAAATGCTCATGCGCATCTAAGTCTTCTCCTGAAAGTGCTTTTCGGGCGTCGCCCGCACTCATTGTCAGCATCGTTGGCGTTGTGCCCGAAACACGTACAAAAGATAATTAAACATTACGAAAACTAAAAATGAGAAATAAGTATAGTGAATATGTCTATATAAAATAAATTCATCACTTTGGGAGGCGGGGTGGGTCG
Source organism: Taxillus chinensis (assembly GCA_023512835.1). Lineage (NCBI taxonomy): Eukaryota > Viridiplantae > Streptophyta > Magnoliopsida > Santalales > Loranthaceae > Taxillus > Taxillus chinensis. Next base: position 35,194,089 of record CM042088.1, on the reverse strand, counting down.
GTGAAGGTTGTACGACAGATTTGGAGATCAGGCCGGCGGGTGTGTTTGTGTTCGTATGTCCACTAGGATTGAATTGGGCAGCGGAGTGTGCGCTGGTGGTGGGGAGGCTGTGAATAGTTTGTTAATATTTTACTTTTGCTTATAGAATAAATTAAAATAGTAAAATTCATTTGATGCAGTATTAAAAAAAAGTTTTTATTTTCTTAAGATATAAAATAATTTGGTTTAAGAATTATTTTTACAAGTTATTTATTAAAACAGAATTTATAATCGTATTTATAATTGTATTTAAAACTTATTTATTAAATCGTAGCTTTAATCATTCGTCTAGGTGCGGGGTCGCCTCTTTTAACTTCGATGGGCATCAATTATAATTAAATAATGTTTTGTTTCTCTAATCTTTTAAATAATTTTATTTTAATTCAACAAATATTTATAAATTACTTTTAAAGTTTATACTACTTTAAAATCATAATTTATCAATCGATTATTTTTTATAACACAGTTAAAAATAATTTTTTTAAAAAATTAAAATTGTGCCCTTTTAAAACTTTAGTGAAAAAAAGTTTGGTTTTGGTTTTTTTTAATTATTTAAAAATATTATAATTTTAAATATAAATTAATCTTAGTCATTCATGAAGTTAACGAGAAAACAATCCATTGCAACAAAAAATAAAAAAATTACGCACTTTACAAAATAAAGTTACGATTGCAACAATCACATTACAATCACATTGTAAAGTTACGCTTTACAAAATGAAGTTTCCTTCTAAAAAGGATTATTTGAATCACATTGAAAATAAATATTTTATACAAGTCTTTTCCAAGGCTTCCAAAACTAATATATATAAAATTAATCCACCCAAAACTAAATTCATTTATAGATACGGTATCCAACATTAATATTCAACTAATTTTAAAATTGTGGAGTATAACTATTTAGATTATTTAGCCTCATATTATTAATGGACTAATACTTGTTAAACTTAATCTAATTAATATAAAGATAATATTGAAGTCTTTGGATTAACCTGATCACAAATTAAATTCAATTAAATTCAATTATGAGTTACCCTAAAATACTAAATCCAATATTTATTAATTGGTGACATTTTATTAATTATTACCTGAAAAATACTTTTAAAGATTAAAAATCTTAATATAATAATACCACAATTATCATTTTAAGAGCTAACTCAGTATGACGACGTATGCATCCAATGCGGTTGTGATACAAAGTTAGCTCCTAAAGGCTAATTTTGTGCATTCATGGGATTTTTGTGATATTGTTAGGTGATCTCGTGCATAGTCATCATTTGAGAATAAAACTATCTATGTGATAATGTACTTTTTAAATAGAGCGTTTTGAAAAGGCATCAAGAAGTAGTCGAGGCCCCCGAAAAGTAATTATCAAAAAAATCTATGTGGTAATTAGACATGATTCGGAGCCGAGGCCCTAAGAGGATATTTTTGATATTTTAGTCAATTAGTTGCAAAAAATATAAAGATGAGGAAAAAATGAGGAGTCCTAATTTGGTTTTTAGCTAGTGCATGTGGTGTTCTTGAGGAGGGAGAAAGAGCTATGGAGAGAGAGAGAGAGAATAAAGTAAAAAAGAAGGAATTGACATTTTCAGACCCTAATTCAATCTAATTCAAGATAGGGATTTGAAATCCTAGTCTCCTCCAACCTAATGCTTATTGTTTGGTATAGATTAACTTTTCATTTCTCCTAATTTCATTATTTGTGATTTATATAGGTGGAATGACTCATATGAATGTTAGGGGATTTTGCATTGTGAATATGTGTTGGGTTCTTATACTACATCTAAAACATGTTATAAGGAGTTTAGGGATCGATTTTGGTAATTTGAGGATAAGAGAGGTTAAAATTTTGGGGATTTAAGACAAAAATCATCGTGTGGGAGGAATTATAGTTGATGGGGTTGATTGATTAGGAAAACCAGTGGAGGTGGTCAACTAAAGGGTGTGGTTAACTAAAAATGTTATTTGGTCAACCAATTCAACTAACCAAGGGCATTCTAGAGCTTGCTAGAGTTTTGATCAACCAGAGTAGTCAACTAAAGGACCATGGTTTGGTCAACCAATGTTTGATTGATTAAGTGAATTTCTAGTGAAGTTTGGAGTTTTGATTGACCTGGGTGGTTGAGTGAAGGGTCCATGTTTTAGTTGACTACATTGACGTCTAGTCTGTTTTGTGGTTTTGGTCAACTAGGGTGGTCGAGTTGGCCGTGGTTGACTAAAATGTGGTGTTTTTAGTTGACCAGCAGCCAATTTTCTATATTGTTCATCCTTTCTTTGTGGTTTGGCCCCAATGTTTTGTGGTTAGTCTAGTGAAGGGTTTTGGGGATGTAAGCCTATTAATTCGAGAAGACTCGAGAAGTCTAACTTGCTTTTGATGCGTATATACCGTATATAGCTTTTACATGTTTGAAATGTGCATGAAATGCCTATTTGGGATATGATTGAGTTTGAATTCTTATGTGTGATCCTTGAGATATAGTAAAGACTTGATCCTTGATTCTTATGTTGGCTAATTTTGTACATGTGAGGTCATGCTTGATTCAAAGCTTATGAGGCTAATGTTGTGCCTAAAAAACCTTGAGTTACAGCTTGTGAGGCTATTGTTGTGCCTGAGAGGCCTTATTTTGAAAAGGCTTGAGAGGCTAAGGTTGAGCCTGAGAGTTTGTATGATTTATATTGATGAGTTATTTATGTATACACATGAAAAACTATACGAGTACATGCCAACACGTTGCATGTGGAGTTTAAGAATTGGGATAGGATGGAAAGACATGATTCCTATCGAGCTATGATTGCTTATCCCTCTTATTGTATTCATATTTCTCAAGTGTCTATCTGAGCTAGGAGGATCACCCTAAGTGAAAATCTTACTTGGAGTTCTTTTTTCTTTTGGTTGTAAAGAAGATTTCCAAAAATGATTTGGGCCTAAGTAATTAAGATGTAATCATTTATTGTTCAACCCTCAGTTACTTGGGCTTTTTTAGATTTATTTTGAATTCTAGAAAATGTATCTATGGTGTTGAATTAATTTTTGTGCTTGGATAATATGTAATATTTTAGGGGAAGGATAGAAATATGAACCCTATGCATAATTGCATGCCATAGATGACTAGGATAAAAGACTAAAAGGTGAAATCCCAAAATCAAACCCTAAATGAATCATAGGTTATTAAGTTGTTTCTAGCCTATGGTGAGTCATTGTTAGTTATAGAACGATAATGGGTTTGACCTTATTTTAGTGTGTCATGACAGTAATCCATTACTAGGGTTGAACACATCATTATTCATGCAAAAACCGTTGGTGATTAAAAAATTACACACTACTTTCACTTGATATAAAATATGATAATAATTAATTGCTCATAAGATTAAAGTAATTAAAGAACGATGAACTTTAGTTCCTAGATCTTTATTATCTTTTTTTGGTTTTTATAGCAATTTATTTATCTTTTAAATTATTTTATTTTGTTATTTATCATAAAAATATTCTTAAACTACATAGAAATAGAATTACCTTGTGAACTCATGGTTGTATTGTTTATTGCTATACGCGTTTTGCTATTTCTACATATTACAAAAAGTACAATGGTTGATTAACATGTTATATCATAACTTTATATATTTGACGTATTACGTATTAATTATTTTTAGGAATTAAAAAATGATCGTGCTCAAATGTATATTAAAAGTAAAAAAAGGAAAAATGGAGAACCAGTGATGGAGATTGGGGCCAAAAATATTATAAGTGATTGATAATAAAATCTAGAGGAAGTATTTGTTATTCTAGAAAATTCCCTCACAATTTCGCTAAATATTGATTTATATATGTACAGGAGAAATGGGAAGGCAAATATATTAGCAAGAAGTTGACCTTTCTTAAAGGATACATAATCAAATTATCTATGGAGAGAATGACATATACCGTCTAGTCATATTGAAAGAAGAACAAAATGGACGCATTTGTGACCTTGGATTTAGACCTACCATTTCTCATACTAGTTCATTATCAAAATCTACAAAATCTACTTGTTTGGACTATTATGCACATATGAATGGTGTAAACACCATTAAGGCTTTATATGAGAAAATTTTGTAACATAAAGCTAAGAGATCATAACAAAAAAAAGTAATGAGTAATAAAAGAAAAAACTTGAGTACTGACTTAAAATGCTCGAACAATTCTTGGAGTGATAATTTGTAGTAGTTTTATTTTCATAATTAATGTATAGAACGTAAAAGTATTCTTACACATGTTATTAATTTCTGAATCTCAATGGAGGTAAAAAAAAAGGTTATGCGTCCTCATGTTTACAATCGAAGTTTTCATGTGTAATCCACCACGAAAGACATAATCGACTTTGTCATATTTTGTATTTCATAACTAGAAATGGTAAATAAACTTATTCATTATTATTGATTGTATATATATATTTACATCTTTTATTTTTTTTATTATTGAAATTATGTAATTTATTTTAATTATTAATACATTGGTTTTTGGGTTAATATTTCATTTTTTCCATTTCGTCAAGCAGCTAATACATTAAGGCTCGATCTATAAGGGTATGTTTAGCACTACATTTTTATTTTTTTGTTTTTAAAAATCAGTTTTTGCTTATTTCCAAATATTGTACTTAAAAATAGTTTCATCAAAATTGAATCGTGGTTAATTATGTTGCTTGGTGACTACTTTCAAGTGGATTCGCCATATCGTCCATCTTCGATGGCACACACACGAAGTCTTAGATCTTGAAAATCATAAACTGTGTTCCTTCATGGAGGACCAGCCTCTGCCCTCCGAAACCCTGTGCTTTATTCAGTTTTATGTAACCCATTTATTCTGGAAACTCATGGACTGATAACTGCCATACTAATTTATTTTGGCAATAAATCCATGGATAGATAACTGTCATTTTCTTCTCCCCATGTCCTGTAACCCCACACTATTATTGCTACGCATTAAAATTGCTCCATGGTGGCTGGAGTAATATACATATTAAGATGTGTTTTCTTTTCTAATGCAATGATTCACTAAGCCTACTCTCTTAAGGAATAACACTATCCAAAATTGAGTAGAAGAACTTGAAAACTAGCAATTAGAACATAAGGAATTAACAAGAAGGAAGGATGTACGAGTTCAATAAATTAATCACAGCCACAGAAAAGTTAGTCAATTGAAGAAATTAGAGATGATCGACTAAAATTTTAGACGATCAATCTGATTGACTAGAACGCGATCTGAAGAAATTAGAGGTGGTCGACTGAAATTTTCGATGACCAATTTTGATCAACTAGAATGCGATCTTTAATCAAATACAAATTCAAATGGCTAGAGGTAATTATATTGATTCTGTTTTATTGCTTCCGCTTAAGTATATGTTCATATGATAGAGAGCATAATTAAGATGTTTTATATTCTCTACATTTGATATCAGAGCAAAGTTATTATCTCTGCCTCGCTTAGAAATTAGTTATCGTTCGGTCTCCTTAATTGATAAAATTTCAATTCGATTTGATTCTACTGATTATTGGTGGACTCATATCTTATTGCTTTTATTCGATGGGATTAGCTAATTTTTCATTCGATTATGCTAGTAAATATTAATATATACTTATACGATTCTTATAATTTGGAATGAGTCTGTAAGTTTTATATATATATATATATATATATAAATTGATATATAATAAAGTGAAATGTCAAGTGATAGAATTTTTTATTAGTTGGGGAATAGCCACAACAACTCTAACTTTTAGAAATTTGATACTGAAATCACATGTGGATATTAGACATTAGTTATAACTAATCATGTGTAATATAATGAGATATGGCCATAGGAAATTTTATTGTATTTGCATGATTAATTAGGGTGAATTATTAGATTATATTTCTTAATTGGTAAATTATGATAAAAGATATATTATGATAAACAACGATTTGATGGCTTTACTATACAGTTATATTGTAAATCTGAATTGAGTATACTTTAGCCTACAGGCAAGTTTTATGTCACTAGATTCATATTAACATGATTTACATTGGTAAAGTATGATAAAAGTTAAAGTTTAAACTTTGTTAATAAGCATGTTTCTTTTGTTTGCAGTGATTTTACCTAGAAACATGTATGATGTTAAATGTGATATTCTTGAATTAAAAGGTGATAACTATAAGGTATGGAAAGAGAGAGTGTTATTGCACTTAAGATGGTTGGATATTGACTATGCTATTCGGAAAGACGAACCGCCTAGCATAACGAAAACTAGTACTCCAGATACGATTGATATTTATAAAAAATGGGAGCGATCTAATCACCTCTTAGTTATGTTCATAAAAACCAATATTTGTACTAGCATTTGAGGTTCAGTCATTCAGCATAGTAAGGCCAAAGATTTTTTTAAAGCCATTGATGAGTAGTTTGTATCCTCTGATAAGGCTCTCGAGAGCACCTTGATCATGAAGTTCTCGCCCTTGAGGCACACTAAGGTTAAAAGAGTGCATGATTATATCATGCACATGAGGGATATAATGGCTCAACTATAAACTTTAGAAGTTACCATATTAGAATCCTTCCGAGTCCATTTCATTTTGTGCACTCTACCTCAACAATATGTCTCTTAAGATCTCTTATAACACACATAAAGACAAATGGTCAATTAATAAGCTTATGACCATGTGTGCTCAAGAGGAGGGTAGATTATTAATGGAAGAGGGCAAAAAGATGAACCTTGCTACACTTCTCTTTCAAAGAAGAAAAAGGATCACAACAAGAAAATGGAAAAGGGAAAGATTCATGTGAACAAAGTCATAAAGAAAGAATCAAAGTGTTACGTTTGTAAAAAGAAGAGACATATGAAGAATGATTGCCTTAAGTTCAAAGCTTGGCTTGAGAATGAAGGTAATTTTCTAGCATTTGTTTGTTATGAATTTAATATGGTTAATGTTAATCATGATGTATGGTGGATTAATACTGGGACTACAATCCATGTTACGAAAACCTTGCAGAGTATGACAAACCTAAGGAAAATGATGAATAGTCAAAAATTTATCTATTCAGGCAATAAGATGATTTCACATGTGGATGCCATTGGGACGTGCAATTTGATTTTAAGTAGTAGTTTCACTTTACGTTTGGAAAAAATGTTCTATGTTCCTAATTTTGCAAGGATTTGATTTTCGTGTTTGGACTTTTACCTTTTGGATTTTCCTTTCATTTTGCACACTTCGGTTTCAATATTATCAGAAATTTTGAAGTTATTGGTTTTGGTATATTGTCTGATAATTTATTTCACCTTGGTTTGCAAAATGATACCACTAATAATAATTTTATGCATGTTAATCTTGATTTAAAAAGATGTATTATGAATGAGGATTCCTCCTTGTTATGGCACTGGAGATTAAGAAACATATCCATTGAGAGAGTTAAGAGATTGGTAAAGGAAGATATTTTTGATCCTCTAGACTTTACTGACTCGATACTCGTGTTAGTTGCATTATAAGAAAACAAACTAATAAATACAAAATTGGTGCTAAAAGGAGTTCTGACTTGTTAAAAATCATATACACAAACATTTGTTGTCCGGACATAAATGCTAATGATCCGAAATACTTTATTACCTTCATAAATGATTATTACGATATATGTATCTTTACTTATTTCGTTTAAAGGATGAAGCTTTAGATGTCTTTAAATTGTTTAAAGTTGAAGTGGAGAATCAAAGTGGTAATCACATTAAGATCATGAGATCACATCGAGGTGGAGAATATTACGGTAGATACACTGAGAACAGACAATCTCTTGGTTCATTTGCTAAATTTTTTCAAGAGCATTGTTGCCCAATACACTATGTCTTGTTCTCCAGACCAAAATGGTGTAGTAGAAAGAAGAAATCGGACATTAGTAGACATTGTGCGTAGCATGAGAAATAATATTAAACTTTCATCATTTTTGCTGATTGATACTCTTAAGAGGGTAGCATATATATTAAATTGAATTCCTTCTAAAGTTGTCTCTAAGACACCTTTTGAGTTATTCAAAGGTTAAAATCCAAGTTTGCGACATATATGCATTTGACCCTTATTTTCTCTATTTATATTTCATTTAATTCCTTAAAATATCAAAATTATCCTCACAGGGCTCAGATTCCAAATTAAGCCCAATTACTATCAAAATGCTCCGTTTGACGAGTACGTTTTCATATAGATATTTTCATCCTTCGATATGCATTTCATCACATGGCTATCTCCTAGAACCTCAAACATGAGTCATTACAAATTAGAAGCCCTAAGATGTAGAAGAGTGGATTCATGGGACAGAAGACATCTTGGAATTAATTTAGTCATTAGCTGATGTTCGAGCTATATTGGCCACTCATTTCCTTAAGGGAGGAGCCCGTTGTCATGCCCCCAACTCTAGAAGACATGGAACCGAGTACGTGACTACCCCTACCTGCACCCGAGGGCAATGTATTGGTGATTAGCACCAAAAGGGGCACACTGTAGGTGCTGTCCAAATGCACCTGTACAGTATAAGAGTATTCTTATATACTCACAAAACTATGCAACTAAATAAAATATTAAATAAAATATCATCATAGTATAGCATACATATCATGAGAACCGATAAAACAGCCACAAACCAATGTTCGGGAAGAAAATACAGTAATAATACATAACAATCAAAATATACATAGAATCTTATACATCAACAAGGTCTGGTCTGCTCGATTTGCTTGACTGCAAATCTTGTGACTACCTCATGCCTGAACCTGAAGTCAAGACAACAACATAAGGTGAGCACAAAAGGCTCAGTAGATGACCTATAACACAATACCTGTGTATACATGTGATAGTGAATACACAACCACACATCAATGTACAGAGTGTCATATACAATACCAATGAAAGTATAAACACACAAGGTTCACACAACATGGTCACATAAACAGTTTACAACTCAGCTGATCAGCACAGGGCAAGGCACTGACAGTTTGCCCACCACATTGGGAACGTAGCATGAAAAACAGCCACCCGTGGGACCTTCTACTTTCAACAAGCCTTTTAAGGGACCTCGGCTCCTAGCCAGCCCTATATGAGACCTCGGTTAACTAGTCAATCAAATCAACAAATCAACACAAGTATGAAACCTACGGAGTATGACATTAGTGTTTCATCACACTCCTTCTGTAACAGAGACCAATCTCCACAAATCTATCCTCATGTCTTGATCAAGAGAAAAGATTTTCATAGAAAGTGTTTTCTTGAAATAAAAAGTGTCGCAAATGGTTCCTTATATTATAACTAAGATAACCTGATTTTTGGGTATTTTTCTGAGAGATACATCCCCACTTTATAAATAGTCATCTCTAACAAAAAATTAGAATTTTCCGAAATTGTGTACTAAATTCTATTTTTCACATTTTGAAGGACTAAAAATTTAATTTTCTAGTATTTTTCTTTGAATCCAAAAAAAAGGGCATTTCCTTATTTATATTGTAACTTACGTAAGTACTTAAATGTGGAGATATACATAAAGATTTACAATATAAATAGTCCATCAAAATTATACTTCGAAACTCTTCTTCAAATGTTTTCTTCAAACCATCCTTCGAACCTTCCTTCGATACTGTGCATTCAAAACAACACATTTGAACAACATATTCGAAACTAACATTCGAAAGTCAATTCCATCAAATGTTCACTGCTTTGAGGCTCCTTCAAGCTTTTGACCTCACATATCACTAAGGTTACTATTCATCATCATTTTTAGCCTATTCTTCATTTGGAATCAACCCAATGACTCTCAAACCCTTACAAGCCCACCAAAAACTCATAAAACTCATACATAATACTACATATCAGGTTTTAATCACATATTATGCACTTAAATCACAAGATTAACCCAAAATTAGGTTTTCCCCCAAAACTTTGGGTTTTGGGTTCATTGAAATCACCCAGATCGTGCATATCAAAACAGAACAAAGGTAAGAAGTTCAGAAACACCTATTTGGTAAGGATTCATGGATGAATCAACCCCAAAACCCGAGCTTCAAGCTCCACGTCCAAGCTCTCTTTATGCTCTCTCTTTTTCACCGAAGCCGTGAAACACAAAATGATAACCTGTTGGGAGTCTCTCTCTTTCTCTCGTGTTTATATTTTTTTATAATTCTTTAATTAATAAACGCCCAAAATTAACAATTAACCTTCTGGGGTCCCAAACTCCAAATTGAACCCAACTACATCCAAAACACTCGTATCATCGAGCACGATACTAAAATGATATCTTTATTATCAAATAAAGATTACCTCATAAATCAACCCAAACACAAGTCTCTACACACATAGATGGTGGGACTCTATGAGAGCTATACAAGGGAATCAATGAATCAGTTGACTTGGGAAGAATTTGTTGGCCTCTCTAATAAGGAATATTTTCTCTGATCAGTTCAAAAAGCTAAAAGAAAGGAGTATTATGCCTTAACTCAAGGCAGCATAACGGTCGCAAAGTACACAAAAACCTTCACTAATCTAGGAAGGTATGTTGCTGATGTTTGGAAGGAAAAAGATAATAAGGCCCAAGATTTTGTTAATGGCTTGAGATCATCCATCAGATGGAGGCTGAATATGCTGTAGTTGACTTTCTTTTGAGAGGCGGTCAATATAATTATTGAGAGGGACTTAAAGCACATATGGTCTCAGAATTTTAGTGGAGCTACGGGGGTCTAGCTAGAAAAGGACAAGGGAAGAGCAACATACTGGATTAACAGATAGAAGGCATGTGCATAGATCTTCAGGGCGCACCAATACCCTAGCAAGCAATTTCTCTTCCAAGCCATTGATTGTATGAAAAGGTTGTGGTTTGCAGGGAAATCTACATAATGAGTGCAGGAAGAGGCACATGAGGTGCTTCAAGTGCCAATAGATTGGACAATACGAGAACACTTGCCCAACAACCAATAAAGTGAGTGTAGTGGGGTCTCATTGACCTCAAGATTAGGAGCAGAGGAATGAGGCTTCATACCAGAGGTTTACTCTAGTAGTGCAATCTACTCAGGGGCAACCAGTCATTCAGTAGTATTAATGGGGTACATTGTCCCAGTGGGATCAGTGGGGCAAGGCTTCGGCCAATGTGGGTGACAGTGTGCAGCAAGGGAAGACCTTTGTAGCCTTGGAGAAGGCAACAGGTACACTAACGATTGGTAAGCCGGAACAAGGGTCATATGTAGTGCAAGATATGGTTATTGTTTCTCATACTATTTACACGATTTTGATACATACTTAGTGTATACTTGTATCACTGTAGTGTTCTAATCACATAACCCTTAACCATATAATTAAAATCACATTTCAAAACATATATCACAAGAAAGTATTAGCCAAGGGGACTATTCCACAAACCACACAATTCATTAATACATCACATATCCATAATAACAAAACACTAAGACAATTATAATTCAATCTCATTCTATCAAGGCCAATAACAACATGATGGATTTATGTTGGTTTGCATTTCATTAGGAATATACATGATTATCATTAATATATGATAATAATAGGTTTTGAGACAGCACTTATTGTGTAGTCTTTTTATGTACCAGTCACCAATCTATTGATCTTTCAAGTGCATGCTTGGGAAGTCATTTACCTAATTTCAAACTCCTGGAACTTGAGATGTAACATATGGTACAATAGCAAAGCTTCAATGAAAATGTAATATAAACCATTGTATGTTAATCTAAAAATTCAAATTAAAAAATTACGTTTCTTTAAATTTTATTTTAGCATAATTACTATATATTAAGCTAGAACACCTCAAATAACATGAATTATATATGGACATCATAACAAAAACATAGATATTTGTGGGAAAGAAAAGAGAAAAATGTGTTATGATGATGTTTAAAATATCGCAGGACATAAATGTGAATTAAAGAAAAAAACAATCTCAACCATTAATCGCACAAGGTGAGAAGGTTGAAAACATGAGATGAAATTAGGCCGACTGCTATCCCAATAAAATACAAGTATGGCTCTTTTTCTATATATGTGTGTTATTGTTTATCTACTATTATATGACCTTGGTGTAGCATACTACCAAAACCTCATATCTAGTTTAAGTAGTTTATGTCAAAGACATTGCATGAATTTATGTATTATTTAATTTTCTAGTTATTTTATTATTATTTTTTATTTTACAGTTCATTTTTGTCAATCGTGTTTAACTATGATATTTTAAAAAATTATTTATTATTTATTATTTTTATTATTTTAGAGATTTATTAATATTATTTTTATTGTAAATCTTTTGTTTTTTATTAATATTTCAATTGCTTTTACAATATGATTTTATTATTTATAATTAATTTATAAATATATTTATATTAAATTAATTTTATTTAATGGATATATTTTTAGAAATTAAATTTGGTATATACAAATTCTAATATTATTTAATATAGAAAATTAATCTTATTTATTTAGACTTAAACATCTATACCTTGTTATTATATTTTTAATTTTTAACAAAATAATAAGTTCAACCTATATTTTTTTAGGTATTAAGATATTAAGGGTAATTTACATATATTGTAGTTTTGAAATTTTAAACAATTAAATCAGATATGATAATATGATTTTTAAACAAAGAAAATTAGTATATCAATTAAACCTTGCTATTTTGCTAGTAAATCAAAAATATCTTATAATTTACTTTTACACAGAAAAACCAAAACGAAAATCAGGAATGAAAAAATATAGCACTGAATCTATTGAGAAATGAATAAGAAGCAAAATGGGAAAATATTAAAAATCCCGACTATGGGCGTACAAATAAATAAATTAAAAGAATGGCGTGAGAAGTAAAAGAAATCAGCGGGAAAAATTAACAGAGAGAACCTCTCTGGGGTGGGGAGAGCCAACATCAGACCAAGACTCTGACCAATGAATTTGAATTGGCATGCTCTTATTCTGCCATACGCCATTCCATTTACAAGAGGCAGATCCTTCCACGCAGGAAAAGAATGCAGGCCTCGGCGGCGGCGACAGAAGAGTTTGCTTACTAGAATGTCATAATATTTAACAGAATCCTTCCTCTAAGGGGCCCTCAATCAGCAGCGTTTGCTGCTGTGGTGTCTGATGTAAATTTTAAAGGAGAAGGAAGGTCTCGTGTGGAGGGTGTGGAGAGTGCTGCCGCTGTTCTTGTTTGAGGTGTTGTTTGCTTTGGCGCTTCGACCAGTATGCATGGGCGGCAAGAACACGATCCAAGAGGTCTTGGGGAACTGTTTCTCCCCTCCTCTGCTGAGGGGATATTCTTGCCGTGTGCACCAGTGTTTTCCACTTATCCTGTACAATCCCACCAGATAACACCAAACCAAACTAATCAGCCGTAGTCCTACCAGATACATAATAATAATAATAATAATAATAATAATAATAATAATAATAATAATAATAGATCAAAGGGAAAGACCATAACATTAGTGTTTTACATTCTTTTCTTTGCTTTTTGTTGGCTCAAGGGAGGCTGTTGGATAATGGTTAAAGACAGTCATGAATCGTGAGAAAAAAAAAAAAGGAAGAGCGTGTAAGATCAGAAACCAATAGATTTCCTGGGAGCTTGGACAGTGGTTTTATACTACCAATGATAAAGCAACTTAAAGGCTGCCCAACCCTTTGCCCTAAACGCAAGGAAGGAACCCTGCTCTCATCGGCATTAAAGACCCATGCGCCCATATCATAAACCCTTAGTAACACAACTAAAAGAACCCAAACTTGGTCTCTGATCGTAAAACAGGGGATTAAGAAAATCGAAGATTCCTTACCTTCAAATCAACATAGGTTCGGTGCTTTGCATTATCAAAAGCTCCAACTTTAACATCACGCCACCTGTACAGTGTAGAATGACAAAATGATCAGCGACAGCTGGTGAAACTATAATATTAGACAACGGTTCACTGCGGCTGCATTGTTTAGGATTCACATTCCAAGGCCGAGATTGCTTCCGCAAGAGATACCTTCCAGTTCCAAGCTTCTCAACCGCTTGAACAAGGGCTTCTACCTCAGAAACAGAGAAAGGTCGACGAATTCGGCGTTGCACAATCTCCACCCGGTTGGATCTGTGGTGCACAGGGACAGCAACCAATGCCTGAGAATCTGCTGAACTTTTCTCCATTGAAGCGTCAGTAGGTGAGGGTGCTGAACAATGATCACTTTCCATCAAATTTCCCAAATTGGTTAGAGGATCTGAATCAAAAGTCGCCTGGTGAACTATATTAGTGGAGGGCAGATACCTGAAAAGAAACATTGAGGTGTTTACCGAAATCCCAAGGTATTGCTTGAGTCAGATAAGCCTACAGGCTCTGAAAGGTCATATGGTAATATGGTACCTTATTAGAGGTTGGAACTTATCACTGGGCATGAGACAAAGATGGCCCTCAGGACCCAGTGATTTGGGAGCTTTAGAGGGGTTAGGCTCCAGTGCAAAACCCAAAGAATCTAATTTGTTATCTTGAGAAATTCCTGTCTGAATAAGAGTTTTATTGTCATCTCTGACCTTCTTCCCCCGAAGAACAACACCAACGTGTAAACCACCTCTGAGTAAAGCATTTACTGCCTTCTTCACGTTCCTCTACGTTTAGAAAGAGCAACTAGTGAGCAAGGCTAATCGTAATTATTTTCAAAACAGGATTGTTTTGAAAAACTATATTGCAGATAAATTTTTATCACTCATAAATAAGTTTAAATTTATTGGGCACACTATTTTCGAAAAATAATTCTTTTTTCAAAAATGATATCATTATACTAAACAGACCCCAACTATTTCAAAAAAGGATAACACAAGCAAAGAGGGAGGATTCTTAAAAATTTGAAAACTTTAGGTGCATAATATTATAATATATTTATATATTAATTACAATTACCATTATCTTAATACAACCGTGAAATAAGTCAGAAAACCCAATGAAATGAATGCAATTGTTGAAGGATTAAGCAAGAAATATAAAGTCGAGTGAAATAAAACATTTTTACATAAAATAATTTTTTCAGCAATATCTGTCCACTACTCCACCACCCAGAAATTAAACTACTAATACATTGGGAAAAAGAAAGCAAGAAATACTCATCAATCGATGGTATTTTTATCTGCTTAAAATCATTCCACAAACCAAAAATTTGGAAACCAAGCATACAAGTAAAGAATGACCAAGTACCTTCAGCGAACCAATAGTGGCAGTTTCTGGAATATCAATGAAAAGCTCTGGGACTCTGAAAGACTTAATCCTGAGCTTGACTGAGAAACAAGAAAGACATGCTTTAGATAAGAACTTTGTCAAAAACAATGAATTCAATAAATCACTCCCTCAAAGGCTCTCTTACCATGGGAATCCCTGGATGAGGAAGTATGTTGAGCTCCAATCAAAGATGTTGTCCCATTGGCTGCGAAATAAGTGTACACCAATTGAGCAGATAATCAGCCAAACCAAAGTACATGTAACAAGAACAGCATCACAGCAGGATAAACATAAGGGTAAACAAAAAAGTGCTAGAACTAAACCTCCAAGCATTTCTGCATGGTAACCAGAAACATCTCTATTAATGCCCATCCTAGATGAGTTAGGTAATCCCTCACTACATGTTCCTCCATCAGAACTTGACACTGAGCTATAATCAAGAAGCTTCCTTTTTTTTATAGGAAAACTAGCTTGAGACCTTTGGCGTGTATAACAGGCGTTACTATTAGAGTAACCAGCGTTCAATTTCCTACCTGAAAATGGCACAAACACTTTCAGTTAATGACCAAAACCAAAGTATTGAATAATCCAATCCAAGATATGAAACTATGTAAGAATGGAAATAGCACCCATTAGTTACCACTCACCAATATTAGAAAGCTCTCCATCATTCTGCTTTTGAGGTTGATTCCAATATTTTGATGCCAATAATTTCCTCACTCTTCGGTCAGTAATCCGCATGGGTGACCTATAGGCCATTCTTGTGGTGCTGGGTTGAGTACACCCAGAGGAGTTTTCATCATCATCTCTACTGCAACTAACTACATTTACAGCTTCCCGAAAGTTGTGAAAAGAAGGACTGGGAACAGAATCCCCAAAAATGGGCTTCTTGGCACTACTATCAGAACTAACCAGTGCTGATGGTTTCCCATCCAAAACCACAGCGTCATCTGTGCTGCACTGAACAGCCCCATTACCAGCCACAATATTTTCAGTTTTAAGAGGCTCAGCTGTTAAATGATGGTCAGGCATATCCTTTAATTTTTGATGGCCAAATTCCCCATATCTGGACAATCCTACTTCTATTCTAGCAGAATCTCCACCCTCCCTTTTTCTTTCTCCAAACACTGCAGCGGAAGCAAACCTCTGTGAGCAGTCAAAGGTTGTAATCACTGATGCATGTCCAGAAAAAGCATTTTTGTGCGTACATTCCTTCAAACTGGAGGATTGATTATGAACATTCAGCCTGTCACAGAGATTTATTTTTGGAGAATTTTCTTTGTTGCTTTCTTCTTTTCTGACAGAACTTTGCAAGATCTCACACTGATCCTTTCCTGTAGATTTCTTGCCAGCGGTAAGGAAATTCTCACCCTCCAGCAATAATTTCCCAGCTACAGTAGCTAACAAATCAATTGCACACTGTCGGCTGTCTTGAATTTTCTTCCTATACGAACCCCTCCTCTAGCACAAGCAATAGACAAGTACAAAGATAAATAAATAAGCATTTCAGGAACAGATAACAAAAGAAAATCCATGAAAGGGAAAGGAGGAAGTTTTGTGCTACAAAGGAATGTTGAAACCAAAAGGGAAACATACCCTAGCTGATCTAGCCGCTCGAGGCACCTGATAGCCATTGAATACATAATCTAGCCTATTCTGCAACACCATATCTCAGAAATCATACCAAAAGGTATGTCAAATATCAGCAACCCAAGGACATTGTCTATGGTCCAAAGAACCTCGCCCTGCAATGGCTCAATAGCTATTCACAGAAACACAGACCTGTCATCAAAAGGAAATGGATAATGAGCATCATGAATATGAAATTTAATATGACATCTGAAAATGAAAAGAATCAACGAGCGTTCTATACATGGTATTATAAATGCAAACAGAATTAAAGATGGTGAGAATCTGAAATGAAATGAAGGTGAGAGGGGGAAAAAAAAACATTAACCAACTCAGATCTACAGTATCAGGTTTAGTTTCAGCCCACAATGCAGAGGAACAATTGGATCACACCTTCGGCCGGAACAGATTTGATTCATATCAAAAACCATGCTGATGAAACAATCAAAGTGAAGGAAAAGGGATTTCCCAACCAATTTTATGTTTTCCTTTTCCAAAAAAATCATTTCCACTTAAATTTAAAGAGTCATGGCGCGCGCCAATGGCATGTGGAAACCAAAAATTGAAAGGAAATCAATCAAAACGAAACCCATAAAGAAAAATTTTAGATCGAAGAAACAAAGAGATGGGATGATCTTTAATTGCGCATATTGGGAAGAAGAAAAAACAAGCAATCATTAAACCTCCACACGCAGTGAAAGAAAAACGTGACAAATGAGCATAGATGCGAAGAATGACATGGCCTTATCAGTTTGGGAACATAACATACAACGACTCACGCCAATTGATTTTCAAACAATAACCGATAAACCACCGCAAAACCCTGGAGAAGAAGATCCAAACATCAGATTCCATCACAACCTTGAATTAAAAAACATACAAATAATAAAAAACCCAGGGCCACAAAAACATCAGATCGAACACCAGTGGGAGGAAAAACTGCTGCCAGGAACCAAATCTGGGTCACAGTTTTGAAGCAAAAAACTCAATCCCACGAAAAAAAAAAGCCAAAACCCAGGGAATAACGGTAAAGGCCAAATCTTCACCAAATTCACACAAATTGGATAGGAAAATAAAAAGGGTAAACCATCGTTGGATCACCCCGTGCACACACGAATTCGCGATCGGATTTTCCGGGACTCAATTGCCAATCCCAGAACCCAGATGCTAAATTCTACCAAAATTTAACCGTATGAAACGGCCGAGGCAAAAGGGGAGAAATGAAAGAAACAATTCCAACGACAACAACAACAACATATTGAATTGAATTCGAGGTTTCACAATTTCAACCTATCTGGATAGACAACGATTATTTGTGATTTCTGATGCTACGGACCCAACCCCTTAAATCTCTCTTTTCTTTCTTCTCTTTTCTTGTTGTTCTGTCTGTTTCTCTCTCTCTCTCTCCCTCTCCCTCTCCCTCTCCCTCCGTTTTGTGATGGTCGCTCAAAACCCTCTGAAAACCACCCAACCAACCTTTCTTAAACCCCCGGGGCCCAGCTCTTATATCCATTGACTTCTGCCACCGGCCCTATCGGTTGGCGCCCGATTCTCACCGGCTGCAGCCCGTGACATCAAACCGCCTAAAGACCGGTTCCATGCCGTAGGTGACCCACCCATGTTTTACCAAATGTGGCGTTCCGATATCGCCAGGTGTGACGTCCCATTTCCATCGTGCGGCTCCCTCCAGCCCGCGCGATCGATAAAAACGTTGGGTCACCAAGCCTAGGTTTTTTTTTCTCTCTCTCTGGCGGTTGGTGGTGATCACTGATAAAGTATCAGGTGGTTTCCACGTCAGATAAAATTTAACGTTAGTTACAGTCTCTTTTTTCACCCCTTATTGTGTTTTTTTAATATTTTATTTATGGAGTGAAATTGTTTCAAAATTTCCTAAGAATTTATTAAATAGTTATATCATTTTAAAAAATATTGAAGGAGACGTTATTATTTTATCATTATAAATTTTAAAAATTATCTAAAATAGTTATACCTTTTTGTTTTAGTCTTTTAAATAGTAACAACAGACAAATTAATTTGGCAAACCAATAATGTGAGCTTGGCGTAAACCATGAAGAGATTTTCGATACACCTTCCTAGGCTGGGTTGTATGAAATCCTAAAGGAAACTTCATGTAAGCTTCATGTAAACTAGGTCACACTGTTGATGGTGAGTAAAGAGGGTAGGGGTTTCTGGGTAGCCTACTCACACTCCACATTGGTTGATGGGGGGAAGGATTAGCATGACTTCTACTAATTGATATCTTGGCATTGGTTTGTGTATTTGATAGTTTAGGACATTATACTAGTATATGTATATAATGAGCATGTAGTTCTAGCTTTTGGTATGACTTGTAAAGACTCGCATTTGAGTGACAATGTAAGTTGATTTATTATTGAGGATGATAATATTTAAAAGGTGATGTGATTGTTGACGTGAGCATTTTGGCTGTGAGTAGACTTAGTCTGGAGTCTAGGGTCCCGCGAGGACATTTTAGTATTTTGAGTCTATTATTATGATTGTTATTATTGTCATTATAATTATTATTGTCAGAATTATTAAGGTTATTATTATTAATAAAAAAAATTATAATTGAGATTATTGTTAATATTATTATTATTATTATAATTATTAATCTTATTACTATATTATTATTATTATTATTAAAATAAGTTTAAATAATAAGAGCTTAATATTATACTTATTATTAATGTTGGTATTTGATTTAAATAGTAATATGAAATATATATATATATATATATATATATATATATTGGTTAGTATATAAGGGTAAATTTAGGGTGAAACCTAGGGGTGCGTGCGCGAAGCTTGGCAAGGGTGGAGCAGGGGATTTGAAACAGACTGTTCTATCGATTCCTTCAAACTTGATCCAGGTAGGTGATTCTTAGTTTCTCATTATCATATGGCACAAACATGGACTATTAGGGGGAAATACAATCTTTTTTTTATGATACTTGCGAATAGATATATGTTAATATATTTACGGATACATATATTCATTTGGTTCGATGTACATATATTTGTTCAGTCGGTTCATCCTCTATCTCTTCATGCTTCCTGCAATTTGATAGGCCTGCATCTCCCTGTTTATTAATAACATATATGTATATATACACATAGAGGTTAGGCCTGCGATTCTTCTTTTATGTATTTTTTTATTTATTTATTAATCTCTTTTCCCTTTGACCCATATTAAATCATCATGGTATATTTAATATGTGGCATGGTGTCTCGCGGGAGTTGGAGTTAAACAACCAGGCTGTGTTGACAGCTTGGTCTGCGGTAGGCTGATCCTGACCCTGCCGCACGAATCTGATGGGGTGGGGGGCGGCGATCCAGAGTCGCCCCCATGCGACGAACCTAGCAGAGTATGGCTGGACCGGTCCTTTTGGACCGGTATGGTTACCTATTCCTATTTCTTATTTTCTGTTTTGGTTTAATTTGCTGGGATTAATTCGGGACTTGATAGTTATTTCCTATTATTTTCGGTTCTGTTCTGTTTTGGGATTAATTTCCTATTAGTTAGAAAAAAAATAATTATTTCTTGTGACTTGATATTAATAGTTAAATGTTTTTAAAATATTATAGTGTTTAATAATGTCGGGATGTTAAATACTGTTGGACTTGTTAACATTGATTGACATTGGAATATTATCTGTAGTGTAATATTATTAAATTGACATCCTTTAAAAAAAGAATAACTAGATAAATAAATATTACTTGGGCTTAATAATGATAGTTCAGAATTTAAATATTATCTGGGCTTGAATTGGTTAGTTTAGTTAAATAAATTTTGTTGGATTGTTATTATCAGTTTGGCTATTTAATTGTAGTTTATGGCGCGTAATTGTTGGTTTAGTAATTTAAATGTTTTTGTAAAGCTATTATAGTAAATAATAATTATTTGAAATTACTATTTATTGATTATATGTGAAATTGGTGGTGGAGTTGGTTGGGTTAACCGCAGGTCCCACATAGGGCTGGCAAGAGGCCGCAGGTCCCCTATGTGGCTGGTTAACCTAGGTTCTATATATGTGGCAGGTTGTCGTTAAGGACACCGTAGGTCCCACATATGGCTGTCTGGTAGTGACTGGGATCCCAGGAGTTGGTTGCGGGAGTTTCATCGATGATTGGATTATTCAATGTGAACCCTTACTGAATGAATTATAATATGTGTGATGTTATAATTTGTGATTTAATGTAAGCTTATTGTGATAAAGTAGGACACTACACTGGCACAAGCATACACCGATCATGTAGACTTAGGAATTCATGTTATAGGATGGTGAGGAGATGGAGATCACCTACTGGGCATTTGTGCTCACCCCTACTTTGTTGACATGTTTCAGGTATCGACTAATTCGCTAGAGGCTGGCCTGAAGCTAATTTTTGTTTGTTTTAAATTTTGTAATAACTTGGTTTATGGAATTTGTAAAACATGATTGATTTTATTATTTGAGTATCCGGACGAGGGTCCGTGGAAGTTGTATTAAAATTATAGCATGACTCTATTATTAATAAATTATTTTCCTTAACTTCATAGCATGTGGGAATGTACAGGAATACCTCTGATGTATGAATGTACAAGTTTATCTTAGACAGCACCCGATGTATAGTCCATATCAGTGCTAGTCACCAACCCCTTGACCCTTCGGGTGCGGGCATGGGGAAGTCACACTCTTAATTCCGATCCTTTCGGGATTTGGGGGCGTGACAAGTTGGTGTCAGAGCGGTCAATTTAGTGGACCTAGCATAGTAGGGTGATTGATTAAAACTTTGGAGCTTGGGAGACATTAAAGAGGGCGCCTGATCAACGCAGTCCTTAATGGTGTCCTTGGTTACCTTAGTGTCAATCAGATCATCTTAGGATGCATTGGGATGGGTGCATACGTGACATGACATTGCTTGTACAATTAGGGCACTAGAATTGGTTGCGCGTGATACTCTGATGATGTTTGACTTTATAGTTGTGAAATTTCTTGAAATTGCTTGGAATGATTTGCGTAGTTGCTTGTTAATGACTTACATTATTTTGGACTGACCTGTATTGTTTTGAGCTGATTCAAGTACAATATGTTATAGTATTATCTTTCGCTTGATGTTATTATGATGATGTGGTAGGGAAAATATGAACCTTACTAATTGTTCGATGACTTAGGTAGCCAGTGAAATAATTGGGCAAATGTAATGGATTTCGGGGGAAAATGAACCCCACTGTGATATGATGAGGACCTATTGGGTCATGCTTGTTATGGGTGATTGCTTGATGGAAGTGTATAGGAAGGAGGCAGTGTCCCATGGATGACAATTGGGACTTATGAGTTCTATGTGGTGTAGACTTAGGGGTCACTACTTGGGAGTGATAATTACATTTTATTTGTGCTTTATGACAAATATTTGTGCAATAATTTGAACTTAATTGATTATTTTAATTCCGTAAATTCTATTCATCGGTATTTTGAGCTTTAGTGTAATTTGTTTTTTTATGCAATTTTAGAGAAATTTAAAATGTACTTTGAGTGATTTGGATTGCATGGCATAATTTAATGCATTTTAAAAAAAATCTTCCAAATTTTTTATTTTACCATGTTTTTGATTATTTTATAGAATTAATATTTTAAAAAAAAATCATATGGGGTGACGAGTGAGGTAAAGTAATTTGTAATTATCTCTTGAAAAGGGTGTTATAGCCTACTTGTTTACTTGTTATGGACATACGGGTCATGATTGTTTCTCCTATGATGTGAATTGATGTATCATATTTGTCTAACGTGTGGTATATAAAGTAGTAGCAAAAGTATTGGAAGGTTGCAAAAAAATGTAACTTAATAAAAGTAAAACATGAAGTACAACAATGGTAAACGATGGAATAAAATATTCAAGGATTAAATAGTGTAGTGAATATAATAATACGGCATAAACTAATAACTGTTATGACTAGCAATATATACTGATCAGATATTAGGCTTAAATATTATGAGAAAACCATGATGAGATTTGTAAATTCAATAATGATCTATTTTTATTTTAAGGCAATTGAAGGGTAGACGTGCCAATGAGTAGGGGAGATAGTGATGACATAGTCTTTTGGAATAGGAGTGGAGAATTCATATCCTTTCGATAAAATATTTTAATAACTTGACTTTTCAAAAATGTTAATTTGTAGATGATTTAGAAGGTGATTAAATAATTTGAGAAATAATGGGAGCTATATTTCTTATGACTTTAAGGTATAGTTGAATGTTGAATATGTATATCGATTTTTCAGTCGTCGTATGTTGACTTAGTTAAATGCTACTAGTCAGTTGAAATGCTATATAAGATTTTGGTTGAATATTAGTGAATAGTGTTAAGCATTCTTGGGTATGCCTTTTTCCTTAACTCGATTGCCATTATAATTGTGTAAATATTGATGAGTTGTTGACCTGCTTGTTTTTGAGTAGTTGCTCGTTGTTGGTTGCATGCACCTTGTGTGGTGTTGGCTTGTGGTGGACTATGTTGGTGTGTGTAACCGGTTATTGATAAGAATGGTAAATATACAATAAAACTAAGAAAAAACATAAATAATATACTTACAACACTAGTAACAATAGTAAATAAATGAATAAATAATGATGATCAACTCTGTGTTAAATATTATTGTGATTCATGTCGATTGATGTTAATGTGGATTACCACATTGTATGATTGTTTGGATATTCTTCATATGATATGGCGTGCAAATGACATGTTGTGGACTTTTGCCTTGTTTTGGGGTATAGTTGGGTGATACGACTACATGTGTTATTTGATGTAATGTGAACGCATATTATTGTGCTGTGCTTGCGAGTGTGCTATCTGGAATTGTGGGATCCTATGTGGCTGTGGAGCCTACGTGGCTGTTGTTATGGTAGACTGTGTGGCTGTGGATATGAAAGCATGTGTGGTTGTCGTTGTGATTATGCTTGCTTAGTTGTCTTAATTATAAATGTTATTTTTAACCTATTTATTTATTATGATGTGTGAATGAGATGTGTACCATGTTGTGTATCTATGCCTGAGTGTAACAATGATAGTATTTCTTATTGTTGCCTTGTTTCACTTTGACTGGTTTGTTATTAGTTACATTATTATTTTGTGTGGTGACACGTGGTGAAACTGGGATGGACCTTGTGTATTGATCGTTTGGCTGGATTAATTGGTGGTAAGCATGATAATGTGGAACTGGTGAACGGTTTATGGTGGGATTAGCTTGATAAGCTTTCCTTTGGTGATGTTAGTATGACGTGTTGTTGTGGTAGCCGAGTTTGTTACTTGTTTGTGGAGTCCTCTCTGTAAGGGGACTTGGTTGTAATTCAATGACATCTTACATTATTTGGTGGAGCCTATTAGGGTGCGACCTTTCTTCCCCTACATGGGAGTATATGTTATTCACATAATTGTTGATATTTTGATGTTGTTTTGTTTGGTTTTTCTGTCTGTGATTGTTGCATGGCCGATATGCATTTTTAATATGCAGTCATGACTCATAAAGCATTGTGTACTTGTTGTGGTTGTTAGGGGATATTAGTTATATGAGGGTAGGTTGTTGGACTTTGGTAATGTAATATTTAATTGAGGTGATGCGTTTACCCTGTTGATCTAAGCTGATAGTGCTTTGATGGATTTCTTGGGTTATAATGTAAACCCTTATTGTTTGGGTTCAATTAGATTGGTTAGTTTGGGTGGTGATGTTAGCATTCATTGGCATAATTTTAAGGTGATATGTGGTTGGTTAGGGTGTTGATTGAACGATGTTGTTTCGTTAATGTTTTGTTTATGATGGTTTTATGGCAGGTTAATAAAAAAATATAGTTTAGGGTCGTGGTTCGGTATTGGGTATTGGGTATTAGGCATGTAGTGGTTGTACATGGTGAAGTTGTTGATTTGATTGGTTATTGTATTTTGATAAGTGATCGTATCAACTATGACCCGGTGATTATTGTTGAGGTGTCCATTTAACCTTGTTGTTGTAACCATTGTTATCTGTAGCCTAGAGTTACCACTAGAGTTAGACGAGTTTATGCTGCGTTCCATGTGACTTAACTAAGGATGTGTTGTCTGAATACCTAAGCCTTACAAATGGTTAATGGCTAAGTGTTTTTTTGGATCATAACATTGTGGATTAAAGACCCTTATCATTAAGATTGTTGGTTGGTGCGTCTTTTCGAGGATGAAAAGTTCTACGGGGAAAGAATGTAAGGATTATTCTGATATCATATTATGTAAGTATTTGTTCAAAGCTATTTTGTATGATGTATTTGGTTTTATAATTGTATTCATGTGTTTATTCGTTGCTTGAGAGCACATGCTACTTTCGGTCTATGGTAGATATTGTGTCAGTTCGCTGCTTGTGGGTATTAGATTTGAGGATGGTTTGGGTGTGTCAGAGTAGGTGGCAATAATTGTATTTGCGTAGGTGTGGGCTAGGTTGGATATCGAGGTCTATGACGTCTTATGGTGATAGTTGTGACATTTGAATTAGTTGACTTTTCGAGGACAAAAAGTTCTAAGGTGGGGAGGATGTAAGGACTCGCATTTGAGTAACAATGTAAGTTGATTTATTATTGAGGATGATAATATTTAAAAGGCGATGTGATTGTTGACGTGAGCGTTTTGGCTGTGAGTAGACTTAGTCTGGAGTCTAGGGTCCCGCGAGGACATTTTAGTATTTTGAGTCTATTATTATGATTGTTATTATTGTCATTATAATTATTATTGTCAGAATTATTAAGGTTATTATTATTAATAATAAAAATTATAATTGAGATTATTGTTAATATTATTATTAATATTATTATTATTATAATTATTAAAATAAGTTTAAATAATAAGAGCTTAATATTATTCTTATTATTAATGTTGGTATTTGATTTAAATAGTAATACGAAATATATATATATATATATATATATATTGGTTAGTATATAAGGGTAAATTTAGGGTGAAACCTAGGGGTGCGTGCGCGAAGCTTGGCAAGGGTGGAGCAGGGGGTTTGAAACAGACTGTTCTATCGATCCCTTCAAACTTGATCCAGGTAGGTGACTCTTAGTTTCTCATTATCATATGGCACAAACATGGACTATTAGGGGGAAATACAATCTTTTTTTTATGATACTTGCGAATAGATATATGTTAATATATTTACGGATACATATATTCATTTGGTTCGATATACATATATTTGTTTAGTCGGTTCATCCTCTATCTCTTCATGCTTCCTGCAATTTGATAGGCCTGTATCTCCCTGTTTATTAATAACATATATATATATATATATATACACACACACATAAAGGTTAGGCCTGCGATTCTTCTTTTATGTATTTTTTTTATTTATTTATTAATCTCTTTTCCCTTTGACCCATATTAAATCATCATGGTATATTTAATATATGGCATGGTGTCTCACGGGAGTTGGAGTTAAACAACCAGGCTGTGTTGACAGCTTGGTCTGCGGTAGGCTAATCCTGACCCTGCCGCACGAATCTGATGGGGTGGGGGGCGGCGATCCAGAGTCGCCCCCATGCGACGAACCTGGCAGAGTATGGCTGGACCGATCCTTTTGGACCGGTATGGTTACCCATTCCTATTTCTTATTTTCTGTTTTGGTTTAATTTGCTGGGATTAATTCGGGACTTGATAGTTATTTCCTATTATTTTCGGTTCTGTTCTGTTTTGGGATTAATTTCCTATTAGTTAGAAAAAAAATAATTATTTCTTGTGACTTGATATTAATAGTTAAATGTTTTTAAAATATTATAGTGTTTACTAATGTCGGCATGTTAAATACTGTTGGACTTGTTAACATTGATTGACATTGGAATATTATCTGTAGTGTAATATTATTAAATTGACATCCTATAAAAAAAAAGAATAACTAGATAAATAAATATTACTTGGGCTTAATAATGATAGTTCAGAATTTAAATATTATCTGGGCTTGAATTGGTTAGTTTAGTTAAATAAATTTTATTGGATTGTTATTATCAGTTTGGCTATTTAATTGTAGTTTATGGCGCGTAATTGTTGGTTTAGTAATTTAAATGTTTTTGTAAAGCTATTGTAGTAAATAATAATTATTTAAAATTACTATTTATTGATTATTTGTGGAATTGGTGGTGATGTTGGTTGAGTTAACCGCAGGTCCCACATAGGGCTGGCAAGAGGCCGCAGGTCCCCTATGTGGCTGGTTAACCTAGGTCCTATATGTGGCAGGTTGTCGTTAAGGACACCGTAGGTCCCACATATGGATGTCTGGTAGTGACTGGGATCCCAGGAGTTGGTTGCGGGAGTTTCATCGATGATTGGATTATTCAATGTGAACCCTTATTGAATGAATTATAATATGTGTGATGTTATAATTTGTGATTTAATGTAAGCTTATTGTGATAAAGTAGGACACTACACTGGCACAAGCATACACCGATCATGTAGACTTAGGAATTCATGTTATAGGATGGTGAGGAGATGGAGATCACCTACTGGGCATATGTGTTCACCCCTACTTTGTTGACATGTTTCAGGTATCGACTAATTCGCTAGAGGCTGATCCGAAGCTAATTTTTGTTTGTTTTAAATTTTGTAATAACTTGGTTTATGGAATTTGTAAAACATGATTGATTTTATTATTTGAGTATCCGGACGAGGGTCCGTGGAAGTTGTATTAAAATTATAGCATGACTCTGTTATTAATAAATTATTTTCCTTAACTTCATAGCATGTGGGAATGTACAGGAATACCCCTGATGTATGAATGTACAAGTTTATCTTGGACAGCACCCGATGTGTAGTCCATATCAGTGCTAGTCACCAACCCCTTGACCCTTCGGGTGCGGGCATGGGGAAGTCACACTCTTAGTTCTGGTCCTTTCGGGATTTGGGGGCGTGACATGACTTTTGAGTGGTGTGATATTAATTCTTTTTCAGATATCGACAAAAGGTAGTTAGTAGTGTTATAGTTGAGGACCAAACTTGCTTCACTTGATTTAGGGTGGACCTTCCTTGTTTTTCTTGATACTTTTGGATTTATATTGTTTGTATGAATTATTATTTCTCGTATATGTGTCTATGTCAATTGTATTATTTGAATTACATGATACATGATAAAGTTATAATACTTGATATGTGTCCTTTTGAATTATTTATTTGTATCACATTGACAATATACAATAATACTCTTGATGTATAATTGTACATGTAAGTTCAGGACAACATCCATAGTGTAGTTCTTATAGGTACTTGTTACCAATCCTTTGACCCTTCGAGTGCCGACATAGGGAGTCACTTACCCAATTTTAAGCTTCTTAGAATTTGGGGATATGACATGAAGAGTGGCTTTGATGAAAACCATTAGTGTTAAAATTGTAGGTATTATAGTGTTAATGGATCTATCTGTAAAAGATCAAGATTCTAAGCAAATCTTGGCTAAATGTCTACAACAACAACCATGTGATGACTTATATATTTATGATAGCTTTCTTATGAAGAGTGGGAAACTTTGTCTTCCATGTATCTCTTTTCATGAAAAAGTTATTTGAGATTTATATAGTGGTGGTTTAACAAGACATCTTAGAAGAGATAAGATCAATGATGCTATAAAGGAACGATATTATTGCCTAGATTGTGCATGAATGTGACAAACATTGTAATGATAAGTTATGTATGTTAGATAGTAAAAGGGCAGTAGCAGAATACTGTATTGTGCATGTCATTGGCAATTCCAAAATTTATTTAAGATGATCTGTAAATGGAAACTTCACAAGGTATGGATTTTATATTTACAGCGGTCAATATATTTTCTAAGATAATACATTTTTAATTTGTAAGAAGACTAAAGGTGCATCCTTTATAGTCAAACTGTTCTTTAAGGAGATTATAAAATTATATGGAGTGTCAAAGACCATTACATTTGATCATGATATGAATTCTTAGCCATTTTTGGATAATATTATGGAATATGTTTAATTTATCGTTGAATTTCATCAGTATAGTGTATCTAAAAAACTCACGGATAATCAAAGGTGGTTAATAGAACATTGGAAAATCTTATTTGGAACATTTCTATGACCAAACTGAAGTAATGAGATTTTGTCATAACACAAGCGAAGTTTGCTTCCAACAATGCAATTCATAGTGTTACATGAATATCTCCATTTTCTATAAGTCTCTTAATCATGTTTTGGATTTGGTAAAACTTCCAAAGGTCCCGAGAGTTATCATGATGGTTGGAAATCATGGCAAATATGTTCACGAGGTTCAAGAGGATGTCCAAACTAAATTGAACAAAGTCAATGCAAAATATAAAATGAAAGCAAACAAACATAGACGACTTAAAATATTTATTGTTGGAGATGAAGTCATGGTATTTTTCAGCAAATGAAGATTGAAAAATGGTTGACGTAACAAGCTTAAGCATGAGAAGTATGTCCATAAAAGATACAAAAGAAAATCAATGACAACACTTACGTGGTAAATTTACTAGATTGGATGGATATTTTTAAAACTTTAATATTGCTTATCTTAAATTGTTTTAACTAGATATGAGCTTGGGATATGCTAAAGATAACTTGAGAGCGATTTCTTTACAATCATCCATGAACCAAATTTGTGCAATCAAATCATAAAAGGAAAAGTATGATCAACTTATACAATCAAAAGTTGTGATTAGTGTTTATACGATCAAGGCCCAGGAAGGCATGCAATCAGAATTAGAGTGCAATCAAAAGAAAGTGTGCAATGAGGGGAGAGTGTGAAGCGTGATGGAGAAATAGAGTGTGCATAAAGAATTTTTTTCCTTTTACCTCTATTGTTAATTTATTAATTAGTTTCCTATTTAATTATTTTTATTAATTAACTACTAATTAAAATTTCCTATTAGTTGTTCTTTTATTTAATTTCCATTATAACACTAATAATAGGTTTATAAATATACTTGGCCTTATAACGAAAATCATACAATATTATCAAACAATTTCAAATTTTCTTGATCTTTCCTCTATTTTATGAAAGTCAATTGTGCTAAGACAAGTTTATCTTAATTATTTGTGCTTATTAATCAATCCAAATGTTGTGTTAACATTTGATACAGAACATTCTATGACTTCCCTCAAATGTGTGATTCATTGTTGGGTTATAGTACGAAGGCTCTTTCAACTTCATTAAAATTAACCTCTAGTAGAACTAAATAGATAATGACTCTGTCTAAAATTTCCTTTCTTTTTAAGTATTATTAGAATTAAGTTTACTGAAACATTTATGTTCCATAACTTGATCTTTGATTGAACAAAGTTTAAATGATCCAAATGTAATTTCAGTTTCTTTATAGAAAATTATTCTCCTATCGAAATAAATTTGTCTCACTTTTGATGAAGTTGAAATCAAATTTTCTTAAAGGATTTATAAAGATTTAGTAAAATAAAATGTACAACAAGGAGTGCCTCTCTAAGAGCACTTCCGTACTTTAGCCAACTTATAACTTAACAACATGAGAATTAAAATAAACATATGTGATATTAAAACAACAACAACAACAAATAATTAGCATTATGAACCCAACAACACACCTAATCTGGAAAATTTCAAATTCAAAAAAAATCTATCTATTCAAATTTGATTATTCTAAAATTATATAGGCTAACCTTAATTGTTAAGATACATAGAAAGAACAATAGAAATTACAAAACAATCTTTATTTAAGGCCTTATTGACAACAGAACTTACATTACTAAAAACAATAAAATTGATAAACTACTTATGCTTCTTTTGCGAACAAGGATTTGAGCAGCCCCAAATCCCAAATCGTCACTATCCTTAGAAGAGGGATCTAAGATTTGGTTCATTGCTTTAAGATTAGAGACTTTGTCACTGTTGCTGCGATTTCTTTTAACGATTTATTGGAAGAAGACGTGTGAGGAATGAGATAAATACGCCAACTCAATTAGCCATGCTTCTAATATGATAAATATTAACTTTCAAATAATTTTAGAAATAGCCTAGTGGTCTCATTTTTATCATGAGATCTTTCAATCTGGATTGTTGGATTTACATTTGATGGTCCATATTTAAGTGTCATTTAACTATTACTTTATTACAATACTTCATTATAGTAAAGCTATAGTTAAATAAAGTTTAATTTAGATCATTGATTTTTGGATTCAATAGCCCAGATTGAAAGGTATCACAATTTCATTGTATTAGAATCATATATATATATATATATATATATATATATATATACATATATATAATAGCATGCCGAGCGATACAACTTTGAGTTAAAGCCAATAAAAATAATGTGTTTTTATATGCGACATGTCTTTGGAAGGAAGATAACATTGGATGAATATTGGTTTTATTCCCTTAGAGATTTGAATGTGGTTTCTCATCTGTCCTAATAAAGCCCTAATTACTCACCTTTCATAACTAGCTTTTCACTTTGAAAATTTCTTGGGTGTTTGGCCCATGGATCCTCTTAAATTCAAGGCAATTTAGCATTGTCAATACTGAGCAAGATAGGATCATGAAAGCGATTCTCCTCTTACATTTGTCGCACAGGTTTTCCTTATAAATAACAAAAAGAATAATGTATCTTTGATGATTTTGGTATATCTCTTAACCTATCTTGTTAAAGAGAAGGAGAAAAAACCAAAGCAAGACTACTTTATTAAAAATTAAAAATACCATTTCTCTCATTGAACAAAACATCATCATGGCTCAACCCTTCAATGAGTGACCCCCATTGTATGTTTGAGGGATCAAAGTAGAATAGACTTCAAGCAATGACTACCCATATTGATTCTTATAAGGTCAAACCTACCCATTATACCTATATTATCATGGGGAGTTTTGTTAAATGACAACAAAAGGAGGTAAATTATGTTTGTGGTGAATAAACTTTAAGGGTAATTCTTCGATAGTTAGTTAACTTTGTTTTATCTCATCTTGGTCATTGAACTTTCATTTTAATCCTCAAAAGGTTATCACAGTTAAAGATAATGTTGGAATCCTTCATTTTGCTGATGTGACATTTTTTTTTTGTGATGACATGGTCGCGTGGAAACAAAAAATGTGCAAGGTAAAAACCATGTTACCACCAATGATTGATCAAGCAACCTCATCCAAAATTAAGTTGCGCCCTTACCACCACTAAAATGATTTTATGAATTAGTCACAATTATTTGTACATATGTTGAAAATTTTTTGAAAAATTATATAGCATACAAGAATTGAACCCATAACACCCTTACACTGAACTCAAAATAAGTTTGAAAAACTTAATGTAATTATAATTTTATATGTAATAATAGTCTTATTCCATAACTATCATTACCGGATTTCGCCCGGGAGAAAAACTCGCTTTTGGTGATGTGGTTCCCCTATCTTTCACCCGAATAGTGATGAAAAATAAACATTGCCACCAACTATTTTTGAGGTATAATTGGTCAACTAATAAAATAATATACACCGCTTGAGTTGGGTCTCGAAGTTGATTACGTATGGGAAATGATGAACACCCCCACAATGCCCTTTCGGTACCTATCTTAGGAGTTTGGAGGTTTCTAATTCGTTTTGATCGCTTGCTTAAATTTAACTAGTCTAAGAAAAAATTAAATTTTCCTATGGCCTAAAGTTCTACTATTTTTATTTCTCTAAATTGTTTGTTAAAGTTTAAATTAAGTCTAATTTACCTTAAGTCTTTAAAGGAAGATCCTAATGCTTTTTCTTTCTAAATTCTTTAAAGTTCAAAATTTAATCTGTCTAAAAGTCTAAAGGGATCCTAAAGTTTGAGTCACTTTATTTTATCTCTAAGTCCTTTATTTAAGTTTTGAGGATTTGAGGAAAAGGCAAAAATAAAAAGATTATGTTAAATTAAATTTAAAAAGATATCATAACTCTTGCTTTGGGAAATGCTTTTGAGGGATAAAATTTATTTGCCTTAATGATAATCTTAAAAATTCAAATGTTTAAAAAAAATAAGCTAAAAAGATAAATAAAGAAAAGTTAAATAAACCTTTTTCCTTTTGTCTTTAAAAAGGTTTTTGTGTTTTTTGTGTTTGTTTTTTTTTTTTGGGAAACACATTATTTGTTTGCTTTTTCTTTCTTTGAAGCATTAGGAAATTTTAATCTTGTTTGAGAAAATTGTTTTGTTCCTTTTGGAAAGCACTTCTTTTTGCTTTTTTTGAAGTATTTGGAAAAATTTTTATTTTGAGAATAATAAAATTTAAAAGCAAAATAGCAAAAGTAAATGTGTTGTGTATGACCGTGACATTCATATGTAGTGAAAAACATAATCTGTTTTTTCTTCCCCTTTTCATTTTTTCTTTTTTTTTCCCCTCTCTCTCTCTCTCTCTTCTTTTTTTGTTTCCTCACTCTTTTTTTCATTAGGTGCTTGGTTTACAATATTATAATTGTGTTGGGTCATGAACACACATATACAAAACCCTTAATGGTCATACTAACACTTGCCTAAGGCCAAATGAAATAAACCATAGGTGATATGCCTTACACATGAGTGAATGAAAATACAAATTAGAAATAAGCAAACCCACAAAACACACAACCCAAAGGAGATGTGCTATGAAAAAGCTTGCAAAGACACAGTAAACACTCAAACAGAAGGAAAAGAAAAGAAATAGAAAGGAACATAAAAAAGAAGAAATAAAAAAAACATCCTGCAAACCAAATCAAACAGTACACATAAAACCCAACAAAAACAATTAACAAAACTCAAAAAATAACTATTCACCAAACCAAAACTTACCATCAAAACAACAGATTGCTACAACCAAAGTACCATCAAGCAAAACACAAATCGTCCAACAAAAGTAACACCAAAACAACCATTCACCAGACCAAAACTCACTAGTCCTTTCTTTGCTAGGGGTGTTATTATTATTATTTCCATGCGTACTTCTCTCTACTTGCAAAAACAAACTGCCCAGACAAAACCAAAATACACTTGACTTACTACCAAAATGCATAAAAACCAATGAGCACGATTAACTCATTCAGTCAACCATCAACCAAGAATCAAACACAAACAAATATTGATTTTTTTCATGATTTTGTGACACCAGACAATTTTTTTGTTTTTGTTTTTGTTAATTGATCACAGATCAAAGGTAGCCAACATTCAACTAGACTTGCAATGCACAATGCAAATTCGACCATGACACACCAACATTGATAATGAAAACCAACAAGGAAAATAGAGAAAACCAATAACCAACTAGAACAAATTCATGACCCTCTCCTTTGAATCAGTGAATTGTGTGTTTTCTCTCGCATTCCATAATCAATGGTTAACCACAGCACCTCCTGTAATGGACTTGGGGCTCCTCCTTTAGTCTTCATTAGGACATCTGATGAAGCGATTTTTGACCCAAAAAGGGTGGAAGAAAGAAAAAGGAAAGTGTGTTTCTCGTGAGTTAGGCGACGGGTGTTAAGGGGTTCTTTAAACCA
This sequence comes from Taxillus chinensis, assembly GCA_023512835.1. Taxonomy (NCBI): domain Eukaryota; kingdom Viridiplantae; phylum Streptophyta; class Magnoliopsida; order Santalales; family Loranthaceae; genus Taxillus; species Taxillus chinensis. The sequence goes on along the minus strand of CM042088.1, from coordinate 35,159,688 downwards.
TATTTTGAGGTCAAATAAAGGGATATTATATGGGAAATAAACATGATTTCAACTTTATTTTGATACAATTGATTGATTAGTGAACTAACTCCCTAACGTAGTGAATGTAGAACCTTTTGTGTTGTTTTTATGTTTTCGTTTATGCAAGAGAACAATGAAGGATCAAAAATCACCTACCTAGAATCAGCCTATTGAATGTCTGGAATGCAACTGCTTTGCACCTTCTTCCTTCAATGAGGCTGCGCACACATGAAAAATAATCTAGGGTTTCTCTCTCTAAGTTCCTCCTCCTTTTATACCTATTAATATTTTATTATTTCTTTTAACTTTTAATAATAACATAATAATAATAATATCATAATAACTATAAATAATGTCATTAATAATAATAATAATAGTAATAATAATAACATTAATTACTATAACAATAATAAACCTAAAATACTTAAATAATTTCATTAACAATATTAACATTATAATAACAATAAACTCAAAATATTAAAATACTTATATTAATAATAATAACTCAAAACGCTCCCATTAACTTAGAAGGTTACTTAATACGAGTCCTTACAAAGTGCACTGCAGTTCAACAAATTTCTTAAATATGCCACCTGTATGACTCATAACTCTTCAATAAAGGATCAAATGACTCTTCTTTAAGCATTTCAAGAGGGAAATATAATTAAATGTTGGAGGGAACGGTTATTGGGTGTTTACACAGTCGGTTACTCGATGGATGGAAACAAAAGAGATGCAGTATGACTTTTGAGATGGATCGACGGGGAGAAGAAGAAAGGAAGTGTTTTCAGTTCTCAATGGCAAGATTCTTTGATACAATATTTGCTTAAATCCCCATGGGAGGAGGATGGATGTTGATGTAAACTTATGATTTCCATTTCTTTTATGGTATGTTAATTTGAATTCCCTATCTTACTTATTAATTCTCTTAAAATTGCATGTTGGGATTAAGTTTGACAACCTTAATTCTTGTATAAGGTTTATCAATTATGAATCAAAAGATAACATTGATAACTAGAAAGTGAAGAGAATTAAATTGAAGAGAATATAATTTGTGAAATCCAGTATTCCTCTCTTGTAACTTAGTTAAGATTGGAATGATGTCAATCTACACTCAAAGAATTTAAGCATTTAATGGGTTGCCCGTCCCCCAAGCTAGGATATACACGTAGCTAGATCACTCGAAAGAGGCTAATTCATGCATAAGTATTTGGTTTTATATATAAAGGGAAATTTAAATTAACATAAATAAAGAAATTGGAATGAATGATTTGTATCAATTGAAATCTGAATTTCTAATTTTCTCATAAGATCATTTACAGTAACTTTGTTAATTTCATTTACAACTTTAAACTTTCAATTTTACAAAATCAAACTTTAAATTCATTCAATGAATTACAAAATAAACCCTTCACTTATTCACTTTCCTTTGCATTCGATATTCGGACTTCAAGTCCACTTTATTACTTATAATAATCTGTGCGCTTGCGTTCGATATCCGAACTTTAAGTCCACTTTATTACTCCACAATGGCCGATGGAATGATTTTCGGGCAAGGAAAGTGGAGGTTCTCTGGGTTTAGTGGAGGAGGAGGAAGAGGAAGGATTTTCGTGCTTGAGGGTAGTGGCTATGGCAGCCGACGGGGCATGGTGTACCATAGTGAGAACCCAATTTGGCTCGATTTTGGTTCGACCAAGAGAGAGAGAGAGAGAGAGAAGGAGGTATAGGGCGAGGCATGACTGGCGTGGAGGAGGTTGGCCAGGGGAGAGGGAGAAAGTGCATGATGGGCTAGCATGGCTGCCCACCATATAGGTGAGGAAGTCAATGTGAGGGAGAGAGAGAGAAAGGAAGACGATGATGGAGAGATAAAGCGTGAGAATATTATACTTTTATTGTTTTTTGTTGTTTTTTTTTATGTTTGCTTTTGCTTTCTTATTTTCTTATTTGGTTTTTATTTTGTTTTATTCTTAAGCTAATGAGGACATGACACATGGATTGGGTAGGAGGGAAAAAGAAAAAGATGGCGGTTAGGGTTTTTAATTTTTCAATTGAGTATTTTTTTTAACTGATGTTTTGAAATTTTAGAATCGGGAAGGCAACTTGGGTTTTAGAAAATCATGAAAAAATTATTTTTGGATTCGAGACATCATGACGAGCGACTTCATGTCATTTTTATTTGAAAATGAACTCTTTTTTTACGTTAGACCTGTACCGCACGTCCCGAAAATGCTTTATTACAAATATATATATATATATATATATATATATATTAAAAAAATGCTCCGGGAGTGAATATATGCACAATATATATATATCAAAATTCTCAAAATGATGAGTAGAGTAAGAAAATGAGATTTATGACCTGATCCGGAGTGTCATTTTGAAGGTTGATTGTCATTTGACCCTCATTAATAATTCGAACACAGCTTTAACCATAATTTCTTTGTTTGACCTCGAAATCGAACGTGATTAAAGGCGTTGATTCTCAAATTTGATTTTCTATCACTTGAAACTGTCTCTTTGGCGTTAAGGCCTTTTTGAATAAGTTATTAAAATTGAACATTTTCGGCTCAACCGTCACAATTGTTGTCCTATAAATTTTTTGCGGCAAGTGGAGGTGGCACGGTAGAAAATTAAATTTGATAAAATGTGTACAACCTGAACAAAATGGGGTCTAATAAATTTGATAGAATATGTCCAACCTGGACAAAATGATATCCAATAATAACAAAGTTATAAATATTTATTTTAGATTTTATTGATTTAATAATTGCAATCAATAAAGTGGACTTCAAGCCCACTTTATTACTTATAATGATCTGTGCGCTTGCGTTTGATATCTAGACTTTAAGTCCACTTTATTATTCCACAATGGCCGGCAGAACAATTTCCGGCCAAAAGGAGTTGAGGTTCTTTGGGTTCAGTGGAGGAGGAGGAAGAGGAAGGATTTTCGTGTGTTTTTCGGGTTTTGATTCAAGAGAGGAGGAGAACCCACCAATTGAGAGGGAAAAGGGGTTTTTATAAAGAGGATATACGGTTCAAGGATGCATGAGGGCGGTGGCTATGGCGGCCAACGGGGCATTGTGTACCATGGTGAGAACCCGATTTGGCTTGGTTTTGGTTCGGTCGCGAGAGAGAGAGAGAGAGAGAGAGAGAGAGAGAGAGAGAGAGAGAGAGAGAGAGAGAGAGAGAGAGAGAGAGAGAGAGAGAGAGAGAGAGAGAGAGGAGGAGGAGGAGGAGGTATGGGGTGATGCACGATTGGCGTGGAGGAGGTTGGCTGGGGAGGGAAAAAAAAAGGGGTAGGTGCATCCCCACCCCCCCCCCCGACTCCAGGGAACCCGGAACCGGGTACATGACTTCCCCTTGCCCGCACCCGAAAGGTCAAGGGGTTGGTGACTAGCACCAATAGAGACTACACCGCGGGTGCTGTCTCAAATATGCAACCATGTACAGTCATACATCAAGGGTAATCCTATACTTTCCCATACATCATCATGCATACAATAAGTCAAACAATCATACAGACATCACATCACAAAATACAACTGTCCGCGGACCCATGTCCGGGATACAACACAAAATACAATACAAAATACAGTACTCATACATCAGAGTAGTGGGCACGTCCTCCTGGAAGAAAGTCCTTCACTAGTCTCGGGTCACACCTGAAAAAGGGAAATAACAAGTAGGAGTGAGCGACAAGCTCAGTAGGTGACCCTAATACTCCACATCATGCAAACATACAAGTTTATGCTACATGCTCTGTGTACTCGTGCACTGTGTAGTGTGCACAATCATCAAGACTCAGCCTGCAAACAAACATCAGGACCCCGCTTGCCCACACAGGACATCCTGTCCACGATCCTCTACGGGATCCCAGCTCAGGGCACTCAGCCCTAGCTCCACGAGCTCAACGGCTCACTTAGGCCTTAGCCTGTCCACAGCGCAATATGCCCGGCCACAGTCGCTACACAGGCCTGCCATCGGCGCATATGCCTACCACGTCAACCACATAGCACCAACGGTGCACCACGATGAGAACCCAATAAGTCATGGAACCCAAGTCCCAAATCCACAACTAACATACCAACACCAATATGGTCTTAAGATGTTTGACACTCCCTTTAGAACTGTAGTCGGTCTTTACAAGTTGATCCTCATTCCTTGACTAAGGAAGGAGATACCCATAGGAGTTGTTTTCTTGAAATAAAAAGTCCCGGCATTGGGTCTTCATATCATAACTAAGATAATCTGATTTTTGGAGATTTTTTTGAGATGTCTAGCCCTACTTTCCAAAAATTCACCTCTACGAAAAACTGGATTTTTCCGAGATTTTACACTAAATCCCAATTTTCACATTTTGAAAGAGTGGGAATTAATTTTTCTAGTATTTTTCTTTGAATCCAAATGGGGGGTATTTTGTTATTTACATTGTAACTTAAGTATAATACTTTAATGGTTTACATTGTAAATAGTCCAGCAGATGCAGTTGTACTACTGCGGAACACTGCTGCGGATTGAAGCTGCGGAATGGATGCTACGGAAACACTGCTGCGGAGCGAAGCTACGGATCACTGCTACTGATCCGAACTAACTGCTCCGGACGACTGATCCGGACTAATGAAGCTGCTGACTCCACAGTTGCTGACTACGAAGCTGCTGACTACGAACTTCGACCCTGCAGTTCGCCCAGGGAACTGTTCATCATCGTTTTTGGCCTGATTTTCGTCTGGGATCAACCCAGCAACCCCCAGGCACTCACAAACATGCGTTTTACTAAACAGAGTACAAAATTACATACCCAAACTGATATAAATCAGTTCTTACCCACAGATCTTATGCTAAATCATTAAATCTTACCCAAAAATTGGGTTTCCCCCAAAACCTAGGGTTCATGCTCAAATTCATAAATCATGATGAATTCATGCATATTCAAAGACAAAATCGAGATAAGAGGTTCAAGGACACCTACCTGGGAAGATTATTTGCGATCCACGAGTTCCAATCGCCCCAAAACCACCAAGGGAAGTTCTTCACTTTCCCTCTCTCTCTCTTGCTCAAACACGCACGCACCAAGCAAAATAAAGGGATAATGCAATTTCTTAATTATTTATACTGCTGCCAATAATTGACCTCCCGAACGCAATAATTGACCTCCCGAGGTCACGAACTCCAAATTGAGTCAAATTGCTGTCAAAACACTCGAAATGATGAGCACAACACTATTCAGATATTACCACACTCAAATGACTGCTCAAACGCAAAGTCAACCAATAAACCCCAAAAAGTCAACATCGGATCAAATGGGGCCCCGACTCAGAATCGGCCTCAGGTATAGTCAAAATGCTCACATCGACGACTACACTATTGTTGCATTCCCATAGAATGACTATCTCTCCAAACTACCTAAATACGAGTCTTTACAGTGCATGATGGGCTAGTGTGGCTGCCCACGGTGGAAGTGAGGAAGACAATGCGAGGGAGAGAGAGAAAGGAAGACGACGATGGAGAGATAAGGCATGAGAATATTTTACTTTTTGTTGTTTTTTTATTGGTTTTTTTATTTTTGTTTTTGCTTTCTTATTTTCTTATTTGGTTTTTATTTTATTTTATTCTTAAGCTAATGAGGACATGACACATGGATTGGGTAGGAGGGAAAAAAAATATATGGCGGCTAGGGTTTTTAATTTTTTAATTGGGTATTTTTTAACTGATGTTTTTAAATTTTGGACTCGGAAAGACAACTCATGTTTTAGAAAATCATGAGAAAATTATTTTTGGATTCGAGACGTCATGACGAGCGATCCCATGTCATTTTTATTTGAAAATGAACTCTTTTTTACGTTAGACCTGTACCGCACGTCCCAAAAATGCTTTATTATATATATATCAAATTTCTCAAAATGATGAGTAGCGTAAGAAAATGAGATTCGTGACCTAATCCGGAGTGTCATTTTGAAGGTCGATTGTCATTTGATCGTCGTTAATAGTCCGAATAAAGCTTTAACTATAATTTTTTGTTTGACCTCGGAATCGAACGTGATTGAAGGCGTTGATTCTCAAATTTGATTTTCTATTGTTTGGAACTGCCTCTTTAGCGTTTGAAGACCTTTTTGAATAAATTATTAAAATTAGACATTTTCAGTTCAACGGTCACAATTGTTTATTGTTCTATAAAATTTTGCGGCAAGGGGAGATGACACGGAAGAAAACTAAATTTGATAAAATATGTATAAACGGGACAAAATAGGGACTAATAAATTTGATAGAATTGACTTAATAATTGCAATCAGTCAACAAGTACAGTTCTAACCTGTTGGTAAAAAAACCAAAATTCAAATTTACCCCCCTTTGTTGTCATTCAACAAAACTCCACGTGATATAAAACAGGCGCATTGGGCAGGTTTGATCCTATAAGTCGTGGCCTTTGCCTTCGGCGATGTCACTGCTATCATCCTTTGTCGGTGGGCATATAAAAAATATTGTCGATCGGGACACATGAAGCGTAGGGTAAAATTATTGCCATCGTAGGGAGCTCCAAGCCACGCACAAAGAATGCAAAATGACCGACACACATCAGTCACGGTCAGCGCTTCTCTCTTCTCCATTGGCCTCCGACGTTACCGGATTGTAGAAAGGAAAGAATGGAGGATTGAGAGATAATTGGGGGGAGAGAAATACACGGTGAAATGTTCGGTGGTTAAAAAGATTTGGAGACCAGGACGAGTCGTTTTCCACGCAAACGGGGGTGTAAACTGGATTTTATATATTTGAATAAAAAATTCCAACTATGTGGTATCAAAAAAATATTTATTTTCCAGTAGTATTTATTTGTATTCTAAAAAATATTTTTCACCGTTCCCATAAATAAATATTCACGAGAATGGTTGGTTGATCCGATCCCATTTGAAACGACCCATTTTCATTCCTCACTGGTTGTCCTCGTCAATTGCAAATCAACCTCTTCCGTATTGTTGTATAGCCCGAGATGCGACCACCATGCCATCGCGACCACTGATCGTGCTACATCTAACTTCGTAGCCTAACAACTATGCCTAACCACTACGCCTAAGCCGATACACTGTACAAGTTCGAATTTGATTCGAATTCGAATTTAATACTGTACAAGTTTGACTCGTTACTATTTAAACTTAGCTCGATTACTGTACAAACTTGACTCGACTCGACTCTAGTTACTGTACAAGTTCGACTTGACTCGACTCGTTTGTAAATTTATTAAACATATACCTTTAAATAAGTGACACACTCGACAGCTCGTTCGATATCAACTCGAGTAAGCTCAATTCGAACTCAAGCTCGACATTGTACAAGCTCGACTCGTTACTGTACAAGTTCAATTCGTTATTGTATAAGTTCAACTCGAACTCAAATAAATTCGCTCGACTCAGACTTAATTACAGGCCTACTTACAATCAAATGAAGCAAAGTGTAAAAAAATCGGCTTACAATCTACTAAAAAAACATTTTACTCCAATTCAACTGGAACCATAGTGGAGAATCTAGGGAAAATGCAACTTCCTTTTTTTTTTCACAACAAATCACATCCTAGAAAAATCCCTTAAATAGATGTGGACGCTGATTCGAGAGAACGTTTTGGGGGTGGAATAAAGCTGAATGCAGTACTTGGTTCTTCTTGTTCCTTGTTTTTGAATCATTTTTCCCGATTTAGTAAGGATAGGCGATCCATAAAAAAAAAAGCTCAACTTCCCTTAAAAAACAATGTATAAAGCTGTAGCTAATTTATTCCATAAATAAATAATGTGCGTAACTTTCGATGTAATTTCAATCTGAATGGCTGAAATATTTAAAAAAAAAAACTTTAAAAAACTTAAATTAACACTCATAACTACAGCCTTCATTTTGCTGAAACGATCGAGTTAAACACAGGAGAGTGCCATAGCTTCTCAAACTTTACTCTCATGACTTCAACTAAAACAGCCGTCAATCTATGGTTCTTTGTATCTGTTTCTTGAGGGTACGGTCATTTTTATTTTTTAAAATAAATCAAAAGGTCGAGAATTGAATTGTATTCCAATCTATTTAGATTGGAAAGATAAGCATGAGGGCACAAAAACTGCTTGAACTAGATAATTGGTTGCGTGATATCACTGATTCTGATACAACCAAAAGAAGACTTAGTTTTCCTTACAGGTGTAAACAGTGATTAGGAAAAATAAAAACACAAAAAGGAGGATCTTAAAATATAACAGAATGGACAGTACTGATTGTTCATCCCGCGTTTAAGGAGCGAGCAAAACAGCATTATGTGACAGTTCTGATAGAGAGCACAATCTACTAGGGCAGGGCAAAACTATGGACTCCAAACCAATTGATCAAAAAATCAATCAAAAGGGGCACAAATGTACAACTGCATGTATTATACAGGAGGCGGCCTCCACCTCACACAACACTGTATCAAACTAGCTGCAGAATCCACAGAAGCACAAGCTAGAGATAGATTAACACCTCATTCCTCATTCTGCATTCAGATTTCCATACTGCCACGGGTTGAACTCCACTGATTTCGCATCCTCTTCATTGATACAGTGTGAGCTATCTACAGAAGCACGATGCTCTGTGTATTTGCCGTTGAATTGGTAGATTTCCAAGTCGCCCCATGGTGTTGCTGTAATCTCCTCAGTAATGTCAAACCATCGAGGCGTGAACTGCTGCTCCTTGGCCTCACGATTTTTCTTCTCAGCCCTCTGCCTCTCTTCCAGACTGCAAAATTGGGAGTGAAGCAACAGATGTAAACACCCCCGGCTTTTTACCGAGACGGAAAAATTAAATTATGTCTTGAATGACAAGGAAATTGAGAGACACCTGCTCTTCTCTGAGCCAGCTTTTGAAAGATCACCCATCTCAAGCGCATATCTATCAGGACGCAGACGGGAATCTGATGCCAGCAGCTTTTTAGGGGCAGTGTCAAAGCTGTTTAATTTATGTGCAAAATGCGTGTACTGAAATTTGTCATTCTCTGGAACAGCAGCAACATGCCAAACCTGAGAGCGTAAGAAACAACAATGCAGAAAATTAGTTGTCTTCCAAGTAAAATAGAAGACCCGTTTTTCCCAGTGGACAGTAAAAAAAAGAGTTGAATGAGATTAACCTCTTTTAGTTCTGTGCCTGGAAGAGGCTCCCCTTCCATGTCGCACGGTTGGTAACTCATTGATTCATTCCATTTCCCAGTCATCAATATCTTAGGTTCCTCATTAGCATTATATACATATCCATCCACTTCATAACGACCAGTCCTGCAACCACAAAGTAAACAGATTCCACATTTATTAATCAAGCTCCACCATCAGCAGTGTGGTATATAACTGTACTGTCAGGAATTACAGTTTTTTTATCAATTACAACAGGGAAAAAACCTTCAAAACGTAAAACCCTTATCAGCAATATAAAGCACAGATGTAAGTAGACTAGTAAAAAACATTTATCTCACACATACACACATTGGATATTGTCTAGTAGACCAGACCAGTGCAAAATCATGTTTAACAGGTTCAACAACGGCATTATATTGAATATAAATTCACACTAAAGTTTATTTGCAAAGAAAATTTGAAAAGAAACAGCGCCAATATAAAAACAACATACCCAAACCAACCACAAGGCTGAAAATATAAAACGACTTTATCACCGGTTGTCAAATTAGTCATGATCATCTCCCCTGGTGAATCAACCCAAGTCCGTCCAAAAATCAAGTTGTTGACCTTTGTAGGAGGTGGAACCAAATCTAGGGTTACACCATCCCTTTTAAGAACCACGCGTGTTCTGCACACCATAAAAACTATATCATGTTGAGTGTTGTACATTTGTAATAAGCTTTAGAATTTAAACAATAAAGATCACAAGAAAATATTGAGAAGCGCTGAAGCAAACGCCACAAAGATCAATGCAGAAAATATTCATTGTTTATCCAAACTCCCACGCATAACTACTTTTCTCTTCATTCAAGGGCAGAAAGTGCCCTCCTAAGCAACAAAGGCACGCCCATTCTCCATGTCTGTATTGAAATCACCAAAAGCAGAAAGGCAACAGGGTAAAACTAGTTTACTATTACTATGAGTTCTGTAATTCCAAAAGGGAACACGAGTATTTCATATGTACATAGTTCATAAAGCGCACATCAACATTCAGAATGTGCCAAGAAATTACAGTGAAAACCTCCGTAGGACTGCCCTCCTAATCAACAAAAGCACACCTCTTCTACATGTCTGTATTGAAATCACCATAAGCAGAGGCAACAGGGTAAAACTAGTTTACTATTACTATGAGCTCTGTCAGACTCATAGGTAATCCCCCAGTGTTACAAAAGGCAATCACCCCCTTCAATCTCATGTTTTGAGTAGGAAAAAAAGTGAAGCAATTCAAAAGAGAACATAAATATTTCATGTGTTCATAGTTCATAAAACACACACAGCAGCCAGTAGTTGGACAACCTCGCACTATGCTGGGCTTATGTCTCCCATTATTCAAGAGGAAAGACAATTACAAATCTCACCTGCCCACAGGGTAGACATCAACGGAATTTCCTAAGAATTTGGTTTTTAACTTTGATGTCACATCATATGAGAAATGCTCATTTTCAGCATGGCCAGCACTCATTGGAGGATGATGACTCACCTGGTATAGAAAACAAATTGAAACAATTGGTACCGTGGCCCATGTGGGGTAGGAAAAAATAGTTCGAAGGAGTAGGCACTAGATTATGAGGGAGAAATTTCAGAACAATAGTAGTAAAAAGGGAAGAGTTGCATGGAGGGAGAGCAGGCAACTTGGAAGAGAGGGAGTTCCAAATCTTGTCAAGGCATAGCAAGTACAACGCAAACATGAAGAGCTTACCTGCTCGGATATAAATGTAAGCCCATTGTAATTAACCATTTCATAAGTCTCACCAAGAATGGGATTAAAAGGCTTCCAGGTTCGCTGGTAAGCATAGTAGACAGATATGGCCCATGATGCTGCATTGATAACAAAAGAGGAAAAGCAAAAAAAACATTACATCAAAGAGTGCACAGAGATAATAAAAAGAAAAAAACAAAATTCAGCAGCACTCACTTGCATACACCAGGCGCATATATGGATCCTCACATTCATCTGCAAGATCTAAAAGGTGGGTGTATTCCATTAACTGCATCCACAAAAGCAAATTTCCAATTATGTTATAGGCTACATACATTATATGAAAAACTAAACATGTGAAAAGTATATGTGAATAAGACAATGCAAACCTCGGCCATTTTCTGAAGCATAGTCATTGGCTCAAAGATAAGGACTGGAAGTGTTACCATTGACGTGACATCTGAACCTATATACTTTTGCATCATCTTCCAATAACTGTCTCGTTCCTATTGATGATGCAAGGATGGGAAGAAAACTTTATTTCAGTTCATATAAATAACAAGAGAAGTAGATATTTATGCATATATAACATAATTGCCGGATGCTGGAAATTACAAAGAGCTATTCGTGCTATTTGGTAAATCAAAACAAAACGTAAGTATTGAATTAGTCAATTCCTTCTCTATACCCCTTGGGAAACCCTATTAGTGAGGGGTAGGGGCTCCGGGGAGAGGGTTGGGGGTGGGTATACAAAAAACATTCTCTCTCAAAAACAAATGACAAATACCAAGGGAAAATAGAACCTAAGGGGAATCAGACCTCCTGTTTCCATCTTCCTTTCTGGGCTTCCTCCTCTGCATCTTCTTTCCCTCCCTCTGGATTTATCACTTCAAGGCCCTCATCACCGATCAACCTGAAAGAACAGATACACTTGTAAAATTTCCTAAAAGAGGATGCATACACTGAACAACATATAGTCGCTAGCTTCACCAAATGGATGGCACATCAGAATTATTGCTCAGCTGCTATGTATGCAAAATCTAAACTAAAAACTTAGCCATGTGTTCCATAAAAAATATATATTACTAGCACAAGACAAGTAATTAAGCTAGTTCTTATATCTAAAAGACCAGTAATGAGCACCTGTAAGTGTTTTTAATGAAAATTGACCATAACAGATTTCATGGAAAATCAATTAAGGCGCCAGTCATATATTTGAAAGCTCCAGGAGGGCCTTCAAAAAATAAGACAATACCTTACACAAATTAAAGAGACTCAAAATGTCAATTACCTCCCTTCTCAATTCTCTTTGGAAGCAAAACGACAACTTCCATGTATTATCGTCTACATAGTAGCACATGTGGTGTTGGCATGGAGAACTGTCGATCTCCACACATACACACACACAAAAATCATGAAATTTATCACTACTGTTTAACATGTGCTGCCTATGGTGGGAGTTGATGTAGTTCTGGGTACTATTTGGTTGAAAAGTATTAGCAAAAATGTTACTGATTATCGAGCTATGACATTGAATTTCGAGTTGGATGAAAGAAAAAGAACTTGGACAGCTTTACCACTTAAAAAGAAACACCAGTACAATGCTCAAAAAGGCAAGAAATCTTGTGGCGTTCAATGCTTTGTGGTGGTGGTAGTTGATAAAGATTGGTGGGAAGCTTCTTGGAATAACTCTGTTAAGTTAACGAAACACTATCCAAAACTTTTCCTTGAGGACAAGGGTGTCTTTGAAGGGAAGGGAAATAATAAGAACTGTTCATAACGTGTGATACGTATATCGCTACATGCACGTATAGAGATGGCAACGGGCAGTCAGGACAGAATGGTGGGTGACCCAAATTTGCCTCGGATGACAACGGGGCAGGTTAGGATATTTTAATATTTTACTTTAATTTCCTAATTGTATTAGGTTTTTAAATTTTAGTTACTATCTTGTTTATAAATAGGTCTTGTATTTGAACATAATAAATCATTGAATTAGGCTTTTATCAATTATAAACTCTCATATTAGAAGTTTCTCCTTATTTAAGCTTTTTTAATTTAATACTTGAATCGCTTGGGCTAAGATTTAAGTAAATTTTGTTATCCATCTCTAGATTATTGTTGGTTCATAATCAAGATTCTTAACATTCACATCCCAGGCACCACTTAGTCCAGCCCAACTCATTGTCCCAATCTAGCCGCCTATTATTCTTCCACAAATAGGGAAATGTTTTTAAAAAAAAAAAAACGGCATCATTTTGCTCCTTGCTTTTGAAATATTTTTTTTAAAAGACACTATCTAGGCATCTCCTAGGTCAGGTGTGTGCCTTGGTGGTAAAGCAAGGCACCCCAACACCTTTCTGAGCACCTTCTTGCCCGACTTTAAAAGCTATGATCTCAATGGTGCCTCTTGGTTGTGTTGGGTTTCTGTAAGAGTCCTGCATCAGTTGCTAACGGTCAAAGCCATAACAATCATCCGCTGGTGTCTGTGCATAGCATAACAGAAGGAACATTTTTTTAAAAGCATGTACTTTGCCCAAAAAGCCTCCAAAGCTTCACTAACTTTGTCTAGGAAAGTGGGTGCTTTGGCCACACTTTCACACTTGCGAAGCTTTGATTTTCTCTGTAAGTGGGCACTGATGCTTAAGAGCCACAGACACACTATGTGGCTCATTAAGGCCAAGCCCCTATTTGTAAACAAGTGTATAGACTATAGAATAAATAATAAAAGATGAATTATCAAATTTTCTAACTGAATCAATAATCACAGGGTCCTCCTATTTCATCAGCACCCATAAGAACTTTGCCAAAAAAAAAAACCATGTAAACTGGAAGACATGCAGGCTGCAGTAATCCCATAAATATTGAGAAACCTTCTCTTCTGAATTTAATGAATCCTAGTAAGTGTAAAAATGTTACAACAATTAAAAAACCCGAACTAATCTGCATATATCTACCCAAAAAATGACAACCCAAAAGCCTCAAACTAAGATAGTATCATTATAATTATAGTTTCACACAGATAAGTTAAGTGGTGTTTATCATTCGAATAACTTCCAAATTATTGAAGCCTTGGCCAATAAGATAGAGCATCAGCAAAAGAAAAGAAATGAAAAAAAAAAAACCATATACACTAAGCACGACATACAAAAATGTCATATTGGTTTAGAATCTCAAACTGATCTCCATATCTACTCGTTAACCGTCAAATAGCGTTTATTCGTATGCAGATTTAAAAAAAAAAAAAAAATACTATGTCGCGTTTGTCCCTTGTCGTGTTTGTTTGATTCATAAAGTCGAATCAAGCCAAAACAATACATATATATATATATATATATATATATATATATATATATATGTATATACACACACACACTTACACACAAAACAAAACAAAACAAAACCAAAGCAGGCATGATAGATCTCAAATCTCGGAATCAACGATAACAAAAAAAAAACCACAAGAAAAGGGAAGAAAGGGTAGACGGACCCGTTGACGGATCTGTGCATGGCGCTACTGAACAAGGAAAGGCCAGAGGTCATGGCGGCGAAGAAGCCCTTGCCTTCGTTGTTCTTCGGAGGACTTGCCATGCCTGGACAAAAAATCCCTAATTTTTGCACCTATTGTATGTAAAGAAATGAACGAATCGAGCGAACCGAAATAGGGAGGGGATGATGGGGGTACGAACCCTAGGGCCTGAAGAAGAAGAAGAAGAAGAAGGAGGAGGAAGAGGAGGAGGAGGAGCTGGCAATTGAAAAATCGGAGGGGACTAACGTGGCTGGCTGGCTGGCTGGCTGGCTGATGACAGATGGGGGCAGAATATGGCGCTTTTTTTTTTTATATTTCTGATAATCATGATGGATGACATCGCGTGTCATTTTCAATTTTGCATATGCCGTTGTGAACGAACAAAGCGTACAGCCTTATACTCTTTTACGAATAAAGTCTAATATAAATATTAAATTATAGGATTTATGTTAATTTCACAATATGTGTACTGTACGAATGAATTGTAAATATTAATTTATAAATAATATTTATGAATATATTAATACTATATTTTTATTTTATTTGTAAATTTAAAATATTTATTTATTTATTTAAAATTTATAAATAAATATGTGCTCATTTATTTGTTTGTGAATTTAATTGTTTATTTTCACTGTGAACAATTATTCCTAAACATTTATCATAATTATTGATATTTACAACCACATGTTCGTTTGTCAGCATAAATAAACTAAACACAGTATTATTGGAATTGATTGGTGTATCTTTAAAAAACAAATATTCACGTAAATGAACAAACATAAATATTCTTTAATGAATGCGATTTTTTTTTCTTTTGGGTTGGGGCCGCCCTTTATCAAAACTGCGTAGCAAAGCTTTCTATTTTGCAGAACTACTACGCTTTACAACCACCCCCCCCCCCCAAGCACAGTGTTTTATTCCAGTGGCATCGGCAATAACTGCCTTCGGGTAATATCAAAACTTATCATCAAAATAAAATATTATATAAATTATAAATTTTTTATCAATACAATATGCATATTAAAATTAAGAAATTAAAAGCTATTGTCAACCTATAACCATATCATGACTTACAATTCATAGAATTATAAATAAAATAATTTTGTTAGACTAATTTGTCACAAATATAATGAAAGTTAAGGTGAGTTAGAGTTGGGTTGTCAATTTGGCAGGTAATCCATCGCATGGTAATCTTTATTTTACCAATTGTTTTTAGGAAAAGTCTAAATACAAGTGAGAGGAGGCTTGGATGTATCGCTTTTTTTTTTTCTTCTTCTTCTTCTTCTTCTTTAGATGCCACAGGCCACCCAAATCAAAAACCAATTAAGAGATAAATAAATAAATATTAAAATATTTTCAGGCATTCTCAGATCCACAACGAAGGTCCCTCGATTTTACATCCCTCGACTCTATTTATCTTTTTTTTTTCTTATTAGATGCATTGACGTTGGATTCGAAGCCCTTAACCTTCCTCCAACTCTCCTCATCGTTCTCAAGATTAAACCAACACCGGCGTTTGACCGCATTCGTTTGACGGTCGCAGAAAAATCTCGTACCTGTTTGTGTCCACCCCCCCCCCCCCCCCCTTTAGGAAGACATTTATTAGCCATGAAAGTAGGGAAACCGGCAAAGCTCAATAGTATTCACCAGCAACATCATCAGACCAACGGCAACGGCCACTTGCCCCCGTTTAAGTTTACGAAGTTGTTTGATCCTGAAGCTTCCTGGGACAAGGTATCCGATGAATTTGACCTAGTTTGTCTATCGCTTTAATTCATGAAACGTCATAATCCAGGTATTGGGTATGCTGGGATTGATGTAGTGTTTAAATTCTTTGTTGAGGTGAGGAGATGGAGTAGATTTGGTTCCGTTGGACCTTCTTTTTTCTTTTTTTTGGCTTTTGTTTATGCTGGATTATGGTTTTATTGAAAATTTCACAAATTATAATCAACTAGTGTTTTGGGTTTCTAATGAGAGGTCTAGAGTCCTGGTATTGTACCCCCGATGTTTTAATGTTTTAAAATTAAGGTTCCTGTCATGAGCTTCTTATATTTGGTTAGTGAAGTGCTTGTTGTGAGATGCAATGCCCAACTTCGAGGATTGGCTTAGAAGCTGGAGGGCATTCCTTTTTCCTTTTGGACTGATTATTTGATTTTCACTGGATTATGGGCTTATTGGAATTGTAAAGGATGAGTTTGCTTTGGGTTTCTCATGAGGCATGTAATTCTGGTTTGAAACGGCAATTTTCTTTTTTGGATCTTTCTTGTAGTTTGAGTATTTTACCTTTCTCTAAAAAGGAATACAGTTAATGAGTGTTTTGCAGTAGAAAGATAATAATCATCACGCTTCTTTGTGCTCCAGGATCAATTGGGGGATGCTTTGCATTGGATTCGGCAAGCAGTAGCCATTATCTGTGGGTTCCTATGGGGTGCAATTCCTTTGGTTGGTGGCGTATGGATTCTTGTGTAAGTTTAATGCTTACCTCAAATATTTACTTGTTAGATAAGATCTTATTTATTTCATGCATCTATTGTGTTACCCTTT
This sequence comes from Taxillus chinensis, assembly GCA_023512835.1. Taxonomy (NCBI): domain Eukaryota; kingdom Viridiplantae; phylum Streptophyta; class Magnoliopsida; order Santalales; family Loranthaceae; genus Taxillus; species Taxillus chinensis. The sequence goes on along the minus strand of CM042088.1, from coordinate 35,142,719 downwards.
TGGTACCATGAGTCTTTTAGATGCACCAATTATTGGTTGACACAATCTGATGCATTATTAGAGCCCCACTGCTGTCCTACGATTTAGGAAAATTATGACTTTCAGAAGCTCTTACTTCAATACCTGTTGCAGTTTTTTTTTTTTTTTTGCTTCTCTGAAATTAATTTGATGGATGTGATTACATTAACTGTTTTATAGTTAGTAAGTCTATACATAAGTTAAAGTGTGCATCTCTTTATTGAGGTTTAGGAGGCTTCCAGATCTAACAGGCTTAAGTTTTTCAAAGTTTCATCATAGTTGGTTTCTGTGGCAATGGACAAAGATTAAAAATGTATATGTGAAACTTATTGCTATTTTGCGCTTTGCTGTAGCACCTACTTTCTTTAACACATTAGTTTGAGCAACCAACGTGATTTATAATTTATTAAAACTATTTTTGCAGCCCTTGTTAACATAGGTAACATTGCATGCTATGAACTTATCTATTGTCCAAGCATTTGTGCAACTGCAAAGTGGGATGAATTTTTTGCAGTTATTGCCCTCTTATTTACTCATTGCTTCTTGTTGTTTTTTAACCCTCCAGATGACTATAATTTTTTCACAATCGATGTGGACACATGGTCACTGAGCATGATTTTTTCTCCTTGTATTAATATAAATTGGGATTGACTGAGATGTTTGTGGTTACCAATCATTTGTCCTTAGTAATAGAGACATATTTGTTGATTTCTCCTTGTTGATTTGGCCTTATCAATATCCATATTCGTACTTGTTATCCAAAGAGAGAAGAATCATGAAGCTTGCATGATTGGTTTGTCTTAGTCTTTTGAAGTTCTTAATGGGTGTTGCTGTTGTTGTGGAGGAAGTGTTCAATAGCTTTTTTAATATCTTTATAGTAGACCTATACATATTTTTAGACTTAAATATCTTTATAGTAGACCTCATCGATAAAGGCATTTTATAGTTCTTTCCATGTATATCCACATACATATACATATTGGGAGTGAAAAATTATCAAGTTGGGGCCGTCTCTATTACTTCACACGATTCATTCTTAGTTTTTAAAAAATCATTATAGCCGTTGTTGTTGTTCAAAACTAAAAGTTGATAGTTTCCTATACTTTGTTAAAATCCAGTCTTAATAGAAAAAATTATCAGGATGTCATTCCAAATAGCTCTGCTGGTTTTTGAGTACTTGTGTGCGGACTGTGTAGTAGTTATAGGATCTATCTATTTGTAGAATCTATTATAGCATGTTTGATGCACTGGAAAGAAAAGAAAAGAAATCAAATTTAATTTCTTTTTCACATTTTATATGTGCATAGTAATTTTATTCCTCTTATTTATCAGGTTTACAAAGGTTTTCTTGCATAATAGAATTTTTTTGTTTTTTTGTCTTCATCATTATTTTGTTTGTACATGTCGCCTCTCACCTAGTGATATTTCCTCGCTGTTGTTCAAGACTAAAAGTTGATAGTTTCCTATACTTTGTTAGAAAAAATTATCAGGATGCCATTCCAAATAGCTCTGCTGGTTTTTGAGTACTTGTGTGCAGACTATGTAGTAGTTATAGGAACTATCTATTTGTAGAATCTATTATAGCATGTTTGGTGCACAGGAAATAAAAGAAAAGAAATCAAATTTCATTTCTTTTTCACATTTTGTATGTGCATAGGAAAGTAATTAGTTATTATGATGGCAATTCCACGCATAGGAGTAATTTTATTCCTCTTATTTATCAGGTTTACAAAAGTTTTCTTGCATAATAAATTTTTTTTGTCTTCGTCATTATTTTGTTTGTACATGTTGCCTCTCACCCAGTGCTATTTCCTCGCTGCCCCACTTCCCCCCTCCCCCTCCCCCCCCCCCCCCCCAAAAAAAAAATAATAATATATTACTCTGTGTATCAATTACATATCAAATGCAGTAAAGAAAATGGATCATTCCATTCTGATTCTCACATCAATTACATTTCATTTTGATATCATTCCTTTCATTTTAATTATTGTGTACTACATGCTATTATGGTAATCATATCTTATTAATGTTTTTTCTTATGCTATATGGAAACCTTATGATGTTTCTGATCTAATTTACAGATTCTTGGCGCTATCTTCTGGGATTGTATATGGGTATTATGCAGTAATATTAAAGATAGATGAGGAAGAATTTGGTGGCCATGGATCCCTTCTCCAGGAGGGGCTTTTTGCTTCTATAACTCTCTTTTTGGTTTGGACCCTGATTATTCATTCTCTTTGAGGAACCATTTGTTGTAGAAATTGGGTTCAGTTGCTCACGTACTTATTTTTTGTTCAGCTTGCCTGGATTATAATATACAGCTTGGCGCACTTCTGATCTCTCTGATTCTGTTATGGGGGATTTGAAGATGAGACCCTGCTGCAATGTCCATCTGCCTTCGGTCTATTTATGGGGATTTGAAGAAGTGTGATTCAATTGCTTGGCCATGCTATATTGCCCTTATAACAATTAAATGTTCTATGATTTATTGTTTCATCAAAAATTTTGAAGCCTGAGCATGATGGTTCTAGATCTGTGAGAAATAGACGATTTAGTTTTTTTTTTACGACATTAACATGTGTAACACCTTACCGTTTGGAATGCCCAAAAGTAATGCTGATTACATTGTTGTAGTCGTCCAGGAAATATTGCAATTTCAGAAATTAGCTACTTCTGTGAGCTGCTGGCATGGGACAAACATGTCTTTTTCTTTCTTCTTTTGAATAATAATATACAGCTTTTTAAATCCATTACATATGACGCCATAAGTTTTAACTCACCAATAATCCCTACAAGAACAACGACCCTCCTTGAAATGGTGAAATCTATGACGATCTCTAACCACCATTTCCCTTGCATAAATCCTTGAAATAAGTTTTATAGCAGAATGACAATCAGCACAAATTCGCAGGTTCTTCACTACTCGAATGATGCTCCCCTTGTCGGTGGCTATAAGCCCAAAGGCTACAGCCATCTTCTCGCTGTGAAAAAACAGTGCCTTCTCTTTCTCTTCCTCCTCCACGTCAAAAAACACTTCATTTGATCTTGCAATATGACCTGCCATCCTTAAATGCATCGAGATCTCATTTATCATGGTGAAAATTTCTTCTGTTCTTGCATGAATCTTTTCTTCCACCCCAAATTCATGAATCTCACCATTGATCTCAATGGAACTACAACCTCGTAACTTAGTCAACCCCTTCTCTTTCAACAATTTCCTAACCCTAGAAACGTCATCCCACCTGCAGGCACTAGCATATATATTCGACATTATTGCAAGGTAGCCCCCATCTCGGTCATCAAGCTGGATCAATTGCTCGATTGCAATCTCTGCAAGCTCTACATTGCTGTGGATCTTACAAGCACCGAGCAAGGCTCCCCACACTCCAGTATGTGGGGCAAGGGGCATGTCTCGGATCAGCTTGTAAGCTTCTTCTAATAAACCAGCTCGACCAAGAAGATCCACCATGCAACCATAATGCTCTTGATTGGGCTTTAAGCCCATCTCGCAACACATAATATCAAAACATTTTCGACCTTCATCTACCAAACCAGCGTGAGTGCAAGCACAAAGAACTCCTAGAATTGAAACATCATTGGGATATACATCTTCATTTTTCATTTTGTCGAAGAAGTCCAATGCTCGTCGAGACTGTCCATTCATGGAAAACCCCATAATCATTGCATTCCAAGCAACGACATCACGATTGGGCATTTTATTGAAGACAAATTCAGCACTTTCCAATTCGCCACATTTCATGTACATGTCCACTACAGCAGTTCCAACCACGACATTCAAACTGAGATTACTCCTATCGACATAGGAATGTAGCCATCTGCCAATGTCCAGTCCTCCGTACTGGGCACAAGCAGAAAGAATGGTCACTATGGTCACTTCATTTGGCCTTACATTCTCCATTTGCATCCACTGGAAGTACGTCACAGCCTCATTAATCCTTTTGTTATGCACGAGCCCACCAATCACCGTATTCCACGACACCAAATCTGTTTCAGGCATGTTGCTAAAGAAATGAAGCAAAGCTTTCGGGTTGCCATGTTTTGCATATCCACTCAACAATGTGTTGTACATCAACAAATCCTTAATGGGCGCTCGATGGAACAACATTTCTGCAAGCTCAACCTCTCCAGCCTTAACATAACCCCCGATCATCATATTCCACGCAATGAGGTCCTTCACAGGCATTGCATCGAACAGTCTACGGGCAGTATCCACATGGCCAAACTGATTAACATGCACACTCAAAATCGTAGTCCATGTCACCAAATCTTTCACATCCATTTCATCAAACACCTGCAAGGCCGACCCCAAATCCCCAAAAGCGCCGTAGAACTCCATCAAACTGGTGCCCACAAAAACGTCCAACTCAAGCCCAGCCTTGAAGGACTGACAATGAACTGAAACCCCCTTGCGATGGTCCTTTGAATCGGCGCAAGCCCGCACGGCAAACGGAAATGTGAAGTGGTCGGGCCGGACATTCTGCCCCCTCATGGAATCGAAAATGGAGAGGGCATTTCTGGGCTCTTGTTTCTGTTGGAGACATCGAATCATAGTGTTCCAAACGAAGGAGTTTGGGTGGGACATTTGGTCGAACACCTTGGCTGCGTAGTCCATGGAGCCCACCGCAGAGCAGTGGGCGACGAAGTGGCCGGTGGCGAAGCTGCTCTGATGGAGAGCGGTCCGTAGGAGATAGACATGGAGAGCCTTGAGCTGTTTCACGCTTTTGATGGAGTCTCGAGTCTTTAGCAGAGACAGTGCGAGTCGCGTCTGGGCTGCTTCGAGCTGTGCCATCCATTATATAACCTCTCCACCGCGAACTTCGAAACATCAGCAGAATCCAGAATTAAAAGGAGATGGGGTTGCGGTTAGGAACAGGGGGAAATTTATTTTATATATATACACACATACAAATTTGTTTAAAATTAATATTTTCCTTTCTTTCTTCTTTTATAACGATCACTTAAAACGCATATGAAAAAAACTATTTAAAAACTATTTAATTAATAAGATTTACCGTACCAACTATTTTTATTAAAACTATAAAATTTATTTTAAAATTATAGAAGCATCTGATCTCTTTACATTAGGCTCCAAAATCCGTACTTTCTCACTCATATAACACAACTTTTAATTACTCCAATAAATTATTGGGGTTCGATATTCCCAAATTTGTTGTAAGTGTAGGGATATAAAATCGACCGGACTAACCCGCTAGATAGAACCCGATCTGATTCGCATGGGCTTGCGGGTTGACTCGCTATTATTATTATTTTTTAAAAATTTAAAATTAATTAATACAATTAAATCGAAATTAATTTTAATTTTAATTTGTTTTACAATTATTCATGACAAGTAAATCAATATTATGATATTCACATATATAATATTAAATAAATTTAATATATTATACGTAATTAAATATATATCTATAAGTCTACTCATATTTTTAAAAATTATATTGTTTCCATAAAATATAAAATCTGATTATTCAATTAAAGTTTTATAATATAATATATGTATTAAAATTTTAAGGTATTTAGGGATAAAAAACAAAAAAAGCTCACGAGCTAACTCGCATTCGCACGGGCTAGGCCTAAACGGTGTCATCACCCGTTTTTGATTGGGCTCATTGCTGGCTTTTGTGAAAAGACTCCATGCTAATTCATTCAGTTGATCCAAGAGTCATCCCTACACAAGGCTCGCACAAACCATTAAAGAGAAGAAAAACACAAAGTCGCCACCAAACAAATTAGAGGTGTGATTGGGCACCTAAAAAAAGAAAGGTCTACGGTTCCAGAGAATTAGGTTCGAGAGTCGGTTACGTGTGGGGAAGGAAGAAAAACTCTTGCACTCCCACAACGCCCATAATTGGTACCTAGTCTTAATCTATGGGTGTTTGCTTGCATTATTCAAAAAGAAGTTATTTTTTATATTTTTTTTATTTTCGAAAAAGGAGAGTTTTTAGGATTTAGGCCTTAAAACAACAAAAAAAAAATTACAGCAAATAAAAAGAAATACATTCTAATTTTAGAAAAAGAATGTGGGATCTAGGCCCATGTGACAGTATTGCATTTCTTTTAAAAACAAAAGTGATTTTCTTTTTTAGAAAAGAAAACAAAAATCATTTGAATTCAAATATGAGAATACTGCCACAATTGATATCGGCCCAGGCACACTAGGATATGAGCATCTAGGACTCAACCCTCATGACCGCCTAGGCCTTATTTTAATTTTTTCTAGAAAATATACTCTTTGCTTGTCCTTTTTATTTTTGAAGAAAAAATGAATGAGAGTTAAAAGAGAAACCGTTTCACTTCAAAACATTTGAGAAAAAAAGTTTTAACAGTTTAAATATAAAGAGATTAAAGAGAAGAACCTGGGTGGTCTTTTTGTGACCGAACTTGGAGATCTTCCTCCAAAAGTCTCCCTGAAAATAAAAGGTTAGAAAGAAAAATGCAGCTTCCCTTCCCTGCTTTAAGTCTTTAGTTTCCACGTTTCCAGAATGCTCCCTCCTTGGCTTGAAACGTTCTCTTTAGGCGCTTGAAGATAAGTATATCTTTCTCTGATTTTTCCTCTCTCTGAAATAATTTCTCTTCTGATACGTGATCCCCTCCTGATACTTCATAATTGATGCCTTCTGAGGTTTGTGGATAGCCTATTTATAGGTTTTTTAGGGGAAGTATCCATTGGTGCATTAATTGCACTCTTTATATTACCAACAAGTCAAATGGATGTCCCGAGACTTCATCATGGCTCCCTGTTCCCGCGTCTGAAAATAACTTCTCAAATAAATAATTTTCTTGGAATTATTTAAATCTCTCATTGTATCTGGACGCATTGTTGGGTAAGGGCTGAATGTATTTCCGAGTGTATTGGAGCCGTTGGGAATTAATAGTTATGCAGTCTCTAGGGTCAACTGTGATGTCCCGAGAAAAATGGCATTTAATTACAGAGGTCTCCTGTTCCTATGCTCAAAAATGGAGTTCCGAGACATTTGAATTTAATATTCGGAGACTCCTCAATTCCCACGCTTGAAAGGGGAGTTCCGAGACATTGGTGGCATTTAATGCACTTAAAAAGAATTTTCTGGATTTTTTAGAGTCCCGGTGCTTTGGAGTCACTCCCAGACCTGTACAGGAGCTATTTTTGAGTTTTTCCGAATTATTGACCAGGTTTGACCTTCGGATATGGGCTTATTCCGGATCAGTGGGCTTATTCCGCATCAATAGATCCTTATTCCGCATTAACAAGTCCTTATTCCGTACTAATGAGCTTATTCCGCATCAATGGGCTTAGCTCGGATTTGACCAGGTTTGACCTCCGGATCCAGGCTTATTCCGGATCAGTGGCCTTATTCCGCATCAATAGGTCCTTATTCCGCAATAATGAGCTTATTCCGCATCAATGGGTCCTTATTCCGCATCAATGGGCTCAACTCAGATTTGACCAAGTTTGACCACCTAATTTGGGTTTAGTCCGCATCAACGGGCTTAGCCCGGATTTGACTAGGTTTGACCTTTGGATTTGGGCTTATTCTGGATCAGTGGCCTTATTCCGCATCAATAGGTTCTTATTCCGCATCAGTGGGCTTAGCACGGATTTGACCAAGTTTGACCACCGGATTTGGGCTTAGTCCGCATCAATGGGTCCTTATTCCGCATTAGTCGGCTTAGCTCGGATTTGACCAAGTTTGACCACCGGATTTGGGCTTAGTCCGCATCAATGGGTCCTTATTCCGCATTAGTGGGCTTAGCTCGGATTTGACCAAGTTTGACCACTGGATTTGGGCTTAGTCCGCATCAGTGGGTCCTTATTCCGCATCAGTGGGCTTAGCTCGGATTTGACCGAGTTTGACCACCGGATTTGGACTTATTCCGCATCAGTGGGCTTAGCTCGGATTTGACCAAGTTTGACCACTGGATTTGGGCTCAGTCCGCATCAACGGGCTTAGCCCGGATATGACCAGGTTTGACCTTTGGATTTGGGCTTATTCCGGATCAGTGGCCTTATTCCGCATCAGTAGGTCCTTATTGTCACGGGGTCAGGTTTCCTGCGCCTCTCAACCCATTACGGCACTTAGCTTCTCTATCCACGGTCTGCTAAGTTTAGCCTTTGAGGGTTGAAGCGCACGTAGACTGGTTTCACCCTGCCACGGGGCTCATCAGGAGAACGGCTCCAGTTCCCGACTAGTTTGTGTAAGGATAGCCAAATCCCTTCTTCAACGTCAAGTCCTCGACTAGCGGCGTGCTCCCCGCATTCAACCGGGTCGGCACGTCTGAACTCCGAAGGGGTATTCGTGCTACGATTCAGGAATGTATTCGTGCTACGTAAAGGAGAGGGGTTGGTTGAAGCGTAGATGGTGCGTAGCGAGAAGGTTCCAGGCAGTTCGTGGAGGAGAACGGATGGAACCCCTTCGGAGTTCAGACGTGCCGACCCGGTTGAATGCGGGGAGCACGCCGCTAGTCGAGGACTTGACGTTGAAGAAGGGATTTGGCCATCCTTACACAAATTGGTCGGGAACTGGAGCCATTCTCCTGATGAGCCCCGTGGCAGGGCGAAACCAGTCTACGTGCGCTTCAACCCTCAAAGGCTAAACTTAGCAGACCGTGGATAGAGAAGCTAAGTGCCGTAATGGGTTGAGAGGCGCAGGAAACCTGACCCCGTGAAATTATTCCGCATTAGTGGGCTTAGCTCGGATTTGACCAAGTTTGACCACCGGATTTGGGCTTAGTCCGCATCAGTGGGTCCTTATTCCGCATCAGTGGGCTTAGCTCGGATTTGACCGAGTTTGACCACCGGATTTGGGCTTATTCCGCATCAGTGGGCTTAGCTCAGATTTGACCAAGTTTGACCATTGGATTTGGGTTTCCCCAAAAATTTCCGTGTGTGGGCTTGGTCGCCACATGACGCCTCTACTTGGGCTTCCTTAGGCCTCTCTTGTTCTCACTTGTTATGTAAGGAGAGTGTCTTTGTATATACTGGGCGAAGTAGAAGCAAAACTGGCAATGTGGCACAAACATGCATATGAAGAACCAAAATTCGTGGAAAATTGACAGATTTATGGGGCAACTTCAAAAATTCATAACTTTCTCCACAGAGCTCGGATTAGGGCCAAATTGGTCTTGTTTTGCTCGAAATTCTGTTATCTATCTTCTGAAAATGGAATAACTCCAAAAGAATCATCCATTTAGGAGAAAAATGGGAAATACCGCACAGAGGTACATGATAAAGTGAGCATTCTGCCCGTCCGATTCAAAAATTCATAGTTAATTGCACAGAACTCGGATTACTCTCAAACCAGTTGGAGATGATAGATAAAGATGTTATCTAACTAATTCAATTGACTTTATTCAGATCCAATAAGTATTGAGAAAGTGATTGGCAAAATAGTACGCTGCGCACTGGCTATCTCCCCCAAATTTGTACAAGGTTTGGTTGCCAACTTTGAAAAATCATAACTAATTGAATACAGCCCGTAATATTCTCAAACCAATTGGAAATGATAGATATAGATGTTATCTAATCAATGCAATTGACTTTTTTGGATTACGACCAGTGTCGGGAAAGTTATTAATAAAATAGCGGGCTACCCACCAGTTGTCCAATTCAACTTGGTACTTTTGTCATAATCATTTCATTTCTCCTCGGAATCAAGTGTGGTCAAGTGCGTTGTTCTCCGAATGTCATCCTCTAACACTTAGTGGTCCTTCGCCAAGTACGGTTGCGATCTAACCCGGTCAAAATGGGGTACAACAAACGGGGCGGGCATTTTAAATGGATTGAGCCTTGATTGGCCTAGTCCGCTCCAAGCCTGCAAGTCCTCGGACCTGAGCCCATTTTACATGTCTATGAAGAAGAGCCTCCTCAATCACGTAGGTGGGGCAGTAGATGATGCTGGTGTGGTGCAAGTGGCAACTCTGCTGGCTTTGAATTTTGAAAAGGCAAATAGCATATTGCATGGTTTATTTTATTTTATTATTCATTTTGAGTATGATATTTTAATATTTAACTTATAAGAGCACTCACAATGAAATAATCAAATGTTTCAACAAATTTATATATATATATATATATAGCAATATTGGCCACAGATTCGACTTGATTAGCCGGTGCCTCAAAATTTGGTATTAAATAAAATTTTTAGTCAAAACATAAATCTCGATTTGAATTTGTGGCTAATATTATTTCATATAGATAAATTTATTAAAATATTTGACTATTCTACTGTGAGTGCTCTAACGAAGAGTTGGCAACTATTGATTGATTGTAAGGGCAAGGTTACTCGGGTGGAGACATTGGGATAAGAGGGCCGATTCAATCTTAACTTAAAACTCATGACCAATAGCGATATGCTAAAAGCGATGAGCCTTATAACTTATTTGAATAAAATTGGATGAGTGAAATTAAAATGAAATTATAACTTATTTAAATAAAATGAAATAAAAATAAGAATGGAAATAAAAATTATTTATTACCATACCTGTGACGGATATATAATACCATTAATAAATTATTTGAATAAAAATTATAAATATATCCTCCATCTCATGTCAACATCGCATTATCCATCTCCTTTGTCTGCCAACATCGCATTAATTGGGTGTCTTAGGCTGCAGTCGGTGATGGCATCCGAGCAGGAGAGAGTAGCAAGGATGACTTGGTTGATCAGGCGGGGAGTGTAGGTTACAACAGTGGTGGTAGTTAACGGTTTGGCAGGGAAGGTAGCAGGGTTAACTTGGTCAATTAGGCAGGGAGGGAAGGCTACATCAATAGTGGCATTCAACAATTGGGCGGGGATGGTAGCAGGTTAACTTGGTCGATCAGAAGGGGATGGTAGGCTACAGTGGTGGTGGCAGTCAGTAGTCAAGCAGGGAGGGTAGGCTACAATGGTGGTGGCAGTTAGCGGTCAAGCAGGGAGGGTAACGGGGTTAACTTGGTTGATCATGCGGGGAGGGTAGGTTGTAATGATGGTGACAATCGGCGGTTGGGTGGGGAGGGTAGGCTGCAGTAGTGATGGCAGCCGGCAATCGAGCGAGGAAGGTAGCAAGGTTGACTTGGTTGATTGGGAGGGAATGGTCGATCGCAACAATGGTGGCAATCTGATTGAGGTAGGGAGGGTAGCCTGCAACAATATTGGTAGTCAACGGTTAATTAAGAGAGTGTCATCGTAGGACAACATGTAGGGGCACAAGTAGAAAGGGCAATGTTGGAAGTCCATTCCCAGGACCGAGGGAATGTTTCAAAACCTGATATATGAGGGGATTCAATTTTAGCCCTATAGAGGATAATATAATTTTGGAGGGAATCATCCATTTTCTCCTCTTTGATCTATCAAATTCGAGAATAAGAATGAATTCCATTTCATTCTAGCGCACCAAACAAGCCTTACATGTTAATCTTTAATCAATTTGATTAAAGATCAACTAAATTTGTTGACCTAAATTTACTAATTAAAATTTATTTTAATATTAAAATAAGTATTCTTACTAATCTAATGAGAGAAGTAATAGTTTAAAATATATTAAAAATCAAAATTAATATTTTAATCAAATAGTAAAAGATTTATTAAATTTACTATTTTATACCTAAAAGTTATAAAAATAAATTTTTATAACAAAATTTTATCAAAAATAATATTAAGCATTTGGCTCAATATTCTTTAACAAAAACTTAGCTACAGAATCTAATTTTGTAAATTTTAATATTCATTTTTTATCTCATCAAATATTAGATTCAATAATTTATTGATTATTTTAATAAAATATTAATTTAACTAAGAAAACTACAAAAAAATACGCACTCACAAGATCTATCCCTCACTCTCCCATGGATTTCTTCATAACTGTCTTCAACAATGACCTAGAATTCAAACCCACAAACCCCCTCAACACCACCATTGATAAAAAGCAAAGCTCACCTCTCCCCTCTCTTGATTACCGCCAACCCTCATGCCCCATTCCCATGGCAAACCCTAACCCTTCGTCTTTCATTGGAACTTCAATAAACTCATCAAAACCATAGCCTCTGAATCTAAGTCTCTCATCGAGACATACCATTTGAGGGGATTTTCAAAGCAAGAGGCATGTACCATCAGATTTGTTAGGAAAAACGCCTAGAAAGGGATCTTAGCATGGGTGTAATCCTTATCCACCAATCATAATGAACACATATAATACATCAGTACAAAAATCTCATTTCACTTCAAACAATACATACATAATTTTTTTCCCATGGGGTTATATCACGTTATACAATTCAAACAATACAAACAAATATAATACAAATAAGAACTTCGCATCGAGTAAACCTCCTAGCTCCGATAGGCGCTTGAAACAAACAAAGACAAACACACAAAAGAAATGGTGAACAACCATAGCTCGGTAGGGATCATGTCTCTCTGACCCATCCTAACTCCTGCTCTATCCATATGTACAATGTACATACATAGTAGGTCTCCACAGGGTTACATCATGTTATACAATCCAAACAATACAAACAAATATAATACAAATAAGGTCTCCACATCAAGTGAACCTCCTAGCTTCGATAGGTACCTGGAACAAATAAAGACACATACACAAAAGGATGGGTGAACAACCATAGTTCAGTAAGGAGCATGCCTCCCATGTACTCAACCATAAACTCTTAGCCTCAAACCACGTACTCAAGGCCACTCAGGCGCATCTAGGACCCCTTGGGATTCAACCTAGGCCACACGGCACTCAAAACAGAGCAAATAGGAACACACAGGACCGACTATGGCAAACCGCATCCTGTCCCTGGCGGATCAGCACTGCAACACCACACCAAAACATCACGTTGGCCACGACGGACCTCTCACCGGCCACGACCAAGACCCCTCAAGTTGCAATGGACACAAACCCATCCACGATCGATCTCCTCAGACAATTTTAGCTCTTTGTAAGTCGCGACTAACCCACACAGACCACGACCAATATCATCAGGTAACATCCACGCTTTGTTGACTATGACCAATCGGGTCAACAACCCCAAGAACACTCCGTCAGCCACGACCAACCAAGAACCGACCACAATCGACTTTCGACGAACCTATAATTTAGCCACTGCAACTCAACTTTCTCAGAATCTCATGCCCCAAAATCACCAAAATCAGTCCCCAAACATGTTCTAACAAGTTCTAGGTACACTACCATAGCTCAAAATGCATGAACAACACTTAAGTCCACAATCAACATGCATATGGGTCATTCCACACATATGCATCATAAATCACGAATTTAATCGCCATTATTGAGTTTAATCACTACTAAATAGCTAAATGAAGGTGTAGAACATGAATCTCTACCTAAATGTTGGTTAATTTAAGCTCCGAATTGCCAAATTCCACTTTCCCCTTTGTTTTCTTTCTCTCTTTAGAAAGGCAAGAATGATTTTCAATTTTAGGGATTAGGATTCTTCCCTGTCATTTTATACTTTCCACCCAAAAATACTAGAAAATAATAAAAATACCTTCTCGGAGCTTCGACTCCAAATCGGGCCTAATTACTGTCAAAATATTCTACTTGATGAATACATTAATGTACTGATATTAATTTTCCCAAATAAACATCTCATCATAGGACTATTTCTCGGAACCTTAAACACATGTCATTACATGATTGTTCCCGTCATAGAAGATGATGGGATCCAACTAAAATCCATACATGCTCTTGCAGATCACACACTTGATCATGTTACCATCCTCTTCCTCACCATTGCCTAAGGCTTGTTCTTTGCTACCTTTTTCTTTTTGATGAATTTGCCTAGGGCTTGGCTGTGGTAGATAATAGTAGTGAGAGATCATGGGACAATTGCCAAGCAAGCATAAAAATATAAAATAAAATAAAATAATAATAATAATAATAATAATAATAATAATAATATTTAATCAACCTCATTCTCTCAAAAAAATTTAACTAGGTATATTGATGATGTCCAAATATAATGTACATATATTAAGTCCATTGCTAAACTATTTTTTGCATATTTTAACTATTATTTAATTTAAAACTTTAATCCACACATAAGAACAACGCTGACATATTTTTTATTTTACCTCTATATTTTAAAAATATTTTTACTCATTTTACAATTTCAACTTTAGCATTACACTCTATTTTATATTTATTTTAATTAAAATAATCTTTTAATTTTTTTATCTCTATTTATTAATACATGTAAAAAAAATATAAATAAAAAAATTTAAAAAATATAATATTAAATAAAAATAACTTTATCAGTCTTTATAAATAAAAGATAATTTTTTTATTTTTCACATATAAAGAGTAAAAAAATAATATAATATTATTTAAATGTTAATAGCCTAAATAAAAAAACTAAGAAAAAAAAAGTAAGAGGATAAGAGCGTGTTTGGTGCCCCACGTTTCCAGCCGTTTTCTGTATTTAAATACAGAGAACAGTCAATGCATTTTGTTTTAAATTCAAGTACACCTGTTTTTAATTTCTCTAAAATGAAAACGCGTAAACACTGTTTTTGTTTTTTGTACTCATTTTTCTCTCTCCTCTTCTTGCCCTAGCTCCGCCTGTTGCCACCTCCCGCTTCGACGGCCGGCAACCCCCTCTCCCCACTGCCACCTCCCGCTACGACAGCCGACAACTCCCCGTTGCCCCCCCCCCCCCCCCCCCCCCCACCAAAGCAAATGATGCAAGAGACTCCAGACCTGGGGATATTTTCCATTGGAACCTTTCAATTCATTTATACAATTCACAAACCATGATGTGGGTGACCTCACTGTCTGAGGTTTTGACTGGGTGAAGGGCTGGTGATGAGAGTGTAATATGTGATGGAGTTGGGATGATAGGCCGCAGTCTAATTGCATATGATCTCTCGAGGGTGCCCCATGGTTCGGTGATGAAGAGTTGTATCCCAATGCCTTGCCTCCTCACATGTGATCGGTTGATGAACCTCAATGAGAAATTAGTGATGGTAGGCAGAATTGGGAAGCCAGATCAGCCTGGGATAATTAAGCCAGATCAACCTAGGATAAATAAGGCGAAATTGGTAATGTGGTTCTCAATGAGGGTGCCTCGGCGCTGTAAAGACTCGTATTTGGGTAGTCTTGAGAGATAGTCATTCTATGGGAATGTAACTATCAGGACGGTAGTGTAGCCGTCAATGTGAGCATTTTGACTGTACTTGGGCCTGATTCCGAGTCGGGGCCCCGTTTGACCCGATTGTTGACTTTTTGGGGTCTATTGGTTGACTTTGCGTTTGAGCGGTCATTTGGGTGTACTAATATCTGTGTAGTATTGTGCTCGTCATTTCGAGCGTTTTGACTGTAGTTTGACTCAATTTGGAATTCGAGACCTTGGAGGTTAATTATTAACTGGGTCAATGGTTGACTAGGTCAGTTGACTGGCAAAAATATAAATAGGGGAAAGAGAGCTTCCACATTACGTTTTAGCATCTGCATTTGCGTTGGAGAGCTTAGAGAGAGAGAAAGAGAGAAGGAAGCTTGGAGGCCTTGGCGATTTGGGGCGTTTTGAGCTCGTTCAAGCATCAAGAATCATTCCAGGTAGGTGTTCCACTGATTCTTCACCCTTTTCTTCTTGTTTTTTTGATTAACATGTAAGAATTTGATGAAATCATGCAAATTCGTGTTGAACCCTAGAATTTGGGGAAAAACCAATTTTGGGTTGAAACTTGTATTTAAAATGCGTTCTGAGAGGTAAGACGTGATTTAAAACCTAATATATAGTATTAGGTATGAGTTTTATGAGATTCCGAAAGGTCTGGAGGTTTCTGGGTTGAATCCAGACGAGAAACAAGTGAAAAACGATGATGAACGATGAATCGTCGTGAACTGGGTAGAAAACGCCGATGAGATCGACTGAAATTGGAAATTTCGAATGTGCGATTTCGAAGGTTCGAAGGTAGGTTCGATGTAGTGTAATTTCGAGTGTCGAATGTGAAATTTTCGAGTATCGTTTCGAAGGTTCGAAGGTACTTCGAAGGGAGTTTCGAAGGCAGTTCATGGGTACTTCGAAGGTAGTTTTCGAAGGTAGTTCGAGTGTAGGTTCGAGAGTCGAAGGCAGTCCGAAAAGAGATTCGAAAATATAGATTCGAAATACAGTAAAGGCAGATTCGAAAATGTAGTTTCAGTGGCAGATTCGAAATACAGTTTGACTGGACCTATTTACAAAGTAACCTATACCCATCTACACATAAGTATACTTAAGTTACTATGTAAATAACGAAATACCCCCCATTTGGATTCAAAGAAAAATACTAGAAAAATTAATTCCCACTATTTCAAAATGTGAAAATTGGGTTTTAGTGTAAAATCTCGGAAAAACCTAAAAGTTCGTAGTGGTGAATTTTTGGAAAGTGGGGTTAGACATCTCAAAAAAATCCCCAAAAATCGATTATCTTATTTATGCTATGGGAACCCAATGCCGGGACTTTTGATTTCAAGAAAATAGCTGCTATGGGTACTTCCTTCATAAATCAAGGATTAAAGACTTACTTGTGAATACTGGCTACAGTTCTAAAGGAATATTGAAAATGACATGTCATACTAATGTTAGTATGTTGGTGTGAGGTATTGGGGCATGGACTCCGTGACTTGTTTGGGTTCTCACCGTGATGCACCGATGGTACTATGTGGTTGACGTGGCAGGCATATGCACCGATGGCAGGCCTGTGTGGCGACTGTGGTCGGGCATATTGCGCTGTGGACAGGCTAAGGCCTGAGTTGAGCCGTTAAGCTCGTGGAGCTAGGGTGAGTGCCCCGAGCCGGGATCCCATGGAGGATCGTGGACAAGTTGTCCTGATGTTTGTTGCAGTCGAGTCCCGATGATTGTGCACACTACACGGTGCACGAGTACACTAAGCATATAGTATAGACTTATATGTGTTGCATGATGTGGAGTGTTAGGGTCACCTGCGAGCTTGTCGCTCACCCCTACTTGTTGTTTACCCTTTTCAGGTGTGACCCGAGACTAGTGGAGGATTTTCTTC
Organism: Taxillus chinensis; assembly: GCA_023512835.1. NCBI lineage: Eukaryota > Viridiplantae > Streptophyta > Magnoliopsida > Santalales > Loranthaceae > Taxillus > Taxillus chinensis. The sequence continues at coordinate 35,125,680 of CM042088.1, read as the reverse complement.
CAGGAGGACGCCCCTACTCGATGTATGATACAGTTATATTCTGTATTGTTTTATGTGATATCCCGGACATGGGTCCGGTGGACGATTGTATTTGCATACTGTATGATGTGATGTCTGTATGACTGTTTGATTCTTTGTATGCATGATGATATATGGGAAAGTACAGGATTACCCTTGATGTATGACTGTACAGGGTTGCATATTTGAGATAGCACCCGCGGTGTAATCTCTTTTGGTGCTAGTCACCAACCCCTTGACCTTTCGGGTGCGGGCAAGGGGAAGTCATGTACCCGGTTCCGGGTTCCCTGGAATTCGGGGACGTGACAGGCGCGATGCCCCACACTACTCAAGATTCCCCCCTACGGAGCTCCCCCCCCCCCCCCCTTACAACCATGGTTCGAAAATACGTACAGAGGCGGCGCCTCAGCGCCTTGGCAGTCAGCCGTACAGAGGCGGGCGCTCTGAGCCGGAGATCACACGGCGTCCGTTCTGGGCGGGTGAGGCGGCCGCCTCACTGTCGGTATGCCCGCCTCACAGACGGTACGGGATGAGGCGGGCGTATATTATTGTTTTTTAAAAAGAGGTATAAAAACGTACCTCGCTACCCGACGTAGCCCTACGGCCCCTACCTCGCTACCCGACGCAGCCGCCTGGACCTGATGATCGCTGCGATCGTCATCGAGGATCTGTCGCCTCTCCTCGACGCAGCCTCGCCTTGACGTCGCTCCCTCTCGCCCGACGACTGTCGCCCTTTTCCATCACCTTACCCAACGCCTCGCCAACGTCCTCGCTGGATTCTGTCAGTCGACGTCTTCGATCGTAGCGATCGAAGTCACCGGTGAGTTATATATAATTATATATTTGGTTTTTATATTTAATTTAATTATCTTTATATTATATTATATCAATTATTTTATCTAATTATTATAAAGAATCATATAAAATTATTCTAAAATTATTTTTCATATTATTATTATTATTTTCGATTGAAGTCATGAGTGGTGAGTTATTATTTTTGATATTATATAATATAAAATTATTATATTATATAATTATTTTATCTAATTATTTTTATTTTAATCCAATTGCATTAATATAATATAATATAAAGATAATTAAATTTTATTATTTAAGGTTGAGGCGCCCACCTCGACCGTACTGAGGCGCCCGTATATCCATACAGCCTTTAGCCATACCGTTTCCGCCTCACGTATTTTTGAACCTTGCTCACAACTTCTCCCAGCTCCCCCCACACACGATGGATCTCCCCACACACGACCTCCCCCGCCCGAAATAGTACATGCCGCCACAACTACCGAAAATACACTTTTAAAGAAAATAGAAAACATTTCGATAGCAAACAATCATCAAACGAAAAAAATATTTAATTTACCAAAAAATACTTTTCAAATACAATTTTTAAAAATAATTTTAAAAAAACAAAAAACCAAAAATACCACCAAACATACCCTAAAAGTCCACACGTGAACTCAAAAAATCAAAATTTTATACGTATTCATTTCCTTATATAAATTAATTTGAAATAATATTAATATATTTATATATATTGCTATTTTAAATCAACCAAACCTTAATATTTCAACCTTACGAGCTGGACCAATCAAACTTAAATGAGATTACAAATCCAAGCCTAATTTGAAGTTACTCCAAAGATCGGATCAAGCTCGAGCTTGCTTATTTATACAAGCTCGGCTCAAGATTATGCTTAACAGCCCAACGTCTCCATTCTATTCCCCCGGACTCAAACTAGCCATTGATTATCACATTATAGTGAACTGCTCACCATTAAGAAAGGCAAAAAAAAAAAAAAAAACTTTGCTCAATACAGATAGCATGGGGTTGTCAGTGCTTAAACAAAGCAATCAAGCCCTTTTGCATGGTTTTCTTCAGAGTTGATGAATAATGCATATGATTTTCAGTTTATAAAATTACAATTGTGGAGCACTAAAAATCAAAGAAACAATAAGCTTGCAAGGTTTCACATAAATCTTTGATGTCGGCTTCTGCCCCCCTGGGAAACCAGGTAAATCCGCCCATGGACCCAATTTCTACCGAGGCTTGAAATGGATTGCTGCGCAGGAGATTCAGTTTTATGTAGTCGGCCAAAGAAGAGAAAATTGGAAATTTCACTACAACAAACTGACCTAAAACTTGATCTAAAGAGTGGGTGCTTCTATGATAGTGGAGATCAACTTAGGTCATACACCCTGATTCATACTTTTTTGACTGTAAATATTACCCATAAGATAATGATCCATTTCCCTCAAGAACCCCCAAGCTTGAGTGTTACTGAAGATATTATATAATTTCATATTTAGATCAGCAAAAACGGGCAAGTCAGTACACCTTTCAAACAATTCTATAATTGTTTTATGTTAAGAGTGGAGGTCAAATTCGGCCATACACCTTTATTCATACTTTTTTGACTATAAATATTACCCATAGGATAATGATCCATTTCCCACAAGAACCCCCAAGATTGAGTGTTACTGAACATATTATATACTTTCATATTTAGATCTGCAAAAACGGACAAGTCAGTAGACCTTTCAAGCAATTCTATAATTGTTCTATGTATTTAAAGAACAAAAATGTAACCACACGAAACTAAGAAATGGCTAGAAAACCTTGAGGAATATCAATTTCGACTGTTCCCAATTTTCTAATTATTATCAAGAACTATTATTATAAATGGGCCTAAGAAATCAGATAACTATAAGAAAGGGAAAAAATTGTTACTCGTGAATTCAAGGCAACACACAATTTTTTTTATAAGCTACACTAACAGCTAGACTATTTGGAACACAATCACATCATATTCCTATTTTCAGTAACAGAAATCCTTAGAAGAAGCGTCTTATTCAAAAGACACATGCAAGTAGGAATCACCTCAACTGTGGTGCGAAACTCTAAATAGCATTCACATACATGACAATTTGCTCTGTGGGATGTGTTTTTAAATTGATCTGGCAATACAAATGCAAATACCTGCAATATTGGAAACTTTATGGTGGATGACAAATTTTCACAAAATAAAATTTTTTAATCATGAATCAAGGTTTGTTTGCAATAATTTTGTATATTAAAGTCTTAATGCAACACGTGCTGTGCACACCAATTGAGCACTAATTGCGCATGTGGCAGTGCTATAGGTAGAGTGACACTGTTTTTTTTTTTAAAGGCTCCTCCTGTATCATGGTGCCACATGCACAATTGGTGCCTGATTGATGCACGCCACACTTGCATTAAGACTTTCCCATTTTGTATAAAGCAAGCCATCATTTGCTGTTAGGACTGACCTGCTCTCCACAATTCGGGCATGGCCCCTTCAGAGCCACTAAGTCATTCCTCCATAGCCCTTGAAGCACTTTAACTGAGGATACAAATGCTCGAGTAAATAATGACATTTGAAAAGTATTACAAAAAATAAAGAGTGAGGCCCACATATAGCATGTGACTAGAATAGAGATAATAATGCAAACATGACAATACAAAGAAACCAACTACAGGGTTTTCTCAGTTGATCACAAACATCAATTTCAATGTCCTGTAGACACCTGAATGATTTTCCAACGAGCTCAAATTTTCAAGAATAAAAATCCAAACAAAAAAAAATAGAACATATAGAGTAGTGAGTCGCTAGTCAAAATTTTATAAGATTAGTTTAGATTCTTTATAAAACAGTACAGGTATTTCATTAGCATAACGTGTTCATTAGATCAAATGCATGCAATTTAATTCAAAAAAGAAAAAAAGAAAATCATAATGCGTTATGATAAAGAGGGCTATTACCTGAGGCTGATGCAATAGGATACCCAATTGAAGACCCCAATGCCATGAAGAGAATCGCACTAACCATAGAAAGGAACTCAAATGCAAATGATTGATTGTAGTACAAAACTCCCTGACTGAACGCATCCTGAAAAGTTAGAGTGACTGTGTAGATGATGGGCGCAAGACATGCTGAGCTTCCAAAGGCAAGAATCAGAATCCATATGCTTGCCAATGCAAAAACCTGTGAAGAATCTGCCTGCCCTACACCCATGTCAATCGATCTTCGAATGGAACATGCACGCACGCATGCGCACACACACAACAACAATTCACTAATGCTTAGTTCGAGGGGAAAAAAAGCAAACAAAATATAAAATGAATCAATTTTCATTATAGATATGTTATTGAACTAATTTGGTAATGCTTTTGAAAAATTACACTTGTTTGGTAACTAAAAAAAATACTTATAAAAAATTTTTATATTTTTTTTTGTTAAAAAGCAAAAACAATCTATGGGTTGATTTTAAAAGTTGCTTTTTCAAAAAGTAATTTTTAAATTTTGAAAATACACATTCTCTCCTTCCATCGAACCCATAATCATACGCTTTTTTAAGTAGTTCGACACCCTGCTATACCTCACGTTTCAGCACCCCGCCTGCAAGCGGTCCAGTGCCAGGCACGTCAGGTCCAATCACATTAGGCTCATGTTTCTAGGGCAGTATGTGTTTGAGCTCGCATTTGCTGAGTTTTTGCTATCACTCCAAAGATCTGCGGCGGAGTAGAACCCTTTCGCCACTGTCTCCATCTCCTCTTCATCGGTGTCAGAGACCTCGACGACTTCTTCTCCGTCGACGGTGACCACGATCTCACTCTTGAACAAAGATTTGGATATATGGTGTGATGTTGAATTTGATTTTTCTGAATTAATTTTACCGGTTTCACGATATGTATGGAATTTAGGATTGAGTAACAAATATTAAAAAGTTAAATGGAATTGTTTTCTAGCAAATGCCAAAAAAATTCATAAAAAATTACCATTAAAAATTCAGCAAAAAAAAAATAATACAACGAAAAAAATATTTGTCTTTTAAATCTTAACAATAATTTTATTTTTAATTTAACAAACACTTATTACATGCTTTTAAAATTTACAACACTTTTAAAATTATATTTTATCAAACACTCATATACTTATTTTCACAATAGTTTTTTCTCCAGTACAGGTAAAAATAATTTTTTTTTAAAGCACAACATTACCAAACTAGGCCATTATCTTTTATTTTTTTCTTGATCTTCAATTATATTTGAATGATTTCTCAATTCTAACATTGTTTAAGAAATCAAAATAATAGAATAAAATGCTTTCCTATTATCCCCTGAAAAATCCTTAATATAAATGGAGTGCACATAATATCCCTCAATACCAGCATTAGAATAGAGGCTCAGTCACACAATATAAACTTACAATTTACATGGTAACATAACAATACATGCTTTGAAAGGAATTCACCTCTGCATCTGCATATGTTGACTGTCGCCGAAGACTGCACCGAGGATACTTGACAACAGATTTCGAGCCATACCACCGCAGAATTAACTGTGCTAAAATAATAGCATCGTATGACTTATCAAAACAAAAAAGCACAACATGAGAAAACCCAAATAAATTTGATGAAAAAGAACTCGACAAATTTAGGGAAATTACCTCTACCCTATCAAACATGTCATCAACAATTATAGGTGCCCCACTATAATATGCATCCCTTGCCTAAATAACAAAACAATCCATTACAGATTGGGAGGTCAGAACGCATATTCACAGAAACCAAATGCAAGAATCCAAAATGACAGACAAAATATTAACATGCATCACACAAAATATGCAATTAGATCCCAATTTGAAATTGTTTGTCCAACTATTGGTCCTGGAGAGCCTAGAAGAAGGTGAATAGGAGTCTCTAAATTCTTTGTGCGATAGCTAGTTAATGATTGTAAATGTAATAATAATGCGGAACACAACCACACCTAGTGAAAGTATTATATTTTGTTATCAAAAGATAATAATACAAAAACATATCTTTACTAATTACAACAAGCTTTGATCTACTTAAAAAGAATATCTCTCTTGTATACAGAAGTAGTCACTCTGATTCTAGGTATTTCTTACACAGAATGCACACTTACATTACACAAATATTATCAATCAACGCACACTTTCTTCATCAATATTCCAAATACTTATACACAGTCGATCTTAGTGCCACCTTGGTACTTGCTTGATTCTGCCTTGATCAAAATGCTGCGTTAATTATGTCTTCTCCTTGGTAAGTTGCGCAACATCTCTTGAAGATATTGAAAATAAATAACTGCAATAAGTACGTTGTCCAATTCCAATGAATATTACCACCTTTGTTGACCAATCCAAACAATGTACGTGTAAGTAACCGTTTTCGCTCTAATGTGAGCCTCTAAGCTTATACCAGATCTTTATGAGTGATTTTCAAGCCTTTGGAGCGAATACCAAGCTTGAGAGGTTATACCGAGACTTCGGTGCTTATATCAAGTCTTTGAGGTTATACCAAAAAAGTTAGCTTATATCGAAACTTTGGGCTTATATTGAACCTTTAAGGTTATACCGGAACTCTGATGACTATCAGACAAGAATTTGATTATACTAAGACTTAAAAGATTTGATTATATCGAATCTCCATGGTTATACCAGACCTTTTTCTTATACTAATTCTTTGAAGAACATCCTAGTCTTTCGGTTCTATCAAGTCAATGACACTACCAAATAAGAGACTTGGTTATACCAGATGCTTGTGGTTATACTGAGTCTTTGTATTATACCGAGACTTTGAACAATTTATTGACTTCTTGATTATATACTGAGCCTTGGTCAGCACTTCACTTATACCGGATTATATATTATGTCCTTAATCATTTTTTTTTGGAAACTCTTACTAATGCACACACATGTCTCTCTGAGTCTCTTAGCATGATCCAAGATTTATCATTTTAGCTCACATTTTGTAATCTGTTAGAATAAAACATAATAATATTGACCAATACAATTCACATAGGATTTCATAATGCATCTTTCATGGGTTAGATCCAACACATGAAAATTGAGTGGGCCTCAAATTAATGACACAAATTCCAGCACGCAAATTCTTGCTTGATACATAAAACCGCTCATTACGATTTAAGGGCAAAAAAAAAAACGCAAGAAGCCAAAATAGCAGTACACCATGCTATAATGTATCTCATAAATAAATAAATCACAAGTTGAAGTTTTTTGTTGCACGAGATATGAAATTTGAGTGGCTTCAAACTAATTAGAAAAAAAAAAATTAGAACGCAAATTCTTGCCTGAAATGCAAAACAAACCATTAGCAATTAATGGCTTAAAAAAAGAATATCCAAGGAAGAAACTGAATGCAATAAACCAAAAAAGAACAAAAATTAGCTCAAAATGGCCACATGCATCTGACAAATATGCAATTAAATCCCAAATCAAGCTACGAACTACGAACACATTCTTCGAAATCAAGTCAAAGCAGCTAAAATTAATTAATTAAAAACCCATTATAAATCTAGTACTCTTAAGATAAAACAACTTTAGAACCCCAATTTGAAAAAGTTAAATCCCAAATTACTTGAAGATAGAGGGCCTCTAGGGTTTCTTTGTTGGCGGTTTCGAGGGGGGCCAACGAAAACGCAGGAAGGTCCTTTGGAGGAAGTGGGAGGGTCGCAGTTGCTGCAGTTGGCGGCGAGGCCGCAGCCGCTGCCTCCGTTGGTGGAGATTTTGACGAACAACGGAGCTCCGGTACGGCTTGGTCTGGCGGTGATTTCGACGACACTGGAACTGATCGCGTTTGGAGAGACGGAAGCTCCCGTGCCGGACATGGAGTAGCAAGCTCAGTGGCGACAGCGGCAGCGAGCCAGCGACTACTGCAGATGACGAAGATGTGCGGTTGCAAATTGCAAAGCGGCGACGAGAGGTGGTGGAGCTGAGCTAGTCTTTGTGCGACTTCGTATTCCGAAGTACTTTTTTACGACAATGCCCCTTTTTATTTCCCGCGTAAATAATAATAACGGTCTTTCTATATTTTTCGGATTTCTTTGGATAACAATTCAATTCTTATTTTAATTATTAATATTATAATATTAAAATATGTTGGATCAATTGAATTTGACAAAGTCTTAAAAAAATCATACTTGATTATGTACTTTAAAAGGTTTTCTTGTTTGATTTGTGAAAAAAATTTACTGCATTAGATCCGAAATAAAATCAACCAATATGTTATCAGATAATGAAATTTAATAAAACAAATTCGAAAGCTAGAGAAGATAAATAATGTTATCAAAGTAAATTGAAGTTATCGAATACATAATTTGACTTCTAGATATGATTGATTATGTAAGGATTCATGGGATAGCCTTTCGTATAGTTTATAGTTAAGATTGATGATAGCATATTAATGATATGGCCAATAATATAAACATTTTTTTATTATATTTAGGCCAAATTTAGAGTCAGGAGACCCCCGATGGCTTTTTGGTAATTTTCTATGATTAACTAATTTTCTAATTAGTGATTTTTTATTAAAATATTATTTTTCATAACTAAGATCGGAAATGACAAATTTTAAATAAGAGAGAGAGACTCAGACTTAGAGTTCTTTGTTGTTCTTGAAAGTTTTTGGTGTCATAATCAATTTTGAAGGATTAAATATAGGCAGTTCTACTCTCATATATCTCCTTTATGTCTTATCCATGCCTAGGATTGAACAGTGAATTAGTTGAAAATTGAATAAAGATTGATTACAATTATATATTATGATGTTCTTGATTGTTTATGATGTATTTTGATTGATATTATTCCTAAAAAATGTATTTTGAAGTTTAAAATCAATCAGAGGTCATTTCAGATGAAAAAATGACATTTATCACAAAGTATAGGAGAGTGTAATAAGGCAGCAATGACTAGTGAGGAGGATCAATGGAAACGCAAGCAAGAGTGCCACAATCAACATGTAGAGTTTATGTTTTTTTTTTCAATGTTTCTACATTTTGATATTATTTTCAATGTTGTTATAGTGATTATTTGATGTCCCTATAACACTTTGTTTGAGGATGATGGCTGGTAAACCATAAAGGGATCAAATTAAAGATTTATTTGATTGTGATTAATATTATGCGAGTGTATTGCCTGTTAATTGAAGATTTATGATTTATTGAAGCTAAAGTGGTTAAGTCCCGAGACTTAAAGATCGAAGGCGGCCGTAAATTCAAAGATTAATCATTGTAAACTCAAATATCGAGACTTGAAAGCCAAAGGTTGTAGTCCAAAGTTGTTGAAGTTGGAATTGTACATAATCATTATTTTTATTAGTAACATTTTTTTTTGTCACTGTAGGGATAATACATCTATTATTTCTTATACGATAAAATATTAATTGCATTAATTCATTTATGATGACATGTTTTTCATAGTTTGTGGTGACTTGGTCGGGTTTTACTGCCAATTAATTGAACTAATGTGGAATTGATTTCAATTTTAACTATTGTCTTTGACTTGGGATTTCAGATTAAGATGTACATAGAACATTAAATTAAATTAGGAGATAAAACATGAGGCACGGTAATTGTAAATGAACCAAACTTATTTAAAATTAAGCTTAGCTAGGCTTGCCACCCAAGGACGAGTACGAAATTTGATCAGATGGGGGTGGATAAGAAGAAAGAGTGTTTAGATGAATTAAAAAACGACGGGTGATCAACATTCAAACACCAACGTCCACCACCAAATTTCAAAGTGTTTTAAATTTCTGGCGTGCGACTCCACACGCGACGTGTAACGATTCCCTTCCATCCCATCACATCCATGATCCATCATCCACCCCACCCTTCAGCCCATAGATTAGAGATAAATACGGGGGGAAAAAAATAGGGAAAAAAAGAAAAAAAAAACCGACAGCTGTACTTGATCATACGTTCCTTGTAGCCTCCACTTGGCAAAAGGAGTCTGTTCTAGGGGGTTAAGAAGTGGTCTAACATAAAGGTTTATGGCCACCTAATTTAACACCTCCCTCCTCCCACCCAACAAGAGGAAAAGAAAAAAAACAGGTATTAAGGTGACCAGTTATTGCCGGTGGATTAGCGCCTGATTACTGGATAGGCCAGTTTTGTGGTCAAAAATATAAGACGTGGGGTTTAAGCACAGTTTCAATTCCATGGTGGTTTTTTTTTTTTTTCCTTTTCTTTTCATGGGAGGGTTTTGTCCACATCCAACAGAGAGAGGGAGAGAGAGAGAGAGAGAGAGAAAAGAGGGAGAGAGAGCGAGAGGGAGATAAGGAGAGAAGTATTGTTTATCAAATTGTAGATTGATAAAATATATGATGGAGAATAAAAATGTTTGGTGTCATCATCGCGTGTAGATTTTATGTCCAAATTATATCATGTTTTCAGACACTGAGGTTTCCCAGATCTCGAGGTTGTCGCCAATCCATGCATTTCTCAGGAATTCCGCGGTTTTTCCCTTGAAAAGTCTAACGATTTAACGAGAAAATCTCCAAAATCCGACAGGAGGAGATTGGTCAACAGGTGATATTTTTAATCACCATTGATCTTGTTGGATCTGTGGATTTTTATTCTGTTTTTACTTCTTCTCCTGGAATTTGTTGGTTCCTGAATTTCGCTGGGAATACGTACGCCACATTAGTTGTCCAAATTCGTTAGGTGATTCAATGCACTTTTGATTCGATCTGATCTGGTTTTATTAAGGTGGTTGAGATCCGAATTGGGTTGGGTCAACCTCATCTGAATTGTTTTAGTGTCAGCTTGATCTGAATTGTTTCCGTTTCCGGCGAAATTATCTTTGCAATGTTTCGTGATCTATGATTGGGTATTGGGGAGTGGGAACAAGCTTTGGTTGCACCTGAATTTGACCCGGTTGGTTACTCAAAGGATCCCTTCTCTGGAAAGGAACAAAATGTTTCAGGAATTGAGATTTAGTGTATATACATATATACGTATATGCATAATACTAATTATGCATACTCGTTGGTACCGTTAATTACCTGATTTTTGTTCCTTGTTTGCATCCTCAATTTTTTTTTCTTTGGTTTGTTGATTTTGCTTTTAGGCTACAAGTCTTTCTTGTTTGCATCATTTTGCCAGTTTCGTCGGTAATTGGACAAATTCACATGAGATCAATTATGTTGAAACTTTGAAACAGCATGCCTTCATTCTCCGTGCCATTACAATTCCATGTTAATTGTGGGTTACTAACAAACTTCCATTTTTAACAGAGCCCCAAATTGTATTTCTCAAACTGTTTGGCATAAGTGATTTCTTGATTGGTAGCCAGTCCAGTCAAGGAACTTTTGTGGTGCTCTTTAATTGTGTTTGATGAGATTGTATTAGCGTATATGCCTTAAATATGGGGGTAAAAAAGGCAGTATATTATGGATTTAATGGCTACAGAGTCCCAACAATACCTAGAGCTCCGAGGTCAATTCGGGTAAGTGTATGCTATGATTTTGGGCTTGCTTGGCAGTTGTCAGATGTTTTTTTAGACTTCTGACTTGTGGCTGTTATTGTATGCAGAAGCGTGGTTCTCGCAATAAGATAGCCGAGGATACTAAAGTGAATGCTTTTGAATTATTGGCTACTATAGCTGGTAAATTACTGCAGGAGAGTGAAAGTTCTTCTACTTCTAGTAATGCTGCCACTGTAAATAATCAACCTACCTTTGGTAGAGATAGTGTTAAACATGAGCAAAACTATGTAGATAAACCTGTGAAATCTGAATGTATTCATCAGGAAAGATGTGAAGAAAGTGTATTTATCTCTGGTAAAGTTGATGGTAAAAGTGATGCTGTTTTGGAATGCACTTCTAAGATTTCTGGCCATAATTATTCAGAGAAAACTTATAGTGACGTGAAGGTTGTAACTGGCAAAAGCAGGAATGCATCTGCAAATATTGCTAATAAACTAGAGAGGGACTCCCTTGATCATCTGGGAGACTCTCATGACATCAATATAGTAAATTTTGGAAGGCTGCCACAGTGTGATGGTAAAGACACTGGGATTTTCCCTGTAGCTAATATATGCAGCTTGACTCCTACTCCTACAGTCACCAATGTAGTTAGGAACTTGGAGTTTCCATTGAGAAAACACACCATTCCTAGTGCTTCTTTTTCTAGGCGTAGGAATAATGTAAATTTAAAGAATAGTGATGATGACGAAAATTTCTCTCGGTGCTTTAAACTTGGCACCAAAACTAAGACTTTCAGGCCACCTCCACGTATTGGAGATCGAAGAATTAGGAAATTGCTGAAATCCAAATACTGGAAGGTAGCTCCAAAATTGAAGGATTGTGAAGCATCCGTTGCTAGTAAGCTGCTGGTTTATGGATGAATTTATATAATGATTTGTTTGTCTTGTGTATATCTTAATTTTGTGTATGTTGTTGGTCTGTGGTTTTTGTGTTTGAAGATAGGGGAGTAATACCTGTTTGTCGCAAGAGGAAAACTTATCATAATCAAAAAATATATCAGAGTGACACTTCTCTAAAGAGGAAGAAGTTGTATGACCAAAACTCAGCAGTGACGACAGATGGAGGATCTAGCGTGGAAAGTTTTTCTAACTTACCTAAAGACAGCATATATGAACGTAAAGGTGGCTCAGCCGGAATTTACCTTTTCTGTATGCTCAGGACTTGGGTTAATGCTGTTTCAAATTTATTTTATATTGTACGTGCTCCTGTGTTGCAGGTGGGGTATCTTCTTCAATTATGGGTCATCAAGCGTCATTCCATTCTAGGGATTCTTGTGGTACTGGAGAACACAACGGGCTTTTTTTTCCCCTTGCATTTGACTGTTTTTTACATCGACTGTATTGTGGCTTCTCTGAGTGTTTTATAAAAATTATGTTTAATTATTACAGTGAGGTTAAGCATTAAGTCCTTCAGGGTACCCGAGCTTTATATTGAAGTCCCTGAGACTGCAACTGTTGGTCTGCTTAAGGTATGTTGTGTCTTGGGTGCTCTTCCTTGGTTAATTTAAATACAAATGTCTGATTTTAGACATACTGTCAGTGCCAAAATTATTGGCCTTCTGAATTAATCCACAGGGAAATTATCTTTCTTATGTTCCTGGTTGTAGTTCCTCTTATAGGGTACTGTGGCCTTAATGCAAGTGATAAATTATAATATCTTTTCTGTTTGCTGAGGATTTGCATTTTCTAAGTTTCTTGTTTTGTATTATGTTCACCGCCCCCCTGTAGAGGACAGTTATGGAGGCAGTGACTGCAATGCTTGAAGGTTCCTTGCATGTAGGGGTACTTGTCAGAGGGAAGAAGGTAAGAGATGACAACAGAACACTGCTGCAGAGTGGTATTTCTCATAATGGCAATCTGGAATCCCTGGGTTTTGCATTGGAGCCTAGTCCTGCCCAAGATCCTCTGCTCACTGCAGAAGATGCTCCTTTTTTGCTCCCATGTGATGAACCGCAGCTCCAAACCAGGTGAATGATGTTCTACAGGATATAGAGATTTCATAGCTTGAAATTTTTTTAGAATGAAAAATTCCTGCCTTCTATATTGTTTTATTATTTTCCTCTGCCATATTGTCATCTAATGATAACATCTTTTTGAGCAGTAGACATTGAAGAACCAATTAAATTTATCTGATATTCATTATTTGGGAACTTTTATATGTTCATTTTTTTTACCCTCTATACTTGACTGGAAGCCTAGATGTTTTGGTCGCAAGGAGCCTGTTAGTAGTTATGATTATGTATGTACTTAATGCATGGAGTTTTTAAGGGCGTGAATAAAATATTCCAGTGTCCACATAGGCAGTCTGCCATCTTATTTATTTACACCTTGACGGAAGAGAAGTGTAGCTTTGGTTAATGCTGTAGAATTTTCCCCTCCTCTTGGCTTGGGCTTTAATTTTTTCCGAGTGAGATTGTTTGTTGTTTCACACGGGGAGGTTGTAACTGTCTAATTATCAAATTCCTTCATTTTCAGGCCTCAATCCACCCCAACTTCAGATATATTGTTTTCTGATGTCTTACCTGATCCTCCTGTTGTGAACCCTTTCTCCACCAATATGGAAAGCAATCAAGATTCACTTCCTTCCCCAGCTAACATTTTAACTGAAAAAACAGTGTCAGATTCTAGAGCCCTTGTTCCTGTTCCAGCAATAGGCATGGAGGCGCTAGCTGTGTCCCCAATAAACAAGAAAGCCAGGGGATCTGAACTCACACAGCGTCGGACCAGGAGACCCTTTTCTGTGTCAGAAGTAGAAGCACTAGTTCAAGCAGTTGAGGAACTGGGAACTGGGAGGTTCGTGACCACACTTAGCGACCCTCTCCCTAAAAACCCAGAGCAGATACTTGGTTAAATTGAACATGAATTTCTAATGTATCTTCTTATTCCATAGGTGGCGTGATGTCAAACTACGTGCTTTTGAAGATGCAAATCACCGAACTTATGTGGACCTGAAGGTAAGAACTGCAAATGAAAACGAAGGAAAAAAAGAAGTCTTTCTTTCAATATTATAGCTGAAGGTATGCACACCTTGAATGAGAAGTAAAACGTGCATATACAGACAGAAGCATTAAGTACTAACTTAAACTCTGCTTTAGTTCACTTTTGGATCATCACTGTCTGAACTCTGAATGGTAGTTGCTTTCCGGAGGGAGCAAAAGAACTACATTAATTTCTAGTGTGGTAGCTCTCATATATTTGCTTAGGGGTATGGACCTCTGATTTAATGAAAACTAACAGCTTTGTGCCATTTCCACTGTTTTGTTTGAGTGCTTGCAGGATAAATGGAAAACTCTGGTCCACACCGCGAGAATTGCTCCTCAGCAAAGGAGAGGGGAGCCTGTTCCACAGCAGCTCCTGGACCGGGTTCTGTCGGCCCAAGCATTCTGGTCTCTGCACCACGAGAAGCAACATGGAAAGCTCCATGTTGGGACTCTGAAACTGGCCGAAGCCGAGGCTGAGGCCGAGGCCGAAACTTCCGGCAGTTGAGGAGGGATAATGTAGGTTGTTATGATGTAAAAAGAACTACGACAGCAACAATGACATGGGGAAGGAAGGAATAGCGCAGGTGTAAAGGTCAATGAAACATTTCTTGTAATATTGCTCACTCTTTTAACCAATGATTCATTGCTGGCCGCCCCTGTGGATGGTTCGGCACTTGTAAAGCCTTAGCTGAATAAGGAGCATTTCTGACACAATCCATTAGTGCTCTGTCAAATTAGCAGCCATTGATTCAATTCTTTTAGTACATGTTGGAATTAAAACTTTGCACAATGTCAGTACATGAAATAATAAAAAATTCCTTCTGTTTTTTTGTTCTTTAATGGATGTGTTTCCCGTAAAATTGTTTTTCTTTTCCCCCTGTTTCGTTGCTGTCCGTGGGATTCGTGTTTGACATTATTCGTATTGCCATTTATTTTTTTAAACATTAATTGCTAGTTTCATTTTAAAAAATGAAACAAGGGTTTGCGTGTTTGGTACAGCCGAATTTTCGGCGTGATTATGTGGCGCACATGTTTTTAATTGAAGTTATACTTTATTTTTTAAAAAAATGTTTCAGTTATTTTTTATTTCTAAATTTAAATTTAATTTTTTACTCAATTTATATGTATATTTCCCCTTTTTCTTCTATGTCCACCATTTGTTTTTCAATTTTGTTTTGGGATCCGATTTTAAAAATATGTTTTTGTTACTTATCAAATATATTTTATTCGAATTTCAACTTTAACAAAATAAAAAATCATAAAATTTAAAAATATACAAACATTTAATAAACATTCCCTTAAATGAAGGACTTCTCAGTTGGCGGCTGGCCCGCCGTCCCGCCCGATTCTTCGTTATAGTCAAATATTTAATTCAAAACTGCTCTAGTCTGCTGACTTTTATTACCCTTTTATTTTAACATTTTTAACTTTCAACAAATCATCAACGTTTTCCTTAACTTAATTTTAACTAAGCTTTTACGTACAGAAGGAATAAAAATAGTACTTATTCCTATTGTTTAAACAAAAAATAGCGTCTAAAATATATTTAAAGAAAATTAAAATTAAAAATAATGAATTAAAACTAAAGCGCAATAAAATTTATAGTAAATTACTATGGGTGAATGAACCAAAAATAATGAAAAAAAACCACTACAAAAAGACTAAAACAAAAAAACAAAAGCAAAAAAAGTTATTTAATATATATATATATGTGTGTGTGTGTGTGTGTGTGTGTGTTTGTGTGTGGATAAAGAATCTACAGGTGGAATAAAAAATGTGCTTGTCCAATTCTATCCATATTTTAAAAATTATTTTATAATTAAAAAATATATATCTATCAAATATGTTATCAATTAAATTACTATCAATTTTTAAAATAATTCACCTACTATAAATATTTTACGTATTAAATTAGTTGCCGATTTTTCTAATGATTTACTTATTAAATAATTCACTAATTTAAAAAATTCACCTACTAAATATTTTAATTACTAATTTAATTTATTGGTTAAATTAGCCGTATTATTATTGTTATTATTAAATATATTGTATTATTATGCTTAAATTATATTTGTCTTGTTTCACCCTAAAATTTTAATTTGTAAAAATTATTTAATTAGTTAAACTTAGAATAAATTTATTTACTGTCATGCCAATATTTTTAAATTTTAGAAAACTACATTAATTGTAACATGATGATTTGTTTTAAAAAAAAGTACTTGACTAAAAGCCTATTAATGTTTTCTTTCGGTGCAATGGATATCACAATTATAAAACAACAAAATTAGAGTAGTTTTAGATTTTTGAATAACCCAAAGTTTTTTTTTTTAAAAGTTATGTGGATAAAAAATAATAGTATCTTAAATTTTGATAACAACTATGAATAAAAAATTGAGCCATATATCACAATTATAAAACAGCAAAGTTAGAGTAGTTTTTAGATTTTTGAATAACCCAACATATTTTTTAATAGTTATGCAATATTATGGATAGAAAATATTAGTATCTTAAAATTTGATAACAAAAATGATAAAAAAAATCAAGTCATATATTTAAAAAATATATAAAAATATAACCTTACATGTTGATTTGCGACATGTGCAACATAGTGATACACACACTCGCGCTAATACTTAATCACTGCACTAGTAGCTACATGCTTCTGCAGGGTTTCTAACGTAGACTCTACCTACGTGGGCTCCATCCTGTTCCCACCTTGAATTAGTCCTGCGTTCTTTCCTGCCTTGATTTCCCGCCTTGATTTGTTGTTGTTTCTAATAGTCATCCATTAATGCGTCTTGCTATTTTCTTGCAGTTGGTTGTAACAAACGTCCGCTAATTGTTTGCAGATTCGTTGTAAATAAGCGTTAATAGGGAATGTATGGAAATTATTTGATAAATTCCTTCCTCCTTATTCTTCTCCCCTCTTTACCAAAATTTACCTATCATTTGGTATCAGAGCACTATCGATCATGGACACACATAACAAATCCAATGCAAAATTCCACAATGAAGTTAATGAGGCCCTAGCGCGGCACAAATCCAACTTTGATTAGCTCCATGCCACAATCAGAAGCGATTCTACAGGAGTTACAGGCCAAACATGCCAGCCGAGGCTCCCAAGTGGATGTCAATCCCTTCGCCCTAGGGGAAACTTCATGCGTGACAACCAAAGAAAATGGGCACTCCAACGTGTCACACCTTGAGAATTTGGGACATCTCTCGGTGGCACGATCCAGAATTGTATTCGCGTTACTTGTAGGAGAGGGGCAGGTTAAAGCATAGATGGTGTGCAGCAGAAGGCTCCAAGCAGTTCGTATCGGAGAATGGATAGAGCCCCTTCAGAGTTCAGACGTGCTGACCCACTTCAGTGCGGAGAGCACGCCACTAGTCAAGGATTTGACATTAAAGAAGGGATTCGGCTATCCACACACAAACTGGTTGAGAACTAGAGCCCTTCCCCTGATGAGCCCGATGACAGGGTGAAACCAGTCTACGTGCGCTTCAACTCTCGAAGGCTAAACTCAGTGGACCATGTAGAGGAAAGCTAAGTGCCACAATGGGTTGAGTGGTGCAGGAAATCTTACCCCATGACAAGCGCCAGCCAAGGACATCACAGGTTCAAGCTGCATTTCCCAAAATTCAATGGTGATGATCCAAATGGATGGATCTATAAGGCTGAGTAGTACTTTAATTTTCAGAATATTGAACCTCCTCAACAAGTATAGTCGACATCTTTTCATTTGGAAGACATCGCTTTGCAATGGTACTGTTGGATGACGAAGTTTCAAAGGCCACTCACATGACTGGAATTCACAAAAGTTGTCCTTCTTCGCTTTGGACCGACGGATTATGAGGACCCATCAGAGGCGTTGACATGCCTTAAGCATACCTCCACAGTGGCCTCCTATCAGGAAGCTTTTGAGAGACTCTCCCACCAAGTGGACAACTTACTGAAGGATTCTTGATAGGATGTTTCTTTGTTGGCCTCGAGGACGACATGCGTCTGGATTTTTATTATTGTGATGAAATATTTATCACAGGCCATCGTTGTGAGCGACCACAACTATTTATGATTGAGGACCATCCACTAGTTGACCTTGAGGACACTGCCCATGACCAAGGAGACCACGGACTCCATGAAGCTGTTCCCGAGATTTCCTTTCATGCAATTGCTGGGGCAAACCATCCACAAACAATATGTACTTTTGGGAAGCTAAAGAATCGTGATTTTATTGTATTAAATGATGACGGCAGCACACCCAACTTCATCGACCAAACTATTATCTCCCAGTTTGGGTTACCATTAAATAAAGACAAGAAGTTCCAAGTCATGGTAGCAAATCGAGAACGCATAGATTGTGTTGGACAATGTCAGGTACTTCAGCTCACAATTCAAGGCTGTCACATCACTGCAAATTTCTATGTCCTTCAAGTGGCTGCATGTTAGTTAATGATGGAGGTTCAATGGTTTAAAACTCTGAGGCCAATTGAAAAGGATTACAAACAATTAAGAATGGTTTTCGATATTGGAGGGGTCACTCACACCTTCAAGGGGGTCAGACGAGCAAGTGGAGCCTCTAGCCAATAAGGAATTTAATACCTTGAAAGGTACTGGTTTCTTTTTTCACATCCTTCCTTCTAATGAAGATAGGCAGACGCCCAAATACCCACCGGACCTGGCCCTCCTTCTTGCCGAATTCTCAGATGTTTTTAACCAACCTTCTGGCTTGCCACCTCCAGTTCGTGTGAGGCCTTACCAGTACCCTTACTATCAAAAGACCGAGATTGAGAAGTTGGTCCATGAGCTTCTACAAACCAGAATTATTAGGCCCAATCATAGCCCATTTGTAATGACCCGTGTTTTGGGTAGAACAAGTTGGAACGAAGATGAACAATACCCTGGCGAATGCTTGGGTCGAAAGGTGGAAGACCCGAAGATTTGGGTCATAGGGTCGAAGTTCGAAGGTTTGAGGGTCGAAAGTTAGATCTTCGAGACGGATCTTCGAGGCCGCATTTCCGGCGAGTCTTCGAGGGAGTGTTTCTACACGAGTCTTTGTGGCTTGGTTGTTAGAGAGTGTAATGAGCTCAAGTGAGAGCGTGTAGAGGTGCGTGTGACAATGAACATGTTCGGATTGTGGGTAGTTTGTCCTGTGTGGAAGCAGAGTGGTTAGTTCATGTTTTATTTATCAAAACTACGTCGTTTTGATGATGTGTTTCATTTATCAAAACTACGTCGTTTTGATGGTGGGATTTCATTTATCAAAACTACGTCATTTTGATAAGTGAGGTCTATTTAAAGAGAAGCTCTCTTTATTTTAGGTTTAGGGTTTTTGTTGTCGGCCGCACGGCACGTTGCGAGAGAGAGAGAGAGAGAGAGAGAGAGAGAGAGAGAGAGAGAGAGAGGGAGATTGAGAGAGAGAGAGAGAGAGAGCTCCAGTTCGTGGCTGTCGTTGTCATTCCCGTGGTTGGACGGTGTTAGGCGTGGATGCAAAAGCGTGGAGGATCTTTGAGGTAGGGGTTCTGTCTTCTTGTACCTGATCCGGGGTTAGGCCCTGTGGTGAATGAACCATTGGATATCGTCCTTGTTATCATACTATTTATATGTAAATTCATATAGGTGTGATCTCCTATATGAATGTTGGCCTTCAATGACATTTTGGTGTGATTTTGACATTGAGTAGGCAGTGCATGTTAAATGTTCGATAAAATGCATGTGTGAATCTGTTTGTGTGACAATGCCGGTATGTGTTTGATAATATGCCGGTAAGGCTAGAATTGTGAGTTGGTAAAGGTGTGCATGCCATGTGTTTATTTTTATGCTGGATGGCTGGGTTTGTACACTTGTGAATGTGTGCCCACTAAGTGTTTGGTGTTATGCCTGAGTGGCTATGTGTACTGTTTTGTGAAACCCGGTGGCTGTGGAAGCCCGGGACTGTTTTGTGAAACCCGGTGGCTATGGAAGTCCGAGACTATTTTGTGAAACCCGGTGGTCGTGGAAGCTCGGGACTGTTTTGTGAAACTCGGTGGCTTTGGAAGCCTGGGATCGCTCTTGGAAACCCGGTGGCTGTGGAAGCCCGGGACTGCTCATGTGTTAGCTTGTGTGGCTGTTTGAAATATTTGTTTTTGCTGATGGTTTACCATTATATTGGTTGAAATAATTGTATCACGACACTGCACTTGTACACACGGCATGTAGATGCTAGAAGCATGGGATGGGTTGGGGAGACATGATCCCTACGAAGCGTGGTTGCTCACCCCCTCCTATTGTGTTTGTTTTCTTCACGGGGACCTACGGGCGTTAGGTGGGAACACCAAGGTGGAAGACTTTCGCCTTGTGGCTTTATTCCTTTTGTTATTTGAGTGTTTTGTCAAATGTTATGTTGAGACTATTGTAACTCCAATTGGAGATGATGTAATGGATTTTGGAACTTAATAAAGATAAGTGGTTCGCCTTTTTGCTATTTATTGTGGATTATTATGAATGTGTTGGATTTTGTACATCTTCCCTTGCCCACCGGGTGGGTAAAGGGAAGTCACGAACCGGTTTCCTCGGGTTGGAAATCCGGGGCGTGACACCATTCTTGTCCCCCGTTCTTTTAATAAAGAAGGCCGACGACTCCTGGAGATTTTGTGTGGATTACCATGCCTTGAACTCGGTAACAATAAAGGATAAATATCCAATACTAGTGATTGATGAATTGTTGGATGAACTCCATGGCGCCAAATTCTATTCTAAACTGGATTTACGAGCAGACTATCATCAAATTCGGGTGAAAGAGGAGGACATTCCCAAAATAGCCTTTCGGACACATGGAGAGCATTACGAGTTTATGGTGATGCCATTCGGCCTCATTAATGCTCCCGCGATGTTTCAGAGTTTGATGAATGATCTCTTCCGTTCCCACTTGCGGAAATTTATTATGGTCTTCTCCAACGACATTCTTGTTTATTCCAAATCATGGTCCGACCATTTAATGCATCTGTGAATTATTTTACAAATTCTCTTTGACAACCAGATATTTTCGAAAGACTTAAAATGTCGCTTTGGAGTCTTCCAAGTAGATTACTTAGGTCATGTCATTTCCGAGAAGCGGGGCATGGTCGTCAACCCAACAAAAATCCAAGTCGTTATTGATTGGCCAATGCCCACTACGATCAAAGGTGTCCGTGGATTCCTTGGCCTAGCTGATTATTATCGAAAGTTCATACGCCACTTTGGGAGTTTAGCGGCACTCCTACACCAACTTTTGAAAAGAGGGGGCTTTCATTGGAATGATGCTGCCACACTGGCCTTCCAATAACTCAAGCAGGCACTAACGTCTCCCCCAATTTTACAGCTGCCAGATTTTTCCCAACGAATTTGTGATCGAATGTGATGCGAGCGACATTGGAATTAAGCGTATCTCGTCTCAAAAGAATCGTCCAATTGCTTGTTTTAGTGAAGCCTTGAAAGGTTCAACGTTGGCTTTATCCATCTACAAGAAGGAGATGTTGGCTATTGTCAAATCGATTCGGAAATGACACCCTTGTTAACTTGGATGTCCCTTTAAAGTGCGCACCGATCAAAAGAGCCTCAAATATTTGTTGGAACAGCATATTACCATGCTAGCCCAAACTCGTTGGTTGCCAAAAATCCTTGGTTACGATTATGAGATTGAGTATAAATAAAGCAGGGACAATTAGGAGCTGATTCTTTATCACGCGTTGTGGAATTCCAAATTTTAGCCATCTCTGCCCCACATGCTACGTGGTGGCCTATTCTCTGACGAGAGGTTTCACAAGACTCATTTTATAAGGAATTGCCCTTGCCCAAGGCCTCCGAGCTAAGTCCTCACCTGCTCCAACGAGATGGGGTTTGGTTCAAGGGAGATACATTTTATTTAAGCCCTAAATCCTCCCTAATTTCTCAGATTGTCAAGGAGTATCATTCCCCACCAGTTGGTGGTCACTTTGGCTTCTGTAAAACTCTAGCACGCATCAAACAAAGTTTTTTTGGCCACAAATGCGCCAGACCGTGAAGGATTCCATACGCAGTTGTGTTATCTGTCAACAATATAAAACTGATTGCATGAAGCCAGTAGGGTTACTCCAGCCCCTTCCAATTCCTACCCTCATTTGGACGGAGGTGTCGATGGACTTCGTTGATGGGTTGCCACTTTCCAATGGGCACACGGTTATTATGGTCATGGTTGATCGCTTTATCAAAATATGCCTTTTTTACTGACCTTGAAACACCCGTATCCTGTTGTCACGGTGGCAAAGGCCTTTATCCTCAATGTAGTCCTGGTGCATGACATCCTAACAACAATCGTTAGTGACAAAGATAAGGTCTTCATTAATTCCTTATAGTAGACATTGTTTAAGCTACATGGTATCTAATTACGCATGAGTTCTAGTTACCACCCTTAGGCGATGGGCAAACGAGAGGTTGTCAATTGCACGCTGGAGCGAGACTGCGTTGCTTTACTAGGACCTAGCCATAACGGTGACTTGATTGGCTTCCTTGGGCGGAGTACGATTACAACACTTCCCTCCACTCCACCAAAATGTCGCCTTTTGAGGCCGTCTATGGCATTCCATCCCCTGGTATAATCTCCTATATCCTAGGTACTACTTGCGTCCCAAGGTGGATCTTTGTCATGCCCCGATTCCAGGGAACCCGGAATCGGATACATGACTTTCCCTTGCCCGCACCCGATAGGTCAAGGGGTTGGTGACTAGCACCAATGGAGACTACACCGCGGTCTTGTCTCAAATATGCAACCCCGGTACGATCCATACATCAAGGGTAATCCTGTACTTTCCCATACATCATCATGCACATGATAAGTTAAAGATTATACGAGACATTACATCACAAATAGTATGCAAATACAGTCCCCTTTGTCACGGACCGAGGCTTATTCTAGCATACTTAGGCCATTTTGGGGTATTTCCCCCTTGTAAAGTGTTGTACTTAGCTTATAGAGTAAGTTGTAGAGATTTTAGATTTCGATCATATATGATGTCTCCTGGTGACATAGCCAGGAAAAGTGTTAACATCTATATGTAGGGGAGTGATATTGTAAAGCTTTCAAGCAATCAATACAATCGTTTGTTGCCTTCGTTTAAATCGATCTTCCGTTGCGCTTCCCACTACACAATTGCTTTACAACGGATCGATGGGTTCCGATCCAAATGCGACGAGTTAGGCTGACCTAGTGTTCCTTCGTACGGGTGGGAACTAGGTGCCGCACGGGTTAAGCTGCTATAAAGGCTGACCCCGTGACAAGTGGTATCAGAGCCAAGTTGGTGCTAAAAGTTCGGTGGAACAATCAACACTTCGAGACGGTGCAAAAATGACAAACGGTGGATCTGTTGTCATTAGTGGTGGCGACCACGAAGGCCGCGACAAGGAGCACCACGCTAAGGAACGGAGGAGAGACAAGTCCGTTTCGAGAGAAACATGTCCGTGGAGAGTCGACTAGCCAAATTGGAGTTGGCGTTAGCCGAACGGATGGAGGTGGTCGAGGAGCACACCGAAAGCATCGAAAAGCTGGACTCGGAGGGTGAGGAAAGCTATGGGAGGATGCAAGGGCTTCTCAACTCCGTCATGGACGACATGAACTCTCGATTTGAGGGCTTGAAGGGTTCTCTCATGTCCCAAATCCTGGCGATGCAAGAGGAAATCAAAGAGATCAAGGCGGATTGGTCTCTCTGTAAGATGGCGGTCACCCAAGGTGGCGTTGGCGGCCATTCCGGCTCCAAAATCGATGTGCCAAAGCCTAAGACCTATCTTGGGTCTAGGAATGCAAGGGATTTAGACAACTTCCTCTGGACCATGGAGCGGGTACTTCGATGCCTTGAATATTGTTGACGAGGCAAAGAAGGTGAAGACCGCTCCGCTATACTTAGTCGATTCGGCTATGGTGTGGTGGAGGCGACGATATGCCGAGCAAGGAGTGCGGCTTATGCATTATCGACAATTGGGCGGATTTCAAACGGGAGATCAAGGCCCAGGTTCTATCCCCGAATACGGAAGACGAGTCCGGGGCGAAACTTCGGCGCCTTACCCACAAAGGCACGGTGCGGGAGTACGTCCGTGAATTTTCCGAGCTAATATTGGAGATCCCGGATATGTCCGCGAAGGATTCATTATTTTCCTTCATGGACGGATTGCAACAATGGGCGAAGGCGGAGTTGCGGCGGAGGAATGTGCGGACCCTGGCGTCGGCCATGGCGGTGGCCGAATCACTCATCGAATACAAGAAGCCGGAGAAAACCACCGATTCTTCATCGACTTCCAAGGCGAACAGGTTCCACAAGGAGAAACGTGGGGGAGACAACCGGAGTGAAGGAAAAGGGGAGACCCTTCCAACCGTCTAAGGACTTTCGCCCAAAACACTTTGAGAATGGTTCCAAGGACAGGGAGAAGCCAAGGATCTCCTTGTTTCCTTTGTGAAGGCCCTCACAAGGCGTTCGAGTGCCCGAAGCGCTCCAAGCTCTCCGCGATGATCAACGAAGACGAAGAGAGGAATGCGAGGGATCCACGACTTGGTTCCTTGCAACTCCTCAATGCAATCAAGGCGAAGGTGGAGGTGCCACCATCCGGACGACGAAGGGGCGCATGTACGTGCTCGCTAAGGCCAATAACCTTGAAACTAAGGCCTTGGTGGACACGGGTGCGACCAACAACTTCATTAAGGTGGAAGAAGCTCGTAGACCAGGGATAGTCTACAAAGAAGAAAAGGTGAGGCGAAGGCGGTGAACTCTAGCGCCGGTCCGATCCATGGCGTGGCTCCAGGTGTCGAGCTAAGTATTGGCGAGTGGAGAGGCAAGGTGAATCTCTCCGTGGTGTCGATGGACGACTATCCCATGGTGTTGGGGATGGAGTTCGTTGACCAGGTGCGGGCAATTCCAATTCCTAGCACCAACACAATGTGCGTCATGGACGAGGGAAAACGTGCATGGTGAAGGTAATGCGGGAGGAAGAGCTCGGCGAAGTCTCTTTCGGCGCTCAACCATGCAAGGAGTTAGACGACGGGGAGCCAACCTTCATTGCCATGGTGAAGGAAGAAGGCCCAAGTGTTGGGGAGGAGCCCCCAACCGAAGTGAAGACGGTCCTTGAAGAATTTGGGGACGTTATGCCACCGAACTCCCCAAACAACTTCCGCATGGCGAGAGGTGGACCATAGGATCGAGCTTGAGGCCGGTGCAAGGCTGCTGGCTGCGGTGCCTTATCGGATGGCACCACCGGAGTTGGAGGAACCGGAAACAATTGAAGGACTTGTTGGATGCCGGATTCATTCGGCCATCAAAGCGCCATTTGGAGCACCGGTGTTGTTCCAAAAAAAGCACGATGGGTCGATGCGGCTATGCATTGACCATAGGGCGCTAAATAAGATTACGGTGAAGAACAGCTACCCCATCCCACTTATATCCGACCTCTTTGATCAACTTGGTCTTTGCGAGATGGTTCTCAAAGCTAGACTTGCGGTCGGGATATTGGCAAGTGCGGATAGCCGAAGGTGATGAGGCAAAGACGGCGTGCGTCACAAGATACGGCTCTTACGAGTTCTTGGTGATGCCCTTTGGCCTCGGAACGCCCTCGCCACATTAACGTACGTTGATGAACCGGATCTTCCAACCATACTTGGATAGATTCGTCGTGGTGTACCTTGGCGACATTGTCGTCTATGGCAAAACGTTGGAGGAACACAAGGCACACCTACGGCGGGTTTTTCCAAATCTTAAGGGAGAACCAACTCTTTGTGAAGAAGGAGAAATGTGACTTTGCGAAGAAGGAAGTGCCCTTCTTGGGTCACATTATTGGCGACGGCAAGTTGAAGATGGATAACAAGAAAGTGTTAGCCGTCAAGGAATGGGGAGCGCCATGAAAGTCCACGAGATGCGTTCATTCCTTGGCTTGGTTAACTACTATAGAAGATTCATCCGCGGCTATTCCCACATTGCCGCACCCTTGGCGGAACTATTAAAGAAGAACAAGACTTGGGTGTGGGATGATGCTTGCGAGAGGCATTTGAGAAGTTGAAGCAAGCCGTGACAAACGGACCGGTGATGGCACTTGCCGGACCATACAAAGCCTTATGAAGTTCACACGGATGCTTGGGACTTTGCCATCGGTGGAGTTCTAATGCGGGAGGGGCATCCCGTGCATCCGGCCGGAAACTCAATGGCACCCGAACGGAGGTACGCGGTGCATGAAAAGGAGATGGCGGCCGTTATGCATTGCCTTGGGGTGTGGAGGCATTACTTGCTAGGGTCCAAGTTCGTGGTGAAGACGGACAATATTGCTTTATGAGTTATTTTCTAACTCAAAGGAACTTAACTCCGAAGCAAGCACGGTGGCAAGGACTCCTAGTGGAATTTGACTTTGTGCTCGAGTACAAACCGGGCACAAATAATGTGGTGGCTGATGCACTAAGTCGGAAGGCGGAACTTGCGGCCATTAGCCAATCACAATTCCCCCTGGTGGACAAAGCGAAGGAAGGAATGGAGCACGATCCATTAGCCAAGTCCTTGGTGGAATGCGTCAAAGCCGGGAAGACGCGCGATTTTGGGCTGAGGGATAACTTGCTCCATACTCGAGGGGAACGGGTGTACGTTCCTAAGTGGGGAAGTTTGAGGAGAGACATCCTCAAAGAATGTCCACGACTCGCGGTGGGCTGGCCATCCCGGGTCGATCGTACCTTGGCGTTGGTGGGCAGACTACTGCGGCCTCGACTGACGAGGACGTCCAAGTGTACGTGAGGACTTGTCTTGTGTGCCAACAAGACAAGATAGAGAATCGGCGATCGGCGGGGCTGTTAGAACCTTTGCCTACTCCGAGAAAGACCTTGGGAAAGTGTTTCGATGGACTTCATTGTTTGTCTCCCAAGATCCGAAGGATGCGGAACGATCATTGTTGTGGTCGACCGATTCTCTAAGTATGGAGTTTTCATTCCGGACTCAGAAGAACTGCACGGCGAACGACACGGCCCGACTATTCTTCAAGTATGTGGTGAAATTCTGGGGCATTCCAAAGACAATCGTGAGTGATCGGGACTCACGATTTCTTGGGCGGTTTTGGACCGAAGTGTTCCGGATAATGGGTTCGGACTTAAACCTTTCAACAAGTTTCCACCCACAAGCAGACGGCCCAGCGAACGTGTCAATGGCTTCTTGGGCTGCACGAGGCACTATGTGAGTGCCAATCAAAGAGATTGGGCCAGGTTTCGGACATGGCCAATTCTCATATAACTGCGAAGAGCGAGTCCACGAACGAGAGCCCGTTCGAACTCGCAAGGTGGCGACGAACCATTGGCGCCCACTTCCATCACTCGGGGTACATGGAAAAAGCCCCTGGCATTCAAGTTTGCAAAAGGATGGCATGAACAGACGGATCGGGCCGGGGCATACTTGCACTGGCGGCGAAGAAGATGAAGAAGTGGGCGGATCAACAAAGGAGGCCCTTGGAATTCCGGGAAGGAGACATGGTGATGCTCAAACTCCTTCCGCGCCAA
Organism: Taxillus chinensis; assembly: GCA_023512835.1. NCBI lineage: Eukaryota > Viridiplantae > Streptophyta > Magnoliopsida > Santalales > Loranthaceae > Taxillus > Taxillus chinensis. The sequence continues at coordinate 35,097,833 of CM042088.1, read as the reverse complement.
ACCAAGCACTCGAACAATTGCATAAGGGTTTGGTGCGCCGATATGAGGGGCCTTTCAAAGTACTTAAGAGAGTTGGGAAGGTGCTTATACAAATTGGACCTCCCGACTAGCTTACAAAGGCATCCGGTGTTCCACGTTAGTTTGCTCAAGCCTTACCACGAAGACTTGGAAGATACGAGCGGACAACGGGCGGTGCGGACACCAACGGCATCAACGGGCAAGACCTACGATAAAGAGATAGAGAAAATCCACTCTCGTAGAGTCGTGCCAAGAAGGGGCGTAGATCCAAGTCGGGTGGAGTACTACGTCCAATGGAAGAACGGGCCGGTTGAAGAGGCAAAGGCCGGGAGAAGGAAGAGGATCTAGGGCAATTCTCCAAAGAGATTGAAGAATACCGGGAAGAAACCGAGCGCTACATCCGACGGTTCGACAAGTTCGAGGAAGCCGAAGGCGCAACGAGGATGACTGAAATCGGGTGGGGGAGAATGTCACGGACAGAGGCTTATTCTAGCATACTTAGGCCATTTTGGGGTATTTCCCCCTTGTAAAGTGTTGTACTTAGCTTATAGAGTAAGTTGTAGAGATTTTAGATTTCGATCATATATGATGTCTCCTGGCGACATAGCCGGAAAAGTGTTAACATCTATATGTAGGGGAGTGATGTTGTAAAGCTTTCAAGCAATCAATACAATCGTTTGTTGCCTTCGTTTAAATCGATCTTCTGTTGGGCGCTTCCTACCCAATTGCTTTACAACGGATCGATGGGTTCCGATCCAAATGCGACGAGTTAGGGTGACCTAGTGTTCCGCCGTACGGGTGGGAACTAGGTGCCGCACGGGTTAAGCCGCTATAAAGGCTGACCCCGTGACACCACGGACCCATGTCCGGGATACGACACACAATAAAATACAGAATATGGGAGCGTATCGTACATCGAGTAGTGGGCACGTCCTCCTGGAAGAGAGTCCTCCACTAGTCTCGGGTCACACTTGAAAAGGGTAAACAACAAGTAGGGGGAGCGACAAGCTCGTTAGGTGACCCCAAAACTCCACATCATGCAACACATATAAGTTTATACTATATGCTCCGGTGTACTCGTGCACGTGAGTGTGCACAATCATCGAGACTCGACACTCAAGCAAACATCGGGACTCGGCTTTGCTCACACGGGGATAACTTGTCCACGATCCTCCGTAAGATCCTAGCTCGGGGCACTCCGGCCCTAGCTCCCGAGCTCAACGGCTCAGCTCGGGCCTTAGCTTTTACCCAACGCATAATATGCCCGGTCCACGGTCGCCACACAAGCCTACCATCGGTGCGTATACTCACCACGTCGGCTACATGGCACCATCGGTGCATCACGTGAGAACCCAAGCAAGTCACGGAGTCCATGCCCCGATACCTCACACCAACATACTAACATTAGTATGACATGTTATTCTCAACATTTCCTTTCAGGCGTAGTCGTCTTCATAAGTAAATCCTCGATCCTTGATTTATGAAGGAAGTACCCATGTCGACTATTTTCTTGAAATCAAAAGTCTCGGCATTGGGTTCCCATATCATAAATAAGATAATCTGATTTTGGGGATTTTTTGAGATATCTAACCCCACTTTTCAAAAATTCACCACTACGAACTTTTGAGTTTTACCGAGATTTTACACTAAATCCCAATTTTCACATTTTGAAAGAGTGGGAATTAATTTTTCTAGTATTTTTCTTTGAATCCAAATGGGGGTATTTAGTTATTTACATAGTAACTTAAGTATAATACTTGGTATAGGTTATGATGTAAATAGGTCCAGTCTAGTCTTGTCTAGTGTCCGATTACACTACGGGAGTTGCGACTTGAGCTCGGAACCTGCGACTCGTAGGCTGGGAACGGCGACTCGTAGGCTGCGGAGGCGCGTCTCGAACTGCAGCGGGTCTTCGAACCACGACTGCTCGGACTACGGGTCTACGAACTACGACCCTATAAGCTATGAACCTTGGAGCTACAAACTACGGGTCCTCGCACTCCGGGTCTACGAACTATGACCCTACGAGCTATAAACTACGGGTCTCGAACTACGACCCTAGATCTTCGACCCTCCGACCCGAACTTCGGATTTTCGTCGATTCGACCGAGTAACGCGCTCAGGTACTATTCATCATCGTTTTCACCTATTCTTAGTCCGAAACGCGCCCGAGAAACTCGGACGCTCACTAACACCTGTTTCGCCACAAACTACGATGTCTACCTCAAAACGCGTCCGGAACGCCTCTAAATCGCGAGGAAACAACGAAACACGTATAAAATTCGAGATTTCGAAATCTAGATCTAAACCAGATTTCCATGGTTGACTTATCAACCCTCATGAAAAACACGATTAATCAACCCCAAAATCACAGCATATATTCACAATCTTATAAACAGATTCTTAACCAGATCTTATGCTAAACCATTAGATCAACCCAAAATTGGATTTTCCCAAATTTTAGGGTTCATGCTCGTTTCATATATCATGATAAATTCGTGCGAGATCCAAAAACAAGAAAGAGATAAGAGTTCAGGACACTACTTGAATTGAATCTTTGAGCTCCACGAACCCAAATCGCCATAGCCTCAAGCTCTCTCAAGCTCTCTCTCTAAGCACAAACGTGAAACGTAAAGTGAAAGCTTCTTTTTTTCTTCGCTATTTATATTTCCTACAGTCAGCCGACTTAGTCGACCATTGACCCGTCAAATTGAGTCAAACTACGAGTCAAAATGCTCGAAATGATGAGCCGGACACTCGATTGATTTATCACACGCAAATGACCACTCAAACGCAAAAGTCGACCAATAAACCCCGAAAAGTCAATAATCGGGTCAAGCGGGGCCCGACTCGGAATCGGGCCCAGAGTACGGTCAAAATGCTCACGTCGACGACTACTCTACCGTCTAGATAGTTACATTCTCATAGAATGACTATCTCTCAAAACTACCCAAATACGAGTCTTTACTGATGCCTACCTCCGTGACCGTGATGATATTTTACGTATCTCACGTCATAACCTCAGTAGCATAGAACCGAATGAAGTACCAAGCGAGAACAACACCGGGGGAGGTCTCCTTTGTTGTCGGAGACCATGTGTACCTAAAGTTGTAACCCTATCGTCAAATTTCAATCTACGGTGGAGTTATCTAAACTAGCCCCATGGTTTCATGGGCCATATCGCATCTTAGATGGAATGGGACGGTTGCCTACAAATTAGCCTTGCCCTCCGACTCTCAAATCCATGACGTTTTCATGTCGATTGGCTGCGCAGCATTTGGGCCACCTTGGCCGGAGTCGAGTCCCCTTACTTCCTGCTCATTCCCGTGGACACCTCGATTGGCCCTACCTAGCCCGAGGCAATTCTCAGCATCGCGTGGTTCAACGGGACGTATCGGTCCCGATCGGAAGTTTTAGTCGGGTGGCAAGGCACTTCGGGCGGACACCACGTGGGAGAATGAACGGCGCTTTTCCAAGGCTTACCCCAATTTTTCCCTCTTGGGCGAGGCTTTTGAAGCCGATGGGGAATGATACGTACTCGCGTTAACACTTAATCAGCACCTTAGCACACTACTGTGGGTTTCGACGTGGACTCCGCCTACGTGGGCTCTGTCATGTTCGCCTTGAATAAGTCTGCATTCTTTCACCTTGGATTTGTTACTTGTTTCTAATAGTCATCCATTAATGCATCTTGCTATTTTCTTGCGGTTGGTTGTAACAAACATCGCTAATTGTTTGCGGATTAAGTTGTAAATAAGATTATTTAGGTATTAGCTTTAATAGGAAATGTATGGAAATTATTTGATAAATCCGTTCCCCCTTATTTTCTCCCCTCTTTCCCAAAATTTACTTATCACATTGGTGGTGCTTGGTTTGGTAGGTGTTGAATTAAGGGATTTCAAGTTAGTGGTTTATACATTAGCAATTTTGGAAGGTTTAGGAGTTGCACAAGTCAAATTAGGTATTAATCACATAATTCAAGTTACCAATTAAAAAAGGTAAACTATGCATTTTAAATTATTGGAAATTTTCTGTATTTCATTTTGAAATTATTGAAATTTTAACTATTAAATTACAAATTATAGAAGCAAACTATGCATTTGGTTGCCGCCGATGTCTGAATCTAGAGAGGGACAAGGTCTGAGTGCGGGAGGGCGGGATTGAGCTAATAGATCGGATGGATCTAGGAGAGGGGAGACGATGTACCAGGGGTTTGGATGCGGGAGATGGCGAGATACGGCCGCGTGAGGCGTTAGAGGCGGGCGCATTAGGCGATAGTTGTTGGCGTCTTGTGTTAGGTTCTTGGTCGTGTAAGCGTGGTGCCAGCTTGTGTGTGGTGCGTCGCGGTGGTGTTATGGTGGTCTTTGTGAGGCGTCAAGTCAATTCTTGCATGCTATAGCCTATAGCTTGCGTTGTGGGTAATGCCGTAAGGATGAAAGGCGGACAAGGATGTGTAGGGTTAGGTTAACATGGGTACATGTTTTTTTCAATATTTAATTAAATATTATTGATAATTTTTTTTAGCAATGGATCGGTGCACACTTAATCATAATGTAGCATTTTATTGTTTCTTGATTTTTAACTTTGGTTGTTGCGATCATATGACGGGTCTTTTTCTTTTAATACTTAATATCATTGGCCCTTTGTTCATGCTTTTGTTGGTTGAAAAATTTAAGTTAACCAATTTGGTTATGTTCCTACTCCTATTCTTAAAGCTAGTTATACTTTAGTTAAAATTTGATCAAAAATAATCATTTTAAAATTTAACTACTTAACTTTAATAACTTTAAATAATAAGCTCAATAATTTTTTGGCTATTTTAAATAAAATTTTAATATTTTTCAATATTTTAAATACGGGGATCAAAATGATAAAGTGATTGGAGATTAAGGAGATGATAAGATCAAGAATTCTATCCAATTGATTATGAGAGTTGGCATGAGACGACTGCGTCAATTAATGATAAATAGTAGCGGACGTGCCCAGGGCGAAATGAATGAAATAATTAATGATTTCAATGAACCATATCTCACCTTTTCATCAAATGAGATTGAAAATTTTGCATTTAAAAACAAAATGGAGTTTGAGTGAATGACAAAAAAAAGATGTTGGAATATAAACTTTGTATAATTTGATCGATAAAATAATGATACATAAATCGTATACACGAATGAAGAGGCGCTTGATTAGGTGGCGAAGATACTTCCTTAAAAAGAAGGATGGCAACCAACAATACATCTAGATGGTTGAAAAGAAAGGGTTTAGCATGGGAATAAGCTTGATGTATAGGTGATGGGAACCCAATATTCGTGAGTCGTGGGGAGGCATGTCCATCCACAAGTTCACATCTTGTGGTCAGGATCTTCGATAGAGAGGAGAGGAGGAGAGAAAAGAGATGTGAATATTTTTATTTTTAAAAAATAGGCAATACGACGCTCGGGCTTGGTAGGGGAGATATGCCGAAATTTATGGCTATTTTATTTGAGTTCAATAATATTTTTGGGTTTGATTAGTAATATTTAGCGAAAATTTTTTTGTTGACCGGATACATTATTATTACCTTAAAGTAACTTAAGAGAAAAGTATTTTTTAACATTCACCCGACAATTCTTCAATTATATATATTTTATTAAAAAGTAATAATAATAATAATAATAATAATAATAATAATAAGTAATTGCACGAGATGGGATTGGAAGTGAGGCTAGCGGCATGCATCGGGGGATGGGGCGTAGGGGACAGTCGAGGATGAGGAGGGGGCGGTCGCGGGGATGAGGGAGGAGGCGGGCATCGGGTGGGGAGGCGGGCGACATCGGGGGGAAGGGGGAGGGGGCGGCGGGGCGGAGTCGAGGGATGAGGGAGGGGGGCATCGTGTGGCGAAGGGATGGGGATGGGGATGGGGGTGGCGGGCGGTGTTGAGGAGGATGGAGGGGGCGTCGGGGAGGAGGGATGGAGTGGGGGGGGTGGGGGGAGGGGGGGGGGGGTGGGGATGAGGCGGTGGGGGTGGGGAACGTGGGTAAGATGGAAGAGGGAGGCGAGGAGGGGGAGAAGAGAGTGGAGAGAAAGTGATAGAAAAAAATAAAAAAATATTATGTAGAGAATGAATAATGACATTATTTTTGAATAGTCAAACCAACAATTTATAAATGTAGGAAGCTTGATGAAGAAGGGTTTGGGCTTACTTTTGGCATTTGGCTCTCTATTTGTAGACAATAGAGAGCCTGTGAGTTACTGTTCTCTAGACTCTCGATACCAAAACACACTTTCAATCTTATTTTTGTGGGACAATTGTGTGAGTTGGTCCGAGACTAATACTCTTTACTCATGATTTTGTGTGTGAAACCATAAATGAATAAATTCTTGGACATGTATAAGGAACATTTGTTTTGAGCTTCGGGTAACATGTCTTAATTGTCCGATCTCAACATCTTCCTATTTATATTAGTAAAATTTGTCCTTCAATTAAAAATGGGTCGATTAGGTTCGGTTAAAGAAAGCTTTGACATTATGTGATAAGTTTTTAAATCTTTATCTTTAATGGTAGTGATTTTGACGTATGGGGGCCATCTCCTCTTGCAATGAGTTTTCCAAAGATTTATTTTTGGATGGGTTAAGCATAAATATCATCATATTTTAGACTAAGTTGTGCTCTCTTGATTTTCACTTTATACTGTAAATATTTAGTGTTATTTGGATGGATAAGTCACATCTATCGTGTACACGAAATAATCCCAACCCCCTTTGTTTTCTCATAGACTGCCTGATTAGTCCTTACACTACGTAATTGTGGGGCTACTCTCCAGATCCGGCCTTACCCGATGTAGCTTCTATGCCACCATTACAGGCCCTCCACTTCCTTATTGATTTATGCAAGTAGTCTTGAAAATCTCATGTTGGCCGAAGGTGACTCCATTACCTATATCAAGGCCTTTGTGGCGGCCATGGGGTGGTCGATGGGTGGCGAGGGTGATCAGACCACAGAAGGAGGAAAATAGGTTTGGATGGTGCTCTCAAATGAGTGTTATTCTAGATTTGGGTTTCATGATGCGGAGAAACTAATTTTAATGTTTGAGTTTTAAACATTTTCATACCAAACATATAGTTGGTGTTCTTAAGGTTTAAACTGAACTAGATAGGGGATAGTAGTCCCTTTTAGTTTCCCTAAAAATATGAACCTTGAGAATCATAGACAGTGAAAAATTTCACAAAATCTTGATTAGATAGGTTAGATAGGAGCACAAAAAATAAAATCCCTTAAAACATATGATCTTGGACGTCCATTCCCCTGGGAGGCATTAATCATGGGTTATACATATTCCAACTAATAATGGCTGAGTGTGAGCCAAAACAACGAATGTAGTAGCGAGAGGAAACTACACCATACTACTAATAAAATAATAAAAACAATAATAATAAATGAGTTTGGCATGAAACTTTACGAATATACGATTTTATGGAAATTAAAATCCTCTTACTTATATTTATAATCTTTATTGAAGAGTTGAAAGTCTAGAACCAATAATGCCAAATCATGAGGGAAATTGAGAAAAACAGATTATAAATAAATGAAGAAAATCTTAAGCCCTTAAGGTTATGCTAAAAGAATGATGTCGGATTGAGTTACTAGATAAATCATACTTGCTAGAAGACATAATTAATTAACGAAGTACTAAATGATAATGTATGAACAAAGAGGCTTTACTCATACCACAAGATTTATATACTAAATATCATCAAATCCTTTAATTATTCAAACCTCTTAAAAGATTAAATGAAACTACCACCACAGCGTATTTTTGAAATTGTTAACAAACATAAGAGGGATCGAGAACTATATACATTCTTATTGAACCTAATTTTAGCGATGAAGTGTCCACGTATGTCACCTATTTAATATCAATGTTTTGCAAGGGAACCCGATGCTGAGGCAAGAAATTAGTGACTTGAGAGGGAAGAAGTAGAACAATATGGTTAGAGACAAAGAGGGAATTAAGTGTTTTATGCACCATTCACGGACAAGCCTCACAGAATGCTACATGAGGCTCACATAGTCAGGTTAGGTATAAAGGGATAATAGGCGAGTCAAGAATTTTCTTTCGAATTGAACTTAGCTGACCGGCCAAGTGGATTAAGTCTTGATAGTTTAGGCGGAGTTTGGGACAGATGGTGAGTTTGTCCATTGAATTTTAGTTTAAATTTTTTTAAATTTTTAAATTATTGGTTTTAAAATACACCGAGATGGACCCGATCCAACAAATTGTGATAAAATTTGAGAGAGTGAGTAGAGTCATGGTTAGGTCACCCCCCTCTCTCTAGTATAGCACGGGAAAGGTGCTCTAGGTTCAATTCTTTGGATTGGTTTAATGCCCATTGCTTAACTTCTTGTAATCATAACCAGAAAAACTTTATACACACATAGGGTTGCCAAACGAACCGTGTAAGAGGCAAGTGAAATGAGAGTAGCAGGTGCTCGGAACATATTAAACACATTATTAATGAACCAAACCAAGCCAGGATATAGCTTCTGATGTTCATGAGCTGCAAATATTTACTTTGTTGTTGAATGTTTACAAACATGTGTTTATAAGCTTATTCAATGTTTCTGATACAATTACCACTCCATAAAAACCTACAAAAAGAATCCATATAAAATGAGGTATACAAAAAGTATAATTAATTAACTATTAAATTATATTATCTTTGTTTAATATGTTTAAATAATTATTATATATATATATATACGAAAATATTATAATAATATGTTAATAATAATAAATCAAATACTATTTTTATTTAATAATAATAATATAAAAGTATATACTTATTAAATTATATTTAATAAATACATTTATATTTAATAAAAACTTTATACATATTAATTGATTTGTTAATTTTCCATATTTGCCCCCAATATTTTCGAGAATACGAACGATATTCCTGGCGGTGAATGTTTGAATATATTTACGAATACACTATGGTGCTCGCAAAATGATACTATTCCTTGACGAGCAGATATGAGATCTTTAAAGCGTTCGAGCTTGTTTATAAATGTTTAGTTTATTTACGGCGCTAATTACACCACAGGTAATCTTTGTTTTGGGCCTATTTACCCATTTTAGGTTTTGTCCCTTTTTAAAACTTTTATTAATTTATTTTAATGGATTATAATTTTAGTCATAGGTTGAAATTGCAAATATATATCATAGATCAAAAAAAAGAAGCCCAATATCATTATATAAAAAATATATGTAGAAAATAGAGTTTTAAAATAAAGAGTCATTTAAATTCAATAATGCATTTGTTGAAATAGTTAAAAATAAAAAATCAGGCCAAAAATTTAATGGATTTGATTCTAGATTAATCTTCTTCCAATTTCAAATTAATTTGACTGCATTTTGATTATACTAGTTGAGATTGGAGGGCAAACATTACGCACATGGTAGGGGATGTCTTTTCTGCTGACATTTTGACAACCTTGTTAGAGCAACATAGCATTGTCTGTGAGAAGAATGTTAAATAAAAAATTATTTAGTTTTTTCTTTTATACTTACATATTATCATTATTGGTAAAACTATTTTTTTACTTGTCAAAACTCCCATTCATCTTTAGTTATCAAACATTTCTATCCTTCTTTTTTCTAAATAATAATAAAAATACAAAAACAATCATCTTTACGGAAAAGTAAATTAAAGGTATGATCAAGTGGTCATGGGGTTGAACCTTTGATGCTCATATTTTAGGCACACTCGAGGTTGACATTGATTGTGGAATACTTATTTATTCGAAAATTATCTTATTTTCTCTTTTTCTTAATATGGGATAATATTGCCAAATGAGCCTAGATTTTTTTAAAACTAGAAATGTTCCCCTTTTATTTATTTTTAAACTCTTTATTTTTTAATGGCCTAGATCCATGTCCAAACCCCCTTCTCCCTAAACAAACTCTATAAAATGACTTCTTTTTAAATAAAACAAGCAAACACTCATATAAAACTGAGTGATAAATGAGCCAACGTGAATGAATTTAAAATTTTTTCACTTCTACTACGATCGACTCGAATCTAATTCTCCCCCACAAACCACCCAGACCTTTCTTTTTACAGGTGCCTTTAATCAGCCTAAATTTTTTATGGCATTTCTATTATTTTTCTTATATATGGTTTAGTGAGTCTGCGTAGGAATGACCAGAAGGATGACATGGATAGCATTGATCTCCCAAACGGTGAGCCCAAAGTAAAGCAATTGACCTGACACTTATCTGCACTCCTCTGCTCTCTTAACCCCGCCGCTCATATCTGCGCCTTCTCCGACCGCCCCTAGGGCATGGTCACCGATAGAATTGTCTAGCACAAGTTAAATTGTTATATGTGTGTAAAAGTTGAGTAACATTTTAAAGAGTTAAAAGAAAAATTGATAGCAAAATTGTATTCTACCAAGTGAATTGTGATAAATGTCACCAAACAATTGACCCACTCAGGAGCTTCATGGTAATGAGTGGTGTATGTTGGCATACCTGGCTCTAATGTGAGAGATCAAAACTCGAAAGCCCCATTTTGGATGCTACTTGGAACGTCATTCTCTTCTCCCCACCCCTCTTCGCCATAGATTGTGTAAATTGAAGGAACAAGTTCTTTTGGTTTTCGTACAAATTTTGTTTTTCTGTTCCTAAGATTCATCATATCTTTGTCGATTCTTCATGCTCATGCATCGATTTAATTCATGAAAACCTTTTTTTCAATGCCTCAATGCCTCAACATGGTGCCCCCCTAGGCGCCTCTATCTCCCTCTTCTCCCACTTCCTCCCTCTCTCCCTAACACTACCTCCATCTACCTCTGTTGAAAACGGCATACGATGACCATTTGTATTTAAGGTTTATTTTAAAATTATAGGATTTATTTTAGGGTTAATGTTAGTATTTTAACATTTTAAAAGTTGCTTCTTGATAAATCAGCTTTGAGAAGAAAACCATGAAATTGCTTATGCTTTTTACTAAAAAAACCAAAAAAAAAATAAACAAGTACCTTTTTATTTTTATCAAACAGTTTAACATGCTTTTGTTTATTTTATAAGCAAAAACAACATGTTAAAAGCATTGCCAAACTAGCCCATAGGGAAAATGAGTTTTGACTTTTGATAATAAGTATTTCATATTTGAGTTAAAAGTAATAAATCATATAAATAATATTATTAGTTCAAATATTAATACATTTTCAATCAAATAATACTTGATTGGATCACTTAATATTAAATCAACATATTAATTAATTTAAAATTAATTTTAAATCTAATTAATTTATATTTTATATTAAAATATTTGTAGTACATTTATTTTTTCTATAATATAAATATATATTATTATTGTTTTTAAAATATAAACATGTACTTATTATTATTATTATTATTATTATTACTACTACTACTACTACTACTAATATTATTTATATGTTAAGTTTTAAGTACATATACTACACCCTACCATGCAATACATGCTCAATGCATAACCAAATAAACAACAAACATCATGACTCAATCTAAAGCAAAACATCTCGGGGGCCTCTACCACCTGTCATCAAGAGTCTCACAAGTTCACACCAATACAATGTCACACCAGGACATCCTATCCACATCAGGACTCGGCATGTCCCTCACGATCTCAACGGATCACCAGCTTAAGGCACACAGCCCAAATAACTCATAATCACACTAGGACATCCTATCACGTCAGACTCGGCATGTCCCCCATGATCTAAAGGTTCACATCAGGACAGTCTATCCACAAAGGACTCGACATATCTCCCACGATCCAAAATAGGATCCATGACACATCATGTTATAACCTGATCAGTGTCAGGACGTAGCCTGCCTTCACTAGGGCATATCTTATCCATGATCCTCACAAGGATCCAATAACCAGATGTAGCCTGCCTTCACTAGGGCATAACTTGTCTCCAATCCTCAATATGATCCCATTGGTATATCCTCTCATCAAGAGCTCATCAGGCTGTAGCCTCACCCAACATGGTACATCACAATCCCCAGGAGCCTTAGCCGCATGTTATACCCATACAAAGGTACATCTGCACAGAGCTCAACTCATCTCACCCACCGAATATGCTACCAAGAACAAGCAAACATATCACATGAACTCAAGAGTCCCACATATCACATAGATATTACCCATAGATATACAAACGAGTATAGTAAATCACAACAGACTCAAAGGTCTCACACAGTACACGTATGTATACAAGCTAACCATAGCAACCAACATACAAATAAATAGACCATGAGGCTCTCACGGTGCTAACTAGCCTTACCACCCCATAAGCATTGTAGCCCTCATGGCCTAACCATAACATCAAACAAACCATAATAAACCATGAAGGTTTTGTCACACAACCTCACTAGGCTCACAGTGCCCGTTAACACCCCATAGACTCCTTTAAGCCCAAACTATCTCAAACAATCCACAATGGAGAACATCTTGTTTCTCTCATAATATAACTCACGAACCCAAGGTCCCCCAATCATGCAACTTAATGCACAATATAACAACACAAGTCAACCACTAGGGTTTCATAACACTCCCTCTGTAATAGAGGTCAGTCTCTACAAATCTATCCTCACGTCTTGACGAAGATAGAGGATTTCCATAGAAAGCATTTTCCTGAAATAAAAAGTCCCAATAATGGTTCCCCATATCATAACTAAGAAAACCTGATTTTTGGGGTTTTTATGAGAGGTCTAACCCTAGTGCGCGAATAGCCACCTTGAACCAAAAACTTGATTTTTTCGAGATTCAGTACTAATTCCCATTTTTCACATTTTGAAAGAGTGGGGATTTGATTTTTTTTGTATTTTTCTTTGAATCCAAATGAAGGATATTTCCTTATTTACATTGTAACTTAACTTTAATACTTAAATGTGGAGATGCGGAATGATTTACAATGTAAATGATCATTCGAAACACTGTTACTTTGCAGCTCCCTGGAAACTTTACTTTGGAGCCCTTTGAAAACTCTAACTAGTTGATGTCGACCTTCCCATAGGTCGATGTCAACCACATTGCACCTCGACCCCTTCCAAATCGACCACATCGACCTATGTCGACCACCCAGGTCAACCACACTGACCATGTCGTCTGCCCACGTCGACCCTGTCGTCTGTACTCTGCCCAGATGGGTCTATAACATGCTGTTCATCGGAAAACCAATTTGTTCACCTCACAAACATAGTTTTAAGCACCAATTCAACCCCAAAATGAGTTCCTAACTCATCCTAACCATATTAGGCTACCAAAATAACCTTAATTTGAAGGTTACTCGTCAAAATCAGGCTTCCCCCAAAATGATGTATGATTGTACTGGCTTGTGATTGAGACAACACCCGTGGTTTTGTCTCTTTCAATGCTTGTCACCAACCCCTTGACCCTTCGAGTGCAGGCAAGGGGAAGTCATGTTTCCAGTTCTGGGTTCTTGGAATCAGGGGTGTGACACGTAGTGTCCATACCTATACTTGAAGGCTGTCTTTGGCACATCTTCCTTTCTCACTCTAAATTAATGATAACCAAATCTCAAATTCACCTTGTAGAACCACTGTGCTCCACTCAACTAATTGAACAAGTCATCTATGCGGGATAGAGGATACTTATTCTTCACGGTCACTTGATTTAGCCTTTTGTAATCAATGCACGACCATAAAGAGTGATCTACTTTCTTTGCGTACAACACTAGAGGCCCCCACAATGAGGTACTCAGCTTGATAAAACCCCTCTCTCCAAGCTCAACTAACTCCTTCTGGAGCTCTTACAGCTCCTTTTGTAACACCCCCAAATCTGGACTTCCAGACCGGGTGCATTGGACAAATAAGATATTACAATTATATGAATAGTAATCTATTACTCAACATAAATTCGATGGTTTATTTATTACAACAAGACTCATCACAAGATCTTTAAGGTTTAGCGTTTAGAGACTAGGTGTTGATAACCCATTATAGTTTACATGACATATAAATACTACATGCATAATCTTCTTATGATGTTATTCCAAGCATTCTGGACACCATTATCCTAGCATCCTTACTTTTTCCTAGTTCCCTGGGGTTGGAAGAAAACATGAAGGAAATGAGCTCAAATAGCCCAGTAAGGTTAAAAGTAACGATTAATATATGGAGAATAATTAACTCATGAAAGAATAAGAATATCTACTCATCTAGGTTCACCACCTAGATGTCTTGCATAACTTGTTATCAACTGGATTGACACTCTCCAGTGATGTTCTTTACCCAATGTATTGGAGGTCTTTCTGGAACCACCCATAAACATATTGCCAAACATAAAACATATCTTCATAATTTTTCAAACAATCACATCAATGGTAAATTTCAACGTAAAGGAAGGTTTTGCAATCATAGACCCGATAAGTAAAAGGGTTATTCATCATTCAATAAATTAGATTACCAAATTCTCAAGAAGTGCCAAAGAAAGTTAATTCTTCTTAAAATAATATTATGAGGAGAAATCTTGAGATAGAAATATAGAGAATAAATAGGAAATGAATTTCCACGTCGGAGATCGTGGTAAGGAAAGGGAGAGGAAATCCTTACTATCTTTTTGTCTTCCGCGTTTATAAACCTTGAAACAAAAATTAAAAGTTAATATTTTAGTTTTAATAATAATAGTATATTCATAAATAATATATTGAGAGACATATATAAGTATATTATGGTGGAAAAACTTCTCATGATAAAAATAATCTATACTTATACATATACCTATATAATATATGTATATAATACACAATATATATATATATATATATATATATATATATATATATATATATTTGAGGGGCAAAGCCATCCATAATATATATATGTATGAGGAGACTTAGCCTTCCATGGAATAATAATAATCTATATACACACATATACGTATCATATACATATATATATTGAGGGGCAAAGCCATCCATAATATATATATATATATGAGGAGGCTTAGCCTTCCATGGAATAATAATAATATATATACACACACACACACATATATATTATTTAATAAATATACATATATATATTGAGGGGCAAGGCCATCCATAATATATATATGTATGATGAGGATTAGCCTTCCAAGAACATGATTAATATATGCTTGAAATATTTACCTTTTGGAACTTCCAACGGGTGAGAGGAAGATTGAGAGAAGAGAAGGTTTGGAGAACTATTAGGGTGTTAATAGAACTTTTTGGAGAGTATTTGGAGGAGAGTTTTGTGGCTTATTTGAATGGAAAGAGTGCTTGAGAAGGGAAGTGAGGCATGCTATTTATAGGTAAGGTGGTAGGTGTAATAGTGTGAAAAATAGTGTACGAATTTGACTTTGGCATTAAATTAAATTATTTAAGATATATATAATACTTTGTTTTCCTCATATTATCTCTTATTAAAAATGTGGTTATCTCCTCCTACCATTTAAAAATGTTTTAAGACTTTTAAACCTAGAAGGTTCCTTTGGCATCAAAAGTCCACATTGGTGTACTCCCTACTAATTCAATTATAACTTTTTTAATTTTGTAGTTTTTGACAAACGGCCAATTGTATTGCATTACTAACTCAAATATCTACAAATGGGTATCAATTTTATAATTTCTACATATGTATAACAAAAGTTATTGAATTTTGAAGTCATACTAAAATGTTTACCCATTCATACTGAACCTATGTGTAGTATTTTAACTTCTGGAATTGATTGGCTTCATATTAAATTCTGAAATTTCTACACGTTTTAGCTAAGTCATAAATGAACAAATGGGCTTTGGTTTCATGTCAATTGGATCTTTATAAATCAAGTTATGAATTTTTGAATGGGACCTCCAGAATCTGCCTCATTCAAATTTTTGGGCCTTACCTATGTTTTATACTTTTGGTAAAGTTAAGGCTTGTAATACTTACTTACCCATAGTAATTTGGTCTAAGAAATTAAATGACATAATATATAGCATCTAAACTTTTTATGATGTATAAGAAATTATTTTATTTTTTTATAACGTATTTAATATTAACGCGGATAAAATAATATAATTGCGTAATCAATAAACAATAAAGTAAGGTAACATTATATTCCATGACTTCTTACTTTATAAACCTATAAAGTATAATATTATAAAACATTATTACATACTCATACCTATTTATAACAATTCAAACGGATACTATTCATAACGATTAGTTACTTATTCCAACGGTTAGTTACTATTCTAACTGCTAGTTACTATTCTAACGGCTACTTACTAGTCACATGCTACTTAAATGACTATAGTGGGTACTTATTTTTACTGTGATAATATCTAAAATATTCTTTCTAACTATTTTTAGTAATGACATTATTATTACTATTTAAGGAAGAGCTTAAATTTTTTTGCGGGTCTTACACCTTTGGTCCCATACGATAAGTTACCTGCGAGATAGGTGTAATGACCCGTGTTTTGCGGCATGTAAGAAGTTAACCGAAGATGCCTTGTGAGTGGAAATTGTTGGGTTTTAGGGAGTTTGCTAACATGCTTTTATGCCCTAGGAAGATGCTATTTGCATATACAGGCGTTTTTAGGCTATTTTGTCCGGTTTTAGAGGTTGATTTTGACCAAGTAGATGGCCTCAAACCAATTGGCGTGCAGAACAAAAGTTTCTCAGAATGATGTCCTCTACCTAAAACCACAGAAGTTTTAGAGCCAAAGGCCTTGAAATCCAATTGGACCAATTGGCGTGCAAGCATTTTTCTACATATCAGCCTTCTACATGATGCAAGGAAGCTTGGGGTAGAATTTCACAGCATTTGGAGCTGCAAGTCAATTGGGGATATGGCGTGCAATATGGCGTGCAACCATATTTTTGCACCATCACCTTGGTTTTGTGATTCTAAACATCTTTTCCCAAAGGGGTATGTTGGAATTGTGGATATTTTGTCGTGTGTGGGTGCGGAAAGGTTACAACTTGTGTGATCAAAACTACGTCATTTTGATGCTGGGATTCACTTAATCAAAACTACGTCATTTTGATGCTGTGATGCCTATATATAGAAATGAAGACTCCTTGTTCTAGGGTTAGGGTTCTCTTTAGCCTTTACAACCGTCGCAGAGAGAGAGAGAGAGAGAGAGAGAGAGAGAGAGAGAGAGAGAGAGAGAGAGAGGGAAGGAAGGAGAGCTGCTGGCTTGCTGCGGAAGCATCTTGCGTGGGGAGGACGGCGTCTAGCGCGGGAGCAAGAGCAGGAGGACGTTTTCAAGGTAGGGGTTCTGTTCTTCCTTGTACCTATCCCAGGGTTTTGGCCTTGTGGTAGTCGATTTCGTAATCTGGATATATATATATATATATATATATATTATATAAATTCATATAGGTGTGATCTCCTATATGGATGTTGGCCTTCAGTGGCATGTATGGGGATGAGATTAGGCCTGTGTGGCACTGCACACTAGGTGTTTGATATTATGCCTGTGAGGCCATGCATGTTATGCGATTGATGTTATGCTAGTGTGGTTATGCCTGAAAAGTGTTTGATGTAATGTTTGTGAGGATATGCATGCTAGGTGTTTGATGTTATACTAGGGTGGACATGCATGTTAAATGTTTGTTGTTATGTCTATGGAGCCTAAGAAGCCTGAGAGGCTGAGGCAATGCTTGTGTACCCGTGGAGCCTGAGAGGCTGAGTTGATGTCAGTGAGACTGACTGTGGAGCCTGAGAGGCTGAGTTAATGTCAGTGAGACTGACTGTGGAAACTATGCCTGAGAGGCGGTTAAATCATTGGCCTGAAGAGGCGGTTAAATCACTTGTGGTTTGTGTGGTGGAGAATTATAACTACTGATGTGGTTTGTTATTGTCTGTTGAAATTATTGTAACGCGACACTACACTTGTACACATGGCATGTAGATGCTAGGAGCATGGGATGGGTTGGGGAGACATGATCCCTACCGAGCTGTGGATGCTCACCCCTCCTACTATGGTGTGTTTTCTTGCAGGAACCTACAGGCGTTAGGTGGGAACACCAAGGCGGAAGAGTTTTGTTTTGTGGCTTTGTTTTATGTTATTTGCGTTATGTAATTTTGTTGAGGCATTGTAACCCCAGCGGGGAGATATTGTAATGAAGTTTGAAACACAATAAAGGCATGTGGTTTGAATTTAATAATTATGTGATTTTGGTTTCTGAAAATAAAATGTGAAGTGTATGTTGTATTCTACCCCTTTATCCAAACCCGGATAAAGGGAGGGTCACGTTCCGGTCTCCTCGGGTTGGAAAACCGGGGCGTGACAATAGGCCCCACTCTTGGTAAACTCCACGGTCCGCTCTGAGTGTAATTCTACCAAATCCTCAGGAAAAACATCCTAGAACTGGTCCATCACAGTTGGCCACACTCTCTTATCCAAGCTTCCCTTTTCCCTGAACCCATTGTCGTTAAATAGTAGGTAATAACAACACCCCACAACTCACAAGTTGGACGTGCTCTACTCGCCTTAGCTCCTCATTCTCCATGCAAGGAACTGACCGCTCCTAAGGGTGTGGTAAACATAATCCTTTTCCTATAACAATCAATCATCGCCTAAAAGGCCACTAACCAATCCATCCCTAAAATTACATCAAAGGTATCCATGGCCATCATATACAAATCAAAGGTAAACACCATATCACCGATGGTCAGTTCACACCCATAACATTTCCTCTTTAACAAAGTGGTAACACCCATAAGTGACCTAACAAGGAGAAGTCTATCCGCCTCAACACACTCTAGCCCGAAACTCTTAACTACAGACTTAGCAATTAAGGAACATGATGTACCAGTATCAAAAATAATAAATATCATAGTGCTTGAGATAATAATTGTACCCCATACTACTGATGGTCCTACTCCCTCCTCTTTTGGTGGTGGTACTAGAAACTCCTCTTTTGGGACAACAGATGTGATTTTTCAAGTCCAACCATATGCTCCCATCTATATATCTCTATTCTCACTCTAACATAAAGTCCACTCCTTGGGTTTGCAAAACATAAGTGCATTTGTCAGTTCCCAAGTTCAGTCAAAGTTGTGTCCACATATCCGGATGATCCACGTGTAAGATGTTTTAGGTTCTCAATGAGTTTGTCTTACATCGAGCAAGTGACTGTTGACTTTGAATGCGAAGAGATAAGTTGAAGCAACGTCTTCTTAATCCGGTGTAAGGTTCCTTACTCTGTGTTAACTAAGCTCGGATCCTTACTCCGTGTTAGTGATTGCTTACTCCATATCAATTCAGTACTAGCATCCTTATTTCGTGTCAGCACTTCCTTACTCCGTATGAATGAGAAGGTCAGAGTGCTTACTCTGCATCAGCGCTTTCTTACTCCGTGAGAGTTTCTTACTCCGCATGAGTTAAAAGGAACGAATGGCTTACTTCGTATCATCACATCCTTACTCCGTATGAGTGAGTAGTTCGGATTCCTTACTCCGCATCTAGTTTCCTTGCTTTGTGCAAATAAAGATTTGGGTCCTTATTCCGTAGAAGTCGTTCCTTACTCCGCATATATGGAAGACTCGGATTTCTTACTCCATGTCTTCTTTTCCTTAGTCCGCTTGAGTGGAAAACTTAGCCTTTTACTCCGTGATAACTATGTCTTACTCCGTGCGACTTGTAGACTAGGATTCTTACTCCACATCTATTTGACTTGGTCCATTTAAGGTGTTAGGAGCAGTTTCCTTAGTCCGTAGCATTAAGTGTTTAGTCCGTACGAATGATCCTTATTCTGTATGAAGGAGAGACTTGGTTATTTACCAAGTGTTTTGACGACACTCACTCTTGTTCGGATTAGGATTATGTATCCTGTCCTTAGCTTTGCTCTCACAAGTGTAGTTCTGGATTAAGATCATATCTTCTGCAACAACTTGAGATAAAACAATCAAAGTCTCAGATCAAATTATATAGGGTTTTATCTACACCATCCAAATTTTGGGCTTGATCCAACAATCTCCCCCAATTACGGATATGCCAAAACCCTTTGTAATTTGATCTGGTAAGCGAAGCATGAAGATAGTATACAGAATAGAAATAACTTCCATTTTCATCTCATCGGCAACAAAATACAAATTAGCCTTAATACATGAGTTTTACATTAAGGTACATAAGGCTTACTATACTTGAAGATCATTGTTGCTGCCTTCTCTTTAAGCTCCATTGTCTGCTCCATTGTATAATTGCGGATGTTGTTCCAGCTTTTATCCACCTTTATAAGTGATTTGATGAAGAAGCAGACAAAGGCTCCGCAGCTATCTCCATTCGGCTGTTGTGGAACTTGTTTCTTAGTCCGGATTACGCCTTCAGCTTTTCATTTGGATCCAGGGGAGTTAGGCCCATTTCTTCATAGAGTTCGGATTGCTTCACTGCTTCGGTCAGTCGAAGACCCAAAGGTTCCCATTGATTCTTTCTTATGTTGTTATCCACAACCTGATGAGAATCAATTAGGATCAACAGCTTGGAATGAATCATGAAGGCAACCAGCATGAAGTGCGGCGTCAAAATCCAGTAAGGAATGAGGATAGTTGAAAGATTCTTCAAAGGTTTGGTGTCCTCAGTAGTTCCGTCGATGATGGTTCGGATGAAGGCTACTTCTGGAAGATATCCTTCAGACCAACAAGGACAATGTCAAAAATATGTCCGTCCTTGTAGAGAGACGGAAACAGCCTCATCTCCATCTTAACTGCTCGAGAGAAGTTTTCTATGTCTTCTGTGGTGAATAGGCCCTTCTCGGAACAGAGAGTCTTAATGTCTTTAGGAGAGAAGGGGTATAGGTCAGAAAGACATCTTCTCTCGGCATTGGATGCAGCATACTTAGACATTTCAAGAAAAATGCTTCCATCCGCATCAAGTAGATCACGATCCGCATATGATGGGAGGAAGGTGTCACCACGATGGAGAGGTGAAAGGAGGAGATGCACTAGACAAAGCTAGGCCGAGAGAAACGGCTGTGTTTGGATTTAATATTAACGCGGATAAAATAATATAATTGCGTAATCAATAAACAATAAAGTAAGGTAACATTATATTCCATGACTTCTTACTTTATAAACCTATAAAGTATAATATTATAAAACATTATTACATACTCATACCTATTTATAACAATTCAAACGGATACTATTCATAACGATTAGTTACTTATTCCAACGGTTAGTTACTATTCTAACTGCTAGTTACTATTCTAACGGCTACTTACTAGTCACATGCTACTTAAATGACTATAGTGGGTACTTATTTTTACTGTGATAATATCTAAAATATTCTTTCTAACTATTTTTAGTAATGACATTATTATTACTATTTAAGGAAGAGCTTAAATTTTTTTGCGGGTCTTACACCTTTGGTCCCATACGATAAGTTACCTGCGAGATAGGTGTAATGACCCGTGTTTTGCGGCATGTAAGAAGTTAACCGAAGATGCCTTGTGAGTGGAAATTGTTGGGTTTTAGGGAGTTTGCTAACATGCTTTTATGCCCTAGGAAGATGCTATTTGCATATACAGGCGTTTTTAGGCTATTTTGTCCGGTTTTAGAGGTTGATTTTGACCAAGTAGATGGCCTCAAACCAATTGGCGTGCAGAACAAAAGTTTCTCAGAATGATGTCCTCTACCTAAAACCACAGAAGTTTTAGAGCCAAAGGCCTTGAAATCCAATTGGACCAATTGGCGTGCAAGCATTTTTCTACATATCACCTTCTACATGATGCAAGGAAGCTTGGGGTAGAATTTCACTGCATTTGGAGCTGCAAGTCAATTGGGGATATGGCGTGCAATATGGCGTGCAACCATATTTTTGCACCATCACCTTGGTTTTGTGATTCTAAACATCTTTTCCCAAAGGGGTATGTTGGAATTGTGGATATTTTGTCGTGTGTGGGTGCGGAAAGGTTACAACTTGTGTGATCAAAACTACGTCATTTTGATCTTGGGATTCACTTAATCAAAACTACGTCATTTTGATCTTGTGATGCCTATATATAGAAATGAAGACTCCTTGTTCTAGGGTTAGGGTTCTCTTTAGCCTTTACAACCGTCGCAGAGAGAGAGAGAGAGAGAGAGAGAGAGAGAGAGAGAGAGAGAGAGAGAGAGAGCTAGAGAGAGGGAAGGAAGGAGAGCTGGCGGCTTCTGTGCGGAAGCATCTTGCGTGGGGAGGACGGCGTCTAGCGCGGGAGCAAGAGCAGGAGGACGTTTTCAAGGTAGGGGTTCTGTTCTTCCTTGTACCTATCCCAGGGTTTTGGCCTTGTGGTAGTCGATTTCGTAATCTGGATATATATATATATATATATATATATTATATAAATTCATATAGGTGTGATCTCCTATATGGATGTTGGCCTTCGATGTGGCATGTATGGGGATGAGATTAGGCCTGTGTGGCACCGCACACTAGGTGTTTGATATTATGCTTGTGAGGCCATGCATGTTATGCGATTGATGTTATGCTAGTGTGGTTATGCCTGAAAAGTGTTTGATGTAATGTTTGTGAGGATATGCATGCTAGGTGTTTGATGTTATACTAGGGTGGACATGCATGTTAAATGTTTGTTGTTATGTCTATGGAGCCTAAGAAGCCTGAGAGGCTGAGGCAATGCTTGTGTACCCGTGGAGCCTGAGAGGCTGAGTTGATGTTAGTGAGACTGACTGTGGAGCCTGAGAGGCTGAGTTAATGTCAGTGAGACTGACTGTGGAAACTATGCCTGAGAGGCGGTTAAATCATTGGCCTGAAGAGGCGGTTAAATCACTTGTGGTTTGTGTGGTGGAGAATTATAACTACTGATGTGGTTTGTTATTGTCTGTTGAAATTATTGTAACGCGACACTACACTTGTACACATGGCATGTAGATGCTAGGAGCATGGGATGGGTTGGGGAGACATGATCCCTACCGAGCTGTGGATGCTCACCCCTCCTACTATGGTGTGTTTTCTTGCAGGAACCTACAGGCGTTAGGTGGGAACACCAAGGCGGAAGAGTTTTGTTTTGTGGCTTTGTTTTATGTTATTTGCGTTATGTAATTTTGTTGAGGCATTGTAACCCCAGATGGGAGATATTGTAATGAAGTTTGAAACACAATAAAGGCATGTGGTTTGAATTTAATAATTATGTGATTTTGGTTTCTGAAAATAAAATGTGAAGTGTATGTTGTATTCTACCCCTTTATCCAAACCCGGATAAAGGGAGGGTCACGTTCCGGTCTCCTCGGGTTGGAAAACCGGGGCATGACAATAGGCCCCACTCTTGGTAAACTCCACGGTCCGCTCTGAGTGTAATTCTACCAAATCCTCAGGAAAAACATCCTAGAACTGGTCCATCACAGTTGGCCACACTCTCTTATCCAAGCTTCCCTTTTCCCTGAACCCATTGTCGTTAAATAGTAGGTAATAACAACACCCCACAACTCACAAGTTGGACGTGCTCTACTCGCCTTAGCTCCTCATTCTCCATGCAAGGAACTGACCGCTCCTAAGGGTGTGGTAAACATAATCCTTTTCCTATAACAATCAATCATCGCCTAAAAGGCCACTAACCAATCCATCCCTAAAATTACATCAAAGGTATCCATGGCCATCATATACAAATCGAAGGTAAACACCATATCACCGATGGTCAGTTCACACCCATAACATTTCCTCTTTAACAAAGTGGTAACACCCATAAGTGACCTAACAAGGAGAAGTCTATCCGCCTCAACACACTCTAGCCCGAAACTCTTAACTACAGACTTAGCAATTAAGGAACATGATGTACCAGTATCAAAAATAATAAATATCATAGTGCTTGAGATAATAATTGTACCCCATACTACTGATGGTCCTACTCCCTCCTCTTTTGGTGGTGGTACTAGAAACTCCTCTTTTGGGACAACAGATGTGATTTTTCAAGTCCAACCATATGCTCCCATCTATATATCTCTATTCTCACTCTAACATAAAGTCCACTCCTTGGGTTTGCAAAACATAAGTGCATTTGTCAGTTCCCAAGTTCAGTCAAAGTTGTGTCCACATATCCGGATGATCCACGTGTAAGATGTTTTAGGTTCTCAATGAGTTTGTCTTACATCAGGAAGCAGCGAACTGTTGACTTTGAATGCGAAGAGATAAGTTGAAGCAACGTCTTCTTAATCCGGTGTAAGGTTCCTTACTCTGTGTTAACTAAGCTCGGATCCTTACTCCGTGTTAGTGATTGCTTACTCCATATCAATTCAGTACTAGCATCCTTATTTCGTGTCAGCACTTCCTTACTCCGTATGAATGAGAAGGTCAGAGTGCTTACTCTGCATCAGCGCTTTCTTACTCCGTGAGAGTTTCTTACTCCGCATGAGTTAAAAGGAACGAATGGCTTACTTCGTATCATCACATCCTTACTCCGTATGAGTGAGTAGTTCGGATTCCTTACTCCGCATCTAGTTTCCTTGCTTTGTGCAAATAAAGATTTGGGTCCTTATTCCGTAGAAGTCGTTCCTTACTCCGCATATATGGAAGACTCGGATTTCTTACTCCATGTCTTCTTTTCCTTAGTCCGCTTGAGTGGAAAACTTAGCCTTTTACTCCGTGATAACTATGTCTTACTCCGTGCGACTTGTAGACTAGGATTCTTACTCCACATCTATTTGACTTGGTCCATTTAAGGTGTTAGGAGCGGTTTCCTTAGTCCGTAGCATTAAGTGTTTAGTCCGTACGAATGATCCTTATTCCAGATGAAGGAGAGACTTGGTTATTTACCAAGTGTTTTGACGACACTCACTCTTGTTCGGATTAGGATTATGTATCCTGTCCTTAGCTTTGCTCTCACAAGTGTAGTTCTGGATTAAGATCATATCTTCTGCAACAACTTGAGATAAAACAATCAAAGTCTCAGATCAAATTATATAGGGTTTTATCTACACCATCCAAATTTTGGGCTTGATCCAACAATCTCCCCCAATTACGGATATGCCAAAACCCTTTGTAATTTGATCCGGTAAGTCAAGCATGAAGATAGTATACGAAATAGAAATAACTTCCATTTTCATCTCATCGGCAACAAAATACAAATTAGCCTTAATACATGAGTTTTACATTAAGGTACATAAGGCTTACTATACTTGAAGATCATTGTTGCTGCCTTCTCTTTAAGCTCCATTGTCTGCTCCATTGTATAATTGCGGATGTTGTTCCAGCTTTTATCCACCTTTATAAGTGATTTGATGAAGAAGCAGACAAAGGCTCCGCAGCTATCTCCATTCGGCTGTTGTGGAACTTGTTTCTTAGTCCGGATTACGCCTTCAGCTTTTCATTTGGATCCAGGGGAGTTAGGCCCATTTCTTCATAGAGTTCGGATTGCTTCACTTGCCTGGTCGGTCGAAGACCCAAAGGTTCCCATTGATTCTTTCTTATGTTGTTATCCACAACCTGATGAGAATCAATTAGGATCAACAGCTTGGAATGAATCATGAAGGCAACCAGCATGAAGTGCGGCGTCAAAATCCAGTAAGGAATGAGGATAGTTGAAAGATTCTTCAAAGGTTTGGTGTCCTCAGTAGTTCCGTCGATGATGGTTCGGATGAAGGCTACTTCTGGAAGATATCCTTCAGACCAACAAGGACAATGTCAAAAATATGTCCGTCCTTGTAGAGAGACGGAAACAGCCTCATCTCCATCTTAACTGCTCGAGAGAAGTTTTCTATGTCTTCTGTGGTGAATAGGCCCTTCTCGGAACAGAGAGTCTTAATGTCTTTAGGAGAGAAGGGGTATAGGTCAGAAAGACATCTTCTCTCGGCATTGGATGCAGCATACTTAGACATTTCAAGAAAAATGCTTCCATCCGCATCAAGTAGATCACGATCCGCATATGATGGGAGGAAGGTGTCAGCCGCTGATGGAGAGGTGAAAGGAGGAGATGCACTAGACAAAGCTAGGCTGAGAGAAACGGCTGTGTTTGGGAATGGTAACTCTTGGAAGTGGATGCAGTGAAGATGCAGGCCACTTCTCAGCACGAGCGGAGGAAGGTGTAGGAGGATCAGATGACACATTCTCCCCCGTTTTGGCAGATCGCCGAGGAGCAGTAGGGGGACGAGCCATCGTGTGCGCCAAGTCCGCGAAAGAAGTCGACAGAGAATGAACGGACGAGGCCACGAGATCCATCTTCTGCTCGATGGAAGTGGAAGAGTCGGTCAGGGCAGAGAGGAGTTAGGCGCCGAGAGCATTAACCTTGGTGGCGATGGCAGAGATTTGGGCGCTCTGGGCTTGGGTGTGGCGGTCCAGTTGAGCGGAGAGCACAACATCGGAGTGGACCGTGCCAAACGAGGCACATCCAAGCGCCAACTTTGGGGCTTTCGAGGACTCCCCCGCAGGAATAGGTGCAATTGTGCGCTGGGCAGAGGAGTCAACAAGAGTGGAAGGTGTATCAACAGTAGTAGCAGAAGGGGCATCCGGAGCATCAGAGGCATCCGGAGCAGATCCACTTTGACCAGAGAGGTCAACGACGGGGATGGCTGCGGCAGGAGAGGCAGGCCGGGCCTTTGCAGGAGAAGGGACTCGTGCGTCATGGGTCGGGCCGAAGGTAACAGCAAAGAGAACATTCAGAATGTGGGCCGGCGTAAGGAAGTCGTGATCCAGATTCCAGACGATCATATCCTTTGAGGAGTGGGTGTGTTTGGTATAAAACACCTTGATGTTGTGGTCAGGGATGGAGGCAGTGCAGGTGAGGCTAAAACATAACCATAGGTCCATTAAGGTGTCTGTGGAGAGATGGTCAAGGTAGTCACGAGGTTGAGGTAGGGGAGGTAAAGGGGCTTCCTGGAGGAGAAGGAGGGACATCTTCCGTTGCTATAGCAACAACAACATCAATAGCAGCAGCAATAGCGGTGCGGGGACATCAGCGGGAGAAGACGCTGGAGAATCAGCCAGATGAGGACTTGGCTGAGAGGGCCCCGCAACCTCGGATGGTTCGGGACGGACGCTGTGCTGGGAGGCTCGAGAGATGGATGGGGCAACAATAGACTGAATCCTAGAGGACCAGTGAGCAGAGCTGATTTCGGGGGCATGGCTGTTGGCTAGGTCACCAATCGAACTTCCCTGTTGTTCCGAGGCGGGAAGGAGGTGGAGAGCAGCAGAAAGGCGGCGTGCCATCATGTTCCCATCAGGCGTAAGGTGGCGGAGATAGTAAGCCTGGGGGAAGGGATAGTGCCAATTCCATTAAAATGGGACGGACGCAGATACCGAAAGACTATGCTGAGAATCCGCTCAAAAGATTGGTTCTTGGGGCTATTCTTCAGCAATCGGAA
Source organism: Taxillus chinensis (assembly GCA_023512835.1). Taxonomy (NCBI): domain Eukaryota; kingdom Viridiplantae; phylum Streptophyta; class Magnoliopsida; order Santalales; family Loranthaceae; genus Taxillus; species Taxillus chinensis. The sequence continues at coordinate 35,070,509 of CM042088.1, read as the reverse complement.
CAGGAATGTCCCTTAGTCCATTAGGAGACCTTCGAAGACTCCGTATATGGCCAGGAGAAGATCATACGGAACGGAGTCCAGAGCGAAAGTGCAAGCCAGTAGACATCGGCTTAGAATGGTTGTCATACATCGGTAGCGACCTTGGAAGGACTTCACCTTGTATTCCTTCCCTTTGTAAGTGCAGCCCATGGAAGCTGCCATCGATTCTAGGTCCAGACGATGAGGTTCACCGGGGGGTAGGTTGACAGCGGCGTGGAGGACGGCGGGGGTGATGACAATGGATTCACCCCGAACATGGGAAATGATGGAATTAGTGGTGCAGCGGATGCGGTGGTAGTACTCAGTAATGTCCTTCATCTTGTTGGACCTCGGTCAAGGCACTCACTATCACAATATTGTCCGCTTTGGCACTCGTGCGCCCACCCATGGGCCGTAGCTCGCACGGATTTGTTTCGATGGGCCGCGATCCATTAAAACGTGTTGTGACAAGGTGCACATGAGCCTCCTCATTAGGACGACCACAATGTTCGCCCTGACCGATGTGGGATTGTTCTTTGGGACTCCCCACAGGAGGTTAGAGACCCAACAGTCTCCCCCCAATCTCACCACCGGTCTAGAGGACCCGACTCTGATACCACTTGTTGGACCTCAGCCAGGGCACTCACTATCACAATATTGTCCGCTTTGGCACTCGCGCGCCCACCCATGGGCCGTAGCCAGCATGGATTTGTTTCTAACGGGCCGCGACCCGTTAAAACGCATTGTGACAAGGTGCACATGAGCCTCCTCACTAGGACGACCTCAATGTTTGCCCTGACCGATGTGGGATTGTTCTTTGGGACTCCCTACAGGAGGTTAGAGACCTAACAATACATGTTTTTAAGCACAAATGAATTTAAAGGTGTAATGTTGAGGTTGTTTTTAGAATTAAAACTTGGTTGCATATTGTTTGGAGATGTACATCTATACCGATTTGTAGGATATTGTACAAGGTTTGTGAGGTGGCACTCACGGTGTATATCTTTTCCAAGTGATTGTCACAATCCCTTGACTTTTCAGGTGCAAGCATAAGAAAGTCACATGTTTGGTTTTAGTTTTTGAAAATCAGGAATGTGACACGAGTAACTCGTAAGACGTAGGGGTGTTACCCGGCCTAGCAGGGGCAAGGTTTACTTATTATCGTAACTCACCCCTGCCTAGACTGGTAGTAAAATTTTGAAACCATACCCCTGCCCATGTGTAGGTGGGGCAAGGTACCGTACCCCATCTTTTGGCGGGGGAAGGCTTCATTTACCCGCTCCTCACTACCAGCCTCTATTGATCTCTCTTAAGATAAGCTTGCCTTTTAGAGGCTCCATGAAATAGCTGTTAGGAGTGATTCGGGTTCTATCGGGGGCGGAATCAACCTATTACCGCCTCCCACCCCCGCTTAGGCGGTAGATCAAATTTTAAAATTGTACTCTGTTCCATATGTAAGTGGGGTATGATATCCCATTCTTTAATGTGTCTACGAATGAGGTTTCATTCGCCTGCATCTTGCTATTGCATTTTATTGGATTTGTCATATGAATAATTTTGGCTTGAATCAATTTTCTACAACATTTTTAACCAAAAAATTATCAAAAATGATTTAATTTTACAATAATAAATACCATTCAAAAATATCAAAAATCATAAATAATAATTTAATAATAATATTTGAAATATTATAAAATTATAAATAAAAATTATTAAAATTAGGCAGAATAGGATACCCTGTTACCTATTACCGCTCTTCGTCCCTGCTTGGGCGATGTGTCAAGTTTAAAAACCATATCCCGCTCTTGCCTAGGCGGTAACCCACCCCGCATAGTGAGAGCGAAGCGGATAGCAAGTGGGATAGTGGATGTGGGTATTCGTTGCCTACCCCTAGTAAGACGAGCACTCTAACTCATTGGACGAGCAACATGAATCATCAAACAAAGCAAATTTAATCATGAAGGAGATAAGTGTACAAGTGGGATCAATCATTAGATGAGCTAGATCAATTATTAAATGTACTATCTTAATCGTACGAGTAAATGTTGGGCAAGTAGTTTCACTCATCATACAAGAAGGTCTAATTATTGTAAGAGTTGGAGCAATCACTAGACGAGTCTTTCTACTCGCAAAGGTAAATCACCCGTGCACCAAAGTGTTTCAATCATTACACGAGAACTTACACTTGTTAAATGAGTCGAATTGTATACAAGGGTATGTAATTGTTAAATAGTGTGTTTACTTCAATGGCTTTATCACTACATCCAAATAGGTTATATGAGCACTCACATAAGCTTTCCAATAAGTTTTCCTAAATTTACAGTTTTAAACTACTTTTTGCTTCCCTGTATAAATATACATCACAATAGATTTCATAAATCACCCTCTATATTATTAAAATAATATTTTATACTATTTATTTTATTGAATAATTTTTTTTATAATTTAATATGAAATAAAAGTTAATGTTATGAGAAACATGAAGGGGAGAGGTGAGAGAAAAATTTTAGATATAATTTAATAATTATAAGGAGTAAATAGTATTTCCTAACATATTGGAAAATACTATATAAATTCCATACAGAAAGTTAAATATAAGACATTTGACGTGGAATGATTTTATAAATTTTTAATTTTTTTTCTAAATACAGAAAATAGATTTCTATAAAAAATTTACTATTAGTACTCTAGAATTCAAAATTTTTTGTTTATGAAGCGTTTTGTTTGAAGAAGTAGAGCATACACGGGGTAATTTTTAGTAACTCTTAAATTTATATGAAAATTTAAAGAATGAAAACCTTTGATTGCACTATATTTCGTTCCACCTACCGAACTCGGTTTGTTTCATAATTTGCATTATATTACATCCTCGCAAAACATAAATTTTGCCACCAATATCAACGGCAAAAGACTTTTACTAGAAGACTTACTACACCACGATATATATATATATATATATATCGAATCATTGCGCAAGCGACAGAATTTTAGCTACGTGTAACCATAACGTCCTTCAATTATTCAAGCAGTTAGAGACAGGAGAAAGTCATAAACGACATCACGCCGCGGTACCACCCCATCTTTCAACACACTTTGAAAGAAGAAAAAGAATAAATAATTGAAGGACATGTAGGCCGCCCTTAGCGTTTACCATTATAATGCTGAAGGCACCGAGACGAATGGGACTGAGAAGACGCCGCTTGGAAGGGGACAACTTGTGAGATTTGATGACTTGGAATTTGATAAACTACGTACAACGCACTTCCATGCAGAGATTAGTTTCTATTCATGGTGAGATGAGCTTGTGCAGGTGATCTGATATGTAAATCATGGCTCAAGGTGTCCGAGTGTTACCCACTCTCATATGTAAGCATCTGACGCACTTCCACGGCAGTAGTTAATAATTTATTGTTTTACCTTATTTCTTGATCAATATGCACGAAGAGAGTGGTGCGTGATTCTGTCACAATTAAATATTTTGCAAGTTCTTTTACCATTATTCTGAGGAATTTTTGGAGAGTCAATGATTGATCATGGAGTTGGGGAGAGACAACATGTCTATGCATCCTTATCTTATCAATCAAGTTCAACTTAGAGAATTACACGTTGATGAACCGTTAGAAAACGAACCTTTCGATTCAGACCAAGGTAAATTTGTACCCAATGTAAACCAAAACGAGCCATACTGGGAGGACCCAGATTTGAATGATGTAGTACTCAAGTACATAAACCAAATTCTCATGGAAGACGACATGGAAGATTGCACGATTGAACAGTCCTTGGCATTTCAAGCGACAGAGAAATCTTTCTACCAAGCTTTAGATCCCACTTCACCCGTTAATGGACCGACTACATCATTTTCCGGTCGAAATTTTTTAAGCACAGATAAAAACTTTATTCAACATTATTGCAATAGTAATAACAGCGGGTCTTGTGACACCATTAACTTGAGTGATCCCAGGTGGGAATCCAATTTTTGTACGGATAAGCCCTATTGTGTGCAGACCAGTAGTCCTATTCTATTCACTCCACAATCAAGTTCTCAAGTTTTGCTATGCTTTACTGGTGGGGAGGAAAATATTGAAGACAACTATGCCAATACGAACAAAAATAGCGTAAAGTTTCCCTGTACTTGTCGTGAGACTGAATGGGTTGAAGCGCCACATAATTGTGATTTATTTGCCAATTCTATGAGTACTAGTTTGTTGCCTACGGATCAAAGTGCGCAAGGTCACAGCGTTGCAATAAGTGTGTACACACATGAGAACGTGTCAAGTGGAAGGGAAAACCCTCCTTGCCCAGATGTTAATCTAGATTGTGTGAGGACATCATACCAACCAGCTGCTCGTAGTGTGATGTCAGAGGCACATATATTTGATTTGATATTGCTATCGAGTGGAGAACAATGTGAATCTGCACTTCGCCAAGTAGTCCAAAGCATTGGTCTATCGGAAAGGTCCCGTGGTAAGAAAGGCCGTGACAAGACAACCAAAGATAGGAACCGCAACGTGGACTTGCGGGCCCTTCTAAATAGTTGTGCAGAATCTATCGCAGCTGACAATAGGAGGAGTGCAGAGGAGCTATTGTATCAGATAAGACAACACTCATCTCCTACTGGAGATGGGATGCAGAGACTTGCAAGCTATTTTGCTAATGCTCTCGAGGCGCGATTGTCAGGCAATGGAACCCAGAGTTACATACCCATTTTCAATCAGCCATCATCAACGGCTGCTTTGGGATTGAAATGCCAACATCTTTTTGCTTCAATCTGCCCATATATGAAGCTTTCATACTTCTTTTCAAACAAGACGATTATGCATGTTGCAAAGAAAGCAACAAAACTTCACATTGTTGATTTTGGAATAAACTATGGCTTCCAGTGGCCTTCATTCATAGAACAACTCTCCTCCAGGCCTGGCGGACCTCCATTACTGCGGATTACAGCTATTGACTCCCCCAAACCAGGTTTGAGGCCAATAGAATGGATTGAGGAGACTGGTCGTCGGTTGGCAAACTACGCGGGGAGGTTTAAAGTTCCGTTCAAGTTCAATATCATAACAAAGCGATGGGAGACAATCCAAGTGGAGGACGTAGGTGTGGAGATGGATGAGGTTCTAGTAGTCAACTGCATGTACCAACTCAGGCTCCTATCTGATGAGAGTGTGCCGGAAGGAAGGCCAAGCCCAAGAGACGCTGTATGCCAACTAATCAAGAGCATGAATCCCAAGGTGTTCATCCATGGCGTTTGGAGTGCAGCCTTCACTACTCCTTACTTCCTCACAAGGTTCCGGGAGGCCATGCACAATTATTCATCCATGTTCGACCTCCTCGACAGTACACTGCCTCGTGAGATACCAGACAGGAGGCTGTTCGAGCAGATGGTACTTGGATGCGGGTCCATGAATGTGATTTCGTGCGAGGGGTTAACACGGAATGAGAGATCGGAGACGTATCGGCAGTGGCAGTCCCGGAATCAGAGAGCTGGGTTTAGACAGCTTCCCTTGAGCGAGGAGCTTGTGAGGACAGCAAAAAAGTGGGTAGCATCGGTGTACCACAAGGATTTCCTGGTTGAGCAAGATGCAGGGTGGTTGCTACAGGGATGGAAGGGCCGAATTCTAAATTCAATTTCTTCCTGGAAGCCCGTGCATGGATTATAATTCTCAAAAATATAAATTTCTTATATTAATTCAAGTCTAGATGTAGGGACGGTTCACACCACTTGAGATTTTATATTTTATCAAAAATATCATTGGTGCGCTTTATATTAATTTTGACTTTAATATTTTATCTTTTCAATTATTTTGTTTTACAATTTTATATTGTATATTAGTTGTTTTCGGTTCATTACAACGACATTTAAACTCATCCCGACAAATCCTCCTTCAGTCCAAAAGAAAGATGGGCGTGAGTTGAGGGCTGCCGAGTCCAAGAACCAAAAAATATGGGTGTGAGATGAGGGCCGCCGAGTCCAAAAACCAAATGCTGACAGAAATCTCAAGCTAGTTTCAACGATTTACATAAATTCACTGACTTCCCGTTTTTGATGATCTCCCAAAATTCTCAACGGCCTATATATATGTGTTTACAGGTACAACGTTTTTGTTTCCTGGTGCTTTAAGATTTCATTAATAGCTCACATGAATGAAATGGAGAGAATGTAATTAATATTGGAATCATATTAACAAGGTTATTGGAAAAATAATCAAACGTGCCATTTCAATCATTCTTGTCACCGTAATGAAAAAAGATTTCCCTTATCTAATATAAGAAAAATGGCAAAGGATGAAAAGAGTTTAAAATCACAATGGATGACAAGATTTTAAAATCACAATTAGTTACATGAAAGACCCCCCACCTACCTGCTACTCGTTTGTGAAAGTTCTTCGCTTTTCTTGTCACGTTCCGGATTTATAACACGCAGAAATCAGTTAGTGAATCATCATGTCCGCACCCGAAGGAATAAAGGGTTGGTGATAACACCAAGAAGGGAACCTTAGTATGGGTGCCGTTCTTAATCCATACTACACATAGAACACACGAATACAGAAATCTCATTTAAATCCATTGTACAAAAATAACATTCTTTCCCCCACGGGGTTACATCATAGTTTTTACAATCCAACAAAATAAACAAATACACATAAGGTCTTCACCTCTGGTGAACCTCTTAGTTCATGTAAGCATCTTAAACAAACAAAAACAAATACAACAGGAGGGGGTGAGCAATCACAGATCAGTAGGGATCATGTCTCCCCGACCCATCCTAACTTATAGTGTAGGCATGTGCTAGTGTAATGCTACATATACATCACCATTTCAATCATGTACACACATTAAAATACAAAGAAAACCTCTTAGGTAATCCCAAACATTGCCTCTCATGCACCATGTTGCCCCCCAACGCAGTACTGCCTCTCGGGCCTCGTATCACCTCTCAGACACACTAGCCTCTTAAGCTCTGAACAAATCTTGCCTCCTAGGCCCTCAACAATAGCCTCCTAGGCTCTCAACAGTAGCCTCCCAGGCTTAACAAGGTAGCCTCACAGACTTACATGATCACTAGAGTTCACAACTCTATCTTCATGTTTTGCCCAAAAGAGACGATTTTTGTAGAAGTTGTTTTCTTGAAATATAAAGTCCCAGGCATTTGTTTCCCATATCATAACTAAGATAACCTGATTTTTTTGGGATTTTTCTGAGAGGTCTAACCTAGGTGCGCAAATGGTCACCTCAGACCAAAACTGGAATTTTTCAGGATTTTACACTAAATCCCATTTTTCACATTTTGCAAGAGTAAGAATTTGGTTTTCTAATATTTTTCTTTGAATCCAAATGGGGGGTATTTTCTTATTTACATTGTAACTTAAGTATAGTATTTAAATATGGAGTGGAGAGGCATAAAAGTTTACAATGTAAATGGTGCAGTCCAGTGAAACTGTATTTTGTCTGCCTTCACTATATTTTGAATCTCTTTTCGAACTGCCTTCGACCCTTAAACCTACACTCGAACTACCTTCGAAAACTACCTTTGAAGTACCCATGAACTGCTTTCGAAACTCCTTTTGAAGCACCTTCGAACCTTTGAAATGATACTCGAAAACTGCACATTCGACACTCGAAATAACACTACCTCGACTTATCTTCGAAACTTCGAAAGCACATTCGAACTTTCCAATTTCCAATCGATCTCATCGACGGTTTTTTGCCCAGTTCGCGATAATTACTATTTATCATTTTTTTTCACCTATTTCTCTTCTGGATTCAACCCAGAAACCTATAGACCTTCTGAAATCTCATAAAACTCATACATAATACTATATATTAGGTTTTAAATCACATCTTACCACTCAAAATACATATTATACACGCAAATAATAAGATTCAACCCATAATTGATTTTTCCCCAAAACTTAGGGTTCATCCAAATTCCACGAATTTGAGGTTAATTCTCATGATTTAGCTACTCTAGCAAGCAAAATCAACAACATATGAGTGAGAAGAATGAATTCCTACCTCGAATTTGGGCTATTTGAGTCTGGATCGTCCAAAAGCTCTTGGTTCTCCTTTAACGTGCTTTCTCTTTCTCTTTCTTCGTATCTCACGCACCACAAAAGCAAAATAAGAGTTTCTCCCCTTTTGTCTCTATTTATACTTCATCAATTCCTTAAAATACCGACTTAACCCTCACAAAGCCCAAACTCCAATTGGACTCCAAATTGAGCCCAATTATAGTCAAAATGCTCCATTTGACGAGCATATTCTTGTTTAGATACTTTACCTCAGACACGGGTTATTACATTTCTCGTCTATGAATTGTTCATCAAAGTCACCCTCGACCCATCGTTGACCAAGGGTCGATTGATACAGCAGGCGATAGGGATTTGTCACTATGATGTTGAAGGATGAAAAATATCATCCCCTCGTTCTTCTCACGTAGATCGTGTAAATTTCACAAGGGCCATTAATGCTTTCTTTTCGTCATTGAATTAGATCATCACATTGCTTTTTGTCCCTTGATCCGAAGATGATGTCATCTACATATATCTGGACTATCAAGGGTGATCCTTTTCCTTCCTTGATAAATAGTGTGGGGTCAATTTTGCCTTTTCTGAAATTGTTCTTGATCAGAAACTCTGACAATGTTTCATACAAGCTCTTGGGGCTTGTTTGAGTCCATAAAGAGCCTTCTTCAGTTTGTACACCTTGTGTTCTTGGTTTGGCTCTAGGAATCCAGGAGGTTGTTCAACATAGACTTCTTCTTGGAGGTCTCCGTTTAGGAATGCACTCTTGACATCCATTTGATAAACTTTGAAGTCCTTGAATGCTGTATATGCTAAAAACATGCGGATAGCCTCCAATTTAGCAACTGGTGCAAAAGTTCATCATAGTCAATTCCTTCTTCTTGTCTGTATCCTTTTGTAACCAGTCTAGCCTTGTTTCTGATCACAACACCATCAGCGTCGAGCTTGTTTATGAAGATTCATTTCACTCCAATGACTTGCTGTGATCTAGGCCTGTTGACTAACTCTCATACCTTCTGTCTCTTGAATTGATTGAGCTCTTCTTGCATAGCATCAATCCAATAGTGATCCTGAACTGCATCATCCACTGATTTAGGCTCCACTTGTAATAAGAAACACATATAGAGATTCTCATGAAGTGTGGCAGCTCTCGTTTTGACTCGTGTAGCAGGATCTCTTATTATTAGTTCAGAAGGGTGGTCCTTTAACCTTCTCCTTGCCTTTGGAAGGTCTTCTCTTTCTTCATGATGAATGCCTAACTGCTTTATGTTAGGTTCTTGGGCTGGTGGAAGTGATGGAGACTGAACAGGTTGAATGTTAAGGTCCTGATCTTCTGCTGATTTTTGACTTTGTTCTACAACAACCGGTTCAGCTCTTTGTTCTTCAGGTTCAGGTACATCTTCCACTGGTTCCGCCATTGGATTTTCTGTGTCTTGGTCTTCTACTATGATAGTGTCCCGCATTTTATTTACATTTTGGTCTCCTTTCTGCATATCATGGTTAGTCTCATCAAAAGAAACATGAATAGACTCTTCAACAGTTTTGGTCCTTCTATTAAACACACGATAAGCTTTGTTATTCATGGAATATCCAATAAGATATCCATCATCTGACTTGGCATCAAACTTATTCAAGTAATCCTTGTCATTGTTCAGAATATAGCAAGTACACCCAAAGATCCTTAGGTGACTAATGTTTGGCCTCCTTCCCTTCCACAGTTCATAGGGTGTTTTCATGGCTCGTTTGTTAATTAAAGTTTTGTTTTGTACATAACAAGCAGTGACAACAGCTTCAACCCATAGGGATTTTGGGAACTTTGCTCCTATCAACATAGTTCTAGCTGCTTCAACTAAAATCCGATTCTTTCTTTCAACGACTCCATTTTGTTGTGGAGTTTGAGGTGCTGAAAAATTTTGCTGGATACCATGTTCAGTACAAAACTCTAACATATCAGAAAATTCAAATTCCTTGCCATGATCGCTTCGTATGCGTTTAATAGAGAGACTCTTCACATTGGTGATCCAGTTGAAGAGTTCAACAAGATTTTCAAATGTTTCAGTTTTGCTTTTGAGAAACATGACTCACGTATATCTGGTATAGTCATCTTCTACTGCAAGGAAGTATCGTGCACTAGATAGTGAGGACACATTAATTGGTCCACATAGCTCCATGTGCAGAAGTTCAAGTGGTTGTGTAATTGAGGTTTTATCCACACTCTTAAAAGAATGTTCACTTGCTTGCCCAGCTGACAGTCCCTACAAGGGTGTTCTTTCTCATAAACATGTTTGGGCAAACCCTCAACTAAATCAAGAGAGGCCAATTTAGCCATAGTCTTAAAGTTTAAATGGCCAAATCTCTTGTGCCATAACCAACTGATGTTGGGTGAAGCTTTGATCTCATACATGACTCTTCTTTCTTGCAGTGACCTGTTGCAGCTTTCTTAGGCACAAGATTAGTAATTATATTCACAGGTTTAGACTTTTGTTTCTTTGGTGAGGTAACCTGTGTATGCTTGGTTTTCTACTTTCTATCAGTAGTGTGACTGTACAGATTTTTTGAAATGTTCAACTGATTGATGCCTAACCTGATTTCTTTAACGAACTATTCATAAGGTACTCAGGATAGAATCTGCACTGATAGGAAAGGTGTCCAACTTCATAGTAGATGGGGCATTTGACAGGTTTGGGTTGGACACTCTGTCTCAAGGGTTTTGCTGGAGTGTTAAGAGGTTTCCTGGGTTTTCTCACATATCCTAGACCATTCTTAACTCTACCACCAGGGACAAACTCGGGCTGGGAGGAAACAGACTTGCTGGATGAACTAGTCTCAAACGTAGTAGTAAGTCTACTTGGGTTGTCTCCGGAATTACTACACCCTTACCATTGCATTGGGATGTAGAGGACAAGTTGACTAAAGGTTTAGCGTTCAGTTCTATCTTAGCAACTGCTATATCACTGTCCTGAGATGCAACTCAGTACCCTGATCTTTGAGTTTGGGTGTTCTTGGTTTGGGTGGACTAGTAACAGCCTTTGATACCTCCTTTCCACAATCAAGGAGCACAATGCCAGCAGGAACAAAGCCAGCAAGACACTTGGTTTGCATAGGGTAAGTTTGAGCCTTAGCTATTTGGTTTTCAGAGAAACCTAGACCTAAGGCTAGACCTTTAACATCTGGAGTGGTCCTAAAGTGGGTTGCAATCTCAGCGGAATCTTGCCACTTTTTACTAATTTATCTTTCTTTCTCCAGTTTGGCTTTAGTTTCAGCTAGTTCCTTTTCAAGAAGATTAATGTCTTTATTTGTCATTTTTAATTATGCAGCTTTATCTAAAAGATCATCGTGTGAGCTTCTCATCTCACTTATTCAGTTCTTAATCTTCTCTCTATTCTTTTATAGTCATCTATAGAGTCTCTATATTCACATGAAAGCCTTTCCAGTTTAGAATAATATATTTCTTTGTCAGCTTTTATAGGGAGAAACTGTTCCTCTATTTCTTTCAGAGCTTTATAGGTATTTTCATATTCAATGTAGAGTTGCTCATAAGTTCTTAGCTTGAGGCGAGGTGAGTGGTTAGCCATGAAGCAGATGAGACCTTTTTCCTTTTTCTCTTCATCTGAAGATTTTCTTCCTCCTCAGTTTCACTGTTTAACTTGTTGGTGACAAGAGCCTTCTTCCTCTTGTCATCCTTTCTTCTTGAGGAGCCTTTGGTTTTCTTCTTCTGCTCAATTGCCTCCTTTTTCTCCCTCTTCAGCTTGTAATAGTCGGCAACAAAGTGGCCAGACCTGTTGCAGTGGTAACATTCCAACTTCTCCTTATCCTTTCCCTTAGAGAAGGATAAGGATGACTGCCTTGCTTTCATCCTGTAGTTCCCCCTTCTCTTCAGTAGTTTCTTGATCAGAAATGCTACCTCTTGATTTGAGGCGCTATCTGAGTCAAGCTCTTCAGCCTCATCTTCTTCTTCTTCTTTTTCTTCTGAAGATGGTTCCCTTTATTCAGTAACCTTAAAGGCAATAGACTTCTCCTTTTTCTTGGAAGGGTTCTCAAATTCCTCAAGTTCTTCTTTTTGCATTTCAAACTTCTTGAGATCCCTATATAGTGCTTCCAAGGCACAAGTCTTCCATTCCTTCAGCTGACGGATGGCTAATGTCTTTATCAGCAGTCTCAAAGGTAGAGATCTCAGAAATTTATCATTTTTGTCCTTCTAAGAGATCTCAACATGATACGTCTTCATCCATTGAATCAGACTTGTGAATCGTTTATATATGCTGTCTAGTGATTCCTTTGGTTGACATCTGAAGGCTTCATACTCTTGCTTGAGCATGGAGATCTTGTTGTCTTGAATCTGTTTATCTCCTTCATAGATGAAACATAGCTTGTCCCATACCTCCTTCGCAGTCTCAAGGTCCTGCACATCCGTGAACATGTCATCGTCGAGCATAGAGAAAAGTATGGCTTTTGCTTTGAAGCCGAGTTTTACTTTCCTCTGCTGTACCTTAGACCAACTGTCTGGGTCTTTCGTCATTAACCAACCTTTATGCATACTTTTTGGGCTGAAAGGTCCATTTTTTATCGTTTCCCAGAGATAGGTGTCAAGCATGTCTAGGTGAGCTTTCATTCTCGCTTTCCATTTGGAGAAGCGCGCGGGTGTGGACATAAGTACTTGGGAGGATGAGCCAGATAGGACGTCATAGAAGTCTTCTTGTTATTTCTTGTTCCTGGTGCTCAGTTCTTCTTGCTCCTGGTCAGTCAGTCCTTCTTCTGAAGCACGATCGGCTTCTTGTTCCTCGATAGGAACTGGAGCTTGCTCGGTAGTTGGAGCTGCACTGCTAGAATCCATATCTGCCATCTATGGATCTCTATAGAGTTGTAGATCTGCTCTAATGCCAATTGTAAGCCCCAAAGTGAGTTTAGAGGGGGGTGAATAGACTTTCTTCGTGCGCAGAAGCTAGACTGTTAGCTAGTTTGAGATTCTTCTATGGATAACTATGATGAAAGTATTAATTGAGAAGATGACAATATGGAATGAGAGTGATAATGAGAGTTATAATGAACTATCAGACAAATCTAAGATGTGAGTAAATACTTTTTGCTTAATAGATCTCAGAAGTGAAAGGAATGATCTATGATAGTTCGGATTGTGGAAAATAACACAGAGATTAGACTCGATGATAGTGCTAGATCTTTGATGAACAAGAGTTTGTGATTAATCAAGAGGATTGTTCTTGTTCTGTTCAACACGGCGCACAGCACTTAGAAGAATTCTCTCGAGTCTCTCTCTTTAGCGTTGGATCTCTTGCAATCAATTCTGTAAAAGATTCTTTTCTTTTTGTACATAGAATAATGTATATTCAAATACGAGTTCCTTGCTTTCTATCAGAGTTGACTTTATTCTTACTCTTTTTGCGTGCGAGAGATAATTGTTTAAGGATAAAGTGCATGTGCGCCATGTGTTCATCTCGACAATCTGACTTCCCTCCACTGAAAATGCAGAAGTGCAGGGGATGGGTGATCTTCTTTGATTTGGCAGATCTGTTGCCCATACTACGTAGTTGATCTTGGACATTCATCTGTTGTGATGGTTGACAATAATTAATGCGACATTAAATGCGCTGAACTACTCAGAACGGCACAGGCTTACTGTACAAATCCTAGCTGACGATATCGCTAAGTTAGGATACTTATGGTATACTTAGGGTTGCAAGTTTGCCTCGAAGGTGGGTGCCTCGTAGGTTTGATGACTCGAAGATTTTGGGTAGAGACTGTAGAAGTTTTGGAATTTTGCTTCAGGCTTTACAGTGTTAATTTCTGCGAGTCTACGACTCACACATCTTCTAGTCTTTGAGGCTAGAGTTCAGGTTAGATTAGGTCTTTTGTATCACTCTATTAATTGTAAGTTTACAACTCTACGAGTCTGCGACTCTCCTAATGGCTCTTAGAGTGACTTCTTCATAGTGCACCTAATCTACCCGTTGTTATAGCTGCGAGTCTACGACCCTAAGTCTACGAGTCCACGACCCTAGCTCTGCGGGTTTACGACCTTCAGGTCTCTCAGTTTACTTTACTTGACTAAGAGGCTCTTCGACCATCGATGGGTCAGAGTGAACATGGGATCATTGACTCTACGAGTCTTCGACCCTGAAAATCTTTGACTCTACGAGTCTTAAACTTTGCATTTACTTCCTTAGTCTTTCGCAGTTGCTCATAAACTGAGTCTCCGTATTCTTCGAGTCTTTGACTCTACGGCTTTGACCCTTCAGCTATAACTCTCAGCCTGCACGATCTCTGAGTATGTGACGTCTGACAATTTCTTTAGATTAACTGTATTTGTTTCTCCGACCCTTGAGTCTACTACTCTACGAGTCTTTGAGCTACAGTTACATTTTTGTTTGCCAGTCTTCATTGCATTCGACCTTTGACCTACGAGTCTGTAAGTCTCCAGTTTGATTCTTAACATAAGGCCTCGACTCTACGACCCTTGAGTCTATGAATTTGGCTGTACTTTAACTTCTGTTAATTGACTTAAGCACTTTTAGGGACTCTATAGTTCTACGGGCTTCGAGTCTTCAAGTTATTTAAAGTTGGTTACTCTTATTTAGAATTCTTCGACTCTAGAAGTCTACGAATTTATCGTTGCTTGCAGTAACGCTCTCTTTTCCGCACTTCGACCCTATGACCTTCAACCCTGGATTTATGGGTCGCAATGTGTTCTGTCACAAATTTGCTTCGAGTCTCCAGACCCTACGAGTTTATCGCTAATATGTCCTATGACAGTTCTACTTCTACGAACTTTGACTCTTCAACCCTATGGCCTTCAGATCTTCGAGTCTCTAGACTTAGACTGTATTTTGGCAGTTTCATCAAATCTTATATTTCCAACAAGTGCAAACCCTAGAAGAGAGAGAGAGAGAGAGAGAGAGAGAGAGAGAGAGAGAGAGATACAGATCATTCCTCCGCTTCGCCAATGGTTACGATGACCTCTTCGAGCTTGATGATTGGAGTGATGACAGCTCTAGTGTCTTCGTTTTCTGCAGGGAGGCTGTCATCTTCCTCTCTGTGGGAAGGTGGATCCGGCAGTTATCCAAGATCTCTCTTTCCCTGTTTCTAGCTAGGGTTCATCCATGGATGAGAGGGGGGAGAGAGTTTTTTTTTTTTTGGTACCAGCGTCAAAATAAAAGAATGAGATTTAACTTCTATATGTGGTAACACTTACATTTCACCAAAAATATCCCACGCGCACAAAATATTCAGCGTGCCATCCAACCTAAGTTGTCGCTCCATGAATGTTTTTTAATTCCTATCTATTGTAATACTTTTTTAATATTGCTATCCTTTGATGTTACAGTAAGCCTGATTTCTTGTAATGAGCTAGGTTACAAAATGTGTGCAAAGGAAACCCTAAAAGACTTCCCCACTATATAAAAATTATCTCCCCTTGGTGTGAATTTATGAAATCATTCTGCAAACGCACATATCCAAGTAATATAGGGATTAAATTTTAACTCCCAAATATCATTCCCACTGGAAAACAGGGATGTATTAGGCTGAACAAGCGCTAATGTTTATACTTTTCCTTCACGGTTTAGAATACTGATTGTTACTTCGGTTTCTAAATAAATAATAAAAAACTGATTTTCAGATTTTAAAACAAATATATATAAATGTAGAGAAATATTTTAAAAGGATAATTTAATCATATTAAGGACTCTAGGGGATTGATTTCACCACCTAAGTGTTGTATTCTACTCTTGAATTCCATATATGTTTTACTTATTAAATCCATGTTGGCTATCACTAAACCTATTCCATTTGGTCCATGCAAATAAGTTTACAAATGCTCTTGAATTCATTTAGTCCATGTAATTCAAAAAGAAGTATAGAAGTGATTTTTGCCAATCAGATTATCAAAGGCTTACATCCACTGTAAGATAATCTTAGTCTAATTCACACAATTTCTACCCTATACTAGGGTTTTAATAAACCAATTCATGCATACAATTGATTTCAATTCAATCTAGATAAATTAAACATGAAGATAATTTTCATTCTACAATCAGAATTCAATCACATCACATTGCACAAAGGGGCTACATCATACCCCTGGAAAGAAAGGTTTCACTCCATAATCATTCTGGAAAATACAAAAATATAGTAATTGTTCATACTCAGACAATTAGGATGAGAAGAAGATGAACAAGATGATGTCCTTGATCTCCAAAAATAATATTCAAAATCTTCAAATCCCTAGTTTAAAAAATAATCTTTCAACCCCTTCGCTCCTTGGTAGCGTAACTCCCAATGACTCTCTCCAAAAAAACATTTTTCCTCCTTTTTTCTTCTTTTTTATTATTTTCAAGTATATACATGGATTGGGCCTCTCTTTGCCTTCAGAGCCCAAAGTAGCTCTTGGCTTGTTAAATGCCTCATAAGTGAGATAGGTATCATGTGCTTCCTTTGCCTATTACAAACCAAACAGAACACACAAAAAAAATACAAAATATAAAATATTAACATATTCTAAACTAATACAAATGTACCCAAAATTACATCAAACATGCACACTTAAATCCAAATTAAATAAATAAAGATATATAAAATATATACATAAAATACACTCATCAGCCCTCTTTTAAGTTTTCATAATTCAATTTTTAATCCTTAATTTATTAATTTTAATTTTATTAAATCACTAAAAATTAGTAAACACCTATTTAGGCCTCCGGATTCCAAATTAAATCTAATTACAGTTAAAATGATATTACCATCGACTACATCATCAATAAGATATTATCAACACATAAATAAGACATCACGGTATCTCTTTCTAAAATTGCCATTAAAGTTTATTTCATCATTAATGAATCACTAGGTGGGCGGATGTATGTCAGTAGCTTAAAATTTAAATTTAAAACTGGCAATGCATGGGTAAATTCGGATTGATTGTTTCAATGCTGATCTTGATTTTCATGCTAATTAATACCTCTACTAAGCTTAAAAAAAAGGCCTGATGACCATGCTGCCATTAGTAGTCTAAAGACAGTTCTTAAAAATGTTCAACCACGAACTATAAAATATCATCATGGTAAAGTCTCGATCCAAGCATAAATACAATGTTAAAATGAAACTCAACAATACACCGCAAGTGATCCAATATCATAAGGGCAATGCCAGATACAAGTAAATTACGTGACTAATTCATGCATAGATATTCTCATTTTCATTGTATTGATATTTTTTATATTTTTCCTAATTATGGCTTCATTTATACGCTCTTATTTTAAAATCAATTATTATATCATAAAAATTTAAATTCATATAATTTTCCGTTTAAAGAAAACAAGAATTTAGGATGCATTTGAATTTGACATAACACGTGAAATTACACTAACAGTTAATGAATGAAAATTAATATATTATTTTGAACGACACTTAATATATGTAAATTCGTACTACTTTTGGTATATTAATAATAATGACAATTTAGTGCTGCTTAAATTTAACTTAGGACTTTGTTGGTCTTATATTCGAGTCCCTACTAAGCACAACTCAGGATACAAGTGAGATAGGTTATGATGGAGGGTAAAATGTTGGGCAAAGGTTACCCAATAATTTATTGGTGTGCATTTTTTTTTAAATTACGACAATAGAAGTAAAGTTCTTAATGCAAGCCTAATAATACTTCATACTATCAATATTTTTTAATTTTATTTTCTACCCAAATATACCTTAATAATGGGTAAATAATTTCTTCGATTTGTGAGCTTCACTTTATTTATTTATAATTTTAATATAAATTTCTGATCCATAAGAATTCTCCCTCTTGAATCTCTTGAAAAATAATATGAGGAAGGAAAAAAACAAATCTCGTACGACACGAAAGTCAGCAAATGTATACATTATTTCTTCCTAAATCCTGATTTCCGGGGTACAGTTCGCACTCTTGTTTCTTTTTCTTTTCTTTTCATTTCTATTACTGAATGAATAAAATATGTTGTCCGACTAAATTTCTGACAATAGAAGATTGTAAAATGCTTAATTAGAAGAATCTCCCAATTTCCTTTGCCCTGCCTGCAAGTTGGGTTGCTATAATTCGATTTGTTTTTAGTTTTCGGTACTAAAAAATTGTATTTAAATTTTAATCTCAAAAATTATTTTTCTTAAAATCGGATACAGATGTTTTATTTGCTAATTGTTTTTAAGATAAGGTATCCAAGTATAAACTCCACTAGACCGCTCAAGCAATCTAGATCGAAACTAAGTGGTGGCATTGTAAGAATTTAAATAATCGTAGATTTTTTTTTTGCTAAAGATTGTTTGATATTAAACAATAAATTAAAAGTGTATCTAAATTTATTGTCGAGCTTGATCAATTGGTTGTGATATTTCAAATTAGCATGACTCTTGTAAACCCTAGTTCTCAACAGCTCTATTGATGAGATATAGACCTAATAAGCCGTTATGTAATATAAGAACCATAACCCTATATATATTATATTATATATATATAGTTTGTTATTTATAATTTAGCCTTCATCAAATTAAAAATATCATTCTGACATGTACATATTAATTCCATAATAATTATACTATTAAGCTTTATTTTAAATTTTAATTAGATCACTTTAATTTATGTTTTCCTAAAGATAAAATAACACATTTAATATTTACATATTTAGCATCATATGATGGAATTATTCTAATAATTTCCTACTGGGTTATATATATAATTACATAAATGTGCATAACCTTATGAGCTCCAAAATATTGTTATCTTAACGTTAGGGTATCTGAAAAATCTCATTCAATAATTATGACGTTATAGGATCAAAGTGATTTCCGCCACATTTAGCGTAACTAAACCCATCAATGGTCACATACAACACCATAACTAATTAACATAGATCAACCATGGATGCATAACATGGAAATTGCATGTAATGCGATCTATGTATGTCTATTTCCAACTGGTCCTTTTGAATTCCTTATTGAGATCAAAATTAACATAACATAATAGAGTATACTGAACTAAATATTTTATTTCTAATCATAAAATTCGTAAATCCATAAAGACATGAAAATGTCCAAAATCAAACGTAAAGTAATAAAACACCAAATAATACAAACTCTCACCAAAATATGATATTTTCATACAATTTGACACCCATTTGAGCAGTGTGCTCATGAAAAACCTTGGGTGGCAATCCTTTTATAAGCGGATCCGCTATTATGGAGTTTGTTCCAATATCCTTTATGAATATTTCTCTACTCTGTGCTCTATGAAGTTCCTTATATGCCTTGACATATAAGAACTCCCATTGTTATTGGAATATAGCATTGTAGATATATTGTCACAATATAGTTTGAGTGGTCTTTCTATACCCTCCAAAATGCGTAACCTAGTGACAAATTTTTTTCATCATATTCCACAATTGGATGCCTCATAAGATGCTATAAAATTTGTTTCCATGGTGGAAGAAGCTATTAATGCTTATTTGATACTCATCCAAAATATAGCTACACCAACCAATAGATACATGTAGCCTAAAACGGATTTCTTAATATTTCTGACATCCAACATAATCAGAGTCAGAATACCTTATGATCTCCAAATGATCCGATCTTTAATTTGTGAGCATGTAATCTTTTATTTTCATTAAATACCTCATAATCTGTTTGGCTGCTTTATAATGAGCCGTCTCAAGGCTACTTAAATATCTACCAAAAATATACATCTTTTTACATGCAAACCTAAGTATACATTAGACTTCATATTATTGATGCATAAGGAATAGTTTTAGGGCACTAATTTTTGTCTCCCTTAGTTACAGGGGTGTCATATAGTTTACTATTTTGCACGCTAAACATTATAAAAACTTTATTGGTATAACTCTTTTATGATAATTCAAGAATACCTTGAAACTGATCTCGTTATATTTAGATCCCTAATACAAAAGAAATGTCACCAAGATCTTTCATTTCAAAATTAGTTGACAGAAATATCTTGGTTTAGTGCAACATGCCTATATCATTTATGGCAAGTAGTAAGTTATCAACATATAAAATCAGAAATATAAGTTTAGTCTCACTGAATTGGTGATGTACACAATTATCAATAGTGTTTATCCTAAAACCAAACGAGATAATCACTTGATGAAATTTGTGATACCACTGGCGAGAAGCTTGTTTGAGTCCATAGGTAGATTTTGTCGATTTACAAACTATATTTTTTTGGGTTTCCAAACTCAAAATTTTTTTGTTGCACCATATAGATTGTTTCATTAATTAATGTCACTTTGAGAAAACTTATTTTGACATCCATCTATTGAAACTCAAGGTCAAAATTTACAACAAGAGTCATGATTGTTCTAAAGAGTCTTTTGTTGAAACCGGAGAGAGTCTCTTTAAAGTGAATTTTTTCCTTTTAAGTAAAGCCTTTTGCTACAAGATGAGCCTTATACCTCTCCACATTACCTTGAGAATTCATTTTGGTTTTAAAAATTCATTTACAGACAATTGGGATTTGCATATGCCAGTAATAAGACAAGTTCCCAAACTTTATTGTCTTGCATAAACTTATACTCCTCATTTATGACATCAATTCACTTTTGAAATTTGGAACTTTGCATGGCTTGATGAAAGTTGATTGAATTATCTTCCACCATTCCTATAGCTTCCTCATGTTCCCAGAAAAATACAATATAATTATTCGGAATAGTATTTCTCCTTTTCTAATGGATCGCCTTAATGGCACTAGATCTTTAGGTTCTTGAGTTTGTTTTTCATGAATGAGGTTTGATTAACATTATCTAGTTGAGGATCAGAATTCGTTTCTTGATTAATGATAAACTGTTGGATCAAACCTAGAATTTGGATGATGCAGATAAAATCCTATGTAATTTGATTTGAGACCATGTTTGTTTATTCTAAGTTGCTGCAAAAGATAAAACTCTAAATCGGATCTTCACTCGTGAGAACAACACTAAGGATAGAATACATAATCTTGATCTGGACCAACGTGAGTGTCATCAAGCACTTGGTAAATAATCAAGTCTTCATACGGAATAAGGATCACTCGTGCGGACTGCACACTTAAAGTTATGGACTAAGGAATCTGCATCTTATACTTAAGTGGACTAAGTTACATAGATGCGGAATAAGAATCCTAGTCTACATCTCGCACGGAGTAAGAGAGAATTGTCGCGGAATAAAAAGCTAAGTCTTCCACTCAAGCAGACTAAGGACAAGAAGACACGGAGTAAGGAATCTGAGTTTTTAATTCACGCGGAGTAAGGAAGGACTTGTGCAGAATAAGGACCCGAGTCCTTTGTTCGCACGGAGTAAGGAAAAGAGATGCGGAGTAAGGAATCCAAACCTTTTAACTCATGCGGAGTAAGCCCTCTGAACCTTTCGTTCATACGGAGTAAGGAAGCGCTGACGCGGAATAAGGATTCTAGTATCAAACTCAT
The DNA here is from genome assembly GCA_023512835.1 of Taxillus chinensis. Taxonomy (NCBI): domain Eukaryota; kingdom Viridiplantae; phylum Streptophyta; class Magnoliopsida; order Santalales; family Loranthaceae; genus Taxillus; species Taxillus chinensis. Next base: position 35,049,010 of record CM042088.1, on the reverse strand, counting down.
ACGGAGTAAGCAACCACTGACACAGAGTAAGGATCCGAACTTCATTAACACGGAGTAACGAATCTTATGACGGATTAAGAAGACATTGCTTCTCTTTATCAACTTCGCATTTAAAGTAATCAGCTCGTTGTGTCCCGATGTAAGAAAGACTCGTTGAATATCTAAGTCATCTTACACGTGAATCACACGGAGATGTGGACAGAGCCTTAAATGCACTTGGGATCATGCGAAGTAATTCAATGTTTAAAGACCCAAGATTTTGAGCACCACATCCGCAACATTTAAAGCAAAGACATTTCCGAGAAGATTTCAATGCTACACGGTGCTCGGAAGATTATGTTCTAAGAATATTTTCCAATGGATGTCTATATATATTAAACTTGTATATTTTCTAATATGCGCGTACATGTACAAGAGCTTTTAGAGATTAAATTGGCTAGTGTGTGAGTAATTGTAAACAGAGTGCAAGAGAGTTTTCAACAGATCGAAAAGCTTTCCATCTGCTTTAATCTGCTAATATTTTGTTGTAATTATCTTTTGATAATAAAATAGAATATTTCCATTATTTGGTTATCTTCGGCACTGATTCTACCTTTTAACCAGATAAGTGTTGTGCCAGAGACGACAGAGAGTTTTCGACAAGAGCCTATTCACCCCCCACTCTAGGCTCCCAGGGACCAACATAAACAAAGAATCTTGTACATTATTAAAAACGATAATGAGAATCAAGATTGATTCCTCCTCAAAGACAATATTCTAACCTTATTTCTACCCTCAAACTCAACATCCTCAAAGAATATTGCAGTTCTTGTCTCATAAATAGATTCAAGTGTTGGATTATAAAACTCATAGCCCCTAGATTATTCAGAATAGCCAATAAAATAACTACTTGCTGTTTTGGAATCCAATTCCTTTTCATGCGGCCTATAAAGCCTTGCTTCAACTGAACATCCCAAATGTGACAATGCTTTATATCAGATCTTCTACTTGTCTAGAGTTAATAATGTATTTTGTAGTTACTTTAATTGACACTATTTAGAATATAAGCTGTTTTAGTAATGCATAAAGAACTAGTTCTCAAAACCCATGAATTTATGGATAAATTGAATTAACTAGAATGAAAAATGATAACCATATTTATCCAATAAAGAAACCGAAATTAAATTCCACAAAAAAGACGGTACAACAAAAGTATTCAATAAATTCAAATAATAACCAAGTCTAAATCACAACTTAAAATGCCAAATTGCATTGACTTCTACTGAGTTTCCATTTGTCATGCCCTCAAATTTTGAAAAAAAACAGTCGAACTAGGAACGCGACTTCGCCACACCCACTCCACAGGGGTCGAGGGGATTATTGTTCAACCCAATCATGTACAACTCCACAATAGGGGTAGAATTGTACTTCCCAATGCATTCAATTCAAGATTTATTAAAATGATACGACATTGCATTCAATTCCCATAATATCCAACACACTGAATAACTCACATATAAGTTTTACCAAACAAGGTTCTACAACTGCCGCGGACCCAAGTCCGGGAAGTAAAATGACAAAATAAAATAAAAACAAATCGTCTACTAAATGAATTCTACACCAAGGATGTCCTGTCCTTGCTTCACTATTGTAGCACCCCCAAATCTGGACTTCCAGACCGGGTGCGTTAAACAAATAAGATATTACAATTATATGAATAGTAATCTATTACTCAACATAAATTCGATGGTCTATTTATTACATCAATACTCATCACAAGATCTCTAAGGTTTAGCGTTTAGAGACTAGGTGTTGATAACCCATTATAGTTTTACATGACATATAAATACTACATGCATAATCTTCTTATGATTTTATTCCAAGCATTCTGGAGACCATTATCCTAGCATCTTCGCTTTCTCCTAGTTCCCTGGGGTTGGAAACAAAACATGAAAGGAAATGAGCTCAAATAGCTCAGTAAGGTTAAAAGTAAGGGATAATATATGGAGAATAATCAACTCATGGAAAAATAAGAATATCTACTCATCTAGGTTCACCACCTAGATGTCTTGCATAACTTGTTATCAACTGGATTAACACTCTCTAGTGATGTTTTTTACCCAATGCATTGGAGGTCTTTCTGGAACCACCCATAAACATATTGCCAAACATAAAACATATCTTCACAAATTTTCAAACAATCACATAAATGGTAAATTTCAACGTAAAGGAAGGTCTTGCAATAATAGCCCCGATAAGTAAAAGGGGTATTCACCATTCAATAAATTAAATTACCAAGTTTCCAAGAAGTGCCAAAGAAAGTTAATTCTTCTTAAAATAATATTATGAGGAAAAATCTTGAGATAGAAATATAGAGAAGAAATAGGAAATGAATTTCCACGTCGGAGATCGTGGTAAGGAAAGGGAGAGGGGATCCTTAAAATCTTTTTGTCTTCCGCGTTTATAAACCTTGAAACAAAATTTAAAAGTTAATATTTTAGTTTTAATAATAATAGTATATTCATAAATAATATATTGAGAGACATATATAAGTATATTATGGTGGAAAAACTTCTCATGATAATAATAATCTATACTTATACATATACCTATATAATATATGTATATAATATACAATATACATATATATATTGAGGGGCAAAGCCATCCATAATATATATATGTATGAGGAGACTTAACCTTCCATGGAATAATAATAATCTATATATACACATACGTATCATATACATATATATATTGAGAGGCAAAGCCATCCATAATATATATATGTATGAGGAGACTTAGCCTTCCATGAAATAACAATAATATATATACACATATACATATTATTTAATAAATATACATATATATATTGAGGGGCAAGGCCATCCATAATATATATATGTATGAGGAGGATTAGCCTTCTAAGAATATGATTAATATATGCTTGAAATATTTACCTTTTGGAACTTCCAACGGGTGAGAGGAAGATTGAGAGAAGAGAAGGCTTGGAGGCCTATTTGGGTGTTAATAGAACTTTTTGGAGAGTATTTGGAGGAGAGTTTTGTGGCTTATTTGAATGGAAAGAGTGCTTGAGAAGGGAAGTGAGGCATGTTATTTATAGGTAAGGTGGGAGGTGTAATAGTGTGAAAAATAGTGTATGAATTTTACTTTGACATTAAATTAAATTATTTAAAATATATATAATACTTTATTTTCCTCATATTATCTCTTATTAAAAACTTGGTTATCTCCTCCTACCATTTAAAAATGTTTTAAGACTTTTAAACCTAGAAGGTTCCTTTGGCATCAAAAGTCCACATTGGTGTACTCCCTACTAATTCAATTATAACGTTTTTAATTTTGTAGTTTTTGACAAATGGCCAATTTTATTGCATTACTAACTCAAATATCTACAAATGGGTATCAATTTTATAATTTTTACATATGTATAACAAAAGTTATTGAATTTTAAAGTCATACTAAAATGTTTACCCGTTCATACTGAACCTATGTGTAGTATTTTAACTTCTGGAATTGATTGGCTTCATATTAAATTCTGAAATTTCTACAAGTTTTAGATAAGTCATAAATGAACAAATGGGCTTTAGTTTCATGTCAATTGGATCTGTATAACTCAAGTTATGAATTTTTGAATGGGACCTCCAGAATCTGCCTTATTCAAATTTTTGAGCCTTACCTATATTTTATACTTTTAGTAAAGTTAAGGCTTGTAATACTTACTTACCCATAGTAATTTGGTTTAAGAAACTAAATGACATAATATATAGCATCTAAACTTTTTATGACGTATAAAAAATTATTTTATTTTATTTTATAACGTATTTAATATTAACGCGGATAAAATAATATAATTGCGTAATCAATAAACAATAAAGTAAGATAACATTATATTCCGTGACTTCTTACTTTATAAACCTATAAAGTATAATATTTTAAAACATTATTACATACTCACACCTATTTATAACAATTCAAACGGATACTATTCATAACGGTTAGTTACTATTCTAACTGCTAGTTACTAATCACATTCTACTTAAATGACTATATTGGGTACTTATTTTTATTGTGATAATATCTAAAATATTCTTTCTAACTATTTTTTAGTAATGACATTATTATTATTACTATTTAAGGAAGAGCTTAAATTTTTGCGGGTCTTACAACTATGGCTCTACCAGCTATTCCCTACAACCTGTTGGAAATAGAAATAAAGTAGGGTGAGCACGAATGCCCAATAGGTGATCCCCATCTCCAGTACTTTATTACATAAGTTCCTATGTCTGTATGATTAGTATATGCTTGTGCTAGTGGAGTGTCACATTCTATCATAATTAAATTTCATTAAATCACAAATAAGACATCACATCACATTTCCATCATTAAAGGTTCACACCGGCCATTCATCCATCCACGGGATTTCCGCCACCAACTCCAGGAATTCACATCATTACTAGACAGCCATATGTGGGACCTGTGGTGTCCTTAACGACAACCTGCCACATATGGGACCTGGGTAACCAGCCACATAAGGGACCTACGGCCTTTTGCCAGCCCTATGTGGGTCCCGCGGTTAACCCAACTAATTCATAACAAAATCCACACTCATAATTAATAAACACCGATTTATCACATCCACACATAATTAATAACATAATGTCCAATATAGTACTCAATATAATAACCATACCAAAACTTTTTAATCACAAAACCAGTAACATTGTACCCCAAACGATATACCTACATGTAAGTGAATAAATAAATAAAAATCGATAATGTCAAGTCCAATAATACTTACATAACTTGGTGAATTTTTCAACACAGTGAATATATATATAATATTAATCATACCTTACTAGTGTATATGTATATATCCGACACATGTATGCTTAAATCAGGTGTTATATTATATACTATGTATATTATAATATATATAGATATATATATATATATATACACGACAAAATTGGATGTGCTCGTTTTGCCCACATTCTCGACCGACCTTCCCAAACCCACGTGAGATGCTCTCTCTTTTATTACCATTATTATTATTATTTTGTAGAACCCAAGCAGACTGGCCCAGAGGACCGGCCACAAAACACACCAGCCCGTTAATGGGTGGTGAAAACCTACAAGGCGGCATGACGCCGCCGTCCCTCTGCCTTCGTCCACGCCACCGCTCTGGCGCACAGACACGGATCGCGGGGCAGCACTAACGCTGCGCCCCTTCCCTCCCTCACACCCACGCGGGCGCGCGGGGACGACTAACGGGGCAGCGCTGATGCTGCGCCCCTTCCCTTCCTCACACCCACGCGGGCGCGCGGGGACGACTCACGGGGCAGCGCTGACGCCACGCCCCTGCCTTCCTTCATCTTTCACGCAGGTGCACGAATCTGACCCACGGGGGTGGCACTGATGCCGCCGCCCCTGCCTTCTTCACATCTGCATGACCACAACGGGTCCTCGAAGTCAATGAAGCAACGGATTATTGAAAGTTGAGCAGCTACAACGATTTCGGCGTACATCTACGGACTTAAATTCTATGTACTATTTCCAATCATCTACATGCAATAAAATAATTGAGAAATGAATCACCTACCTGGATTTAGTATTGAAGAATTGATTGAACGCAACGATGGCTTCAACTAACTGCTCTTCCCTACCAAACTCTGTGTACAATGGAAGGAACGTAGGTTTGTGCCCTAGGTTCCACCTTTTATACTAACATAAATATATTATAGAATCTAATACTAATAATAATAATACTAATAATCAATATCACAATAACATAATAATAATAATAATATAATTAATTAAGAGGCTAATAATAATGATGATGATAACCCATTATTATTATTATTATTATTAATACTGTGCAATTATACTAATAATAATAATAACAGCACAAAATGCTAACGCTAAGGCCACGCTGGCGGATAGGTATTCCAAACTCTATATGGTCCTAACTTTCAACCTCATACAGGTACGGGTCCTTAGACCATTGCCCATGTAAATGTATCTTTCAACATCACGCGGTTTTCAGTAGTTCAGACAACCCTTTCTTGACACGCCAAACGTGATATTTGGTATAATCATTTTTTATATGTCTAGGCTTATTACAAAAGAAACAACCCTTAATTTTTACTATTATTTCTTTTAAGTTGGACTTTTAGCACCTTCCATATTCTTTCTTTTTATGCCTTTATCCTAATGGGTAACAACCAAATGAGCACTTTTAGTTCTATCTTGCTTCAATCTCTTTTCCTCTTGCACATAGTAGAAATGAGCTCATTAAGAGTCCATTTTTCTTTTTGACAGTTGTAACTAACCTTAAATTGACCAAATTGTGCAGGAAGAGAAATTAATACTGAATGCACAAGGAAGTCATTAGGTAGCTCGAGCTTTAGTGCCTTAAGTTCAAAAGCAAGATAAGACATTTCCATAATATACTCCATTATGTTCCCTTTCAAATTTCCAGACACACACTGAGAGGGAGGGTGAATCAGTGTATCAATGTAATTTTACCCCTTTTTCTTTTTCCCGTGATAATCTCTTCAAACTAATAAAGAAAAATAGCAAAGATAAAACACACAGCAATTACGTGATTCACCCTACAATGTGTAGAGCTATGTCCACGGCGTGACCTACAAACAGCTGATCACAGAATCTCTACTAGAAATTTTGAATAGCACACTACTATCCAAGGTTCACCACCTTACAAGTTTTAGGGTTCACTACCCTTTGGGTTCACTACCCAATTTCAACAACAACGATAATCACCAATAACCTCACTGGTTATGGTTTTACAACGATAATAATAAGAATGGATACAAAGAGAACAGTACCAACCCACACAAATGAGTTTCTACACTATTATCTGATCAGAGTACATCAATGGACTAGTTCGTGATCTTCTCTTTGATGTCACAGTCAACAAGCTCATCAAGATGGATTCTGTAAACACCAAGAGCTACTCCTCTATCTCCTCTAATCTTCTCTTCCTCTCTAGTTCTCTCTTCTCCCTTACACACTACACAGCCGCCACAACCTTGGTTTCTTAATCCAAAAACCTTACATCTTCCTTCATTAAACTCTAGCCCTTGGATTAGCCAACTATAGAATTAGCCATTGGATTAGCCAGCTCAAATAAGATGTTAACCTAATTTTAGCAGTCAAGCCTCAACCATTGATCTCTTTGTCTACTTTATCTTAGCCATTGGATCAATCTCATTTAAGTGAAATAGTCTTAGCCATTGGATCAAGCTCACCTAAGTCGACAAATCTTAGCCATTCGTCTGGTGAACTCCGATCTGCATGTGCTGATGTTGGTATTTTGACCATAACTCCCTCTATAGTGCTCAAATTCACTTGAGGTCAAAAAGTAAAGTTGTAGATATTGAAGTCCTCTATCTACTGGTAAAATATGGTTAATTTTGGAGCTAAAAAAGTCTGCACGTCCCCATGATTATATTTGTACTTCTCATGTGAGTAGATTGTCCATAACTTCTTTTACAGTGCTCGGATTTACTTATGGTCAAAAGCAAAGTTGTAGATATTGAGGCCCTCTATCTACTGGTAAAATTTGGTGCCATTTGGAGCTCAAAATAGCTGCACGGATGGGTGTACTGTCAACCATTCAGATGTATATGGCCCATAACTTTATGTATAGAGCTCAAAACGACTCGAAGTCAAAAGCAAACTTTTAGACCTTGAAGTTATCTATCCATGGGTAAAATTTGGTGCAATTGGAGCTCAAAAAGTTTGCACAGTCCTATGATTATATGTGCACGGTGGGAGAAACTGTCAGTCGTTCACATGTATATAGACCATAACTTTTTGTACAGAGCTTAAAATGACTCGAGGTCAAAAGTAAACTTGTAGATCTTGATGTCTTCTATCCATGGGTAAAATTTGGTACCATTTGGAGCTCAAAATCTCTGGATTGCTTTACAATTATATGTGTATGACTGGATGAATTATCAGCCATGCAGATGAAATCTGCTTCTCTGGACCTCCTCTTTCATATGGTGCAATTTGGTCTTGAATGGATGTCTACCTCTATCTTCATTTAAGGTTGACAACAAAGATTGTGGCTAACACCATTGTGGTTGACAACAATGATAACACAATCAGTTATACCAACTCTCAACAACTCACATTAGGAATAAAACCCTTTGCCTTTAGAGCACTAATAACAGTTTCCCAACCATCTTCCCTAATTTTATAGATTTAAACTACTTTTTTCTTCCCTATATAAATATACACCACAATAGATTCCCTAAATTACTCTCTATATCATTAAAATAATATTTTATACTATTTTTTATTTAATAATACTTTTTTTATAATTTAATATGAAACAAAAGTAAATATTATGAGAAACGTGAATGAGAGAGGTGAGAGAAAATTTTTATATATAATTTAATAATTATAGGGAGTGAACAGTGTTTCCAATATGCTGGGAAACACTATATAAATCCTATAGAGAAAGCTAAATATATAGCTTCTACTGTGGGAATGATTTTATAACTTCTTAACTTTTTCTCCATAAATTTAAGAAAACAGACTAATATAGGGAGTCTGCTACTAGTGCTCTTATACCTCATAGAAATCAAGTTTTGTAAAGGCGTGTTTGTTTCTGCCTTATCATTTTTTTCAAAACGCTTCTTAATTTCGGCTTGAAACTCTTTCGTTGTAAGGATATCATCAAATACCACGCCCCTAATTGCCTCAAGAATGTAGTGCTTTGTGGTCATAAGATTCATGCTATTTTAGAGATCCCACTTCTGAAAGTTCTTTATAACATCAGAAAAACTCACATTCATAAGAGAAGTAGGTTGCTCACACCGAAGTGCAAGGTCCAAATCCATGCAGCCAAGAATAGTTTCAATGTTCTCTTTCTAATCCTTAAAGTTGGTCTCATTAAGCATGTGTATTAAGTTAACATTAGCCATTATAGTAGAAACCTTGGCTAAAAAAGAAAACAAAACAACCAAATATGCTCATATTAATAACCAAATATGATAATCATTAAATTCAAATAATGGTAAGTTTCAACTCAAGATACCTAGCACAACATTAACATCAAGTCTTTGGATAGTAATATTAATTATAAATGGTATTCTTGTTATAGTGATCAAACATTGACAATAACTCATGTTAAATAATAAATTTATCTTTGAATTGAATTATTATTCACATGAAAAATAAATCTTATAATTATCACATATATACCACCATATATGTGTATGTAATTCGGTCAAATATTAAATCTTCCTTTGGGCCGGTTAATACCTACATGAATATACACACCCACTAACAGTCAACATTCCTTATGAATGATCTACACAAGAGAGATCACTTTGGCGATATCTTGCTTCAATTAATCACTTAAAATGATGAACAACTAAATTTAATCATAAATGATTTACCACATAATATTTGAATTTGTGATTTATCAAATAATTTTTGAATTTGAGATTTATTTCATAATTATGCAAATTTAATATACAATCAATAATCACCAAATTATATGTATATAAAAGCAAGAAGGTCAATTAATTGCATAATATGATTATACTAAATGCATAAAACAAACTTTAGGATGCATTTTATTCTACATAAATAAATATATTACACCTTAAATACAAAATTGTTATATAATTATCGCAAATATAATTTCCAATCAGACAATTCTATAAAAACAACAAGATCAAAATAAATATTTCTTCATAAAATTAAAATCCAACTATATCAATTGTAAACCAATTATTATTTAGCACATGTAGATTTCACAAAATAAATTATACAATACAATTTATTTCACAAAATAAACTACTTCATGTTTCCCATAATATTCTAATTATGCATAGGATACAATCAATAATAATTAACAAGGATGATAACCATCATGTCAATTGATTATCATTAATCGATTCTCATATATCATGTAATATATTCTACATTGAATTCTTGCAGCCCTTAACATACATTAATTTCCGAAATCATAATTTCAATTCACGAAATTGGAAACCCCTAACATATAAATTGAATATTTCCTCTCAATTATTGTGTATGACTAATATATCATATATGAAGAAAAATACAATTGTTTCTCTAAATCATGATTCGCACATAAGAAAAGTCATCAAGATATTAGTCACATAAATAAAATTGTCATGTTAATCTACATGCTACAAAATTAATACAAGAGAGAGAAAACTAAAGGCATGAACAATTCGTCACATCCTCTAATATGTATTTTGAAAGCGATGCTTCTCACAATACACACAATCCGAATTCACATGAATAAGCACATGATAAAAACTACGCAATTGAAACTCTATTAATTGACGGCCAAGATCAACGCAATAATTACAGCGAAATAGAAATTATCAGTAAATCAAAATTAAAATCAAACAATTCTTGGGCAAATTGTTCTAATACCAATTATAAGAATTTAAATACTTATAAGATCTTTATTTGTCTAGAGGTTATTTATTCTGAAACGATAAATTGGAAGTGTACTTGAATCCATTGCCAAAGTTTGATCAACGGGTTATAATATTCCAAATTAGCACGACTCTTATGAACCCTAGTTTTTAATAGCTCTGTTGATGTGGATATATACCTAACAAGTTGTCGTGTAATATGAAGACCATAACCCTATATATATAGTTTGTTATTTCTATTTTGGCCTCTTATCAAATTAAAAATAGCAGTATAACATCTATACATTAATTCTATAACAATTATACCCTTAAACCTTATTTTAAATCTTAATTAGATCACTTTAATGTAGGCTTTCCCAAAGATAACATAACACATTTAATATTTACATATTTAGTCTCATATGATAGAATTATTTCAACAAGCACGATGTTGATCTGGAATAGGCAATGACAATCGCGATTCGAACAAGGTTGGTTGATAGTGCAACAGCGAGATGGAGTGCATGGTTTGAAATGGTTTAGTGCATTTCAATGATGATTTGATGAAAGAAGATGTGGCAGCACGATTCGGGCATGATTTGAGTAAAGCGTGGAGTGCTACGACATGATCTAAAATTGGGCTAGTACAACACAACAACGAGGTGGAGTGTAAGGTTTGGATCCAGGCTAGTTAGTGGGGTTCTGGTACATATGTTGGGGTCACCATGAAGGTGGCGTGTCATTCCCCCAACTCTAAGAGACCTGGAACTGGGCACGTGACTACACCCTACCTGCACATGAGGGTAAAGCGTTGATGACTAGCACTGAAACGGACACACCATAGGTGCTATCCTGAATGCACCTATACAATCATACAACGAGAGTATTCCTGTATACTCCCAAAACATGTAATTAAATAAAATATCAAATAAAATATCATCATAGTATAGCATACATATCATAAGAACTAGTACAACAGCCACAAACCTATGCCCAAGAAGAAAATACAGTGATAATGTAAGACAACAATCAAGATGGACATAAAGTCTCATACATTGACCAGGTCCTGTTTGTTCAATCTACTCGACTATAAACCCCAAGGTTACCTCCTGCCGGAACTTGAAACTTAAGACAGCAATGTAGGGTGAGCACAAAGGCTTAATAGGTGACCTATAATACACTACCCATATATACATGTGCTAGTATAGACCAATATAGTGCCAATGAATACATAATCACACGAGAATGTAAATACAATAGGGTTTTATGCAATACTAATGAAAACATAAACACATATTGTCTACACAATCAAGCCAGTACAAGCAGTTCACAATAAACATATACCATCTTCTTTTCTCAACTGATTAGTTCATGTAAGGCTCTCACAGCCTGCTAGCTACATGTGGGAACACAACATGAAAAGCTAGCCATATGTGGGACCTCAATGATATTAACCAGCCATATGGGGGGCCTCTGCCTCTAGCCAGCCCTATATGGAACCTCGGTTGACCAACCGATTAAACCAACAAAACCCCACAATCAAAGCCTCTAAACCCCATGAGGTTCTAAACTCATAACTATATCCATACCACATAACATTTCATGGAAACTAAACAATAAAATTTCATACCTCAAAAAATAATAGGAATAACACAAAAAAGACCAGGCCTGAAGAGCTCCCTGCCTCGAAACTTTACTTCTTCGATTGTCCTCATCTGAAAGCCTAATCGAATGTCTTGACTCAGATGTCCTCATCTGAAAGTCTGACTCGAATGTCTTCATTTGAATGTCCTGATCGAATGTTTTCATTCGAATATCTTCATTTGAATGACTTTATTTGAATGTCCTGATTCAAATGTCTACTGCCATGAGGCTCTTTTGAGTCTTCGACTTCACCTTTTGCTGAGGTTACTGTTCATCGTCGTTTCTACCTGTTTCTTGTCTAGAATCAACCTAGCGGCCCCTAAAACCTCATAAACATACTTTTACTCAATAAACTACAACTACACTTCAAATGCATCCTAAATACCTCTAAATCGCAAGGTAACAACTATAATATATGCATTCACACACATTCAATCATATGGATCTAAAACTAGATTTTCATGGTTGATTTCACAACCCACATGCCATAACATAGTTATAAAACACCCCAAATACTAGAAATTCATGCCTAATGCTACTTATTAGGTTTTAATCATATATTATACACTTAAATCACAAGATTAAACTAAAATTGGGTTTTTTTTATCAAAACCTAGGGTTCATATGAAATCACACAGATCATGCCAAAATCATGCATATCAAAACATAATCAAGGTAATAAGTTCAGGAACACCTACTTGGTAAGGATTCACGGATGAATTAACCTCAAAATCTAAGCTCCAAGCTTCGATTTGGCAAGCTTCACCTCCAAGCTCTCTCTATACTTTCTCTCTCTTTGACCAAAGCCATGAAACACTATACGATGAGAGTCTCTCTCTCTTTCTCCCTTATTTATATTTTCTACTCTTCTATTTAATTAATAAACACCCAAAATTATACAATTAGCCTTCCAGGGTCTCAAATCCAAATTAGACCCAATTACTATTAAAACACTCATATCATCGAGCACAATACCAACTAGGTATCCTCATTACTAAATAAAGACTATCTCATAGATCAACCCAAGCACGAGTATCTATATCCTCCTTACCTTAAGACTTTTCATCCCTGAAAAGACAACTCATCTCCCATATATCCCATACCTCAGATACATGCACTAACATGTCTATCAATACTAAATCACAACACCTATGACGACAAACTAAAACTAAAACCAACACAAGGGATAGTAAAGAACTACCCAACTCTACCACTCAACCATAATAGGTGCAACACGCAATCCAAGGAACAAGCAACAATTTATATATATAATATCACAACACATAGAAAAATAAGCACAAACAATGCAACAATAATCAATAACATAGCGGGTAAACAATGCATCACCTCATCACATGGGAAGAGACCTTTACACCTTCCCCACCTCAAGACTATGCATCCTCGAATAGCTTAAGATGAAGAACCCGTATCTGACTCTTCTGCTCTCACATTTGCTCCTCGAGAGCATGGTGTCTCCATAACACCCTAACCAAGGGGATAGTCTTGCTCTACAAGACTTGCACCTGTCTATCCAAGATCTAAACTAGGGTCTCCATAATAAAACAATCGTTGGCTAACTTAATCTCACGCAAGTCAAGCACATGAAAGGGATCGAGATAATATTGCCGTAACTGAGAGACATGGAAAACATCATGTACATGAGACAATGCAGGCGGTAACTCCAACTGGTAGGCTACTAGTCTCATAGCCACAATAATAGGAAAAGGTCCAACAAATCGGGGTAAGAGTTTGGACTTACGTCTAAACCTCCTGTGTCCTCTATTGGGTGAGACATGCTAGAAGACCTAATCCCCCACTACAAGTTGTAACAACCTCCATTGCCTATTTGCATACTTTTTCTACCAGCTCTAGGTTGTCAACATCCACTGCCAAATCAATTAGACCAACTCTGTAGTCTCCTGGACCATATCGGGACCCAACACAATGACCTCTTCCATTTATGCCCAACATAAAGGGGGATCGACAAGGTCGCCCATACAAAGCCTCATAAGGTGTCATCCTGATCGTGGCTTGATAACTGTTGTTTTGGGAGAGCTCCACCAAAGGGAGGTGAGTCTCTCAACAACGACCAAAATCTAACACTTAAGCACGTAACATGTCCTCCAAGGTCTAGATAGTATGCTCTGACTAGCTATCCATCTATGGATAAAAGGCTATAGTCAGGCCAACCCGAGCACTCGCTGCACCTGCCACTAAAACTGTGATGTGAACCGTGTATCACGATAAGATACAATCGATAACGGAATCCCATGCAACCACACAATCACGTCTATATTTAGCTGCCCCAAAGTCTAAACTAAATTTGTCTCTTGGAGCAAAATGAAGTGAGTTGACTTCATCAAACAGTTAACTACCACTCATATGTTGTCGCCATCCCTAGAATGAGGAAGTCTAGTGACAAAGTCCATAGTTACATGATCCCACATCCACTCCGGTAAAGGCAGTGACTGGAACTCCCCTACTGACCTCAAATACTTTGCCTTGACTTACTGACAAGTGAGACACCATTGTAGTTATTATTACGAGAAGTAGTTGGAGTTAATAGAACTATGTCGTCATATTCCTTGGGTCTTTTAGTTAGAGCTCAAGTAAACGAGGAACTTCTATATATTCTACTTTATGTCTACACAATACGTACCCTAGGCCTTTTAGGTTTTTATTTGTAGTTGTTGATAACATTTGGACTAAACATATGTCATGCCCCGGATTTCCAACTAGAGGAAACCAGTTAGTGACTCCCCTTACCCACCCGGTGGGTAAGGGGTTAGGTTAAACAATACCACACAGAACACCACAAACAAACATAACAAGTAATCACAAGTCAAACCACATTTTATTAAATTATGAAATCTTCTTTACATCAATCCCCAATAGAATTACATCAGTTCCCACGAACAACTCAACATGAAATGAAAACAAACAAAATAATAATCCAGTTTTCCACCTGTGTCCCGCTTAACACTTATAGGTTCCTGAAAAGAAACAAATCACAATAGGAGGGGTAAGCAACCACAATTTGGTAGGGATCATGTCTCCCCGACTCATCCCATATTCTTAATGTCTACATGACGAGTGCAAATATGTAATGTCACGGCAATAATACATAAACAATTTATAATCAACATTTTAGCTTTAGGGTACTTATAATCTAGACAACACATAAGCAAGCCACATGATAACTGCAATATTTGTCATTAAATTTGCATGTAATTTATGGGCTTTAATTGAATATTTTATTGAATTAATGCATTTTTATAATAGTTTTCTCCAATTTTAATTATTTACTATTTTATTTATTTTTATAGATTTAATATTAATTTTGGTGAGTTTTAATGTTTGATTAATTATTTCAATTTTAATATTAATTCTTTGGGCTTAATTGATTATTTTAAATTTAATCTTAGTAGAATTTTTATCTATATATTTTGATTAATTGATTGATGTTTTTATTTTTATTTTAATATCTTACTTTGTATTTCACTTTTATTATTATTATTATTATTATTATTATTATTATTATTATTATTATTATTATTATTATTTGTTTGCATGTTACGTAGGAGTCCCATGGAGATTAATTGTAAAGCATTTTAAGTGTGAGCCCATGAAGAAGTCAAAGAAAGAAGGAAAGAAGAGAGTGGGGCTATGTGATGTGCATGCAAATAAAAAAAAAAGGGAACCGTTGGGCTTATATAACTCCAGCGCAGCCCTCATCTCTCCATCACGAATTGACGTAGAACTGCCTCCATCTCGCCTAGCGCCATCCACCACGCTGCCGCCTCCAGCGTCTTCATCTCTCTCCAGCGTGCAACCTCTTCTAGGTCACCTCTTTACGCAAGTCTCCATCCCTTCATCACGTTGCCCAGCGTGCAGAAATAGAGAAAGAAATTCTGCGGTGAATATTGAAGATTCGGATCGAGTTCAAAATCGGATATTTAATTCTCTGCAGCCTATTTTTCTTAATTCTGTTCTAATTCTGGTATTTTAATTTTTTAAAACAGATTTGTTATTTTTCAACCCATGGAGGGGTAAGTATTTTGTAATCGATTTAGCGTAGCACTTTGGATGCTTGTTTTGAATCCATGTTTTAATATTTAATTTGATAGTTTATGTGCTATGACTTAATTCTCTATCTTGTTGATTTGTTAATTTAATATCTCGGTTGAGTATTGATTTAATAATTCACTGTGCGTTAATGCTTTATTTGAGTGGAAAGATTTATTTCGCAGGGAACGGACAGTGTTTTGAGAATTGATTCATAATTATTCTGGTTGGAATGAATTCATAATTTAATTGTATTCATGGTGTCTTGGTGCATTTAAATTATGGGGCCATAATTTATCTAATTTATCTTTTGGGATAGTGATAAACAACATTCAAGTGTGAAGTTAAACCAGTTACATCTTTGATCATTTGAATTTCTTAGTTAAAAATCTTTGCTTTAATTAATTTTAATTTCACACAAAACCCCCCAATTCTCTAACTTAGTTTTTCTTTATTTTTCTTGAAGAATAAGTTGAATTAAATTTTATAAGTCTTCCGGTTAGTGAACGACCTATGTTAGCATTATGCTATACTTACTTTAAATTTTATTTGAAGTGTGTGTGCGATAAACGCCCTTTTCACCACACAACCTCCTCAACCTCTACCTCGGTTGCATAGGCACCTCAACGACAGCCACACAGGCTACATGATGAGTGCGCATGTGTAGTGTCGTGGCAATAATACACAAACAGTTTATAATCAACATTTTAACTTTAGGGTACTCATAATCTAGACAACATACAAGCAAGCCACACAAACTTCTCAACCTCAACCACAATCACACAGGCTATTACAACCACAGCCACACATGCTACCACAGCCACACAAGCTTCACATCACAATTCCACATAACACAATTTAAAGCATATCACAATAATACATATCTACACTTAAAACGAGAACACACCATAAAGCATGCATTATGACACATTATATAATTCCTAATAATATACGTTAACTGATACACTCAACAAATATATATTACATAAACCTCATTTATAAGTTATGTTAACCTCCAACATGTCCTCATGTAATTTTCCCATGAAATCCTATGGCGCAACTAACACGAAGAACGAGAACACAAAACCAACAATAACCTCCAAGTGTCACGCCTTGAGGTGCGTATTTTACCACACGGAGGGCAGGGTAGGATACAAATCAAGAATTTAACATTTTAAACATCCACAACATTCAAGAAAGTAATATTCATTAAAAGCGATCCAAGCGGGTTTATTACAACAAAATCCTTTCCCACTGGGGTTACTCATTCCTAATAAAAATAACATAAACAAATTAAATAAATAGGTCTTCCACCTTGGGGTCCCACACGCGTAGGTTCAAGAAAAAACTGGGGGCGGGTAGGAGGGGTGGCACCACGGCTCGGAGGTGGACCCGTCCCGCGCCTTGTGTACAAGTGTCTGTGTACAATTATCCCACCAGTATAGTTACAGGTATGGCAAACACGGTCTCATGGGCAAGTACAGGGGGTTTACTAGCGGGCTTCCGCGGCCACCGGGTTTCAAGAACATCCCGGGCTTACCACCGGGTTCCACAAAATGGTCCCGGGCTTCCACGGCCACCGGGTTCCACAAAACGGGGGGCTTCCACGGACGGGGGGTGTACAAGCAAACACGCACACATGGCCTGGGCATAACTCAAAGGGGGGTGGGGGGGGGGGGGGGGGGGGGTGGGGGGGGGCACTTAGTATGCTAGTCACACAGAATAACATCGAACACTTGATTCCCAGCAGGGGGGGGGGGGGGGGGGGGGGGTCACAATAATTCCACATATCTACAGGCGGGGCGGGCTTTACCTCAAACACTAACATGTGCAGGGGGGGTTTTCGGACTCAGCATGGGCATAATTTCAAACCTTGGGGGCATATACACTACTATTTCACAGGGCTTTTCATAAACATATGGAATAGCATATAGGGCGGAACACACCTATATGATTTACAGGAGGGGGGAACCCAGGGACTAGGACGGGGGGGCGGGGGAGGGTTTAGGAAGAACGAACCCCTAGGTGGGGGATCTTCCTTGCTCCGCGCCAGGGGGGGCTGAACGGGGGGGGGCTCCCCTTCCCTCTCTCTCTCTACTCCCCTTTTTTTTCCCCCCGCGCCGGTGGCAAAGGAACACTAAAACCCTTTTTTTGGGGAAACTCAAACTCAAGCCCTCCTATAGACACCATCCACATCAAAACGAGTAGTTTTGTGAAGTAAACCCGGGATCAAAACGACGTAGTTTTGATACACAAGCTACAACCTTTCCGCTCCATACCACCAAAATATTCGAATTTCAACATGGTCCTTTGGAGAAAGTTCCTAGAATGCCAAAACCAAGGGAACCTGCAAAAATATGCGCCTGTGCACGTGAATTCCCAATTCACGTGCACTCCATATGAACTCCAAATGCTCTCAAACTTCACCCTAGCCTCCTGCATCATTTAGAAGACAGTTGGGGGGGAATGGCGCACTGGTGGACCATATCACGTGCACCTCACTACATGTCCTTTGGCCGAAACTCGGTTGGGGGGGGGGGGGGGACATCATTAAGCATCTTTCCTTTTGCACGTGAATTCATTGGAGTCCATCTACTAGGTCAAAATCTAGAAAAACTCTACTCAGGAGGCAAAACTGACTAACTCAAGGTACGGGTCCTTACACCAAGCCATGGTGGACACTCTAACGGCCTTCATAATCAACTACCACCGAACGGACCCTTAATCCACTTTAACCATGGACTCACAGAACTAACATTCATATAGGAGATCACATCTATATAAATTTACATATATACATATTTATATCATCTACCTCAAGACCTAACCCTAGAATAGGTTCAGGAGAAGTACAAAATCTCTACCTCGAATTCGGTTGCATTATCGTTTGAAATCATAGAACTCCTCCTCTTCGTTAGACGCCTCTCACTTCTAAGAATGTAGTAGTGACGATTGAACTGATTGGGATTTCTCTCTCTCTCTCTCTCTCTCTCTCTCTCTCTCTCTAACAACTTCAAACAAAATACCCAAAAAATATAAAATCACAAAAAAGATCGACGTATATCAAAAATATGCTATTGTAAGGTCGTCGTTGACCGAAAGCACCACTGGATCGACCACACCGACCACTATTTCTCATGTTAACTAGACACTCAGGTCGATCAACTTCCTTTCAAACATGGTCGATGTGCACCTGAATCGACCACGCCAACTACACATCGACCCCACATCGACCAACCACCTCATGTTGACCAATTCTCATGGAAACTCTCAGGAATCTCCTCTACTTGACCTCGACCAATCATTGTGCCAGATTGACCACATCGACCAAAGTATCCCATATTGACCAAGACTTCAAATGACAATTTAACTTAGCTTCTCCAAAACAATTTGGCTTCCGGGGTGCTATGTTAAAATCCCCACAAGGGGCGCTGCGAGCCTCCCAATCAGTGAGACCTCGTCGAGGTGTTGCACCGTCAAACTCCTGCGAACCGTATGGTTAATTGTCCTTGCCCAAACACACAAATGACTAACTTCTCAAATCCCCAAACACGGGTCATTACAACATATGTTACAAAATATGAATTTATTATTATGTTGTTTTCTTTCGAAAATGATAAAAATTGTTTGATGTTTCTTTGTAAAAATTAAATGGAGGTGCAAATATATATATATATTTTAAGATGACTCAAAAAACACAATGCTTTTAAAGCGTCGTCAAAAGAAACTTGACATTGTTTCTAAAACATCGTTAAAAAAAACTTGACAATGCTTCTAAACCCTCGTCGAACTGATAACTAATAATGCTTTAAAGGCGTTGTCCTATGAAAAACTGACAATACATAGGCATTGTCCCATTAAAATTGATGACGCTTTTTAATCATCGTCATTTCCAACATTTAACGATGTTTTTACAATTGTTATCATTTCCAGAAAACTCTTTAATGATAGATCGATGAATGACGCTTGTGAAAGTGTCATTAAAATTATACAATGACACTTTAAAAACATCATTGTTCCACTTATTTGTTGTTGTGGGTTAACTAGGCATGGAGCATTCACAACCATATCTTGATCTGCTGCCTAAGGCTTCAACCGACTATGGAAGAGGCATGGATGGGGGAGCCTTTACTTTTGGATTAGAGCTTCAATTTATAGATGGTTTGTGTAGATCTCGGTTTGTAGAGGTTTCGATTGCATTTTTGGAGGACACCCACACGAAAGATGGATGGCAATGAGAAGAAAAGGCCAAGGTTTTGGCCGAATGTGGAGATGATCTGATGAGGCTCGATTAACAACTTTAGGTGCGATTTCGAGGTGGTGCAGGTAGTGACAGTGCTCGAATAGGAAAACGATAAAGATGAGAGAAAGGCATGTGTGTAGTAATAACACTGGTGTAGGAAAACTAGAAAGTTGAGAGAAAGGTGTGCGGATAGGGAAATCAAAATTAGGGATTAAGGGGAGGGAGAGAACTCAAACCCGATGGAGGGATGCAAAAATGAATAAATATTTTTAGCCGGATGATTTTACCGGATTTAAAACAGGATCTACGTGTCAGTCCAGCGAGGCATCCAGCGTGGCAAAAAAATATTACACGCTCGTCAAAAAAATAGGCGGCCGAACGGCAAAAACAGAACAACATTTAAATCGGTTCGATTCAGAAAATAAATGTATTACAAAAAAAGCAAAGTACTATTTTACGCATTAAACATCTGCTAAAAAGTTATAATAATCTGCTAAAAATTAGAACTCAGAGAGTTGATGTAGTAAAAAATGCAATAATTTGCTAAAAATCAGGTTTTTGAGGTGATAGAGTGCTTTTTTTTAAATCGGAGAGCGTAAAATCCCCTTTGGATATTTTGACCTCGTAGCTCTATACCTACAAATAAAAAAATGGACCTAATTCCGACCACTATGCGCAAAGTTATGACCGTTTGAAGTTTTTGTCAGAAATTACAGTCCACCGGAGATAGCTACAGTTCACAGAATGCAAAAAACCACAGGTAAGGGATGATTTAATTCGATTTGACGATTCGGTTCGAGAAAGAATAGATTTTCCCAAACCGAAATCCTTATTTTTCGAACCGAAGCCTTATTTCCCAAACTAAAGACCTATTTTCCGAACTGATATCTTATTTCCTGATCCAAAGTCCTTATTTCCCGAACCGAAATTCTTATTTCTGAACCGAAGTACTTATTTCCTGAACCGAAGTCCTATTTTCCGAACCGAAATCTATATTTTTCGAATTGAAATCTTCATTTTTCGAATTGAAGTTACTATTTTTCGAACCGAAGTCCTATTTTTTCAAACTAAAGTTCATCCCGAACCGAAGTAAACATGTCATATTCTGCGAATGTAACAATCGATAAAGACATAAATTAAATCCAAAATTCATTAAATCGATTTAAACACGTCATTTGCCACGAACAAAATTAATAATTCTACATATGCAAACACGTCAGCTGTCACATCAATTCGGATGATAAATCCGGTGAATAATTCTGATCCAATATCAGCGCCCCACAAAAATAGGCCAAAAAAGATGAATAATGCAACTATGCCAACAGAGAATGAGTAATTTGTCGTTACAGATAACCTTATACAAACGGATAATTAGTAAATCATTTTTATAAACATACCCCTATACTAACGGATATATATTTTTGTTGGTATAAACCAATTTGTACTAACTATTTCACCTTTCGTTGGTATAGACCCAATTTTCATATACGGATTCTTATCCGTGGGTATAGACTTCCGTTGGTATATGACATTTTGCTTGTAATGCTACATGAATTCCTTTTCCTTGTAACATATCATCAATAGGTAGCCAAGAATGTAGTAAATGCTTGTGAGTTGTCATAAAGCGTAAAGGCAATAAAAAAGAAAGTAGAAAAACCCTTCTCTCTATATAAAAGGTATTGAATCTTTTCTTTGTTTCCTTGCGACATTAATAAGAATTTGCAGTGTGAGTGAGTAGGGTTTTTGTCTCCTCTCTTTGGTGTGAGTACACGACTCCTGTGGGGATTTGTACCAGTGGTGCTGCTTCAACGAGTTACAACAATATGTTTTTCAAGGTAATTGTACTAAAATTTGTTCTGGCTATGCAATCTATGGGTGAAAGAGTCTCTCTCTACCATTTGTTCTATATTTCTACAATTTGCCATCTAAATATCTAGTAATCTAATAATCTCTAATCTATACTCCTCTTTGATATGGTGAAATTGTTTTGTTACTACCCGTGGGCATAACCCTATTCTGGGGTGAACCACATAATTTCAGTGTTCCCATGTGTTGTGTGATTTTCTGTTTTCTGTTTATTTGCTTAATTATCTCTAACAAGTCGATATCAGAATTGTAAGTTCAACCGTAGGAATCTATTCTTGAGCAAAGATGTTATCAAACACCATGAAGATCGATAAATTTCTTTGACAAATAAGTTACTTTTAAAGCAACATTTGTTTTTTCTCCGAATATTGAAGGTAAATCCTTAAAAGACCATATTGATAATTTGAATTCAATTTTGTTGGATTTACGAAATGTAAATATTAAAATTGATGATGAGAATGCAACTTATATATTACTTGTTTCTTTACTTCATTCGTAAGATAATTTTGTGAATTCATTTGTTGTTAGAAAAGAAATCATTAGTCTGGAAGAAGTTAGGTCAGCAATCTATACACGTGAGCTTCGTCACAAGGCATCAGGAACTAGTTCTAATAATTTAGTGACCTGGTTGTGATGAATCCTGAGAAATTTAGGGGTCATCAGTCATATAAGAATAACAACAAAAGCAGAGGTGGAGGAAGATACAAATCGAGGGACCATAATCTTAATCACACATATATTTGTAACTACTGTAAGGAACATAGATATTGGAAAGATTAGTGTCCGAAGAAGTAGGCAAGAGAGAAAAATACCAAAAAAAAAGTTACAGTTGTAGCAAAAACGAATACCTCGTCTGAAGCTAATTTGGTTTTGACTACTACTGATCAGTCTCATCCAATAAATACATAAGTGATAGACTCAGGTTGTTCTTATCATATGACTCTAAATAGGAAATGGTTCACAATATATAACAAAATCGATGATGGGAATGTTATTATGGGTAATGATGTCATGTACGGTGCAATAGGTATCGATTCAGTATAGATTCAAATACATGACAGTACTGTCAGAACACTCACCAATGTTTGACATGTTCTACAGCTAAAAATGATTCTCATATCCTTGGGTATTCTGAATCAGTTAGGCTGCAAAGGTTTATTTGAAGGTGGAGTCTTGAATGTAATTAGAGGTTCCTTGGTAGTAATGAAGGGAGTTAAGCAAAATAATCTTTATATGCTACAAGGAATTACAGTTTTTGATTTTATAGTTGTATCATCCTCTAATTCATTAGATCAGACCAAATTATGGTATATGCATCTTGGATATATGAGTAAAAAGGGGATGATAATTTTGAGTAAGCATGGTTTTCTTGAAGGTCATCAGGCAATTGATTTAGGTTTTTGTGAGCATTGTGTATTTGGAAACAAGAAACGAGTTCAATTTAAGACTACAATTCACAAAATCAAGGTGACTTTTGATTAAGTTCATTCCGACTGTTGGGCTCCATCTTGTGTTCCATCGTTGGGAGGTGTAAGGTACTTCTTTCGTTGATCAATGATTAGTCAAGGATGACTTGGGTATACATGATGAAACATAAGACCGAGGCATTCAAGATCTTCAAGGAGTAGAAGATTTTGGTAAAAATCAAACTGGAAGAAACTCAAACACCTGCATACTGACAATGGGTTAGAGTTTTGTTCCAAGGAGTTTAATAAATTTTGTTCAGATCAAGGTATTGCGAGACATTAGATAGTTAAGGACACTCCACAGAAGAATGGAGTGGCCAAAATAATGGATAGGACTCTGCTAGAGAGAGCATGGTGCATGCTTTCCCAAGTTGGATTGAAGAGAGCCTTCTGGGCTGAGGATGTGAACACGTCATGCTATTTGTTGAATTGTAGCCTAACAACTGCTATCAATTGTAAAACTCCATTTGAGGTATAGTATGTCACACCCCGAATTTTCAACTCGAGGAAACTGGTTCATGACTCCCCTTTACCCACATGGTGGGCAAGGGTTCAACTATACCACACAAAACATCACAAATAAACATGTATAGTATCCACAAGACAAATCACATAATTTTATTTGAGTCAAATCTCTTTTACATCATTCCTTAATAGGGTTACATTTGTTCTATAGAACAATAAAACATGAAATGAAAACAATGAACAAAATAATAATCTAGTCTTCCACCTTGGTGTCCCACCTAACGTCTGTAGGTTCCTAAAAAGAAAAATAAATCACAATAGGAGGGGCGAGAAACCATAGTTTAGTAGGGATCAAGTCTCCCCAACCCATCCCATGCTCCTAGTATCTACATGATGAGTGTGCATGTGCATTGTGAGGAAGGCTAGGGCATGAAGTGCTCATCTGCTGCGCACCATCAAAAGGCTTGGCCTTTATGCCCAACAGTAGGCAGAAGGAGGCTACTCATAAAGGTGGCAGAAGGAGGCTACTCGTGGGAGATCATGAATGTGGATGGCTTATGACAGTGGCGAAAGGAGGCTACTCGTGGTGGTGATGGTGGGGTTTCTAGTGATGGAGAGGACAACATATAAGAGAAGGATGGGTTTAATGTAAAGAATGATGTTGCCAGTGAAAGGGTTTGGGTGTGATGTGTAAAAAATAAAGGGTAAAAAGATAAAGAGGTTACTTTATGTAAGGAAATATTTATAAACCCGATACATGAGGGGAATCAATTTACCCCTATATGAGGGTATAACATTCCCATGAAAAAAATTGATTCCCTTTTTATTACTATACCAAACGTGAGAAATGAATAAATTTTGATTCTTTTACTTACCTTTCTTACGTACCAAACATGGCCTTAGAGTTAGTTTTAAAAGAAGTAGATTCAATTTTGCTACATCAAATGAATAACTAAAATTATTGAATTTGAGCAAACATCACTAGCTAAAATTTATTTTAATATTAAAATAATTGTTCCCATCAATCCAACCAAAGATCAAAAAGTTATAAGGAATGATTTAAAATATATAGAAGAGTAAAAAATTAGTATTTTAATATAATAGTGAAAGATTTATTAAATTTGCTATATTGTATTGTACAAGTTTTTGGTTAAAACTTATAAAAGTAAATTTTTTAGATTACTTTTATCTAAAAATGTTAATTCCATTATTAATGACATTGTGTTTATTTATGTTCATCTAAATAAAGATTACAATTAGCGTTCGCGTCAACTACTATTAATCTTATCATAGAACCTCGCCCCATAATTCACTAATTGAAGACTTGCTATTTTTCAAATGGTATAAAATTTAAATAATTAAGTTCATTATTTAATTCACTATTTCTACATTTTTGCCTTTATGAATAATATTTACTTTTTTTAAAAGATACCGGTCTCATAAGCCTTAATTAATAACTAATAAAAACAATATCATTTTCTAAAAAACAGTAAAAGTATAAGGTAAACTACATATGATATTCAAATAGAAAATATAATTCAATGTTCAAAATCTTTTAAGAGCAATTAAAAATCAATGATAACTTTTAGCAGATATCATTGATTTTTTTAGCTAATTAAACAAGCAAATTATGACATGTTTGTTTTGTCCTTTTTTTTTTGTTTTTAAAATGTAATATAACATACAAAAATATAAAACTAAAAATAATAAAAAAATTATTTTTATTATTTTCATCTCAAATAATTAAACCTTTATATTTGGTTTTCATGCAACAAAAAATATGAATTAATTAAAAAATATTATACTTAAATTGATCCAAATAAATAGTTTACATACGTAATTATTTTTTTAAAAGATAATTTATATTTTTATATAGAATTTGGAAGTCAAATAGGGTATTTTAGCTAAATCTATTTAAAAACATGTTATATTAGTAAAAGTCATATTAATGTTTTTTATATAGATAAATTTGAAAATAATGGTGTAAATTAATCATAATTAATTTTTAAATCCAATATCATGTAGAAACAGTTAATAAATAATAATAATTACTATTATATTGGTAAATATTATAATAAGCACAATAATAATTTTCATATTTATGTTATATAATATAATTACTAATAAATAATAATTGTGACTTTTTCAATTGTAAGATATATATATATATATATATATATATTGTGTTGCTGGAAAAATGACCGTAAACCTCTAATCTTTGAAGTTCTTAAAGCTGTGGTTTTGTAAAAACATCTTTCGCATTGTATTTAACAAATCAAATTATGGCAACCCAACTTGCAGATAGGAAAAAGGAGATTGGGTGAATCTTTTAGTTGCTTGATATGATGATATTAGTTTTAAAAATATTATTATTTTTAAAAATAGTAATGAAAAATTATCTAAATTTATAATATTTTTAAAAAAAATCATATTTTAAAAAATAAAATAAAATCTCCAAATAGGCTAAGCATTTTACAATCTTCCATTGGAAATTTAGTCGGACAACATATTTTATTCATTCAGGAAAAAAAAACGAAAATCAGGATTAGAAATAAATAACAAATATGTTGTTGACAACATATTTTAACATTCAGAATAACATATTATTACTAATAAATAATAAGGGTGCAACTGTACCCCAGAAATCAGGATTTAGGAAGAAATCATGTACCCATTTGCTGACTTTCGTGTCGTACGAGATTTTTTTTTTTTTTGTTCCTCATATTATTTTTCAAGACACTCATGAGGGAGAATCCTTACGTATCAGAAATTTGTATAAAAAAATAAACTGATGCTCACAAACCGAAGAAATGTTCATTTTTTCCCCTTCTTTTCCCTAGTACTTTATGCAGACGACCATTTTAACATTAATATAGTAACTAGACATCTCTATTTATTTACCCATTATTATTAATATGTGAGGGTATGTTTGGGTCGAAAATAGAATTAAGAAATATTGTTAGTATGAGGTATTACCAGGTTTGTATTAATAATTTTACTTCTATTGCGTTATTATTATTATTATTATTATTATTATTATTATTATTATTATTATTATTATTATTATTATTATTATTATTATTTATTTTATTTTATGTGCACCTTAATAATTTATTGGGTAACGTTTGCACAACATTTTACCATCCATCATGACCTATCTCACTTGTATGATGAGTTGTACTTAGTAGGGACTCCAATATAAGACCAACAATTAGTCCTAAGTTAAACCAGTTACCATTAGTGCCTCAAATTGTCATTATTAGGTGTCATGTCAAATAATAGATTAAATTTAATTGATTAGATATTAGTGTAATTTCGCGATGTCGAATTCAAATGCATCCTAAATTCTTGTTTTCTTTAAAAAAATATGAGTTTAAATTTTGATAATATAATTGAATTTAAAATAAGAGAGTATAAATGAACTCAAAAATTAGTGAAAAAACATAGCTTAAGTGGTCGTTCATTTCACGAAAAATAAATTAACGTAGATTTTATGTTTCTTTGGAAAAGAGATCAATGGAAAAACTATGTTCATGGGAAAATGTAAATTGAAACATTTCGTAAAAACATATCACAAAAAAAAATCAACAAAAATACATTAATATCACAAAAACATTCATACATTTCTTTATTAAAACATATATTATTTCATATATTTTATTTATCATTCTACGTCATATTTTTTATCTTTAATTTATACTTTTAAATTATATTTTTTTTATTTTTTATTTATTATATTTTTTATCTGTTTTATTTATTACAATCAACAAAAATATACATATGTCAACAATTAAATATATTTAAAATTTATTTGGATGATTAGTAGTGATAATCTAAATATATAAATTTCTTGTTTTAATTTTTATTCTTAATTTTTTTTTAAAAAATCTAAACTTATTTTTATCAAAACTTTAAAATGCATCATTAAATTATAAGAAAAATATTATTATAAAGTACTTAATTAGGTAGAGGTGTAAGAAATTATATTTAACCCCCGTGTGAAAATAGCCTACCATAATGACAAAAAAGTTTCATGATATGCCTAATTTCCTGCCGTATCATTATTCTTTTTCAAACAAAGATAAAAAATAGTTTTATCATATTAATTTCCTTAAAAATAGACTATTTTCTTGTAGTAAAAACCAAGATTTTCCTTTATAATAAAAAATCTATAGTTTGGTTAACGGGTTCCAACGTCAATTTAATCAAGCCAATATCAAGGCATTCGGGCACACGTAGTGCATGTTTTCGAAGCGTCATATAAGTTACATCATTTGATCAGTGCTACCAAATCTTACGTTGGGTGCTGCTAGCCCTAAATGAATGAACAGAATAATAATTTGTTGAAACATATTTATTAATAAATTAGACTATTACTTTATCATTCATACGAAAAAATTATTTACAAAATACTATAAAATCATAAGAATCTATAAAAAAAATTATATCATAAAAGTATAAATTTATCTAAAAAATATAATTAATTAAGTCTTAAAACTATTATTTTTATTTAATATATTTTCGTAGTTAATAAAAATATAATAATAATAAATAAATAAATAAAAATAATTTTTTTATTTAATAATAATATAAAAGTATATATTTATTAAATTATATTTAATAAAAATATATTTATATTTAATGAAATAATTTTTATATATATTAATTGATTTGTTAATTTTTAGTAATATATATTTATAAATATAAAATAATATTTATAAACTATTCAACGTTACTATTTCGAACACAAATAATCTGAAGACAGACTTTACATGATGATTTTTGACAGTTTGTGGTTAAACCTTTTAAAGAACTGTACGTCTAGACTACTAATGACAGCAGGGCCATCAGGGGTTAATTCTTTTCTTTTTTCCAGCTTAGTGGAGGTATTAGCATGAAAATCAAGATTAGCATTGAAACAATGGATCCGGATTTACGCATTGACAGTATTAAATTTCAAGCTACCGACATACATCCCCCCAGGGGGATTCCCAAATGATGAGCTAAATTTTAGTCGCAACTTAAACCTATAAAATAAATTAATAACTACACCCAAAGACAAGCAACTTGAATTAACTAACGACAACATCACCGATTTCAGATGCTTTACAACACGATTTGATGCGATTAAAATATTTGTTTAAATATTCAACCTTGTATAGCAGCAGATCGCAGGTGCCCGATCCTTTGCAGAACTATGGAACAACTAAAATAATATATAAATGTAAGGGACATGTCTAGCGCCCCAAAGCGTAGCCATGTTATCCCTAAGAAGTCCCTTCACCCCAGACAGCCAGACACGACAATCGATGAACTACTAATATATGATTTCAAGCCACGGGAGAATAATAATAATAATGGCATTGCTAATTGGAAGGGAACAAGAGATTTGATCAGGTATTTCATTAGCATCATCTAAATTGAAATTTGATCGGGAATTTTAGCATAATCATCTACTTGTCTTCAATCTGGACTACATCTACAAGTCTGTGCAGAAACTGAATACTTTGTAGGGTGATATGACATCCACTGTTCAGAGGTTTTCAAGTATTGGCCCCACATTTATATATGCCTGTGATGCAGTTTAACTGCAGCATCCATTTGATTATTTTGCTCTTGCTCTTTGATGAATATGCATGAAGAGGGCAGTTTAAGATTGTTTGTCGCTGGAGAAACTGGAACAATGGGAATGAAATTCCCACCAAAGTCGAACAATTTGTATGTCCATATTTTTGCTGTCTTATTAATTATTTGGTAGAGAAAAGGAAATTGATCATGGAGTCAGGAAGCGCTTCTACCCATCCGAATCTCATCAATCCATTTGAACTCGAAAGACTAATACATGTCGATGACCCATTTGCAAATCCTGCGGTTCCTGTTAGTGTGGAACATAGCAGTTTCTCATGGAGGGTCGTCGATGGACAATACTGGAAGGACCCAGATTTGAATGATGGCATAATCCAGTACATATATGATATTCTCATGGCAGACGACACGGAAGACCTGGCGATTGAACAGTCTGCATTTCAGGCCACTAGGAAATCTTTCTATGAGGCTCTAGATCCTCCTCCAAATGACCCCAACGCATCACTTGTTAATGAACCACTCGGAAGCGCGGGTGGAAGCAAGATTGACAAGTATCACAGAACCAATAATAAGGAGCCTTGTGACGCCAGTGAGACGAGGGATCCTAGGTGGGATTGGCACTTCAGCAAGCATAAGCCCCACTGTGGGCAAACTCTTTCTTTTGAGCTCACTCCACAACCAAGAAGTTCTGAGTCCGTGTTCGGTTCGGCTACTGGCAAGAGAAATATTGTTGAGGATGGCTGTGGGGATTCTACAAACGACAGGCAAAAGTTTCCTTATACGTCTGGAGAAAATGAATCTACTTTGGGGGATCTTACGAGTACTAGTTTGCTGCCTCATCAGGATCAAAAAGGACACGATGATGTTGGGAGATACATGACAAGGCAACCAGCTCTTCGTACTGAACCTAGAATGAGGTCGGAGTCAGATATGTTTGATTTGATATTGTTGTCGAGTGGAGAACAATGTGAATCTGAACTTCGTAGAGCATTTGAGAGCATGAATTTACAGCGGCCTAGTGGTAAGAGGGAACGTCGTAAGAAGAGAAATTTTGACCTGCGAGCTCACTTAAATCTTTGTGCGGAAGCAATCGCAGCTCATCAAAAAAGGAGTGCAACAGAGCTATTGGCGCAGATCAGACAACACTCTTCCCCAAACGGAGATGGGATGCAGAGATTTGCAAGCTATTTTGCTGATGGCCTGGAGGCACGTTTGGCTGGCACTGGAACTCAGAGATACACAGCCATTTTCAACCACCCATCATCGACGGCAACATTGGGATTGAAATGCCAACATCTGTTTGCATCTGTCTGCCCATTTATCAAGCTCTCGTATTTCTTCTCTAACAAGACAATTATGCACGTTGCCGACAAGGCAACAAAGCTTCACATCATTGATTTTGGAATTAACTATGGTTTCCAATGGCCTTCATTCATAGAACAACTCTCCTCCACGCTTGGTGGGCCGCCATTGCTATGGATAACAGCGATTGAGTCTCCAAAACCAGGCGCGAGGCCAACAGAATGGATCGAGGAAACAGGGCGCCGGCTGGCAAACTATGCGGAAAGGTTTAATGTTAGGTTCAAGTTCGACATCGTCACAAAGAGATGGGACACAATCCGGCTGTCGGATATTAGGACGGAGAGTGATGAGGTTCTTGTGGTGAATTGCATGTACCAATTCCGATTCCTATTCGACGAGACGGTGGCGATGGAGAGTCCAAGCCCACGAGACATGGTGCTCAAACTGATCAAGGACATGAACCCCAAGGTCTTCATCCAAGGCGTCTGGAGTGCTGCCTTCACTACTCCGTACTTCCTCACCCGATTCCGGGAAGCCATGTACAACTACTCTTCTATGTTCGACATTCTGGACAGCACGGTGCCGAGGGAGATTCCGGACAGGATGATATTCGAGCAGACGGTGCTTGGGAACGGGTCGAGGAATGTGATTGCATGCGAGGGGTTTAACAGGAACGAGAGATCAGAGACGTATCGGCAGTGGCAGTCCCGGAATCAGCGAGTTGGGTTTAGGCGACTTCCCTTGAACGAGGAGCTTGTAAAGACAGCGAAGAAGTGGGTAGCATCAGCGTACCATAAAGATTTCCTGGTGGAGGAAGACAACGGGTGGTTGGTACAAGGTTGGAAAGGACGAGTTCTTAACGCAATTGCTGCCTGGAAGCCTGTCAAGTAATTCATCCAATATTACATATATACGTATATACATACATATATATGTATGTGTGCGTGTGTAGGGAGAGAGAGATTGATTCTCATATGAGACTGTCTTGCCATTGTTTGTGAATCATTACCTGCTCCATTGTTTCATACATAATCTGAAACATTCTGGAATCAAAAAGCATACTATAATCAAAATATCTAACGTGGCCAGGCCTCTATTTAGCATTCAGAAGTTTCAACATTTAAGATCACCAGGGCGGTTAGGGCGGAGAATCAAAGGCATTGGCCAGATCCAATTCAAATCAGGGTTTTGATTTGGAACTGAATGCGTAATCGGATTCGTTGGCATGCCAACTGTATATGATATTTTAATTTTTTTTCATATTAATTATGGGTTGATATTTTGCCACATTGGTATTCGGTTGTCAAATGGGAATGATAGAAAATTGGTGGTGACACGTTCATGATTAGCATAGTAATAGTTTAGTATATGTTATTTCATTTTTATTCTTTTCAAAAAATAATTTTAAAGTTTTGTTTTAAAACTTTGTTAAAATTTATGTTTGTTTATAAGTTTTGTTAAAATTTTCAAATTTCAAAGCACCAACTAATCAAATTTAGATATTTAGAGCAGGACTAGCCAAAGTTAAAATTTGACTAAAAATGGCTAAATTTTTAAAAAAGATTATACAGTAAACTCAATAAATGTACAGTAAATTTAGCCAACTTTAAATTGGCTGGCTATATTTAACCATCCAAAAAGACTATCTATTTATTTTTCTTCCTTTTTTCGTTTTTTCTTATCCACATATTTTAACCTGTCCAGCCACCGCCACCATCCGCATCACCGTTTGTCCCCACAATTTCTGTCCGATTGCCCGTCACTCTTAATTGCGTCTTCTTCGACCAAATCAAAAAGCCTCTACCAAATTGACAATCACTGTCTCACACATCTCGTCGCACGCACAAATCGCCAAGTCTCCTCTCTCATAATTTCTCAAACATTGTAATAAAGAGTTTCACTCGTTCACTTGGTTTACCAAACATGCACTTGATCGAGACAATTTTGGGGCAAATAGATTATTGCTGGAGTGGGAGCTAGCAAGCTTTCTTCAATTGTGGGTTGACCAATAATGATGCCAGAGAGTGGTGTCGGAATTGCCGCTTCACTTACTTTTGTTTGGGTTTTCAAATCAAAGATAGTGGCCTCGTAATAACAGAAATTGTTTCAACCAATTTGAAAGCCTCTACCAAATCGACAAGCACTGTCTCACTCATCTCATCCTGAGTTTGGGAGGCGGAGGGGGAGAGACATAGTGCGGCGGGGTGGAATCGAGCAGAGAGCGAAGTAAGAGGGGGAAGAGAGAGACTGACTTAAATTAATATTTTAATTTAAATATTGAAATTTATTGAGGCTGTTATTTTATAGTCTAAAATTAGACTAGTTAAATTTTATAAAAGGTAAATATTTGATTAAATTATAGCTAAAGTATGTTAAGCCCACTGTGAATGCTCTTAGCACCTTAAAGTTTGAAATTTAATAATATTTTTAGCTAAGACATAAATTTCGAGTTAAATTTGTAACTAATATTGCAATAAGTATATAAATTTACTAAAACATTTAGTTATTCAACTACTAAGAACATCTCTAATCTTGCTCTATAAATTATATTTACACGTGAAGAGTTTTTTACATGTGAAGAGTTATTTTTAAATTTGGATTACATGTCACGCCCTCAACTCCAGGAGACCTGAAATCAGCCACATGACTTACCCCATACTCGCACCCGAGGGCAAGGGGTTGGTGAATCGCACCAAAAAAGACCCACAGCGGGTGCTGCCCGAATGCACTTGTACAATCATACAATAAGGGTATTCCTGTACTCTCAAAACCATATAATTGAATGAAAATATCGTCATATAATAGCGTACATATTATAAGATATAGTACAACAACCATAGACCCATGTTCGGGGAGAAAATACATCCATAATACAAAATGAGCAGAATAGACATGGTCCCATTGTAACACCCCCAAATCTGGACTTCCAGACTGGGTGCGTTAGACAAATAAAATATTACAATTATATGAATAGTAATCTATTGCTCAACATAAATTCGATGGTTTATTTATTACATCAAGACTCATCACAAGATCTCTAAGGTTTAGCGTTTAGAGACTAGGTGTTAATAACTCATTATAGTTTTACATGACATATAAATACTACATGCATAATCATTTTATGATTTTATTCCATGCATCCTGGACACCATTATCCTAGCATCCTTGCTTTCTCCTAGTTCCTTGGGGTTGGAAAGAAAACATGAAAGGAAATGAGCTCAAATAGCCTAGTAAGGTTAAAAGTAAGGAATAATATATGAAGAATAATCAACTCATGGAAGAATAAGAATATTTACTCATCTAGGTTCACCACCTAGATGTTTTGCATAACTTGTTATCAACTGGATTGACACTCTCCAGTGATGTTCTTTACCCAATGCATTGGAGATCTTTCTGGAACCACCCATAAACATATCGCCAAACATAAAACATATCTTCACAAGTTTTCAAACAACCACATCAATGGTAAATTTCAATGTAAAGGAAGGTCTTTGCAATAATAGCCCCGATAAGTGAAAGGGTTATTCACTATTCAATAAATTAGATTACCAAGTTTTCAAGAAGTGCCAAAGAAAGTTAATTCTTCTTAAAATAATATTATGAGGAGAAATCTTGAGATAGAAATATAGAGAAGAAATAGGAAATGAATTTCCACGTCGAAGATCGTGATAAGGAAAGGGAGAGGGGATCCTTACAATCTTTTTGTCTTCCGCGTTTATAAACCTTGAAACAAAATTTTAAAGTTAATATTTTAGTTTTAATAATAATATTATATTCATAAATAATATATTGAGAGACATATATAAGTATATTATGATGGAAAAACTTCTCATGATAATAATAATAATCTATACATATACGTATACAATATACATATATATATTGAGGGACAATGTCATCCATAATATATATATGTATAAGGAGGCTTTGCCTTTCATGGAATAATAATAATATATATATACACATATACGTATCATTTAATAAATATACATATATATATTGAGGGGCAATGCCATCCATAATATATATATATGTATGAGAAGGATTAGCCTTCTATGAACATGATTAATATATGATTGAAATATTTACCTTTTGGAACTTCCAACAGATGAGAGGAAGATTGAGAGAAGAGAAGACTTGGAGGACAATTGGGGTGTTAATAGAACCTTTTTGGGGAGTTTTTGGAGGAGAGTTTTGTGGCTTATTTAAATGGAAGAGTATTTGAGAAGGGAAGTGAGGCATGCTATTTATAGGTAAGTTGGTAGGTGTAATAGTGTGAAAAATAGTGTATGAATTTGACTTTGGTATTAAATTAAATTATTTAAAATATATATAATACTTTATTTTCCTCGTATTATCTCTTATTAAAACGTGGGTATCTCCTCCTACCATTTTAAAAATGCTTTAAGACTTTTTAACCTAGAAGGTTCCTTTGGCATCAAAAGTCCACATTGGTGTACTCCCTACTAATTCAATTATAACGTTTTTAATTTTATAGTTTTTGACAAACGGCCAATTGTATTGCATTACTAACTCAAATATCTACAAATGGGTATCAATTTTATAATTTTTACATATGTGTAACAAAAGTTATTGAATTTTAAAGTCATATTAAAATGTTTACCCATTCATACTGAACCTATACGTAGTATTTTAACTTCTAGAATTGATTGGCTTCATATTAAATTCTGAAATTTCTACATGCTTTAGCTGAGTCATAAATGAACAAATGGGCTTTGGTTTTATGTCAATTGGATCTGTATAATTCAAGTTATGGATTTTTGAATGGAACCTCTAGAATCTGCCTCATTCAAATTTTTGGGCCTTACCTATGTTTTATATTTTTGGTAAAGTTAAGGCTTGTAATACTTACTTACTCATAGTAATTTGGTTTAAGAAACTAAATGACATAATATATAGCATCTAAACTTTTTATAACGTATAAGATATTATTTTATTTTTATAACGTATTTAATATTAACGTGGATAAAATAATAGAATTGCATAATCAATAAACAATAAAGTAAGATAACATTATAGCATAAAATATTATAAACCTAAACATAAACATTATGTTGGATCAAACCCAGAATTTGGATGATGCAGATCAAACCCTATGTAATTTGATTTGAGATGTTCCATGTTTATTCTTAGTCTGTGCAGAAGATAAAACTTTAATTCGGACCTACTCTCGTAAGGACAAAGCTGAGGACAGGACACATAATCCTGATCCGGATCATCGTGAGTGTTGTCATTCACTTGGTACATAACCAAAGTATCATCCGGAGTAAGGATCCTTCGTGAAGAGTAATCACTTGACAAAATGACCAAGGAACCCGCGTCTAACTTTCAACTAGACCATGTCAAGTGATGCGGAGTAAGATTCCGAGTCTACAACTCGCACGGAGTAAGAGAGACTTGTTGCGGAGAACGAATCGAAGTTGTCACTCCACCGGACCAAGGAAATAAAGACACGGACTATGAAATCCGAATCTGTCACTGATGCGGAGTAAGGACAACTGTTGCGAAGTAAGGGAAGCTAA
The DNA here is from genome assembly GCA_023512835.1 of Taxillus chinensis. Classification (NCBI taxonomy): domain Eukaryota; kingdom Viridiplantae; phylum Streptophyta; class Magnoliopsida; order Santalales; family Loranthaceae; genus Taxillus; species Taxillus chinensis. Next base: position 35,012,397 of record CM042088.1, on the reverse strand, counting down.
CGCGGAGTAAGGAATCCGAACCAAGCGCTGATGTAGAGTAAACATTCCGTACCTATTCTACGTGGAGTAAGGAAGTGCTTACACGGAACAAGGATTCCATGACTGTACCGATACGGAGTAAGTAACTACTGACACGGAGTAAGGCTCCGAACTTCGTTGATACGGAGTAAGGAACCTTACTACTGACTAAGAAAACGCTGCTTCACCTTTTCCAAGCCGTATTTAATGGTCAGCTCGCTGTGTCCCGATGAAAGACAAACTCATTGAAGATCTTAACTGTCTTACACGTGGAACACTCAGAGATGTGGATGCAGTCTCAAATGCAATTGGAATCAAGCAAAGTAATTCATTACACTTATGCTTCCAATATTTTGAACTCCATATCCGTAGCAGTTAGAGCAGAAGTATTTTCCGAGAAGAACTTAATGTTACACAGTGCTCGGGATATACAGTTCCAAGATAGATTCATAGGAATGTCTATAAATACAAAACTGTATATATTCGTAAGATGAACTAGAGAGGTTGTGGTACAGAGCTCATAGAGATTATAAACGCCAGTGTGTGTAACTGTAAAACTGAGTGCTATTGTAATCAGCTGTAATTGCTGCTTATTTTGTTGTAATTATCATTAGATAATAGAGCAAAATCCTTCCACTATCTGGTTATCTTCCTTACTGATTTTACATCTTTTAACCAGATTATGTTGTACCTGTGAGAGGAAAAGAGTTTTGATTTTAGCCTATTCACCCCTTTCTAGGCTACTAGGGACCAACAAGTGGTATTAGAGCAAGTTCTATTAGTTCTAAGTAGAGATCCCACTCTTTCACTCTTACCAATGGCCGAAGAAAGCAGCATGCTATTCAACACTCGCTGTAATAGCCCAGCCCACCCGTAGCCCGATATTGTCCGCTTTGGGCCTCGCCCGCACGGTTTTGTTTTTGGTAGGCTCTCGGCCCCCAAAAGGCCTCGTGTTAGGAGAGGTTTCCACAGCCACCTAAGTAGCTTGCTTCGTTCTCCTCCCCAGCCGATGTGGGACATTACACTCGCCTTAACTCTGGAGGAGCACAAGAGTCCCTTCCAAATCGAAGCAGCAGTGAAAATGTTGATCCACCTCAACCTGCTGCTACCGCTGCTTCACAACCACGGAGTTCTGGCTTCACTTTGACAAAGCCACCCAAGTTCACACCTAAGCTTTTCTCCCAGTGGAAAGCTCGCATGAGAATGTTCATGGTTTGCCGTGATCATCTCATGTGGCCATGTCTTCATCAAGAGATACCCACTCTGATGACTATCGGAGAACATGGAGTTAGAAGACCAAAGACTGATGCCGAACTCACCAATAATGAAAGAATCTGGCAGTGTGCCAACGAAAAGGCTCTGGCATATGTTACATCGTCTTTGGATTCTGAGGCTTTCATGGACGTCCAGGGCTACACGACAGCAAAAGCTGTCTGGGATAAAATGACAATCCTCTACGAGGGAAGTCAGTCCCAAATGCAGAATCTTATTTGTACTCTCAGGCAAAATTTTGAGAGTTTCAATCACAAACCGGGAGAATCACTCGAGAGCATCTATCGAAGATTCGGCAAGCTTATCCTTGAGCTGAAAACTGTCAATGAGCATTATTCTCAATCTCAGATCAATGACAAGTTCTTTCGCTCCTTGCCGGATCGCTACTACTCCAAACAACTCCAGATGCAATCCGACAAGAACTGACAGTATGTTCCCCTTGAAGAACTATATGGAGAGCTACGGACTCACAAGGTCAGGTTTAAATACTCTAACCGGGACGAGAAAATAGCTCAGAAAGAAAAGGGGGTAGCTCTCAAAGCTACGGAATGTCTCAGCATACTAAGGAATGATGATACGGACGAGTCCGAGAATTCTGACTCTAACGAGGAGGAGGAAATAGCTCTCCTTGTCAAATCCTTTGAGCGATTCCTACGGAAAAGCAGAAAAGGATTCAGGAGACGCTCCTCATCATCTTTCCGAAGGAAGGAGCGACCGAAGTCCAGTTCCCAGGAATGCTACAACTGTGGGAAAACCGGTCACTGGGCTAAGGACTGTAAATCCAAATCTAAAGTGGCCAAAAAAAGTGACAAGGTAACTCCTCTCCACTCCACCTTAGACAACAGCAAGAACAAGAGGAAGACGTTCGTCACAAAATACGTTAGTGGCTCGGAAGAAGAGGAGGAATCCTCGGATGATGAGCCAACTCCCAAGCCGAACGTCTGCCTCATGGCGAATCTTGAGGTACCTTCGATTTCTGAGCTTATGAGTAAATTAGAATCTTTTATTACTGAACGTGATCATGAAAAGAATGAGAGACTAATAATTACTCAAATGTACAAAGATATGGAAAGTCAGAATAAACGTCTTGAGATTACTGTTGCTAAATTAGAAAAAGACATAACTAACTTCAGGAGTAAAGAGGCTTGATATCATGATCTAGGAGCTGAAAATCACCTGTTAAATACCAACCTAACGGGCCTAAAAGTTATTATGAAACGACTCAAAAATGAACTGGAATAGGAAAAGCAAATAAATCGTAAGTGGCTAAAATCCGGAGAAATAGCCTCTACCTTTAAGACTAACCCTGACAACATCCGAGTCAAACCTGGACTAGGTTCCAAACCATCGACCTCCACATAGACTGCTGAGTGTCCTTCGGATTTCATTCCAAAACTAACCAACCTTTATCCTGTTAGTACATCTAAACCGTTGGATGGTTTCATTTCAGGTGGCACCATAGTCTATGATTGTGGAACTGAGGCTGTTACTGCACTTCCCGAAGCAGTAGCACCCGTAACTAATGATGAAGGGAAGGTTGCTGCAGTTCAATCCAAAACTGTAGCACCCAAAAAGAAAGAAAAGGCTAAGGTTGACGCATCTAGGGCTAAGAGCGCGTCACCCAAACGCAATGGATTAGGCCATAGGGAACAGAGCAGAAAGTCTATAAAATCTAAGAGATCTGTATCCCCTGTTTGTACTCCGCATTATAGTGTCTGTTTCATCTGTAGGGAAATAGATCATTATCACTATGAATGTTGGAGTTTATCTGATAACTGGCTTTGTAATCAAGTTCGTACCAATAAAGATCAGTTCAATAAAAAGGGTTCTTCGAGCAAAACCAAATCTAAATCTCAGAGTGTCTCTCCAAAGAAAACCTAAGTAAAAGAAATAGCTGAAACTAACAAATTAAAGTCAACCTGGAAAGCTAAAAGTCCGAGCAAAGTTAAATCCGGAACTGTTGACACTACTGTTGTTCTTTCTAACCGCCCGAAACAAGTTTGGGGCACCAAAAGTGTAAACTGTTGTCTTTCAAGAGCATCTCTGGAACGCATTGCCGGATCACTTGAAGTTAAAGATCAATCAAAGAAAGTGGATCCTCGATAGTGGATGCTCCAGACATATGACGGGTGATCAGACTCTGCTTGTTGAAGTTAATGACAAATGAGGTCCATCCGTTTCATATGGTCACAACAGCAAAGGTAAGACTGTCGGGTATGATACTTTAACCAACGGCTGTGTATCAATCACTAGAGTTGCACTAGTCGAAGGTTTGAAGCATAATTTGCTAAGTGTCAGTAATTTATGTGACAAAGGATTTATTGTTTCCTTTATGTCCAACACCTGTACAGTAAGGGAAAACTTATCCGCAGATGTTAAGTTATCCGGATCAAGAGATGGGGACATATACTCAGTGGTCTTAAGAAATAATTCTTCTGACCCTGTATGTTTCCTCACTACAGCATCAGATGAAGATAATTGGCTATGGCATAAGCAATACACACATTTAAACTTTAAGACCTTGTCTAAGTTAGCGTCACTTGATCTTGTCACTGGTCTACCTAAACACAAATACTCCAGAGACACTCTCTGTCGAGAATGCCAACTTGGTAAACAGACCAAACATAGCTTTAAGAGCAAATCAGTTAATTCAATAACTGCTCCTCTACAACTTCTTCATATGGACCTCTGTGGTCCCATTTCTGTTCCTTCACTAGCTGGTGCGAGATATACCCTTGTGGTTATCGATGATTTCACCAGGTACACATGGGTGATGTTCCTGAAATCTAAGGATCAAACTTTTGAGCATCTTGTAGATCTTTTCAACTGGATAACCAACTCACAAGGATTGAGCATAAAGTGCATTAGGAGTGATCATGGTACAGAATTTGATTTTTCAGATATGAGATCATATTATTCTGAATAGGGCATTCAGCATGACTTCTCTGCGCCCAGAACTCAACAACAAAATGGGGTAGCTGAGCATAAGAATCACACTTTAGTCGAGGCTGGCAGATCTATGTTAGCAAGGGCAAAGCTTCCTCTCAGTCTATGGGCTGAAGCTATATCCACTACCTGCTATGTTCATAATAGAACTCTAATAAATAAATCTATCATGAAAACACCCTATGAGATGTGGAGAGGACGAAAGCCTTTAATTTCACATTTCAGAGCTTTTGGGTGTACTTGCTATATATTGAACGACGGCAAAGAACCCCGGAATAAATTTGAACCAAAATCTGATGATGGGATTTTTGTCGGGTACTCATTACATAGCAAGGCTTATTGGGTCTTCAATAGAAAACTTTTTAAAGTTGAAGAATCTATCCATGTGACCTTTGATGAAGCTAATCTTGATTGGTCAAAAGTTGCTTCTTCAAGTTCTAATGTACGGGTTCAGGACAATAACATCGACTATTCAAAGTTTATGAATGTTCCGGTCATACATACTGACCTACCACATGGCATCAGTGAAGCACGAAGAAATGATGTTGATGATGCTACGGATGATTCAGACTCAGGACTACCATTAAACTCTGGACATACTCCTACGGATATCCAAAATTCCGGAGTACCTTCAAGTCTGTCCAGACCAGTTAACACTGAAAGCAACAGTGTTGAAGAACCACTTAGTTCTACTATACCTGCTTATACGGAAACATCTGGTCCAGAAGAAGCTCAACCAGCATATATACCTGAACCACCTAATTTGGCAAAGCTTCAAATTATTCCAGAACAACCATCACATGCATAGAATTACAGGTGGACTCAAAACCACCCTTCAGAACAAGTGATTGGTGATCCTACTGTTGGTGTAAGAACGAGAGCAGCTACCTCCAACATTTGTCTCTACTCATGTTTTCTATGCCAGATAGAACCAAAGGTGGTAGATGACGCTCTTCAAGATTCGAACTGGATAGAAGCCATGCAAGAAGAGCTGAATCAATTTAAGAGAAATGATGTGTGGACACTTGTACCAAGGCCTAAGTCTCAACAAGTCATTGGTGTTAAATGGGTGTTCCGGAACAAACTTGATACGGATGGAATAGTAATCTGGAACAAAGCCAGACTGGTAGCTAAAGGATATCATCAAGAAGAAAGAATAGACTATGACGAGACCTTTGCTCCGGTAGCAAGACTTGAGGCAATTAGAATGTTTTTGGCATATGCCTCTTATGAAAACTTCATAGTTTATCAAATGGACGTCAAAAGCGTATTTTTGAATGGAGATCTTCAGGAGGAGGTGTACGTTGAACAACCTCCCGGTTTCATAGAACCCAAGAGCCTGGTACGACACACTGTCAGAATTTCTACTTGCTCACAGCTTTCAAAAAGGGAATATAGACACCACTTTATTCCTACGAAAAGAGAAAGGACATACTCTGATCGTACAGATATATGTGGATGATATCATTTTCGGATCATCAAATCCGAAGCTTTGTGAAGAGTTTGCAAAGTTGATGACTGGCAAGTTTGAGATGAGCATGATGGGAGAACTGTCATACTTCCTTCGAATAGAAGTTAAACAATTGAAGGAAGGGATCTTCATTAATCAAGCTAAGTATACACGTGATCTTATTAAGAAGTTTGGTATGGAAGGTTCATCTCTCGTTAGGACTCCTATGCCAGTCAATGCCAAGATAGACCCTGATGTGGACGGCAAATCAGTAAATGTGACTGAATACAGAGGGATGATAGGATCCTTGTTGTATCTTACAGCAAGTCGCCCGGACATTATGTTTGCAACTTGCATCTGTGCAAGATATCAGGCGAATCCCAAAGAGTCACATATGCTTCATGTCAAACGGATATTAAGGTATCTCAAAGGGATTGTGAATTTGGGACTCTGGTACCCAAAGGAGTCCAACTTCACCTTATCTGGATATTCTGATGCTGATTTTGCTGGGTGTCGCATCGACAGGAAAATCACAAGTGGTACATGTCAGTTTCTTGGAAATAGATTAATTTCATGGTTCAGTAAGAAGCAGAATTCCGTATCAACCTCTACTGCTGAGGCGGAATATATAGCTGCTGGGAGTTGCTGCGCACAGCTACTCTGGATGCAAAGTCAACTTACTGACTACGGTTTCAACATGACATCTATTCCACTCTACCGCGGCAACACCAGTGCAATTGCTATCAGCAACAATCCTATCATGCACCCAAAGACGAAGCACATTGAGGTTAGGTATCACTTCATTCGCGACCATGTTCTTAAAAAGCACATATCTCTAGAACATGTTGCTACTGAAGATCAACTGGAAGACATACTTACAAAGCCCCTACCTGATGCAAGGTTTTCTGAATTACTCTTTCGATTAGGTATGCTTGACTTTTCTGCATAGCTTCACTTAAATCACTTAACAATATATCTTCTCTCAAAACTTGCATTATGATTCTATTGAAAGTAGAGAACACATATTGAACTTAATGTTAATCATGCTTACCGCCTCACGTGCCTATGCTCAGATATAATTATCTAATGTCATATTGGGAGGATGCTTGCGTTTTCCGACTGAAGTCATTTAAGATGACATAATTAAAACGGATATGAATAACCTATTTAGGATTTCATGATTCTAATCTCCACTTATCACCACATGACGATTGCTGTTTCATATTGATTGTTCTATTAACTTGTCTGGTTGAAGAAATGAAATGGGTTAGCTCGGAATGCTTGGTGATGGTACTCACAATCGCAGTTTGATTAGCTCCTGAAGTGTAGTTTCCTAATGGATAGACAGTGATATTTCAAGATCTCAATTTTTAACAATTAATGCCATCAAGAGGATCGCATGATCTACAGGGGAGAAAATGCTTTATTCATTATCCAAGTAATACCCCCCCGTATATGTCTCGTGACCTCTTTCCTGGCTGTTTATCTGAGGGGGAGTCTATCACTGAGAGGATCGCATGATCTAAGGGGGAGCAATCTTTGTAATACTCCCCTGATATGTCTCGGATACTCCTTCCTCTAAACTATCACTTCCGGATCTACCTGGACATGCATTGTTGAATCAGATATGTGGCATGCAAGGATGTTTTTCTTCCTTTAACCGTACATTTTAATCGGATAATCATTTGCTTGCTTTCGACATGTGTTCATTCCTACTGTCTCACTCATGAATCCTAAGTTGGACAAATCATATGATTTTTAATTATCTTAGCTACGTTATTCAGCAGGACGGTTTCACTATGTTGACCAATATGAACTTGTGTATTTATTATCTGACATATATCTTGATTCAGTAACAATGATTACTCTCTTGTTTGTATGTGTTTTTTATATTCCTTTCAATGCACTAAGTTCTGTTTCTCATTAGTTCGGATTATGATGTTCTCGCTTATACTATTTGATCCATATCTGTACTAACTCAACCTGTTAGTCTACTGTTCTTTTAGTTTACATTTCAAAGCTACGGTTCAAATTCTCTTTGCACTTCATTGCTTTATCTTGTTTTGATGACTCAAATTTGAAGTGTTGTGGTACTTCATATTTCCTTGACACCAAGACAACAAAAGAATCATTTTTTTTTCAGCACTCAGCTTCTACGGACTCAGTTTGTCTATCATCCGGATATAGTTCACACAGACAATATCTAGCCCGGATGAGAGTCAGACGTTACATCGCGTCTTTTTGGGGAGGAATAATGATGGTTCATTAAATGCACGTCTCGAGCCTGCCAATTGTCACGGACCGAGGCTTATCCTAGCATACTTAGGCCATTTTGGGGTATTTCCCCCTTGTAAAGTGTTGTACTTAGCTTATAGAGTAAGTTGTAGAGATTTTAGATTTCGATCATATATGATGTCTCCTGGCGACATAGCAGAAAAGTGAAAGTTTAACATCTATATGTAGGGGAGTGATGTTGTAAAGCTTTCAAGCAATCAATACAATCGTTTGTTGCCTTCGTTTAAATCGTTTTTCCGCTAAGCGCTTCCCTACACAATTGCTTTACAACGGATCGATGGGTTCCGATCCAAATGCGACGAGTTAGGCTGACCTAGCGTTCCTTCGTACGGGTGGGAACTAGGTGCCGCACGGGTTAAGCTGCTATAAAGGCGACCCCGTGACAAGTGGTATCGAGAGCACGGTTGGTGCTAAAGTTCGGTGGAACAATCAAAACTTCGAGACGGTGTAAAAATGACAAACGGAGGATCTGTTGTCATTAGTGGTGGCGACCACGAAGGCCGCGACAAGGAGCACCACGCTAAGGAACGGAGGAGAGACAAGTCCGTTTCGAGGGAGACATGTCCGCTGGAGAGTTGGCTAGCCAAATTGGAGTTGGCGTTAGCCGAACGGATGGAGGTGGTCGAGGAGCACACCGAAAGCATCGAAAAGGACTCGACTCGAGGGTGAGGAAAGCTATGGGAGGATGCAAGGGCTTCTCAACTCCGTCATGGACGACATGAACTCTCGATTTGAGGGCTTGAAGGGTTCTCTCATGTCCCAAATCCTGGCGATGCAAGAGGAAATCAAAGAGATCAAGGCGGATTGGTCTCTCTGTAAGATGGCGGTCACCCAAGGTGGCGTTGGCGGCCATTCCAGCTCTAAAATCGACGTGCCAAAGCCTAAGACCTATGCTGGGTCAAGGAATGCGAGGGAGTTAGACAACTTCCTCTGGACCATGGAGCAGTACTTCGATGCCTTGAACATCATCGACGAGGCAAAGAAGGTGAAGACCGCTCCACTATACTTAGTCGATTCGGCTATGGTGTGGTGGAGGCGACGATATGCCGATAAGGAGAGCGGCCTATGTATCATTGATAACTGGGTGGATTTCAAGCGGGAGATCAAGGCCCAGTTCTATCCCCAGAATGCGGAAGACGAGTCCCGGGAGAAACTTCGGCGCCTTACCCACAAAGGCACGGTGCGGGAGTACGTCCGTGAATTTTCCGAGCTGATATTGGAGATCCCGGATATGTCCGCGAAGGATTCACTATTTTCCTTCATGGACGGATTGCAACAATGGGCGAAATTGAGCTGCAAGAGAAATGTGCAGGACCTGGCGTCGGCCATGGCGGTGGCCGAATCACTCATCGAGTACAAGAAGCCGGAGAAAACCACCAGTTCTTCATCGACTTCCAAGGCGAACAGGTTCCACAAGGAGAAACGTGGGGGAGACAACCGAAGTGAAGGAAAAGGGAGACCCTTCCAACCATCTAAGGACTTTCGCCCAAAACACTTTGCGAATGGTTCCAAGGACGGGGAGAAGCCAAGGATCTCCTGTTTCCTTTGTGAAGGCCCTCACAAGGCGTTCGAGTGCCCGAAGCGCTCCAAGCTCTCCGCGATGATCAATGAAGACGAAGGAGGAGACGCGAGGGATCCAAGACTTGGTTCCTTGCAACTCCTAAATGCAATCAAGGCGAAGGTGGAGGTGCCACCATCCGGACGACAGAAGGGGCGCATGTACGTGCTCGCTAAGGCCAACAACCTTGAAACTAAGGCCTTGGTGGACACGGGTGCGACCAACAACTTCCTCAAGGTCGAAGAAGCTCGTAGACCGGGGATAGTCTACAAGGAAGAGAAGGGCTGGTCAAGGCGGTGAACTCCGGCGCCGGTCCAATCCATGGCGTGGCTCGAGGCGTCGAGCTAAGTATTGGCGAGTGGAGAGGCAAGGTGAATCTCTCCGTGGTGTCGATGGACGACTATCCCATGGTGTTGGGGATGGAGTTCGTTGACCAGGTGCGGGCAATTCCAATTCCTAGCACCAACACAATGTGCATCATGGACGAGGGGAAAACGTGCATGGTGAAGGTAATGCGGGAGGAGGAGCTCAAGGCGAAGTCTCTTTCGGCGCTCCAACTGTCTAAAGGAGTTAGACGACAGGAGCCAACCTTCATTGCCATGGTGAAGGAAGAAGGCCCAAGTGTTGGGGAGGAGCCCCCAACCGAAGTGAAGACGGTCCTTGAAGAGTTTGGGGATGTTATGCCACCCGAACTCCCCAAACAACTTCCGCCGAAGCGGGAGGTGGACCACAAGATCGAACTAGAGGCCGGTGCAAGGCCTACTGCTGCGGTGCCCTATCGGATGGCACCACCGGAGTTGGAGGAACTTCGGAAACAATTAAAGGACTTGTTGGATGCCGGATTCATTCGGCCATCCAAAGCACCATTTGGAGCACCGGTGTTGTTCCAAAAGAAGCACGATGGGTCGATGCGGCTATGCATTGACTATAGGGCGCTAAACAAGATTACGGTGAAGAACAGCTACCCCATCCCACTTATATCCGACCTCTTTGATCAACTTGGTGCTGCGAGATGGTTCTCAAAGCTAGATTTGCGGTTGGGATATTGGCAAGTGCGGATAGCCGAAGGTGATGAGGCAAAGACGGCGTGCGTCACAAGATATGGCTCTTACGAGTTCTTGGTGATGCCCTTTGGCCTCACAAACGCCCGCCACATTCCAGACGTTGATGAACCGGATCTTCCAACCATACTTGGATAGATTCGTCGTGGTGTACCTTGACGACATTGTCGTCTATAGCAAAACGTTGGAGGAACACAAGGCACACTTACGGCGGGTTTTCCAAATCTTAAGGGAGAACCAACTCTTTGTGAAGAAGGAGAAATGTGACTTTGCGAAGAAGGAGGTGCCCTTCTTGGGTCACATCATTGGCGGCGGCAAACTAAAGATGGACAACAAGAAAGTGTTAGCCATCAAGGAATGGGAGACGCCCAAGAAAGTCCCAGGAGATGCGTTCCTTCCTTGGCTTGGTTAACTACTATAGAAGATTCATCCGCGGTTATTCCCACATTGCCGCACCCTTGACGGAACTACTAAAGAAGAACAAGACTTGGGTGTGGGATGATGCTTGCCGAGAGGCATTTGAGAAGTTGAAGCAAGCCGTGACAAACGGACCGGTGATGACACTGCCGGACCATACAAAGCCTTATGAAGTTCACACGAATGCTTCAGACTTTGCCATCGGTGGAGTTCTAATGCAGGAGGGGCATCCTGTAGCATACGAAAGCCGGAAACTTAATGGCACCGAACGGAGGTACGCGGTGCATGAAAAGGAGATGACGGCAGTTATGCATTGCCTTCGGGTTGGGAGGCATTATTTGCTAGGGTCCAAGTTCGTGGTGAAGACGGACAACATTGCTACGAGTTATTTCCTAACTCAAAGGAACTTAACTCCGAAGCAAGCACGGTGGCAAGGACTCCTAGCGGAATTCGACTTTGTGCTCGAGTACAAACCGGGCACAAATAATGTGGTGGCCGATGCACTAAGTCGGAAGGCGGAACTTGCAGCCATTAGCCAACCACAATTCCCCCTGGTGGACAAATTAAAGGAAGGAATGGAGCATGACCCATTAGCCAAGTCCTTGGTGGAATGCGTCAAAGCTGGGAAGACGCGGCGATTTTGGCTAAGGGATGACTTGCTCCATACTCGAGGGGAACGGGTGTACGTTCCTAAATGGGGAAGTTTGAGGAGAGACATCCTCAAAGAATATCACGACTCGCGGTGGGCTGGCCATCCCGGAGTCGATCGTACCTTGGCGTTGGTGGAAAGGAGCTACTACTGGCCTCAACTTTACGAGGACGTTCAAGTGTACGTGAGGACTTGTCTTGTGTGCCAACAAGACAAGATAGAGAATCGGCAATCGGCGGGACTGTTAGAACCTTTGCCTACTCCGGAAAGACCTTGGGAGAGTGTTTCGATGGACTTCATTGTTTGTCTCCCAAGATCCGAAGGATGCGGTACGATCATTGTGGTGGTCAACCGATTCTCTAAGTACGGAGTTTTCATTCCAGCTCCAAAGGATCGCACGGCAACGACACGGCCCGACTATTCTTCAAGTACGTGGTAAAGATCTGGGCATTCCAAAGACAATCGTGAGCGATCGGGACTCTCGATTTATCTTGGGCGGTTTTGGACCGAGCTTGTTTCGGATAATGGGTTCGAGACTTAAACTTTTCAACAAGTTTCCACCCACAAACAGACGGCCAAACTGAATGTGTCAATGGCTTACTGGAGCTATACCTGAGGCACTATGTGAGTGCCAATCAAAGAGATTGGGCCAAGTTACTGGACATAGCCCAATTCTCATATAACTTACAGAAGAGCGAGTCCACGAACGAGAGCCCGTTCGAACTCGCAATCGGGCAAGAACCATTGACGCCCACTTCCATCACTCGGGGGTACACTGGAAAGAGCCCCGCGGCGTTCAAGTTTGCAAAAGGATGGCATGAACAGACGGATCTGGCCAGGGCATACTTGCACAAGGCGGCGAAGAAGATGAAGAAGTGGGCGGATCAACAAAGGAGGCCCTTGGAATTTCAAGAAGGAGACATGGTGATGCTCAAACTCCTTCCGCGCCAAACCAAAGCACTCAGACAATTGCATAAGGGTTTGGTGCGCCGATATGAGGGGCCTTTCAAAGTACTTAAGAGAGTTGGGAAGGTCTCATACAAACTGGACCTCCCGACTAGCTTACAAAGGCATCCGGTGTTCCACGTTAGTTTGCTCAAGCCTTACCACGAAGACTTGGAAGATACGAGCGGACAACGGGCGGTGCGGACACCAACAAGATCAACGGGCAAGACCTACGATAAAGAGATAGAGAAAATCCACTCTCGTAGAGTCGTGCCAAGAAGGGGCGTAGATCCAAGCCGGGTGGAGTACTACGTCCAATGGAAGAACAGGCCGGTTGAAGAGGCAAGCTGGGAGAAGGAAGAGGATCTGGGACAATTCTCCAAAGAGATTGAAGAGTACCGGGAAGAAACCGAACGCTACATTCAGCAGTTCGACAAGTTCGAGGAAGCCGAAGACGCAACGAGGACGCTGCGAAATCGGGTGGGGGAGAATGTCACGGACCGAGGCTTATCCTAGCATACTTAGGCCATTTTGGGGTATTTCCCCCTTGTAAAGTGTTGTACTTAGCTTATAGAGTAAGTTGTAGAGATTTTAGATTTCGATCATATATGATGTCTCCTGGCGACATAGCCAGAAAAGTGTTAACATCTATATGTAGGGGAGTGATGTTGTAAAGCTTTCAAGCAATCAATACAATCGTTTGTTGCCTTCGTTTAAATCGTTTTTCCGCTAAGCGCTTCCCTACACAATTGCTTTACAACGGATCGATGGGTTCCGATCCAAATGTGACGAGTTAGGCTGACCTAGCGTTCCTTCGTACGGGTGGGAACTAGGTGCCGCACGGGTTAAGCTGCTATAAAGGCTGACCCCGTGACACAATTGTCTTTTCAAAAATCCGAAAGTATGCATACAGCTGTGATTTTTGAATGATTAGCATGGCTGCCACGTCATCAGTCTATTTGACGACGCTAATACATCAAGTCTAATGACATCGGATAGTCAGGCGGATCACTGTTCATCTCGCTTAAACCCGAGACCCCCTTGCTTCCATGAAAAAGGTCTTATTTATAATGTACTTTCAAGCGATGCACGAGGCTATCACTCCCAATTCTTAAAACCCTAAATCCTCGTTGCTTCTTCCAACTCCAAAGACCTCATCTCCTTTTCCTCCAATCCTCCATATTTCAATGGCAGCTCAAGCTCTCTATGGCGTTGTTCCTGGCCACTTGGTCGACTGGTCCAGAATCTCTGATCCTCTAGCCTGGCTCAAAGAGGTTCGCCAGCTCCTTGATTCCAGCAACCTCCTCGCCCTAGTCTCTACCCCGGTCAATCTTCTCATCTCTGACATTCTTGCCTTCTATCAGGATGTCAACTCCAGTGATGAGTCTATCATCTCAGTGGTCCGAGGGAAAACTATTAAGATCACCCCTCAGGTGATCTGTGACGCCTTCCATCTTCCTGAGGGCAACGATTTCAGGTCGAGCGCTCTAGCCATGGCTGCGTCCATGGGCTGTCCCAACAAGGTAAAGGAGTACAAGTTGAAGTCTTTTCAGGGCCCCCATCGCTGTATGGCCACCATACTAAGTCGGTGCCTACTGGCTCGCTCCACAGCTCTTGACTCCATTCCGTACGATCTGCTGCTGGCGATGTACGCAGCTTTTGAGTCACTACCACTTGACTGGGGCGTTTTCCTGTTTTGAGTGCTGCAGAATGGGAAACGGAATTCGTCTTTTGGACGGATTCTGTCTCAAATTTTCTGACACCTTCACCACGCGCACTTTCAGGACAAACTGGTGATTCCCTTCCCAGCGAACTTTTACTTCCATCATCTTACTGCAAACAGGACACTCACCGTTCGCCGCCCTCCAGTCTCCCGTGCTCTTGTTGCTGTGTCGAGCAGCAAGCGAGTTCTGTTGGTGACCCAGTTGCAAGCTTGGGTCATGAAGTTAGCTCTGCTCCCCGGTCCTTCCACTCTCGCATCCGGTCTGTTGACGCTCCGGCACGGTCCCGCAGTTCGCTGCACAGTGTTTGCGCTGACCCGTCTACTGCTGCAGGGCCCTCTCATCCGCACATCCATGCGGCTATCTTATCAGCCTCTCCTGCTGCTGGTCCTACTTCTTCTCACGCTGCTGCTGCTGCTTCTGATGCTGCTACTGACGCCCCTGCACCCATCTCTCCGATCCACGGCGGTCGTTGCTGCTGTTCTACCCGAAATCCCTATCTCTCCTGCGGAAGCTTCTCCAGCTCACTCGCCTGTCCCCAAGGACTACATCGACCATCTCTCCACCGACCTCCTTACTGACTGCTGGCTGCGCTTCAGCCTCGCTCACACTGCCGACATCCCAGAACCTACCCTCCGGGTGTATTACACTCAACACACCCAAACCCCGGAGGATATGATTACTTGGAACTGTGCTCACGGCTTTCTGACGCCGTCCATGCTTCAAGCTCCCATTCCTGCTGCTGCCACGTCAGGACCTGCCCACGATGCACGGACGCCCATCCCTATTGAGGCTAGTCTCTCCCATCCTGTGGATATCCCTACTATTGAGCTCTCCGGCCAAAGTGGCTCTACCGCCCCTTCAGCTGCACCACCATTGTACTCTCTGGATGTCGCCGACTCTGTCCTACACACACATGCTCCTCTTTATGTGGGTGAGTCCTCTAAGGCTCCTGCCTTTGGCCTTGGGCGCGCATCTTTTGCAATGATTCTGTCCGAAGCCGCCTTTTCTGCCAACTTGATCGTCTTGCGGAGGACAATCGTCTTCAGACCCAGGCCATCGTTGATCGGGTCAAGGCCATTGGTGCCGAGATTCTTTCCGCTCTCTCCTCCTCCTCTCTCTCCATGGATTAGAAGCTCGAGCTGATTGCTACATCTCTTCAGGGCTTGTCTGCTTCTGTCACGGACTTAACCCAAGTCGTGACTCGCCCCTCCCGCTCTCGCCAATCTGCCAAACCGGGGGAGAAGTTATCTGATCCTTCCACTTCATCTGGCGATGCTTCTCGCAAACGGTCTACACTTGCTCTTCCTCCGGGCCTCCCGATGCCTAAACACAGCCGTTTCTCTACTGGCTAGACCAGCTCTCCTCATGCTGCTGCTCCTACTGCTGTTCCATCTGGCACTATCACCTTCCTCCCATCATACGCGGAATTTCATCCGGATGATGTTGATGGGAGCATTCTTGCTGCTGCAAAGGCCTATGCCTCCTCAACTGCCGAGCGGCGATGTGTGTCCGTCTTGTCCCCCTTCGAACCTAACGACATCCGCACCTTGCTATCTGAGGAGGGATAATTCTCCACTGACAACATTGACAACTACGCCCTGGTAATAAAATTGGAAATGAGGTTGTTCCCCTCTTTACTTGAGGAAGGCCATGATTTTGACTAACTACCTTGTTGGGTTGAGGACCAGTTTCCTCCTGTGGACACCATTCATTCCTACATCAATGGTACAGCTGAAAATAGCAGACCCTGGATAACTCTGTCTACCGTCTTCATCCCTTACCGGGTTAACTCCCCACATTTCATGCTGAATGTATTTCTGATCAAAGAGAAGAGAATTATACTTATTGATTCTCTTCCGCTTAATGACCGCCAGATCAGAAGAAATCAAATGAGGAGCCTCGTTCGAACTTTGTCTGATGCAATCAGACAGAGTACTCTTTACGAAGATTTGGATCTACCTCCTCTTGGTCAAGATGAAGTACTTACAGGGACGATCTGGAACAAGAAGAATGTGC
Source organism: Taxillus chinensis (assembly GCA_023512835.1). Lineage (NCBI taxonomy): Eukaryota > Viridiplantae > Streptophyta > Magnoliopsida > Santalales > Loranthaceae > Taxillus > Taxillus chinensis. The sequence goes on along the minus strand of CM042088.1, from coordinate 34,996,046 downwards.
CTCAGTAGCCTGATGGAAACAGCTGTCGAGCCTTCATCTGCTTCTTCCTGAAATCAGTTATTACATTTGATAACAACTGGAACAATGTCATCAAATTCACCAATAAGCATACGATGAAGCTACGAGAGCATGCAGCAAGAATGATCTTTAAATATAGTAAGCCATATGTATCATAAGTCTCATTTGTACTAAGGCTTAATGTATTCTTGCTGACATGTTTTTGTTTATCCTTAACTTTGTGTATTTCTTACTGCCTAACCGGATCAGATTACAAAGGGTTTGGCATATCCATATTGGGGGAGATTGTTGGATCAAACCCAAAATTTGGATGATGCGGATCAAACCCTATGTAATTTGATTTAAGATGTTCCATGTTTATTCTTAGTCTGTGCAGAAGATAAACTTTAATCTGGACCTACTCTCGTAAGGACAAAGCTGAGGACAGGATACATAATCCTGATCCAGATCATCGTGAGCGTCGTCATTCACTTGGTACATAACCAAGGTATCATCCGGAGTAAGAATCCTTCGTGAAGAGTAATCACTTGACAAAACGACCAAGGAACCCGCGTTTAACTTTCGACTAGACCATGTCAAGTGATGCGGAGTAAGATTTCGAGTCTACAACTTGCACGGAGTAAGAGAGACTTGTTGCGGAGAACGAATCGAAGTTGTCACTCCACCGGACCAAGGAAATAAACACACGGACTATGAAATCCAAGTCTGTCACTGATGCGGAGTTAGGACAACTATTGCGGAGTAAGGGAAGCTAACGCGGAGTAAGGAATCCGAACCAAGCGCTGATGTGGAGTAAGCATTCCGTACCTACTCTATGCGGAGTAAGGAATCGCTTACACAGAACAAGGATTCCAGGACTGTACCGATATGGAGTAAGCAACTACTGACACGGAGTAAGGATCCGAACTTCGTTGATACGGAGTAAGGAACCTTACTACTAACTAAGAAGACGCTGCTTCACCTTTTCCAAGCCACATTTAATGGTCAGCTCGTTGTGTCCCAATGGAAGACAAACTCATTGAAGATCTAAACTGTCTTACACGTGGAACACTCAGAGATATGGACGCAGTCTCGAATATAATTGGAATCAAGTAAAGTAATTCATTACACTTATGCTTCCAATATTTCGAACTCCACATCCGTAGCACTTAAAGCAGAAGTATTTTCTGAGAAGAACTTAATGTTACACAGTGCTCGGGATATACAGTTCCAAGATAGATTCATAGGAATGTCTATAAATACAAAACTGTATATATTCGTAAGATGAGCTAGAGAGGTTGTGGTACAGAGCTCATAGAGATTATAAACGCCAGTATGTGTAACTGTAAAACTGAGTGCTATTGTAATCAGCTGTAATTGCTGCTTATTTTGTTGTAATTATCATCAGATAATAGAGTAAAATACTTCCACTATCTGGTTATCTTCTGCACTGATTTTACATCTTTTAACCAGATTGTGTTGTACCTGTGAGAGGAAAAGAGTTTTGATTTTACCCTATTCAGCTCCCTCTAGGCTACTAGGGACCAACACATTAATATCATATTCTATGGCCTTCGTAAAATTTCTTGAATTGTATTAGCGTATGTGTGTAGGACGTGTTATGCTTCGGCAATAGAGCTGCACAACCCTTTGACTAACATTGTCGTGGTTGTCGCCCGAATAACCTCAAACTTCTCCCTGTGTCTCGTCGCATTATATTGCAGCCATTGGACACGAGCATTTAGCTCATCTACAGCAAAGCATAGCTTTGTGACTTCAAGTCGTATTGCTCGCCGATCTTCATCTCGTACACTATTCTCGAACGGCGGTACTTGAGAGCTTGATGCCATAACCTCTTATTATTTTTCTTCTTACTTCTATACTCTCTTATAAATAAAATCTTATACTCATACATATTTATAACAATTCAAACGGATACTATTTATAATGGCTAGTTACTTTTTCCAATGGCTAGTTACTATTCTAACGGCTACTTACTAGTCACATGTTATTTCAATGACTATATTGGGTACTTATTTTTATCGTGATAATATTTAAAATATTCTTTCTAACTATTGTTAGTAATGACGTTATTATATTATTATTATTATTATTATTTAAGGAAGAACTTAAATAGCTAGAAAATTTTGCGGGTCTTACACCCATAAATCAAAAAGGGTCTGGTCGGCTCGATTTGCTCGACGGCAAACCCCAAGGCTACCTCCTGGGTGAACCTAAAAATCAAGACAATAACGTAGGGTGAGCACAAAGGCTCAGTAGGTGACCTATAACATACTACCCATGTATACATGTACTAGTGAATGTATAATTATACAATAATACACATAGTTTCCTATGCAATACCAATGAAAGCATAAACACACGCACAACAACGTTCGCACAACCTGATACTATGCAATACAATCAAAGCATAAACCCACAAGGTTCACACAATTAAGTCACATAGACTTTACAACACACAATCAAATCACACAAACTTTACAACCCAGCTGATCAGCATAGGGCAAGGCTCTTGCAGCTTACTCGCCACGGTGGGACCATAACATAAAAGCAGCCACCTATGGGACCTTCTGCTAACAACCAGCCATATAAGGGACCTCGGCTACTAGCCAACCCTGCATGGGACCTCGGTTGACCAGCTAATCAAATCAATAAAACCCTACAATCAAGGCCTCCGACAGCCATGAGGTTCTAGACCCCCAACCATGTTCATACCACATAATATTTCATGCCAAACAAACAACAAAATTTCATAGGACCAGCCCCAAAAGGCTTTCTAGATACCGAGCCTCGAAGCTCAAAGCCCAGCCTCGAAGCTCGAAGTTTTGACCCGAAGCACTGACCCGAAGCTGCTAGCTCAAAGATCCGTAGAACTTTGTTTCGAAGCTCTCTGGAACACTGCCTCGAAGATTCGTAGAATCACTGCCTCAAAGATCTCTAGAACAATGCCTTGAAGACTCGTAGAATTACTGCCTTGAAGATCTCTAGAACATTACCTCGAAGATCTTTGGAACAATGCCTCGAAGACTCGTAGAATCACTGCCTCGAAGATCTCTAGTACACTGCGTCGAAGACTCGTAGAATCGCTGCCTCGAAGATCTTTGGAACACTGCCTCGAAGACACAGACTCGAAGCTGCTGACCCTTGACCTTCGACCTTTCAAACTTCGACCCTTGACCTTTGACCCCCGACCATCTGGCTCTAAGACGCACTAACACTTCTGTTTCACCAGGTAGCATTGTTCATCATCGTTCTAGTCTGTCTACAATCTTACATCACTGAACGCGTCCTGAATGCCTCTAAACCGCACAAAACAACGAAATTCACATATATATATATATATATATATAAATAAATACACATAGATTTTCAGTTCTAGATCTAGGAATAGGTTCCCATGGTTAACTTCTCAACCCGTCCAAAATACACAATTATACATCCCCCGAATCACAGATACAAAAACATAACACTATATCTCATCTCATACCCACATTTTACATGCTTACTTTACCACATTCAATTCTAGAATTGGATTTTCCCCCAAAATCTAGGGTTCATGCCCAAATCACACATGTTCAAGAATAGAATCAAGACAAGAGATTAGGAACACCTACCAGGTAAGGATTCACAGAGGAATCAACCCAAAATCGAAGCTCCAAGCTCCAATTTTGGCAACTCCTCTTCTTCCACGCTCTATGCCCTCTCTACGCTCTCTCCGAAGACATGAACGCAAATGACCTATTTTCTATCTCTTTCTCTTTCTCCCCTATTTATATTTTCTTAATTCATTAATTAATAAACACCCAAAATTACACTACTGCCCTTTCGAGGTCCCAAACTCTAAATTGGACACAACTACAGCTAAAATGCTCGTATCGCCGAGCAAAATACCGAAATGGTATCTGCCTTACGAAATAACGAATATCTCATAAATAACCCCAAACACAAGTCTCTACATCCTCCCACCTTAGGAATTTTCATCCTCAAAAAGGCAACTTCCTCCCACATACCATACACCGCAATTTCAAACCAAACCATAACACTTACGGTGGCAAACCCATACAAGGGATAGTATGGAACTACCCAACTCTACCACCAATCTCAACCATAGCAAGTGTCATAAGCACCCCTATAACTATAATAGGAACCATAAGCCACAACGCTAGGAGGAACCATAGCGAAACACAGTATAAGGTGTAACAACAATAATAATAATACTAATGGGAAGCAAACAATGCATCACCTCAACAAATGGGGAGAGACCTCTACATTACAATACTATTATTTAAATTACTTTTATTTTTACTAAAATAATAATTTCTTAAGGGCATGTGAGGCCCACTGCTTCATGAGCACCCGTAATAATTTCTCATCTCTTATTGTCTTGCACTCTATAATGCATCGGAGCGAGGAGAAGGCAGTGGTGGGCGGCTAGAGGAAGAAGGCATCCGTAGTCAGCAATAATAGCGGCGGCAACTGGAGATCGGGAAAGAGGGAGGAGAGAGGAGATCGGGGAGGAAGGAGGGGAAGGCAGCGAGAGGCGACGGTAGTAGCCGCGATCGGAGAGGAGGAGGAGGGAGGACGGAGGAGAGAAGAGAGGAGGGAGAAATAAAGGAAAATAATATAATATTATGTAGATAATGAACAGTAACTCTTCATTTGTGAAGAGTTATTATAACAATATGTAAATGTGGAGGGTGTGATGAAAAGCCTGTTGGAGCTAAATTTTGTCATTTGACTCTCTATTTTTAAATAATAGAGAGCCTGTTAGAATTGTTCTAATACTTTAAAACCCCTCTATCTTATAAATGCAAAGTTTAAACTTAAAATCTCACTATAGTTGGGCATCCGCCATTACCACTATGCTAGCTTAGTTTGGCCAAGTTTTGTTTTAATTTATTTAGCTTTTCTTGTGAGTAGGCCCATAAATAAGCTGACACATTCGGCATCTCGCTTGACCCGAGCTCGAGCTCAACACCATACATGCTGAGCTTCACTCGGTTACTGTACAAGCTCAGCTCAGCTTAATTAGATTGCTCCATTGCATATGCTATGTTATTAATCATAAATTTAATGTGTATATAATTAATTAATAATATAGTATTATAATCAATGTAATGTTAGTTATGATAATTTATAATCACAATTATAATATTATGTACAAAGTGATTATAAATTAATATCTATATGATATATTGGTGTATGATATATATATATATATATATATATATATAAATATATTTATGAACTAGAGTTTATATATGTTATTTTTTTATAGTTGTTATAGTAATATTGTTGTTCTCACAGTTCATTTGGGTTGTCATTGTTTTCAACAGTCTATGGAAGCGGCAGCAGCATGTCATACTTCATTGGATAACTTCGTAGAGTGATCTCTTAAACTGAGCTCGTAGAGGGAGTCTAACTATATACTTCCTTAATCTGTTCAAGGTCAAAAATCCTCAGATTCAAAGATTTGTGTACACACATATATCTATACGATCTTGTTTGGATCTTGATAATATCAAATATATTAATAATTATACTATATAAATTATAAAATTAATGAGTAAAGAATATATATTATATTTTAAGTATATGGTCAATATAAATTTATTTAAATTATAGGAAAGATTAGGCTTATAAATCAAACGAGTAATTCATGAACTTGGCTCGATTACTATATAATATATAGGCTTGGCATGAATTCAGTTATGCTTGGCTCCGCTCAAATCGTTTATAGGCTTACTTGTAAGATAATTTTACATTATGACAAATAACATTCATTGTAACATATGACCAATTAATAAAACTATGATCTAGGCCATACAATCAACATTATTTTGACGTTAAAAACATCAAATCATGTGTTAGACCTAGTTTGTTCTTAAATATTAATTTTAGTAAATACTTTTACCTAATCAATGTTAGTTTAAATTTTAATGATTTTACCATTATGCCATTATTTTTTAAATTCAAAACTCATATAAATCACAATATGATAACTTTTAGAAATATGTCTATCCTATTTTATTCAATTTACATTCATTCCTATAATCATACATTAAAACAAAATAAAAGTTTATTATTACTTTCGTTTTCTATTTAGTATATATCGGTTTAATTATTATCTATTAATAATTCATGTATCAGCATTTTTATTATAATTATATTCAATTTTGAATTTAGGGTTGAGTGGTTAAACTGAGTTTTTTTTTAAAAAAAACTTTTTGTTATTTATACCTATCAAAACAAGAGAGAGAGAGAGAGAGAGAGAGAGAGAGAGAGAGAGAGAGAGAGAGAGAGAGAGAGAGAGAGAGAGAGAATCTTAGAAGAAAAAAAGAAGAAGGAAAGAGATAGAGAGTGATCTTACAAGAGCTTCACTAGAAACCATCACTTGAGGGTTGATAAAGTTCACTATCAAAACTCGTAAAAGGGTTAGGAGGAGGATCATTATCATCATCTTCTTTTTCTTTTTTTTCTTCTTTGTTTTGAGGTAGGAAAATCCATAACCCTATCCCTTTTCTACCTTCCATTATACTATACCCTTACTTCTTGATTCTTAATTATGAGTTGAACTCAAATCTTGGTTTCTCATGTTCAACTTCTTGTTTTTGGGGGTTTTTTTCTCAAATTTGGATGACTGGAGTATTTTGACATATTTTATCATTGTTTTAGTACCCTAAGTATGTTTTTATAGTTTGTATAAGGTGTTTAGGTGTTAAAAACATGTTTGGAGGCTAAAGTTTAATGTTTGGTCTGAAGACTAGTTAGAATTTCTAGTTTTTGCACATTGTGTCAGGGTAACAGGAGTACATGCCACGACAGGTTGCTTAGTGTTTTTAATCTTCATTAAAGGGCACCGTGGTGGGAGGTTCATTGCACCATAGTAGGAAGTCTATCCTTTATTAACATTTCATTTTCAACATTATAGTATGCCACAATAAAAAGTAGGTGTGCCATAATAGAGACCTTAATCTTGTTTTATTAATCTTTTTTACTAAACATTAAAATATCCACAATTCTATAATTGGCACTTCGGATCACTCCTTCGAAAATATGGAGTGATGCCCAAAACTTCCAAACCTTCTTACCACCGGACCAATGGTTAGGCATAAAAATATTAAATCTAGAGCTAAAACAAATCTTAGCAAAAATAATGTATTCAAATATAAAACATTAGAGTAAAAGCTTGGATGATGCACTTTGGGAATATTGAAGAACATGCGTGTCACGCCCCGAAATCCCTCTACCATAGAATCGGTTTGTGAATACTCATGCCCACACCTGAAAGGTCAAGGGATTGGTGTAAAACACCTTAATGGGACTGTAACACGGGTGTTGTCCCAAGTCCACCTATATATATTGTACACAACAAGGGTATACAATCATCTACCCATATGATCATACACCACAAATTATAAATATAAATCACAATCATCCAAATCTCCAGTGTAAACTCATTATAGCCATAGTTTATTTAATCTGCTAAACCCAACTCTCGGTATTACATAATCTCAAGTCTCAAATTGAAATTACAAAGTAATAAAATAAAACATAAAAGGAAAGGGTGTGTCCACCACGTAGAGCTCCACCTCAACTCGTTGCTTAACGCCAGTTAGCACCTGGAATAGATTAATTCACCGGTGGAGTGAGCAAACCATAGCTCAGTAAGGATCAAATCTCTTAGGTATATTATAGAATTCCTATAATAGTACAAGCCAAGTGTATGCTTGTGCTCGTGTAATGAAGAATGCAGCAAAACAATCACAACAACAGCTAAACACTTACTGCTGTCCCACACTAGAAGGTAGAGGACATCCCACCACCACCAATACACTGTCATACTCTATTTAGGCAAACATTGCATGTTCACTTATGTAACATTTTCCACTTAGGTCAAGGGCCAGGATTCTGAGTCCATGAATCATGTCTCGCACTTGGAAATGGGTATAAATTTAGCTCACTATCGTGGGTGCTATACCGTTCCATACAGGGGCTCAGCAGTCCTACCGGTCAATATACATGGGCATAGTAATCCTACTGACCATAACCCAAAGCCTAGTAATCTTACCAGCTAACCCAAAGGCTTAGAAGTTTATCTGGATGAAATACAACAATCAATGCAACATGGTTAAATACAATTGTACACAAAACACAACACAAGTTTCCTTTTTGGTCACTAGGGTTACCTACCCATTTCCACAAACTAATCTCAGACTTATTAACTCAAGAGAATTCTGTAACAAGGTATTCTTAGCCAACCCACTAGTGCAGTAAACCCTCAAGCCCGTAACTCAACCCACTGCACCAACCATGGGCTTTCTCGCGGCCCATCACCCAGCCCATGGAATGGGCCCGCAGCCCAACTAGTAGCATAAGCCATAACATGTGGCACGGGCTCTGTGTTGTGTCTTTGTCCCACACGGAAAGGTGGGAGAAGTTTTGTGAGGAAGACATGCTATAAAAGAAAGCCTCCTCCTCATCTCCAAGGCATCCCAAAACCATTACAATTCTTTGTAATATCTTATAGTGAAATTCTCTCTTTTTGCCCGTGGTTTTTCCCTTAGGGGTTTTCCACATAAATTTCTGTGTTTTCTTTATTCTCTCAATTTCTTTTATTTGCTATTGGCTCTATGCGGTGGGTTTATTTCCCGACAGTGGTATCAAAGCTAGGTTTTCCTTGGAGGTCTGTTGTTTGCTTGAGGGTGTTAATATCTGTTTATCGTATGCTCTGTGATTACCACATTTTAAGTAGATTCTTCATATCATAAAATAAGCTAGATATTGTTGAGGGTGTTAATATCTGTTTATCGTATGCTCTATGATTGCCACTTTTAAGTGGATCATTCACATTAGAAAATAAGTTAAATATTGGGTTTTTCATCCAAAAGAGGTGCTGCAGAAATTATACTGGAGGGCTACTCTGGTATGTCATCACTATTCGTGTGTTTAAAGAGGAGGTACTTTTCAGATGAAATAGTGGGAGTTAATCTGTAGGCAACAATAGTTTGTGATAGGAGCAATGGCAACAAAGATTGATATCGGTAAATTTGACAGTACAAAATTTTCGATATGGAAATTGAAGATGAGAGCAACATTAATAAAAGATAATTGCTTCGAGGCCATTGGTACACGACCGACGAAGATCACGAATAACGAAAAGTGAAAAAGAATGGATGTACTGGCTCTTTTAAATTTGCATATGGGTTTATCCGATAATATTTTATTAGGTGTAGAGGAGATAAAGAAACTGCAAAAGAGGTTTGGAATTAGCTAATCAAACTATATGAAGCCAAGTCACTTCACAACAAAATTTTCTTGAAGAGAAAGTTGTACATACTACGGATGGCTAAATTTACATCAGTCATAGAGCATTTGCATGTTGTGACATCATTATGTTCTCAACTTACAACATTGGGACATATTTTTTTGCCACATGAATGAGTTAAAATTTTACTCCAGAGTCTACCTGATTCATATGACCGACTCATCATCAACCTAACCAATAATATCCTTACAAATGTCTTGGTTTTTGATGATGTGGCTACTTCAATTTTTGAAGAAGAAAGCATACGGAAAAGTAGGGAAAATAGACAAATAAGCTCACAACAAGCAGAAGCTTTGTCTATCACACGATGAAGGTCAATGGAGCGTGATTATAGTGGGAGTCACAAACAAGGGAGGTTAAAATCCAAGAGTAAGAAGAATTTCAAGTGTTACAATTGTGGCAAGAAGGGGCACTACAAAAATGAATGTCAACTCAAGATTGGTGGAGAAAAGGTAAAAATATCTCGTGAGTGTATTGCCGAAGCTGATATTCTTTATAACGAAGCAACCATAGTTCTCAAGGATAGATCGGAGCTCACTAATGCTTGGATCATGGATTCTGGAGCAACATGGCAAATAACCTCTCATAGAGATTGGTTTCACAAGTATGAAACTATCTCTACAAGATATGTGCACATGCCTTTAACATAAGGCTAACACCCAAAACCCATAAACACGAATCCTTACAATATGAGACCCCTATTTCCATGATCCCCTATAGATTGCTCTTGTGAAAAGCTTTCTATCTTCTTGTAGAGGTAGAACATTAGGCTTATTAGGTAGTTAATAAGTGTAACATAACTATGGCCCAAACAGGAGAACATATGTAAAGACTATATTTGAGTTTTAGGAGTTAGTGTGATTAATAAGAATTAGTTGTAGTCATTCTTTAAATCACTTATTGAGGTTTTATTTAGGGCAAAATTGAGTCATATAGATTCAACCCCCCACTTTCTATGTGATTACTTATCTTGGGACATTCACTCTATCATGTTTTGAGTTATTTGTTATTAATATGTGGTTGTTGTTGATTGTAGGTTGATTAAGCATGATGTTTTTAATCTAATTTGAGATGTAGAGTTTGTATTCGTAGAGAACAAATCAATCCTCCAAACACATGTCATAATTGTTTATAGGGTTGTAATAAGAATAATTTCATAATCTATTTATAGTCATGAAGTCTTGATGCAATTAGATTATGAGGTCATAAATGTTTTATTTATCTTATGAGATAATAATAAATAATTAATTCAAGTGAAATGGTTGAATCGATTGAGTCGCATCAACTTTTATCTTCGTTAATTACATGTCAAGTAATTAATTTAGTTTATTTCTACTATGCAAACAACTCCCAAATCTCTAACTCTGTTTAACTTAGCTTTTCTTTAATTTTCCTTGAAAAATAAGTTAAATTAAATTATATAAGTCCTCTGATTAGTGAATGATCAAGGCTAACCCTATGCTATATTAGTTTAATTTTACTTGAAAGACATTTATGACAAGCCTCTATTTCAATAAATACACAACTTGAAATAGTTCTCTTTCTTCAATTGTGGAACTTCAATCGGGCCATGTTGGAAGCAATTGATACTTAAGGGATCGATTTGCTATGATAGTAAATGTTAGAATAAAACACACAAACATACACGAGAGAGAGAAAAAGAGAGAGAGAGAGAGAGAGAGAGAGAGAGAGAGAGAGAGAGAGAGAGAGAGAGAGAGAGAGAGAGAGAGAGGCTTTTATAAATATGATGTTGTACTCTCTAAAATAATACTCACGACTCCGCTAATATTACAACTATGATAATGACTCCGATAACAAAAACATAAGTCCAATAATATTCAGTCTTATACGAAGACAAATGAACTATGCAATAAACAAAGGACTCCAAAGAAGAATAAACTCTATCTGATTAGTAAACTTCTTATTTGCTCATCTGATAATCTATTCGATATGTTCCAATCAATCTGATCGTCTGATAACGTTTCATCTGATGATACTTCCACTAATCGTAATTGAGCTTTTCAGTCAAATTATTGAGTTCAATACCAAAAAGTTTCTTTCATTTGGCTTAACAAATGACTTCATAAATTGTTGAGTGTGAATAGTATGAGCTAGTCAAATTTAAATACTTACTATAACACTCAGTAAATAAAAATATTAATAAAAAATATTTAAATGTGTATTTTAAATAAATGGATCATATTAATATTTAAATAATAATAAAAATATTATTTAAATAAATATAAATTAAAAATATATATATTTAAAAATAAATAAATAAAATAAATAAAGTAAATTATTTTACTAAACTAATTAAATATGAATATTCTACCACTCCATTATGACTACATCACAACTTTCAATATTGTCACTTATTTTAATTTACTTTATGGCATAAATGCCTCCCACGTCGTTTTCTTTCTTAGGGCATTCGTATTAGGCTGGCTATAGTTGAAATATAACTAGTCATTTTATTAAATGCGATAAAAGGAATCTACAATAATTGCAAATCAGTTAAATTTTGCTAGCATTAAAATTATTTTTTATTAATCGATGACACCCTTTTGTTATTTTTGCCGCCGCCCGCCCCCCCGCCCCCCCGATTTGATCCTGTCCCCGATCTCCCCCTCCCCTCCGTCAGACTCTGCTGGTCCACGTTCCCGCCATCCCCCCTATCCCTGTTGGACTCCGTCTCCATCCGACCGGAAACCCCACGCATCCCATCTGGAAAAAAAAAAAGGTTTTTTTTATTTTTCCCCCATTTGTAATATATTAATATTTTATTAAAATAATTATTGAATAGTTATTTGGAGTTAAAATTACAGTTTTGGTTTTGGGTTTGGGGGGGGGGGGGTGGGGGGGGGGTTGGGGGGGGTGGTTGGGTTTGGGGGGGTTGTTTTTTTGGTTTTTTTTTTTTTTTTTTTTTTTTTTTTTTTTTTTTTTTTTTTTTTAATTTTTACCACCAAAAGGCTAAATTTAAAAAAAAATTATGGTTAAATTTTAGAAGTTTGTTGTGGCCACTGTTGCTAGAAAAGAATATATTTTACAAATCCTCGTGCCCTTTGATACCATCGTAAGCTGCAACTCTTGGAGAACCAACCAGCCTTGAAACTCGCCGCTGCACCTATAGTCCGCTGCAAACTCACAACAACCATCTCCTTTAATTTCTCGTCAGATCAGCTGGGGGGCAAGAAACACTCCATGCACAACCCCTTGATGTTGAAGTGCACTTCCTCGATCGTCCATGCCTCCTCCATCCTCATCCTCGAGTGCCTCTCGGCGCTGTCGCCGAACCGGAGCAATGACACAACAGTCCGGCCGCTGTGCGCGATATTGATGCCGTCAACCGTTTGATAATCTTGGATCGATGTCTTCATTGCAGTTTCCCATAAGACGGTCTTGTTTTGGGGGGATCTTATGCGGAGGAGATGAGAGTCTTCGAGATGGCCTAGGAGGCCTGTTCTTTGGCTGAAGTAGCCCCAAACGTCATGCCTAAGGATCTCAAGGTTGCGGCTACTTCGGGGTACTCGGGCCGAGGCTTGTGCTTCAAACTTTATGATGAACCAATCTTCACCGTTGATGGTCTTTTCGCCAACGTAGTTGGCGGTTGAGAAGAGATTTGCAGTTGATTTTGGATCTAGACCCTATGGGTTTTTAGATTTCATCAGGATCACAGTACAGATCTTCGGACTTATTAGTAATTTTTGAATCATTATATAATGTCTTGTGCTTCGTAAAGACCATTTTTAGGCAAGGCAGTTATAACAAAAATTTATAGTCTCTCTGGATTTGCTAGCACAAACCTTTGAAATGGTACATTATTAAGAATGAGAGAAAGGGAAAAGTGATGTTTCGAAAGTGCTTTACTCAACTTTTAAAAATTGTGCATCTCATTTACATGTTTTCAAAACATACTAAACACATTGATGTTTTTCTAACGTACTAGCACATTTTCACCAATGTGGGAAACTTAATCTTTACGTTCTTAATTGATTGGAAATTCCAAGTCCACTGGTATTGTTAAAATAGAATTAGATTTTAGAGACATGGACAAGGCGGAGGAATCCAACCTGTACGGAACGACGGAGGGGCCTAGGCGCCGCCCCTCTGGAAGCGGAAGTATGGTGCCATGGCGACTGCCTCCAAGCCACGTAGCCGTCGTTCCCGGCGCTGAATTTGCACCCCGAAACAACCAGTTCCAGACACCACACCCCCGGCCTCTTCTTCTGCCACAATACGAACCCTCCAACGAACTCTCGCAAGACGCATCCGCCGCCCTTCGGCGCCACATCCGGACTCCCTTCCTCGGCGGTGCAGCACTCTGACGCCGACAGCCTCACCTTTCCCACCGCGCACATGCTTTCCACAGCGTCGATTGCCTTCTCACCGCCCGCCGCCGCCACATACTGCTGCACTATGTACTTCGCCATCATTGACGCCTCCTGCAGCAAGCAACAACCGGTTGACTAAAACGTTATATCTCACTCATGGACTGCTCGTGAGCTCTATTCTGGACGGCCGTTTAGTAAAAGGTAAGAATGTTTCTGCGTGCATGTGGGATTGTTTTTCTTTTTTTCTCTTTTGTTTTCTACTTACAATAGAACAGTGTTTGATGCGGCGGTCGTCTTCACTAGAGGTCGAGGGACAGGGGAGGAGTGGGGCTCCGACTACGCCGAGCATGAGATGGATCTCGGCTTTCTGTTCGGCGGTGGGGATCGCCGAAGGTGGTAGCGGCGACATCGATCTGTCGTCGGTGGCGGCCTTGGATCGGAACATGATACACGACTTCATGCGTGGCCAGTACTGGAATCTGGAGGCGTGTTTGTTGTTAATGTTTGTGGAAGTGAACGTCTCTTCTGGAACAGGGACTTCGAGAACTGTGGCGAGCGCGTTGTCTCGGTAGGTGTTGGGGCAGAGCTTCCTCATCAGAGAAGCTTGAGGCTACCTGTTCTTCAGTTCCTGTTTGTGATGGGATGGAAAAGGAGAGGGGAAGGGGAGGACGTGGATGGATGACCACTGAATCAAAAGGGTGGGGTTGTGGTTGTGCTGTTGGATTGCTTTTTGACATTCGTAACGAGGCCGTTCCATCTGCATGTCCACGCGACTCCGCCGCATGCCTAATCCTTATTTGTTTGTTGACGATTTCACTTTTAAAAAAGTTTTTTAAAACTTTTTTAAAAACGTTTTCTTTGGTTTGCAAGTATTAAAAAGTTGATAATTAATAAATATTAATTCTAATCTTTACAACAACAAATAACCAAATTTAGATTGAAATCATTTCCACCCAAATTCAGAGTTTGTTTAAACATTATTAGTTATATATTAATTAGAATCACTAATTAGTAAATATTATGTTTACTCTATCTTAATTTAAATATGAAGGTAGATAAATGTAACTCTACAATTTCAAAATTAGCTTGATATTATTAATATTTCAAAATTAAATTATATATATATATATATATAAGACATAGGTCATACGTCATCCATTAAGCCATTAAAAAACAGGCATGCAAAGTAGAGGATAGTTGCCTTCATTATATAATGAAAATTTTAAGAGAAAACTTTTGCTTTCTGTGAGTTTGTTGGAAATAATGTAAATTAAATAGGAATCACATTTACATTAAAATGTCATTTCAAATTGTTTTTTCAATAAATTTGTTTTACATAGAGAGTGATATTAACTATAAATTATACTTTAAATTTATATTTTTCTTATAAAATTTATTGAAATTTTATAACTTTGAGGCATTAACTAGTTAAATTTAATCAAATTTATTGAGTCGATACTTAAAATTTTAAAATTTTAATAAAATTTATAGCTAAAATATAAATTTTGAGTGTAATTTATTTATATAAAAAAAACTTTATATATAAAAATATTTTTTTAATGGAGGTTTTTTTTAGCGAACTAGTTAATTTATAGTAATGTATTATCCGACTATAAATTTATTAAGTATATTAAGATATTTAAAACAATCATAACATTAGAAACAATAAATTATTATTATTTTATCTATCTTATTAATTCTCATCAATAATTTCTGTTATTGTATGGATGTTGTGTTATTTTTATTATTTTGTTGACTCTCATGTCATACTGTTTTGATATTGAATTAAAATTTAAAATTTTGAAATATAATGATAAATATACTTTAAACATTACGCTTATATTATTTTATTTTGAAAGTGGGATACAATGGTATCATATTAGAATTAACCAACAAATTAAAATTTTCATAAAAATTATTAATTTAATATTTCTGGCTAGAAATTAAATTTAATGTATATTTATTTTTTATAATCATTTCATAAAAATTGAATATTTAAAAAAAATTATTGTATTTGATTACAATTATAGCTTGTAAACTTGAGAGATGTTTCTTAAAATAAATATATCACTAAAACATAGTTTGAAGGGTAACAAACATATATAGTGTCCCCTATATGCATATAGCATAACGAAGGTAATTAACTAATTATTATATGAAAAATTAAGAAAATAGCCCAGGTGTTTGATAACGTGCGGTGGGAATTGGTTCCTAAACTTTAGACAGCATCAGTAGGAGCAAGGCGGTGAAGCAAGCAATTACTTCAATTATTCCATAGGGTGGACAATGAACGATATCTTCAAAAAAAAGCATGATGCTATAGTAAGACTCGAGGAATTCATGTTATGATTTTTATTGTTTTTTGTTATCCTAGCTAATGCGTATGTTTTATGTGTTGACAATGAAGAAACGAAAATCCATGCTTTCCTCCATTATAATACAACTCTTTTTCTTTGGATGAAAGCTAGGAGGGTTTTGAGTGCAAATATTCTAAGAGACTTTGAGAGTCTTGAAAATCCATCTCTTGTAGAGACGAATTAGAGAAATTTTGTTACTAGTAAATAGTAATTGTATGCATGGGGTGTGGTGATTGTAACAGAATAATATCATTTTTTAAAATAGCAGTTGTCATTGATTTTTGTTTTGAGGAAGGATAATTGATTTTGTTGTCTTTTGATCAAATCATTCTTTTAGTTGTAACATTTTCTGAAAAAAAAAAACGAATCTGTACTTCTAAGTGTTGTGTGGCTCATCTTATAAGGGAAGTTTAATTTTTAATATATATTTTTATTTATCTAAACACACACACACACACACATATATATATATATGAAACTAAAACGTTACATGGAATATAATTGTATCTTATAAAAACATACAAAACAAAAACAAAAGTCGGGCAAGGGCGGACTTAATATATTTTCTTTTGCTTTTTCTTTTGTTTTGTTTTGGTTTTAGAATGCGCTTTGATCAAAACCTCTTTTCCTTATCTCCGTGAGTGCTTCATGATTCGCTACGTAATTACGTTTCCTCAAAATAATAATAATTAAAAAACTCAGATGGAGAGTATACGAAAATCACTAAAAATTATAAACAATATATGCATATCCCGATAGTGACTTTTGCGATATTAGATCGCAGATATGCTGAGAACTTCCGATATATAAAACAAACTTAAAAATTGATTAAAAATCGATTATGAAAGGTAATTCAATGAAAACAAGGTCCTCTACCATTAATTACTATATAGTATAATAAACCAAATTATGTAGTTTTAATATTTTTCATGATAAAGCAACATTTTGATGCAGTTTTAAAAAAAAAAAAAAGCAAAAGGACTAAAATTACTTCCGTAGAGAATCTGAACTCAATTCAATGGTCTTAGTTCAATTGGTAAAAAAGTTATAGTAGTGGAGATTCAAAACTTGACAGTATAGGTTGGATGGAGAAAAACAAAAACAGGCCACCCTGCACAAGATTTATTTCTCCACAATATTTTATTATTATTATTTTGCTATAAACATGTATGTGAAATTTTTATTGAAATAAAAAAATAAATATGCAAAAGAGATAATTTTACGCCTATCCATATGAATTCAATGCTAATGCTCAAATTAAGGGCCGCCCAAATACTTTTTATGCTTCATTTCAACATGATGCGTGCAATTTAAATGTCCATCCGAAAGGTATCCCAACATATTCAAGTAATCATATTTCCCCCAAAGAAATTTCAAAAATAAAAAAAGAACTCCTAAACTTACTTTTTAATTTTATCTTCTTTTACCCTTTTAAGGTCAAGGGAGTGAAAAGCTCTTATTTGTTAATAAGATAACGATAAAATATCTCCTTCGACCCTCCAAATTAAATTAAGAACACATATTTTCACTTACTTCATTATTTATTTATTATGTAAGACTTCTAAAAAAATATGGCATGCTCTTCTCTTTTACTTTTTCGGTTGTCAACGCCCATCCTGGAGGCCTGAAATCATGAATTACAATTATAGTCTCCTAGCTCCCTCCAAATCCGTAAGTCATCGCAAAAAATTTTAAAAAACAATAGAAAGATTGATACCGTTTTCCCTTTGATCACTTGATTGGGAGGAATTAACCCTATTTTTTAATGTCTCACTACAGTCAGTTGCCTCCAACATCAAAGATTAAGATACAACTGTATAACTTATAAAATCTCTCTCAAATATGTAAGAATAATATTTTGACAGTCCATAAGGTATTTTAAATTTTAAAAATTATGTAATTTGAAAATGCTAGGAAATGAACATTTTAGAGAACACTTTAATTCATTTAATGAGACCACGATCAAATGAAATCAATAGAAATTACTTTCACTAATAAAGTTAATGTCAATGCACTTCTTAGTAAGATGCCAGAAAGTTGGCAAATCTACAATATAATCTATCTTTGCTTCTTTTGGGAAAAATAAAATAGTATTCTCAGAAGTAGTAGATATGATCATGATGAAAGAGATCAAAATAAAGGAACAAGGTCCTTCCACTTCGGCATCAACACTGAAAATAAAGAGTAGAGGTAGAAACAAAAATAGTAACAATCAATAATGAAAACTTACATCAAGGAATGATAGACCCAAATATAGAAGCCATTAGTCCCAAACTAACAAAGATAAAAATAAAATTGAATGTTGGAATTATGAAAAAAGTGGGATACTATACATCTGAGTGTAAGGGCTTGAAGAAAGAAGGTGACATATATGGAAGTTTAAATGTCGTGTTAGATAATATTCTCATATGTTCTATGAAATGCAAGATAGAATCTTGTGTCTGAAGAAGTGTTCGGAAAATATATTTCAAGCAATCAGGGAAAAAAATTTCCAGGTAATGATCAGGCGTATGATATCATTGGTCAAAGAACTATATAAACCAAGCTCAATGGATATGTATGAAGGCTGAAAGATATGAGACATATACTATGTACCTAGTTTCAAAAAAAATTAATTTCCATTAGATAATTAATAAAAGATTGTCAACTTTTGTTGGAGTCACTTGAAAATTTCAAAAGGAACCATAACTATTACACGGGTTAACAAACATGGAAATCTTTATACAATTATGAATGAAAATTCTTTTATTACAGTTACAAAGTATAAAGATGATTCAAATCTGTGTTACTAGATACTTGGCCACATAAGCGCAAAGAGACTAGAAGTCATGCACTCAAAAGGAAAGTTATCAGGATTAAAGTTAATACATATTGATTTGTGTGAAACCTACATTTTAAGAAAAAAGAAACAAGTCATATTCAAAAGGAAAAGTATAACTCCGAAAGAATTACAGCCTAAGTTGATTCACATAGATGTTTGAGGTCTGACTCCAATTGCATCAATTGGTGGTAAGTAGTACTTTGTTATTTTTCTTGATGATCATTCCAAGAAAATATTACTATATTCCATCAAAATAGGACTAAAAAGTATTCCAAACACTTAAAAGAATTAGGGTATTATAGGTTTGAATTAATCAAAAAAAAAAAAATTACAGTCGGGGGTGGAGGCACCGCACATTGACACTAACATGGTATGTACTTATTAGATTTAATGAAGTGCAATAAAATTTGTTTTTCATATCAGACTATACGAAGTCAATAATGTGATGTTGATGTCATATTATTTTATTATATTTTCTTTCTAAATACTATATTCTTGTCCTTTATAAATGTTTCTTATATGAATCATCTATTATATCACTATTATAATGACTACTTTTATAATGATCAATAATGATTAGTTATTATTCTAAAGATTACTTCTCTTCTAACAATAGTTAATTTTTATATTTTCGATAATTTACTATACTATAAAAAATATTTAAGAAATGTTAAAGGAGTTATGAGATATTATTAAAATAAATTGTTCTAAAATATATTATATCATTTATAAGCCTTTTATTATATCATTTACTTAAAATTTGTTCTTTTTTAAAATTATATAAAATGAGATCTAAAATTTGTTAAAGTATTTCAAACCAAATTGGATTTTACAATTCCATTGATTAAATTGAGTTTAGAGCATTTTCAACCCTCTCCCTATATGTATCTCTACCATAATATAGGGAGCAAATTATACACTTTTCATGTTCCAATCATCACTCTAAATACTCCCTAAATTAGGTAATTCCTTAAAGTGCTCCTTATATATAAGGAGGTCTTGTTACCCCCTAAATTGATTTTATTAATATTTTTAGATAATAAATTATTAATTAGTTACATAAAAAATAATTATTTAAATTGAAATTTAAATAATAATAAATATTATATAATTATCTAAAATAGGAAGTACAATTGGAGCAAGCCATTGAAAATTGCTAACTAAAATAGTTTTTATATAAAAGCAACTCTAAGACTATTCTATATTTTATATCAATATGTGAAGAAAATTTTATATGTGAAAAGTCATTTTTTAAGTTTAATTCAAACAACCTTATCTATTTTATATGTATTTGTGTTAAAATAATTTTTTTTTCATACAAAACACAAATCGCCATACCCACCCTACGAACACGGATCATCGTCCACCCTCCCTAGATGGCGGCAATGCAAAGAGAGAGTCCACAATAACAAACTGGGTAAGGATCATGGTCTTCCTACAAAAAATGGACCCATGTCACTGCTACCATAACCAAAAACTCCAAAGCTAGCATCATAATTGCTCTCATAGCCAACACTAGGGCCACAACCTGCATATCCCTCATAAGTGTCACTAGGTTCACCATAGCTACCTACTATATTGTAGTCTCTAATAAATCCTCCTCCCTCATACCTGCCTGAATATCTAAAAGTTACTTCAATATATTAGGAATGGAGAAATATTTTGGTAATATGTAAAAAGGGGATCTAGGAGTTCTCCAAGCCCACCTGGACCACTTCTTCAACATCTAGATCGGGTCTACTGCTTTCTTTGCTACTAGTTAAAGGACGTGAAACCTGAGAGAGGAGCAAACTTGATCCAATGGTAATGGTGGTGCTACTACTACTTTTGCAGAGCGAAACTATGGAGGGAGCATAGAAAGTGGCTTTAGTTTTGTGGAGGCAACAGCAAAGAGAGGCAGAGAGAATGAGAGATAGGAGTAAAGAGGAGAGTAAAAAACCTAAAGAAATAATAAAATAATATGTAGAAAATGAGTAGTAACTCTTCATACTATAGTAATTTTCACATGTAAAGAGCCATATGAAAAGCCTGTTGGAGCATAGATTTAAAGTTTTACTTTCTACATGTAGATAATAGAGAGTGTGTTAGAGTTGTTCTAAGGAGGAACATTTAGGAAGCATGGTTGAAGATTTTTTAGCCAAATAAAAGTTTCACCACCAAATCTATGTATAACAAATTTATCCATCACCAATCAACTAGCCCAAATGTGTAGACTTGTGCTTGGGTTGATCCATGAGATAATCTTTATCCAGTAATCAGGATACCTAGTTGGTAGTGCTTAGTGATATGATTGTTTTGATAGTAATTGGGTCCAATTTGGAGTTTAAGACCCCAGAAAGTTAGTTGTGTAATTTTGGGTGCTTATTAATTAAAGAAATGAGCAGAAAATACAAATATGAGAGAGAGAGAGAGAGAGAGAGAGAGATGACACCAATATTGCAGTGCTACTACAAGTATTCAAGTCAAGTAATATAAAGTAATAAGAGTACTCTGAAAATTATCATCCCAATAGTTTTTAATTAGGGAGATAAACACTAAAATAATACTCATCCCTATTTATCTAGAAATATCAAGTTTTTGGAATTTTTTTATTATTTGAATTTAAAAATGAATTTATCCTAACATAATCACAAGAAAGCTTTTTTTTTAACTAGAAAATTTAGATAGAGAATTCTAAGGTTTGCTTTCACCACCCATGCACATGTTAAGTTCTTAAACAAATTGCTTTCCTTATAATTTCGATTTTAATGGTTACCACTTACCCTCTACCATTTGGTCCATGTGAAAAGAATTAAAACCTATCTCAAAATCATTTGGTCTATGTGAATTGAGATTTACTAAAAAAAGAGATATCAACCGATTAGGGATAATACAAGCTTGGTCCACTTTGTAAAACCCCAATCTAAAATACCAAGATCTGTCTCAAACTAAGGCTAATATAAAATTAATTCATACATAAAATCAAACACATTCCAAGCATGGTATTTTAATCAAAACCAAAATCCAAGAAATTCACAACTTATTGTTAAACCATAACATACTTAAAGGGGGCTACATCTCTCTCCTAGAAAAGAGAGATTAACCAGACATAATAAAATATAAAATTACAAATCCTTTGTCCAACATACTTAGTGAAATAAATAGGATGAAAAACTTCAAATTGAGCTCTACTTTCCTCTTTAAATCGCTAGAATCTCCTCCAGCAGCTTCTTTTAGGGTTTTCTTTCTCTAAAGTTTTCCAGACTCCTGAGCCGTCTGCCTCCCCCTTCAATTTATACCCATTTGCTAAAAATAACCTAATGCAGCCATTACAAGTGTAATTCCCTTTCTAACCTCAATTAAAAAGTACATGTCTGCACTTAAATTAAAAACAACGTTATTTTGGAGCAGAATAGGGACGCACGTGTCCATGAAATTGTCAATGTTAACTACTTATTTTGTGACATTTGTAAAAACAAAAGTTGCTTGAAATAATGTCCTACAATTCCCCTTATGCACGTGTCAGGAAACATGTCAATAATGGACACGTACATGGCTTTCTGTGACACGTGCAAGAACAAAAGTTTCTTGTAATATCATTGTCGTCACTTATCCTCATGCATGTGTCAGTGAACGTGCTAGTAGTAGACATGTGCATGGCCTTCTTTGGGATGTGCATGCTAGAATTAATTCATACTTGCTCCTTGACCTCTTTGGAAGCTTTAGTGGTGAAAAAGATAGGTTTGAATTAACTCCCTTTAGCTTGACCAGCATGCTTATCCTCGCTCTGAATTCCTTAACTCTATTTTCTTATAAAAATGCTATAAAACAAAACAAAACACACACCTACACAAACACAATATACCATAAACTAATGTTAAAAAATACATACTCAATCATAAAAGGCATACAAAATAGGAGATAATACAAATATAAACATGATACATAAATTCCACATGTCAAGAGAGACTCCCAGCGTATATTGTGTTTCATGGCTTTGATGAAAAAGAGGAAGCGTAGAGAGAGCTTGGAAGTAGAGCCTATCGAATTGGAACATAAAGCTTAGTTTTTGGGATTGATTCATCTGTGAATCCTTACCAAGTAGGTGTTCCTAATCTCTTATTTTGATTTTGTTCTTGAATATGTGTGATTGGAGCATAATCTGTGAATTTTAGTATGAACTCTAGGTTTGTGAGGAAACCTGATTTTAGGTTGAATCTTGTGAATCTTGTGACTTTAGTGCATAATATAGGATTGAAACATGATATGTAGTATTGGGTATGAGTTTTCTAAGGGTTTAGGGGTCATTGGGTTGATTCCAAATGAAGAATAAGTTAAAATTATTAGATTGGGTCCGCATTAAGATTCGAAAATAGATCCAAAAATATATTCAAAAAGAAATTCAAAGGGTCAAAGAGGTTGGGTCGAAGACCTGAATGGGCTTTAAAATAGTTAAGCTTCGAGCCTCAAGGCAAGGGGTTCTATGGAGCTCTTTGGGATGGTCCCTTTGTGTGTTATTCTATTATCTCCTAATGTTTGCTTTATGTGAAATGTTGACATTCGTGTAGTATCTCATACGCGGAATAGGCTAAAAGATAACTTATATTCGGTTTGAGGACGTTATTTTGGTTTTGTAGCCGAAAATATGGTCATTCAGACCTTAAATGGGCCTTATTTGGGGTGTGAATAACTCATAGGTATTTTAGTAATATCCAATAGCAATTTATGGGGTAAATTAGTCAATTCAACTATTTTATAATTTAATATTATTAATATTAAAAGGGTATTTTAGATTTAACTTAATTAAGATTATTTTTTGTATTTTAATGACTTAAAATGGGAATTTTATTAGAAAAATAAAACTTGACTAAATAGGGATACTTGTTGTGTAAGAAATCAATGTTTTAATGTAATTAGAGGTCTTATAAGACGTGGGGAGTAACTCTATAAATAGGGGGCTCATCATAAGAGAGTTGATTGTTGATTCTTTGTGCTCTGGAGAGCCCTAGCCATCTAGAAAACCAAGGAGGAAAGAGAAAGGCGAAAGCTAGTCTGTTTTCCCAAATATTCGAGGTAGGTGTTTCTATCCTTCTTAATCTCTCCTAGGGTTCTATAACATTTAGGGTTGGTATGATTTTGGGAATCAAACTTAGAACGAATGATTGTGTATGTAACTGAAATAGGGAGCCTAAATAAAGATATTTGACGTTCAAAGTCGATGTTGATGATTTATAAATTGTCTTAGGGTGAATTCTTCGTATGTTGGAACTGTATGAACAGTTTGGTCGATGAACAGTGTTAGTAGGGTGAATAGTAAGTGGTTGGTTAAAGCTAATTTTTATACCGATAGGATATTTGTGGTATTTAAATAAATTTTTCCTTTTAGTTTGGTGAAATTTGAGGTGATCGAGTGAACAGTAACATGGTTGGATGATTTTTCTAATATTTTTATTGGATAGCCAGTTAAACACCCTTTTAAATGAGGGGTATTATAATAAAATTGGAGTTCTATAGAATTAGTTATGATTTTTCAAAGTTGGGACAGAATTCCCACTATTGTATCAGTCTGTTTTACTTCTTTTAGTGTGTTACTGAGAATTTAAGCTCGAAACCTTTAGAGGGAAACCATAATGAATGCTTGGGGATTGTAGTGTGCCTTTTATTGTAATAATTGATGTATATATGTTTATTTTATGTTGAAAATATATTCGTAATGATTGTACATTGGTATAGTTAAACTACAGATGTTATGTATTGATTGTGATGATGTGCGATTTCCTAATTGATATATATTGGACTTGCAATGTTAATATTGTTGATGTGTGTTCTTGTTATATAGTGCACTAGATGAGGTTTGATAAAGGATAGTGGTCCGGTAAAGGACAATGGTCTGGTAAAAGACAATGGTCCAGTAAAGGGCAAAAGAGTATGATGGATCCGATCAATGACATCAGTGTAGTAAAGCACATTGAGCATGGTAAAGTGTGAATATGAATTTTTTTGATGTGACCTGTGCAGTGTTATGTGCTAATATGATGTGATGATATGAGTTATAATATGATATAATTTATGATATTTTGATGGGCCGGTTTGATGGATATAGTTGATTGTGTGATAGTTTCTATTCTGGTTTGTATTGTTGAGTACCGCATTAACATTTAATAATTCTTACTACACATGTACACTTGTACATAGAGCATATAGTATTAGTAGTTCGTTATTGAGGGTAGGTGAGGAGTGGTAATTCACCTACTTAGCTTTATGCTCACCCCTACCTGTTAATTTGTTTTAAGAGCTAGTGATGGATTACGCTGCTCGCCGAAGTATTTATTTGATGTATGAATTTTCTTAAAATGTTGTTTTTATTGGACCATATTCCCAGGCAAGAGTCCGTGGATAGTTGTAAGAATTGATTGGGTTTATATAATGATTTTTATAATATACTTACAATAGTTGTTTGGCATTTGGGAAAGTACTTCCATAACTTTGATGTATATTTGTACATGGAATTTGGATAGCACCTGCTTTGTATGTCTCTCATAGGTGCTTGTCACCAATCCTTTGACCATTCGGGTATAGGCATGGGGTAGTCACGTGTCTGGTTTTGGTTCTCTGGAATCGAGGACATTGTTGTTTACCGGACCTTATTAATGTATGAGACTCTATGTCCACCTCGATTGTTGTTTTGTATTATTAACTGCATTTTCTTCCTAGACATGGGTCTGCAGTGGTAGTACTGGTTAACTCATGATGTGTATGCTATGTTATGATGATATTACATTCAATTGTATATTTCTGGTAGTGTACAAGAATACCCTTGTGTATGGTTATACAAGTGCATTCTGGACAACACCCGTTGTGTGTCCCTTTCGGTGCTAGTCACCAACCCTTTACCCTCGAGTGCGAGTAGGGGGTAGTCATGTGCCCTGTTCTTGGTCTCCTAGAGATAGAGGTGTGAGAGAATGGGAGATAGGAGCAAAAAAAAAGAGATAAAAACCTAAGAAAACAATAAAATAATATATAGAGAATGAGTTATCACACCTCCAACTCGAGGAGACCCAGAACTGGGCACATGACTTGTTGGAACTTTGAGTTAACTGAGATAAATTTTTATTTGAATAAACCCTCAGTATCATTGTATGAAGATTAGCTGTGTTCAAGTTTGGTTTCTTACATTCGAATCAAGTTCTTCAAACATTCGCATGATATAACTGAAGAGATTTGAAGACAAACTCGAAGTGGTTGTTCTATCACATAGCCAATAACAACACTCATGAGATTTCGGATGTTGTTTCGAACATACTGAGTAAATTCAAAAAGAGATTCGATGACAACATCAAGATAAATGTGAAGCCAAGCTAATGGATAGATTTGATACTCTAAGACTTAAAGATTCAAAAATCGAAGACAGACTCAAAGAGTATAGATTCATTTTGAGACTTGAATAGTCAAGACTCGAAGACACAATCGAAGAGACATTCGAAGCGCCACGGACCAAGGCTTATCCTAGCACACTTAAGCTATTTTGGGGTATTTCCCCCTTGTAAAGTGTTGTAACTCAGCTTATAGAGTAAGTTGTAGAAATTTTAGATTTCGATCATATATGATGTCTCCTAGTGTCATAACCAGAAAAGTGTTAACATCTATATGTAGGGAGTGATGTTGTAAAACTTTCAAGCAATCAATACAATCGTTTGTTGCCTTCATTCAATCGTTTTTCCACTAAACGCTTCCCTACACAATTGCTTTGCAACGGATCGATGGGTTTTGATCCAAATGCGACGCGTTAGGCTGACCTAGCGTTCCTTCGTACGGGTGGAAACTAGGTGCCACACGGGTTAAGCTGCTATAAAGGCTGACCCCATGACAAGTGGTATTAGAGCACAGTTTGGGGGAGAATGTCACAGACCAAGGTTTATCCTAGTACACTTAGGCTATTTTGGGGTATTTCTCCCTTATAAAGTGTTATAACTTAGCTTATAGAGTAAGTTGTAGAGATTTTAGATTTTGATCATATATGATGTCTCCTAGTGTCATAACTAGAAAAGTGTTAACATCTATATGTAAGGGAGTGATATTGTAAAGCTTTCAAGCAATTAATACAATCGTTTGTTGCCTTCGTTCAATCATTTTTCCGCTAAATGCTTCCCTACACAATTGCTTTACAACGGATCAATGGGTTCCGATCCAAATACGACGAGTTAGGATGACCTAGCATTCCTTTGTACGAGTGGGAACTAGGTGCCGCACGGGTTAAGCTGCTATAAAGGCTAACCCCGTGACAGAAGATATGTTTAAAGATACATCTGAAGACACATTCGAAGACAGTCATATAAAGAAGGGTTGTCTTAAGGCTTCAAGACAACACTTTCAAAGTTAAGATTCGAAATACTAGGTCATGACCGTGTGCTCATCTCAGTGCCATCATAGGTGAAGCTACTGAGTAAGGAAAGAATATTTGTCAAGAATAAGGAAAGATTTGGAAAGATATGAGAATACTTGTTTGATATATTCCTTCTTTAATTGATAGGCTTGCTTGTACAAATAGATGAGAACGTGAGATGTTAAAAATAAGGTTAACAATTGTTATTGAGAGTTGTTCAAGAGGTTTAAGTTTTCATTGTTATTGCTTGAGTTACAGATCAAGAACACAACTTGTGTGTTTTTGATCTTTGAGTGTATTGTTTTCATATTGAATATATATTAAGAAAACATCTTGTTATTGTTTCTGCTTATTGTTTACACAATTTGTTTTATGAATCTTATCGTTTGATATGAAGATATCAATAGATAAGTCGAAATAATTCTATTCAACCCCTCTAGACTTCAAGAGACCTAACATGACTACACCTTACACACATCCGAAGGCAAAGGGTGGTGACTAGCACCAAAAGGGACACACTCGGGTGCTGCCCAAATGCACCTGTACAATCATACAATAAGGGTATTTCTGTACACTCCCAAAACCATGCAACTAAATAGAATATCAAATAAAATATCATCATAGTATAACATACATATCATGATAACCAGTACAACAGCCACAGACCCATGTCTGGAAAGAAAATACATTAATAATACAAAATAAGCAAAATGGAAATAGTCTCATACATCAACAAGCAATAAACATTTATCCTAGCACCAGTATGTCCAAATATTGTCAAATGGAGACAAAGGAGAGAGGTCTTGTTTGTATTCTTCCATTACTAATAAAGTTTTTTTTTTGTAAGTTGTTTAAGATACAAAATACAACTCTACTGACTAATGAGAGATTGCAAGATTGAAATAATATTAGTGAGAGACTTAGAATGCATGAAGTTAGTGATGAACACCTTCTAAACATGAAGAATTGGATTGAATTAAACAAAAGATTGTCAAGAAGTGAAACAATAGATCAATCTATGCAAGAGGCTTTACAAAAGGAGAAACAACACTAGAGGAATGTTTATCAGAGGATTCTTGTCATTGTAAGGGTTTTTACTTCTCAAAATTTAGCATTCTAGGGAGACAATGAGAAGATTAGTGATGTGAGGAATAAATTTTTTTTAGAAATAATTGAAGAGCTTGGTGAATGGGATCTTATAATGGGAAGCACTTTCGACATATGTAAAGTAAGGAAATACATTACCATTACCTTAGCCATAAGATCCTGAATGAATCGATAAAGTTGACGGCTAAATGGGTAAAAAGTAAATTTTTTCAAACAATTATGAATGCAAAATACTTTTCAATGATACTTGATTATACTCTAGACATCAGTCATGAAGAATAAATGTCACATGTGATACGATGCTTAGATCTTTCAACAAATCTCATACAAGCCATAGAATCTTTCACAGAATTCTTGGTTGTTGATGAAAGTATTGGGCATGGACTTTTTAATATGCTCATTACAATTTTGGAGGATCTTAAACTTAATTTTGGTGATATCATAAGGCAATGATATGATAATGGTTTTAATATGAAGGGAAAAAACAAAGGCATATAGAAAAAGGTGAAAAAATAAAATTTTAGAGCTTTTTATACACAGTGTGATTGTCATAGTCTAAACCTACATCATTTTTAAAATAAAGCTCTTTGTAATCTTGTTTTTAACCTACATCATTAAAGTTGTGCAATGTAGAGGCCGAGGACTTTGCAAGTCCCACATCGGCTGGGGAGGAGAACGAAGTGTGCCTCCCAAAAGGCCTCGTGCTAGGAGAGGTCTCCATGCCCTCTTGGGCCCTGAACCGGACAATATTGTGCTACGGGGGACTTGGGCTGTCACATGCAATGTATATTGTCTTATTCTCGTCATCTATAAAGTTGTGGAAAATGTTTAAATCTCATGTACAAAATTTCATGGTGAAGCTACTTTTATAAACATAGTGGGAAAGTTATGTTAAGAGTGTTACACCAATAAGATATTATCCTTCACATATACAAGATGGTTTAGTTGAGTTGACAAATATAGAAACGAATCCTAAATGAAAGTATGAGTCTGAGTCTGTAAAAAAATAAATTAAGAATTTTGAATTCTTAGTTGCAATTATTATATGACATAATATATTGTTTACCGTTAACAATATTAGTAAAGCTTTTCAAGCTAAGAATATGAATATTAATGTTGTTATTTAAAAACAAAGAAAGTTATTTTTCTATCTTGAAGAGGCATTTGTAGAGGCCTTAATTGAAGCTAAAGAAGTTGTAAATGTATTGGAGATTAATATAATTTTTCGTGAAAGGAATACCATTTATAGGAAGAAATAGTTTGATGAGAATGCATATGTAGAAGTAGCATATTCAACAGAGGAATCATTTAGAATTAACTACTTCTTCTGTGTTACTAATCAAAACAATGTCAATTGAATGTTTATTTAATTTATTAAATTAAAGGTTTACACAATTTCAAATATATAAGAAAGTTTTTGAGTTTTTGTTTGATTTGAAAAATTAAAGTCACTGGAAAATAAATGTTTGCTTAGTTCATATAACAAACTTAAAAGGTTTTTAATCGATGAATAACATAAAGATATTGATGGGAGAGATTTATATACAAAAATAAAACTTTTGATAAATAATCTCTCATAAGAAATAACAACGTCAATTGATGCGTTGAATCACTTAATAAAATTAGATTGTTGTTACCCCAATGCTTGAATTGCATATCAGATATTATTGGTCATTCCAGTTATAGTTGCATATGAAAAAAGAAACTTTTCAAAATTTAAATTGATAAAAAATATCTTTCGATCAATTATGTCTCAAGAACAATTGAATGGTATTAAGGAAGATATCCTAGTTAATTAGACAATATTGTAAATTGATATTGTAATTATATGTTTCCCTTTTTACTTTATTATCAAGCCTTGATTATAGGCGATAGTTTAGGATCCTTGCTAAGACATTGTATAAAGATGCAGTCCTAGACGTGAGAAAATATTGAATACAATTTTCTCTCTTTTGTTTTCTTTTCATGGTATCAGAGCAATAAATTCCTGGGAAAGCAATTTTGCAACCTAGCACAATACAGCCATGGTTGATAGCGCAAATACAAAGTCAACCACCTCAGGCATGACTTCACGTTTGAAGTGGGAGAATCCTAATCACCCACTCTACCTCCATTATTCGGACCAGCCTGGCGCAATACTTGTGCCACAGCCGTTGGTGGAAGATAATTATAGCACATGGATCCAATCCATGACTATGGCTTTAATAGTCAAAAACAAGCTAGGACTTGTTGATGGAGCTGTTAGAAAACCAAATGATGATGATCCTGACGAATTGCAGCAATGGGTTCATTGCAATAACTTGGTTAAGACATGGCTCATAGGGTCCATGTCCAAGGAGATCGTAAGTAGTGTCATCAATTGCAAAGATGCAAGGCAGATGTGGCTTGATTTACAAGAAAGGTTTGCTCATGCCAACATCGTTCAATTGTTTCATCTCGAAAATGAGATCCATGACTGTGTGCAAGGTGACATGACAGTAAGTTCATATTTCACCAAATTGAAGAGCCTATGGGATGAATGTGACGCACTGTGCTCTATCCCGGCATGTAGCTGTGATGCGAAGAAGGAAATTGCTTCTTATGTTGAAACCCATAAAACAATGAAGTTTCTCATGGGATTACATGATTCCTACTTTACTGTTCGTGGCAATACTCTTCTTCATGAACCCTTACCCACAGTGAACAAAGCCTACTCTCTCATTTTGCGCCATGAGAGGCAAATAGACATTTCAAATGGAAAGCATACCTCTCATTCAGAAGCAACAACCTTTGTTATAAGGCATGGTGGCCAAGGGACAGAACTAGACAACAGTGGTCGGGTGACAGCGAATGGTGGTCTTCGGTGTGAAAAATGTAATCGCACAAATCACAACACCAAAAATTGCCGCGCTCACCTCAAGTGTACCTTTTGTGGCTGGAAAGGCCATTCTTTTAAACATTTGACGAACGGGTATTTCGTGAGCGAAATCCAAGTGAGGGTTAAGCTACTGTCGTTTAAATCCCTTCTCAAAATATTAATTCCCTTAACTAATGCTAAATAGAATAGCGACAAGAAAGGGGTCGATCCCACAGAGATTACCAAGTTATCTAGCTTTAACTCAAATCACCAAATTAATCTTGCCCTATAAAATGTCTTGGCAAAAAGTTTTCTTTTTTATAACTAAAGATCTAATTTTTATTTGGTTTTCTGAATAAACAAAGAAAGCAAATTGATTTTTAGGATTAAGATTCAAGGATTAAAGGCATCTAGGGTCACAATTTCACCTCCCTATGTTATCTCTACTGGTTCATGGTATTAGGGTTGTCTGATTGAAAACATGCTAAACATAAGCCAAGGACAACAAATGGTCATTGAGGTCCTTTTAAGAGTTGTATGCCAGAATGGTCATCTAAACACACAAACATGCAAAGCCAATAAATCATACTTGCAAAAGGATAATGATCACACCAATTACAAATAAGTTATGAATCTCAATCCGCCCCAGACTAGGGCTAAGAATACCAAGGTGTACATCCAAAGATAGAGATTAAGAACAGATTCATAAAACATGCAAAACTCAATCATCCAAACCCAATATCCATAAACACAGCAAAGCAACAAGGGGGCTACATTGCTCCCCTAGATTATAAGAACTACTCACGCATGATTACAAGCAAAACCATAGCAGTAAAGCTAAACATCTTCTTCTAATCCATGCGCGCAATAAGACTTCAAATCCAGGCTCCAAAATCCGCGACGGCTGCTCTCCTAGGTCAAGGAGCAACCTCCAAGTCGTGAAGCATCTCTCTCTCTCTCTTAAAAACGTGTAGGGGGTGTAGGATAGGTTGCAGGGGGCGTGGAGCCTCTATTTATAGAGGTTGGATGGGCTATGAAGTGTGTACCCTAGCCCATCTATCAAAACGACGTAGTTTTGATAAGTGACACTCCAAACTTTAAAATCTCTATCTTCCATCCACAATTTGGACATAGGCCTTCAGGAACAAATGATCAGCATGAAAAAACGATAGGATCGGTCCAAAAATATCTCTGCACGTGAATTTGCACGTGATATGGTGAATTCACGTGCAACTCCAAATCAGCTCAAACTTCTCCCCAAGCTTGCTTGCATCTTTTAGAGGCCTGAGAAGCAAAAATATGCTTGCACGTGAATTTACAGCTCCAAATGCTCTGACATTTCTGTGGTAGGTAGAGGACATCATTCTAAGAAACTTTTGTTCTTGCATGCCAATTGTTTGAGGTCATCTACTATATCAAAAGTGAGCTCCAAAATCTGCCAAAACAGCTTAAAAATGATGTATTTGCAAATAGCATCTTCCTAGGGGTTAGAGCAAATATATATGATATATGAAGCAATAAGGCTTTAATCATGCTCTTAAACATCCTAAATAAACACTAGAATAATCGCATAAAATGCACGTTATCAACATTGTCACAAACGCAAAGCAGCAATCGAAACAGGGGCAGGTCATTCCCTCACTTCCAAAGGCAATCAAGTTGGTAATTCTTCGACTCATGAAGAACTTCCAGGTAAAGCATTTTCATTCATGCATCGTGGCCTTGACCATGCTTGGATCTTAGATAGTGGTGCAACGGATCACATTGTTTGCAGCCCCCATTGGCTCACATCCTCCAGGCCTGTTACAAACCACACTGTAGAACTTCCTACTGGTTCCATTGTCAGCGTCACCCAAATTGGACGAGTCATTTTCTCTCCTCATTTTGTGCTTGATAATGTTCTATGTGTCCCATTTTTCAAACTAAATTTGCTCTCTATTAACAAGCTTGCTTCTACTTCCCTATATCTCACCACCTTCCTTCCACAATTTTGTGTCATACAGGACCTACGCTCGGGGAGGATGATTGGGATGGGAACTGAACGGGAGGGATTATACTACCTTAATCCACCAAGGCAAGGAACCTGCCATGCCATCCACACTACTAGCCCCTCTCTTTGGCATCAACGACTTGGACACCCATCACCAACTGTTTCTTTGTTATTTCCTTGTTTTCCCAATAAATCGTGTATTCCTCACCAGTGTGTCATTTTCCCATTGGCTAAACAAACAAGAGCACCTTTTCATTTGAGTTATATATCTACTACATCATGTTTTGACTTAATACATGTTGATATCTGGGGGGGTTATCATGTTCCTTCTCTTTTAGGGGCCAAATACTTTCTTACCATTGTTGATGACTATAGCAAAAACACATGGGTTTATTTGATGAAACACAAATCTGACACCCAAACACTCCTTATGCGCTTTATCCATTTAGTTGAAACCCAATTCGACACCCACATCAAAATGATTCGCAGTGACAATGGTCCCGAATTTAACCTTCACACCTTTTATGCTACCCATGGCATCATACATCAGACTAGTTGCGTTAACACACCACAACAAAATGGTGTTGCTGAACGTAAACATCATCATTTACTTAATGTTACACGAGCCTTACTCTTTCAAGCTCACATGCCTAAACATTTTTGGGGAGATGCCATCCTTGCTTCCTCCTATCTTATTAACCGCACGCCTACACCCCTTCTCCGAGGACACACACCTTATGAACGATTATTTCACAAAGCACCCAATTACTCGCACTTACGCATTTTTGGTTGTTTGTGTTTTGCCTTTACTCATGCATCCAAACCTTCCAAATTTGATCCACGTGCTCATCGTTGTGTCTTTCTTGGATATCCCTATGGCACTAAGGGTTATCGTCTCTTTGATCTAGAACTCCATAAGGTGTTTATCTCACGGGATGTTATTTTTTTTTTTTTTGAAGATCAATTCCCTTATCAGCCCACCCTTTCTACTGCTACCCCACGACCATCTGATTCGCATCCCCCCTCGTCTTCACAAAATTCTCTTGCACCTCTGCCCCCAATCTCTCTACCCTCTAATTCGCTTTCCTCCCCTGCCCCCGTCTCTTTACCCTCCGATTTGCCCTCTCCCACGGTGTCTCTCGATCCTTTGCCTCTCCCCCCGCCACCATCTTCACCTCTTCCCCCACCACCATCCACGCCATCCCCTGTGATGCGGGACTCGTCCTCGCCGTCCCCTGTGCCGCGGCGTGGGACTCGCCCTACCCAGCCCTCTCGTTACCTGTAGGATTTTCATGTTGCCGTCTCTCTCCTGTCCAGACCTGCTCCTTCGTCTTCTGCGAACATGGTTCCCTCTTCATCAGGTACTTCTCATCCTCTTTCCACATATTTATCCTATGCTCGTTTGTCCCGTCCCTATCATGCCTATATTGCTTCCCTCACTCTTTTCAAAGAACCCACCAGTTTTACGCAGGCTGTCCGTGATCCCCACTGGTGTGCTGCTATGCAAACCGAGCTTGCTGCCCTTCAAGCCAACCATACATGGTCTCTTGTGCCTCTGCCAAAGCATAAACGCCCCATCAGCTGTAAATGGGTTTACAAGATTAAACTCACTCCCACTGGCACCGTTGAACGATACAAGGCCCGTCTTGTCGCCAAAGGTGTTAGGGGGGTTTTTCTAACACATTTTAGTGTCAAATGAAGGGGATTTTATGATAAAAGATCACATCTTTAACTTCATTTTGATGAATTTGAATGATTAATGAACTAACCCCCTAACATAGCATTAGTAGATCCTTTTGTGGTGTTTTTGTTGTCTTTGAATGGAAAACAGGCCAAGTACAAGGTCCAAAGAAAGAATGAAGGAGCAAGGGACAATCGACTTGGTCATTTCAAATTTGAAATGACCAAAAAGAAATGACGGGACCAATTGAGTTGATCAGAAGCTCCCGAGAGCTTGGTCATTTGAAATTGAGTTGACCAAATGAATTGACCGCGGGCAGTTTCTGCACAACGTAACCTGCTAGTCAATGAACCTCCACAGATGCCACCTGGACGGCCTGTAACTCATCTTTAAAGGATCTGACGACCTTCCATCAACCATTTTGAGAGGGAAACAACTTCAAATTAATGGAGGGAACGGTTCCTAACGGTTTCCAGCAGTTATACAGGAAATTAGGAAATATATTGGGGAAAATTTGTAATTAATGGGGGACTGAAAATCGTTCATTTTGGGAGAGAGAGGAGTGTATTGGGTTCTCATAGTTAGAACAATGGTTTTCTTATTTGCATGGTAGCAAACCTCCATGGGAGGAGGATGGATTTGATGTAAGTTTTTAATTTCATTTCTTTTGGCTAGTTAATTTGAAATTCTCTGTTATGTTTATCAAGTCTTTTGAGTTAGCATGTGAGATTTAAGTTCGGCCACCTTAAATCTTGTATAAGGTTAATCAATTATGGATCGAAAGAAGACATTGATAGTGATAGTTAAGAGACTTGACTTGCTAAGATTATAATTTGCGGGGCGGTCCGAATCTTGTGTAACCTAGTTAAGGTTGGTGTGATGTCAATCTACACTCAAACAACTTAAGCACATAATGGGTTGCCCGTTCCCAAGCTAGGGTATACACACGGCTAGATCACTCGAAAGAGGCTAGTACATGCAAAGGTGTTGGGTTTTAAACAACAAGGGAAAGTTTGAATTAATATGCCTTAAGAACAAGAGATTAATTAATTACATTGATTGAAATCCAAATCCCTATTTTCTCCCATAAAATCATTTACATTGCTTTGTTTATTTAAATTACAATATTCAAATTGCTAATGATACAAAACCAACTTCAAATACATCATGGATTTACAAAATGAGCTTTTTACTTGATCACCTTCCTTGTGGGTTCGACATCTGGACTTTGAGTCCACTTTATTACTTGTAACGATCCGTACGCTTACGGAATTGCTAACAAGTTTTTGGCACCGTTGCCGGGGAAGGTAACAAAGTTGAAAGTACATTTTGTGATTGAGTGTGGAAGCATACTTGTTGTAATTACCAAACTCCGTGTCCGGTATTATGCTAGGTATGTGTTCATTGTTGTTTCTACAGGTGCGAATGAATGAGCAAGCATACATCAACGTTTGAAGATTTGTTTGATCCTGAGCCAGAGCATACATTCTTTGCTAGATTGAGAAAGCAAAAGAGTGTACAGTCAGCAAGCATTGAAGAAAAATCAAATTCTGCTCCTAGATTTTGGAGTAATCCAGAGTTTGATTTATAGAACTTGTGTTGGGAAGAAGAAAGTGTTCAATCTTGTTCAGTTATGGAGGAACAACAACAGCAGCAGCAGGAAGATAATGGGTCAGATCTCAGGCCAGTTAGGGAGCATCATACTCCTGACGTTTCTGATATCAGAAATCCTATCTATCTACCACCTCTCTTGAGAGAAAACTTTGAGTTTTCTCCACCACTCATTAATTTAGTGGTGCGAAACGGTTTTGGGGGAACACCTTTGGAAGATCCTCATCACCATTTAGCCGATTTGTGCGGATATGCGAACAATGAGAAGACAAGGAGTGCTGGAGGATTTTATCAATTGGAATTATTCCCTTGGTCTTTAAAGGAGGATGCTTTGATCTGGTTCAATTCTTTCTCGGAGGGACATTTCACCGGATGGGCGGTTGTGCCCAGGAATTTCTCACTAAATATTTCCCAAGAGGAAGAACAGTGAAGTTGAGAAACAACATCACTGCTTTTACCCAAGTCACTGGAGAAACACTTGGTGAGGCATGGAATAGATTCAGGGAATTGCAGAGAAAATGTCCCAATCATGGCTTAGAAGATTGGTTACTTATTGAAGTGTTTTATGGAGGCCTTACAACTGAGGAGCAATACATGGTAAATGCTGCAGCAGGAGGTGCTCTGACAGCCAAGACTGCAGAAGAAGCTAAAGAGATTATAGAGGAACTAACAAAAGAGCAAGCTCAGTGGTCCTCTAGGAGAGTAGCTATGAAGAAACCTGGTTTAATTGAGGTGGATAATTCGACAATGTTGAATGCTAAGTTGGAAGCTCT
Organism: Taxillus chinensis; assembly: GCA_023512835.1. NCBI lineage: Eukaryota > Viridiplantae > Streptophyta > Magnoliopsida > Santalales > Loranthaceae > Taxillus > Taxillus chinensis. The sequence continues at coordinate 34,958,831 of CM042088.1, read as the reverse complement.
GACAAAACAGGTGGAAAAGTTAAATGTTCAGAGAGTAGCAAAGGTTAACTCTGCTTGTCATGAGTGTGGGGGTATGCACCAACCGAATGAGTGTCCATTAAAAGCCTATGGAGAGACAGTGGAAGGGTATTCAGCCAACATGACTGAAGAGGTTAGCTATATAGCTAACCAAAATAGGCAACAGAATAACCCTTTTTCCAATACTTATAACCCTGGATGGAGGAATCATCCAAATTTTTCATGGGGAGGACAGAACAATCAGCAGAGTAATCAAGGTGGAAATAATGCAAATCAAGTGCCGATTAATCAGAACAATCAGCAATTCAATAGACAGTCCCAACCTAAACCGCAAAGAGCTGGTTATGGTGAGAAGCAGAAGGCCGACTGGGAGTTTGCAATTGAGAATATGGCAGCAGGAACTGAACAGAGATTGAATAAGTTTGAGACTGATATTGGTAGCAGGTTTGACAGACTTGAGACTCATAACAAGAAGTTGGAGACTCAGATTGCACAAATTGCAAATGCTCTTACTACAAGGAATCCTGGTGAACTTCCAAGTAAGATTGAGTCAAACCCAAAGGAGTATGTGCAAGTTGTCATGCTAATAAGTGGAAAGGAGTTACCAGGAGAGGGAAGTTCCTCAAGTGGAGGAAACAACCCATGTCAAGAAGGATGAAGGTGAACCTAAATCTGAGGAGGAAAGGGAAGAAAAGAAATAGGAACATCCTGAAGTTCCTAAGGTGGTGAAGAATTATGCTCCACCAATACCTTTCCCTCAAAGATTGAGACAAAGAAAGAAAGATGAACAATACAAAAGATTCATTGAACATCTTAAGGAATTAAAGCTTACCATTCCATTTTTGGAAGCATTGGCTCAAATGCCTTCCTACTCCAAGATGTTGAAAGAGATATTGAGTAACAAAAAGAAAATTGAAGAGAATGGAACAATTGCACTCACAGAAGAATGCAGTGTAATTATTCAGAGAAAACTACCTCAGAAGATGGGAGACCCAAGAAGTTTTTCCATACCTTGCACTATAGGGAACGTTACTTTTGATTCAGCTCTCTGACTTGGGAGCTAGTGTGAGTTTGATTCCATCTTCAGTATGCAGCAAGCTAGGTCTTGGAAAATTACAGCCCACGTCAGTGACCTTGCAGCTTGCTGATAAATCCATTAAGTATACAGCTGGCATTATTGAGAATGCACCGTTACAAATTTAGAATTTTATTGTCCCAATTGACTTGATAGCTTTAGATATGGAAGAAGGTGGTTCTTTGCCACTTATTCTTGGCAGACCATTTTTAGCAATAGCAGGGGCAATCATAGATGTCAAAGGTGGGAAATTGGAATTACACATTAGTGAAGACAAAGTGGAGCTCAACTTATATAAGAGTATGAAGAATTCTCAGAAAGTTGAACATGAGCAAGGTTGTCTTGTGGAGATGTTAAATATTGCAATTGAAGATCATGCTAAGAGATTTCGTGATCCCTTAGGGTTATGTTTGGAGAATGTTTTCAACTATTAATGAAGATATTCTAGAGGTGAGAAATGCTTTAGAGGCCACACCAGTCATTCATTTTCAATCAAAGAAAGAATTTGAAGATATTAGAAGAAATTCTAAACCAGTCCCAATCTATTGAAAAGGCACCAAAGGTTGAGTTGAAGATTCTACCAGCACATCTAAAGTATGTATTCTTGGGAGAAGAAGGTGAGTGGCCCGTCATTGTAGCTGCTGAGCCACAAGGAGAGCAACTAGACCACTTGTTGAAGGTTTGGAGAAAAAGAAAGAAGGCCTTTATAGAACTTGCAGGAGTCAAGGAGGTTCTTTACCTTGCTCCAATTTCAAGTTAACAAAAGGAGAATGTCAAGCTACTGACATTAACTGCAGCGCTTCCGGGAGGCAACCCGAACATGTTTTGTGAATATTTATTTTGTTTTGTTTGAATTTAATTGTGTGCAGAGAATCCATGGGTTAGTGCAAGCTATGGACCTTTTATCTGTTACAATATGACAGCTTGCATGCAAGCTCATGGAGGTGTTTGGACAGCCCCAACTTCAAACCCTTATCCTAGAATCGCTCTCTTCGTGAACGGGTTGATCAAATGATATATTTTTATAATGAGCCAGCTCCCCCTCGTCAAAGAAAAAAGGTTTGAACACTCTTCCCTCTTCTTGTTGCAATTGCTTGAAAGATATGTAAAATTCCAAGTGTGGAGTTGCTTGTGGCATTGCAATATGGATTAATTTCCTCATGATGTGAGAAGAGTAGAATGAATATGAAATGAAGGCACTGTGAAAACTTTGAAATGTTTATATACAACATGTTTAAGAATGAAATACTTTTGGAACCAATGGTTACTCATTAATCCCATGCATGAAACTCATGTACTTGGAATGATATCATCATGTGTTTGAACAAAGACTTGGATCCATGATGAATTGATAACTTTTGAATAAATAACTTGATTCCTTGAATGAGTGAGAACATAACTTTACTGAGAGCTATATATTTTGATGAGTGTTCACTTCATGGAAATTAAACTTCAATAAGTTCTTCTATAGTTCTACATTGGTGATTGGATAGTTGGAATGGTGGAGTTGGAGTCATAACCCACTTTGTTTAGAATAAGTACAATGTTCCAAGTTGTATAAAGTGTTGTATAAAGTGTGTATACTTAAAAAAACAGAGAAGGTTATGAACTGTGGAGATATATAATCCATCAAGGAAAACTTTGTAAGGTTATATAGACTACCGTAGCATAAGCCTTGAAAAAGAAAGAAAGAAAGAGAAGGTTATGGACTGTGGAGATGTATAATCCATCAAGGAAAAACTTGTAAGGTTATATAGACTATTGCAGCATAATCCTTAAAAGAAACAGTATTACAGTTGTATATTTTCAGAATGCATTGTATATAAAACTTACTTGTACATTAAAAATAGATAAGAAGTGTATTGGGTATTGTTACTTTTACCATCATTGTGGTCTATGACAAAAACTAATTGGGTAATGGAATGATGGTTGAATCACCAAAAAGGATTAGGAAGGCACTTGTTTTAGTTTTAATTCCATGAAAGATTGAGAGAGCGTGAAGTGACATTACCCTATGAGTGAGGTTGCTTTGCTCATTGTGAGATTACAAGGAATTAGGAAATTTGTTTCAGAATGTTGGTGGTTCAATTGCTTCTTAGTCTTCTGCAAAGAGAACATATGTTTGTTGGACTGAAAATACAAAACTTCATACATGATATTAAGAGTTAAACCATATGTTTTATGGATGTTTTATTCTTTCACATGCTCTTATATCAATTCATAGTCTTACTTTTGCTATGCCTCATAATTCTAATTGCCTCGGGACGAGCAAGTTCTAAGTGTGGAGTTGTTGTTAGGGGGATTTTTCTAACACATTTTAGTGTCAAATGAAGGGGATTTTATGATAAAAGATCACATCTTTAACTTCATTTTGATGAATTTGAATGATTAATGAACTAACCCCCTAACATAGCATTAGTAGATCCTTTTGTGGTGTTTTTGTTGTCTTTGAATGGAAAACAGGCCAAGTACAAGGTCCAAAGAAAGAATGAAGGAGCAAGGGACAATCTGCACTGCGGTCATTTCAAATTTGAAATGACCAAAAAGAAATGACGAGACCAATTGAGTTGACCAGAAGCTCCCGAGAGCTTGGTCATTTGAAATTGAGTTGACCAAATGAATTGACCGCGGGCAGTTTCTGCACAACGTAACCTGCTGGTCAATGAACCTCCACAGATGCCACCTGGACGGCCTGTAACTCATCTTTAAAGGATCTGATGACCTTCCATCAACCATTTTGAGAGGGAAACAACTTCAAATTAATGGAGGGAACGGTTCCTAACGGTTTCCAGCAGTTATACAGGAAATTAGGAAATATATTAGGGAAAATTTGTAATTAATGGGGGACTGAAAATCGTTCATTTTGGGAGAGAGAAGAGTGTATTGGGTTCTCATAGTTAGAACAATAGTTTTCTTATTTGCTATGGTAGCTTAAACCTCCATGGGAGGAGGATGGATTTGATGTAAGTTTTTAATTTCATTTCTTTTGGCTAGTTAATTTGAAATTCCCTGTTATGTTTATCAAGTCTTTTGAGTTAGCATGTGAGATTTAAGTTCGGCCACCTTAAATCTTGTATAAGGTTAATCAATTATGGATCGAAAGAAGACATTGATAGTCGGATAGTTAAGAGACTTGACTTGCTAAGATTATAATTTGCGAAAGCCAGTAATCTTGCTTGTAACCTAGTTAAGGTTGGTGTGATGTCAATCTACACTCAAACAACTTAAGCACATAATGGGTTGCCCGTTCCCAAGCTAGGGTATACACACGGCTAGATCACTCGAAAGAGGCTAGTACATGCAAAGGTGTTGGGTTTTAAACAACAAGGGAAAGTTTGAATTAATATGCCTTAAGAACAAGAGATTAATTAATTACATTGATTGAAATCCAAATCCCTATTTTCTCCCATAAAATCATTTACATTGCTTTATTTATTTAAATTACAATATTCAAATTGCTAATGATACAAAACCAACTTCAAATACATCATGGATTTACAAAATGAGCTTTTTACTTGATCATCTTCCTTGTGGGTTCGACATCCGGACTTTGAGTCCACTTTATTACTTGTAACGATCCGTACGCTTGCGGAATTGCTAACAAAAGGCTATAGTCAAATTGAAGGCATTGATTACCGCGAAACATTTGCTCCTGTGGCTAAGCTCACCACCGTTCGTGTGCTTCTTAGCGTTGCTGCTGTGCGCGGTTGGCACATTCATTCCAGTTATAGTTGCATATGAAAAAAGAAACTTTTCAAAATTTAAATTGATAAAAAATATCTTTCGATCATTTATGTCTCAAGAACAATTGAATGGATTACTTATGTTCCATTAAAAATGATTTAACACAAAAATTGACTTAAAACATTAATGAAAACTTTACAAGTGTAAATAGAAATGTAAGATGAGCAAGTTTTTTTATGATTTTTTTATTGTTAGGTAATAATCTAAAGTAAAAATGAGAATATTTATTTATTTGTAAATGTTTATTTTTTGAGTTTTTATGATATCAAATTGAAAATCTTTTATTAGTTTATTATCCTAAGAACTCATGTAGAATTTCGCTTAGACGATCTAAACTTTGGAATGGCAGCAGATGACGTGCGTGGTAAAAGAAGATGCGTGATGAGTGGAGGGAGAAAATATTGTTATTGTGTTGTTGTCCTGTGTGGTAAAAAAAACTTTTTTTAGGGTCTCTCTTCAAACTATTACGTCTTTTTTTTTTCACTCCAACAAAGAAGGATAGGGAAAAAAAAAAGTGAGAGGAGAGAGAAAAAAAGTACTTCTTTACCTTTTTTTCTCTATTGTATTTAAGCTTTGACCAAGGACAAAACTAATTAAGTAAAATAATTTGATGCATTATAATTAATATATTAATTTTGAAATATTGAAACTTTCAATATAATTTTATATAATTTTATAATAACTTAAATATACATGAAATAATAAAGTATTATATACCTACCAGCTATTATATATATATATATGAATATTAAAACCGATGAAAATTTTGTTGCTTTTTTGAAATGGAAGTTCCAAAAGCGTGGGAAACAAATTAAAATCCACTATACTACAGTTTACTCACATCTCAAAATAATATATATACACACCAAACGTTAAATAATAATTTTATGAAATATTAAATTAATTGTACCACCATATAACCCGTGATGCCAACGCAAAATATAAGATTTTGTGTAGGTCGTAAAGGCCAGAACGTGATGCTAATGCTGTAGACCGATGGCGGGTGAGATTGATTGCAATTTCTTTTAGGATTCATATACTGCAATATCTTATAATTATTTTCAATGGTAAGAAATGTATATGAATCCTTGTTTCCCTTAGGTAAAAATAAATGGGTAAGAAAAAATCTGCTCTACAAATGTGGTATATGTATGAAGTAAAAACAAAAATAAATTTCACTTCACTAGTTTCCTAAATTTTGGCGGGCTGCACCAATCAATGTTCATGAGTAGAGAAAATCACGTGCAGTGCAATGTTGAGACATTGTAATCGGGTCGGATCATGGCCCGAAGAAAAGTGCAAGGTTTGCATTACCTCAGATCTGACAATTTGGCCTTTCCATCGAACCCCACGAAAACAAAACCAAAAACAAATAAATAATACTAATCGGAATAAATATATATTCTTTGCAGTGGCATATAGACAAACTCCTAAGCCCCACCACAAGGGGCCTAAAATGAATTAAAAGATAGGGTCAGTGTTTCATGTCACTTCACTACACAGCACAAAATACATAATATCACACTCGAAGACTTTCCAAGCTCAACCTTTTATTTGTACCAGAACGAAGCCGTAGTGCCAGACGCAACCATGATCTGCCGCTTCAAGCAAATGTTGGAGCATTACTCATTCAAGCATTTAGAAAGGGCAGTCATGGAGGTGGCTAGCTTCTCCAAGCGCTGTCACAGCGAATCACGACGGAACGTTGAAGTGGAACAGCCAGGATATGACAAAGGCAAAGACCATACAAGCCAGGAGGAAGTTCAGGAACCGGTGGCCATGCCAGAAGCGACGGGTGTCCAGCGGATGTGCAGGTGTCGAAGCTGCAGCTGCAGCAACCGGATCACTACCCTCATTCCAATGCTCCATTAACTCGGCTTCATTTGCACTGCCCACATTGCTTGCTAGTGACCCGCATATCTCACAGGTTCTGTAGTTCGTAAATTAACAGGAATGTGATCAATATTAACTTTTTATTGGATTACTATGAAAAATGTTATATCAAACAATTTCCCAAAGAATGGATATGCTCGGTATACAACAGTTATGCATGTTGGTTGAAGCAAAAGGTCTAATTTTCGAGTAAAAGTGAACTACTCTGCATAAGAACCTGCAAGCATGAATTACATAAAAGTGTTTATTATTCTTCAGCACACATGACAGGAAAATGTCTGCTGCTCCCAGCAAGAGAGAACATCTGGAGAGGGAAACATAAAACGTAGAATATAATTTGACATCCAATCCAACAGGCAAACACAAAATATAATGATCACAATTGAAACTGTAAAAAATTTAACTAAATGCACCACAATTGATGAGAAGATGAAGTATATACTTGTCAGCAAAACAGCTAAGATCCAAAGTCCAAAGTTGTTTTCTATCAGGTCCACATACTCAATGCCGAGAACTACTACTTCCCTACCAAATGGCTTCTTGAAAAGTGGGAAACCATTGCAGTTTCCCCACCCTGCAATCAGAATTCAATATTCGCCAGCTAATTTAAGCCCATGTGAATGGCTCACGGGGCAAGAAATCTCCCCCCGTAGAGCCTAAATCCCCTGCAACAAAACTGACATGGCCATAAGCACATCAGAGTTAAGTAGAACTAGTGCATAAGATCCACCAATCAGTGAATGACGCCAAAATCTACCAATACCGTGAATCAGTTTTTTCATGGGAACGCGCACTAAACGGCATCTAGGAATTGGCTAACTGATAGCACCCTCCCAAGCTCCCCTCGTTAGATGAGGGTAAGTCACGAGTTTATATGGGGTCTCAGATCGGAATTATTCCGATATCCAAACTCCCCAAAATACACGCACCCAAAAAGTCATGTCTAAGAACAGAAAGTTCAGATTTGACTTGGAGTGACCAAAATCAAACCATGAGAAACATCTCCAAGAAAACCAAATCAGCCCAGTTCTGCAAAAATTGATTCCACCAACCTAAAATTGCAGAAACGCCCCGCAGTCAATATACCAATGCAATTAATGGGTCCATCGAGGGAACAACAATACAACGAATATATCAATATCAGACTACCCCCCAAAAAATTTGTTAAATCCATCTAAAGAACACTGCCTAAAAGATCGAAATAAGACCAGCCAACAACAATAAAATCCGACATAAACCAAACGACATTAAGAGGAAATAATAATTAACTAAAAGAAACGCCAGATTTTTCTTTTTTTCTTTTTTCTTTTTCTTTTTTTGTCTGTTTTTCCCTGGTGGGGTGGTTGCTTACTTGTTGCCCTTGATCTTGAACCACGCTTCAGCGCAATGCTTGTGGCAGGCAGCTAGATCGTCCTTGCAGGAACACCCCAGCTCGATGGGGACCTCAGATTCCTCGTGGTTGGCGAAGTCCATGCTGAGCTGGCAGATCCTGCAATCCCTCTTCTTCTTCCGCGTCCCCGAATCCACCACTGCTTTCGTCTCCACGACCCCAAGCTCCAGATCCACAGACTCCGCCGCATCCGACGGGTCAGTGCCGTCGACTGGGAGGGTTGGGTCTCCGACATTATAGGCCTCCGCTGCTGCTGCTGCTTCTTCTGATGGTGACATCGCCGTAGGATGAGCTTGAGCTCATCAATGCGGAGCAGATGCTGTCTCTGGTGATCGGCGTGAGGCGTGTAGGGTGTAATATTCTTCTGCTCTGCCTCTCTCCACCATTTCTGGCTACTGCTGCTGTGGCCTGTGGGAGTGTCAGTCCATGAATAGACAGAGAGAGGGAGTTGATGAAATGTAGAGACAAAAAGTACTATGAATAGAGAGGAGGGCGGGAGGAAAAATCACGGCACCGCGCTTTCTGCCATGGAAAAGACAGGAGAGAGAGAGAGAGAGAGAGAGAGAGAGAGAGATTGAATTTACTGCTGCGAAGAGAAGACTGTCAGGCAAGCAAGGACTGAGAGAGAAATATTCACTCAGCACCTTCACATTTGTTATTACTTATTAGTCCGGGTACATATTTCTTTTTCTTTTCTTTTTTAATTTAATATTACTGTCAGGTTTAAAACACTCCGGTCCGGTCGGGGTGCAAATTACTCCCCAATCCCCATACATAATTTATTCTTGGACGCTGCATCATTTATTCACTTTTTTTTTATTATATTAAAAGATTAATTATCCGAGTGTGCATACATAATTGAACAGACCACCCCACATGTGTTAAATTTTATGACAAAGTTATTGTTAGAATTCGGCAAGATTAATTTAATAACAAATTTAAAATATCAACATCTTTATTTTAAGAAAACAATTAACGCATAATAATCTTTTAAAGTTAATATTTACTATTCATTTATATTTTTTTTAATATTATATTTCCCTCTCTTTTTTTCAAATAAAAAATAAAGATAAAAGTAAAATAAAAATTATTAAAATATAGAAACCGAAAAAAATGTCATAAAAAATAAATTATCAAAATAAAAAACACATTTTTAGTTATTTTAAAAAATCAAATTTAAAATGTATGCAATAAATGATCTTATGAACAAGCCTGATACCTTTTCATTAGCAACAAGTTTCGTCTTCTTCTTTTTTTTTTTTTTAATAAAATGAGAAAGTTGGACTTTAAATTTATCGAATACATCACATCAGCGCAGGATAATAATATGGTGATTATACTTATCTTTTTCCAAACCAAAGATATCTTGCACATATATATATATATATATATATATATTCATTTTTTAAAGCTTACCTAACAAAAGTAAATATATGTATATTAATTTAAAAGTAGAAGTTTGCTGAACAATGCATATCAATGAATGTAACTGCAGTGCAACGAAAGTCAAATCCGAAGGCTCTCAAGTTTGCTAAAGAATGCCTACCAAGTACCAAGTAGTACCGACTAGTCGTGTACATAAAAATACGGAACAATTCAAGCCTGAAGCTCGCTCTTTTTTTTAATCTCTGTGGTTGTTTGTAACATTTCACAGATAAACATCAACTGGATTGAAAAGAAAGTCAAATCATTTGCACTCAGGTAATAAATAATGGAAAAAAAAAAACACACACCAGCATCAACCTCACCACCATGAAATAAAATAAAATAAAATAAGTGGGTCTTTGTAATTGTAGTGATCATCACAGTTCATAAATAAAGTAAATTAAATTAAAACAAAACGTCCGGTTACTTTGGCCGCTTTCACCTCACCATCAACCGAAAAAGCTTAGAATTTTTGTTTTGTTTTAATTTGGTGTTTTTTCAAATAACTTATCTTATCTCTGGCATTCAATGAGTCGAGCTGGGTTAGCATAATAAAATTTGAACTATGAGTGACTAAAAGGAAGTTCTTTATGGCGGATGACGCCTTAAAGTTTAATTCCTATTAAAAATTAAATTTTTTATAAACAACGTAAACAATTTTGTCATTCCTCTTTCTATATCAAGTAAACAATTGAATATATCACAAGACATATGAGATGTTTTTATAAATGATCTCAAATCAAATTCATACGATAATAAAATAAAACTGGAATAATTTTAATAAAACGAGTATCCAACTCGAATGTTTTGTCATTTAAACGCTCGGTCTTAGTATTATGATAATGGTGATGTATGGAATCTCATTCCTCGTTCTCATACTCGTTTTTAATTTTTCAAACTGCTTCTCTCCCATGGTCACTTATGTTGGATTGTCCCACATGGCTATTGGCTATTGGCTATTGGCTATTGGCTATTGGCTATCCTACCAAACTCTCCTTTAATTAATACTTTTTCCTACGGAAACATGGCAATATTTTCCGTAAAAGAAGGAAAACGTCGTATTACTGTTTTTTTCTTTTCCCTCCGTACCGGTAAATAATAACAAGAAAAGAAATAAAGGCCCCGCGTGAGGCGGCGAAAGCAAGCATTTGGTTGTCTTTGTTTTTTTCATAGAAAAGTGAAGGACGGGGAGTGGCAATTATGTCATCTACTCATAACTCATCACTGTCGCAGCCTTCCTTGTCTCACGCACGCCTTCGATCGTCAGACGGCATCAACGGCTGATATGACTTCCCTCAATAATTTCATCGAGCGACGCGGGGGCGGTAGTTCCACTACGCCGTCTAATGGGATTCCTACATCTGGCACTAACGTGCTACCTCTTTTTCTTTTTCTTTTTCTTTTTCTTTTTTTTTTTTGTGGGCACGTCTCTTGTTAATTTTTGCTCTAAGAATAGAAAATAAATAAATAAAAGTACTAGCGAAATTTTAAAAGTGTTGATTTTTTTAAAATTCCCGAGAAACAAAAATAGGAAAAACATTAAATTGGTTTGGAAATTGAGCTGCTTAAATCTTTGTTAGTTACAGAGTTAATTCATTAATTGTGACTTTGACCAAGCTAATACTCAACCTCGATAGGACCCATCCAGCTCATCTTGTTCGCACATTGATGGGTCCTACTTTTAACTCGGAAGGTGAAAATAATTTGTTTTTTGTTTTAAAACTATTTATTTTAATTTAAAAAAATGTTAAATTTACCGAAACTTATGACGCATGTATGCACGGAAATCATGTGTCTGCAATTATAATACTTTGTTTTGGAATAAATGATTAAATGAAAAACAAAAAATTAAATTGTATTTGTAATATTTTTTAAAATTTTAATTTTAAAAAATTCCTGTTAATTTAAATTTAAATATTTTTATTATTATATAATTAATTTTGAATTTTTAATAAATATTAATTACAATATTGTGATTTTTCAAAAAATACACACTCCTTTAACTATAAATAATTACATTTATTTCATTTGATTTATATTTATCAAAGTCATTTAATAATCTCTTATCATATATATATATATATATATATATATATATATATATATATAATGAGTTTAAACATATTTATATTTTATTCCCTCAAAATGAGGCCTTTTCATTTAAAATTTATACAACTAAAAAAATAAAATTAAAGGGTAAGTGAAATAGAAAATTGTTGTTGTTGTTGTTTCTATCAACGATGAATACTTAAAAACAAGCATTACTATCCACGAGGGTTTGTTCCAGCATTGAGATTTTTAGGGCACTCACAGTTGTTTCACTATTATTTTCTTTAATTTTACAGATTTAAACTACTTTTGTTTTCCTATACAAATATACATCACAATAGATTCTCTTAATTACTCTCTATATAATTAAAATAATACTTTTATATTATTTTTTCGACCCTGCAGCCCTTAACTGATACACGGATTCAACCATTCTCAGATCTTCCTCGTGACCCTTCTTCCGCTCCTTCTCCCAGCGGTCCCAATTCTACTTCTTTTGCCCTTCCAGAGTCCCTTTCTTTTATGGTGGATCATCTGTCTGCTCTGTGCGCTGATCTGGATTACCTCATTGTTGGCTACCGGGCCCTCTTGGGCCACATAGATGACCTCATTGCCTCCACCACTTAGCGTCTTGATGCGATATATCAGTGTCAACGTGCTCATCACTGTCGTCATCGCGTTTCTAGTGCTATGTTGCGAGTCACTTGGCGTTCCTTAACGACTCTGTCAGTTTCCCTGATTATCTGACCTTCCCTGATGATGACGACTCTGATGATCTTGCCATGGATGGCCCAACTTCTTGATATGCTCTCTTGTGATTGGGTACTATCTGCCTTTTATTTTATTTTGTTTATGTTCTCCTTTGTTTCTTTCTTTTATGCTTGTGAGGCCACTACGCACTTCCAGTGTGGGGGGAGGGTGCCCTTGTGATTGTGTTTTATTATGATTAGATATTTTTCTTTTATGCTTATGCTTGTGATTTGATTTGCTTGGACATGTTTGGAGATATGTTATGAAAGTTTTAACGCTGCAAGTTTTGGTGACAAATTTTTTTTATTCTCCATTATTTCCATGCTAAGAATTATGAAGCATGCTTACCATAGGTAATTTGCTTTTGGGTCTATACGTTGGATTTCTTTGCCCATAGAATGAGATTATCATATGTTTAAACTAAAACTTGGGTACTTTGCTACGGTATTTCATATTTTTGGGTAATTGCTGAAATTATCATATGGAGTTGTGTGTTCGAGCGAAATAGCCTCCCATCTTGTGCTCTTTCATGTGTGACTATCCCCCTAGTTGATGAGCTTACTCGAGTATATTATGGTTACATTGTGGTGATTGGATAGTGCAAGTATGGTTGAGCTGGAGTCAATAATGCCTTGAAATTAGTTACCTACATATTGTTGTGTTGTGTTTTACATTTGCTTATATTTAGTCCTTTGTGAAAAAAAAAAGAAAAAAAAGAAAAAAAACAGCCTGAAAAAAAAAACAAAGAAAATGAAAGAGACGTGTCGTGACATTATTTTTGTAATTGGGGTACACATTATTATTATTTGTATCACTTGTGATGCTTGTTTTCAAAATTTCACGAACCCAAGTGGATGTGACATCATTGTAAACCCCAATTGATGTATACTATTGCCACTGTAGAAAAAAAAGCTAGAGTGTTGTGTTTGAATATTATTTTTGGCATCTCAACTCTCAAGGTAGTTATTGGCAAGGGCTAATTGGGTCAGTGGTAAGACTTATTGTTGTCGTCACAATGAAATAGTTCTTATACTTTCCTAAAGTATGAAAACTCGTGGGGATTTGAGTGTAAGCAGTGTGAAATCTATCCTTTGAGTGAGCTTTTGATTTATCTCCGTGAGGACTCCATTGTGTGATTAGGTAATTGCTCTTAAATTTGTTTTCATTGGCTGTGCCTTAGTTTTCTTTTGTGATGATGGCACATGATTTTTGGACTAAGTGTGTGGGACTCTCATGTATAGTCCCTAGGGTGAATTACCTATGATTTGTTTGCATCTCAATATCTTTGTTTGGGACTTGCATAAATGAATTAATCATAATCTCACTTGTGTTTTTATTTTCTTATTTCACACCATTTGTGTGAATGATTGTTTGTTTTTGTCCTTGCTCGAGGACGAGCAAGTGGCAAGTGTGGGGGAATTTGATGAACATAATTTATATAGAGATTTTGCATTTGTTTTCCCGATTTACAATTAGTTTCATAGTGTTTTTAGTTTTTTTTATTATGAATGAGTGTTAAATTATGTTGTTTGTCATGTTTTAGTATTTTTGTATAATTGTGTTGTGTTTTGAGTGTATTTTGCAGGCAAACTGAGAAAAATTGGGTGAGTTAGAGCCTAAGACGGTCTTGCACAAAGGTTGCCACCATGACGGTCTTTTTGCCTTCGTCGCGACGTAGAAGAAATGTATTTTCGTTGCGACAGGCATTTGTCTTCATCGCGACAGACATCGACCTTTGCCCCTTTTCATCATTTACATCTCCCCTAGAGATTTGACGTTTCCCTAACCGGTCAACCAAAACATGTCCTTTTATTTTTCTTGCATTTTTGGAGTGGCAAAGGCATTTTATATATGGAAGAAGCCATTGGAGATGAAAGAGGAGAAAGGAAATTTAAGAAAATCCCTTAATCCATCCACCATTGCAAAGTGATCCTAGGTTGTTTGTTCCTGAAGATTACTGAAGATTGAAGATTTAAGATTGGAGGATTTGTTCTTTGTGACACAGAGTGGTTCTTCCCCTTTTCAATTTCTCAATCCACTTGTAAGAGCAATTCAATTGAATATTTGTTATTATTCATCATGAGTGAGTAGTCTCTTCACACTTAGGGATTGGGAATAACTCAATCCCAATCGTTTGTTCCATGAATTTTTAATGTAATTTTTCTATAAAATTTCCATTGCCTGATTTCATCCTAACAATTTTATGCATGTTTGTTGAATATGAGGCCTGCATTTGAGCAAATTATTAGAAATTGAATTAAGGACCGAGAGGTGACGTCTGATTATCTAAACCCTAGGATTGAAACTTAGGCACAATAATCAAGAAAGTAGTCTGCCAGCCTAAGGGGACCCATGAACATTACAGCCTTTTAAAGGGTCAAAACTTATCTCAATGTGACACGAGAGTAGGCCGCTGCAAGGTTTCGGCACACCGTTAATCATGCGAAAGTGGCTAACGGTCAATTTAGGATCTTTCACTCTCAAAGCCATGGAAATTGCATGTTGAATTATTTTTAAAATTGGAACAAATAATTGGGTAGCGGTGAAAACCAATTCCCTAGGTGTTTTTATCCATGCAATATTTATCTTAATTGTATCATTTAATTATATTAAATATTTTAATTATTCAAAATAATCTCTCGATCACTTAGACAATTGGTTCGTTCGGTTCTTGAGGATTTCTATCTTGTCCCTGTGAGATCGGCCCGCACTTCGTGGCTAGCTACCGCTACATCATCCTATTACGGTTATTAGGTGATATCGACACCCATCAACTATTATAATCTTCTCGGGTCAAAGATCCGCAGAGTCAAAGATCCATAGACTCGAAGATCCACTGAGTTGAAGATCCTCAGGCTTGAGGAACCGGTGACTCGAAGATCAGTAGAGTCGAAGACTCGTAGACTCAAAGACCCAAAGTGTAATCGAGTGAAGAGCAGTGGTCTCGTAAAGTCGAAGACTCACAGACTCAAAGGCGCATCGAGTGAAATGTGGCAGTGTCACAGAGTCAAAGCTCGAAGGGTCAAAGATATAGACACCCGTTGATGTGAACAGATTAGTTAAGTTAGAGTTCGGTTGGTCGCTGGCTCTAAACTAGAGACTTAGAGACTTGAAGATTCGAATACTCGAATAGTCAGAAGTCAGTTAGTCGCTAGCTCAAACCTGGATTTGAAGACTCAAAGACTTGCCCCAAAGATCAGAGTGTCACTGGCTCTAAACTGGAGTTGATCTGACTCGAAGATCCAAAGGTTCCGACTCGAAGGTTAGAAGGTTATGACTCGAAGGTTAGAAGGTTTAGACTCAAAAATCATAGCTTATTTGCAATGTGAAGTATCTGCGAGGCTACGAGACAATCATCTTTAAGGCTATGACTAATCAAAGGATTAAAACGCAGATAAGGTCACCATTTGAGTAAGTTGTTTGGATAACGTATCTGAGCACAGTAGGTATCCGAATCAACATGTGGACGTTATCGGAGGCTAGAGTAGTATGTTCCAACGATAAAGATCAAAAGATGGAATATGTCTAACCCTAGCTAAAGGTTTTCATGCAACAACCATCCTATAAAAGAAAGGCATATGTCATACTTCAAAAAAGCATTAAAATATTTTCAGAGAATACGCAAAGTATCTAGAGAGATACAAGAGACGCAAAAAATAAAGAGAAGAAGATTGAGAGCAAGATTAATAGTGAGTTCATCTAGCTTTATCATTCTATATTTAACGAACAAATAGTGAGTTTAGCATAGGAGTGGTTAAAGGTCAAAAGGTGCAAATAGTTGTGTACACAATAGCAGATTACGATAGACGATACATCACAATAAGTGAGTTCTGAAGTAATACTATTTTTGTATTTGCATTGAAAATAGAAGAGAGTTAATCCTATTGTAACAAGAGTAAGACTCTACTGTACTAAAATGTGATAGTGGATTGGACTCGGCGTAAGTACACCTTCACTACTGTGGAGTAGATCACATTGATCAAACCACGTAGATCGTGTCTTGTCTTTTCTTTCCTTACGTACTTGCTACAAATGTGATTCTGCACTAAACACTAAGACACCACCCAAATAATAACCACATCTGTAAAGATTTCTCTCATAATCAACTTGCTCTTTGTCAAGAGTTTTAAAACTAAAAGAAATAGTTGTAAGTATACAAATTCACCCTCCTCTATATATACATTGGAGTGCCTGTTAGAATCTTGTTTAGATCTTAGGAATATCAATGATTCATTTGGCTTTGATAATCTATCGTCAGATACATAATTATCCATCAGGTATTTAGAAGTTGATTTAAGAACAAGCTTATAACTAACTTTGGGAATAACTCTTATGGTGCAAGTGGGTAATACTTTGTGTGGAGGTGCATTTGATGGGGGAGCAAATGATGACTCATGACTTGGATTGGGATCATCAAGTAGAGACAATTGGGTTGGTGGTACTACCGGTTCAACATCATTATGATAATGCTACGGTATGGACTCAAGGACTAAAGGCTCATTGCTGGAAAGATCACTCGAATCACCATGTACAATTTTAGGATGCTCCATTGGTGTTGATAAGATAGGTTGCTCCACTGGTTTGGGCTAACGTATAAACTTTAAGTCACTATGTAAGTCACTATTGGTGTCCCCCTGACTTATAGTAATGGTAGTCAAAAGATACATTTGATGCTCATGAAATTAGACATCTATAGTAACATATACCATGCGAGTGAGTGGATAATAACAGTAGTACCCTTTTTATGGAGGTCATAACCAACAAATATGCATATGAGAGCTCTGGGTTGGAGTTTATGTTATTCATGAGGAGGTAAGTGGGCAAAGACAATACATTCAAATATTTTGGAAAGGAGATTAGGCGTGGATGATGAGATAAGATTGCGGTTCAAGGTGTTAAGAGGTGTTTGGAAATCCAATGTATGGGATGGCAGGCGACTTTAAGTAAGAGGCTATAGAAAGTGATTCACCCAATATTGAGGTAGCATATGGGCATCAAACAGTGTGGCACAAACCATTTTCAAGTTATCTATTTTTTTCGGCAATGTAATGTGTAACAACCCAGCCCACCCGTAGCACGATATTGTCTGCTTTGGGTCACTCATCGGCTCACTAGCCAGGCCCCCTCATGGTTTTGTTCTTGGTAGTGCCCACTGGCATCCCAAAAGGCCTCATGCTAGGAGAGGTATCCACAACCACTTAAGTAGCCTGCTTCGTTCTCCTCCCCAACCAATCTAGGACATTATATCCACCCCCCTTGGAGAGCCCAGCGTCCTCGCTAGCACACCAACCCGGGCCCTGCCTTTGATACCATTTGTAACAGCCCAGTCCACCCATAGCACGATACTGTCCGCTTTGGGTCACTCATCAGCTCACTAGCCGGGCCCCCTCACAGTTTTGTTCTTGGTAGTGCCCACTGGCACCCCAAAAGGCCTCATGCCTAGAGAGGCATCCACATCCACCTAAGTAGCATGCTTCGTTCTCCTACCCAACCGATGTGGGACATTACATAATGACCCGTGTTTGGGGATTTGATGAGGTAATCATTTGTGTGTTTGGGCAAGGACTCTTGATTAGACAGTTAGCGGGAGTCCAAGGGATACTTTGGTTGATGTGGGATACTTTAGTTGACGTGGTTAACCTGGCTTGGTGATTGGTCGATGCCGACCAAGGGAGATTCCAAAGAGTATGGTCGATGCGAGGTGATGTGGTCGACTTGGCAGAGTTTTGGTCGAGGTCGACCAGAGGGGAGTCCAGAGAGTTATTCATGTGTTGGTCGATACAAGATGATTTTCGACATGTGATCGACATATGGTCAACGTGGTAGAGGTCGACGTGGTAAAGGTCGACTAAAGCAAATTCCTGAGAGTTGCTCTATGTGTCTTGGTTGATGTGGAATATGGTTGACATGAGGTCGACGTGGCCGACCCAGCTGTAAATTGATAATGTTTGATATAGAAATTAGTCGACATGGATATTTGGTTAATGCGAGAATCTGTGGTCGATGTGGTCGATCCAAGAGTATTTTTGGTTGACGTCAACCCTGCAACAATGTATTTTTAATATATGTCTTTTGATTTTGCGATTTTAGGTTTTTCTGAGTTTTTCATTTTGAATCCGATGGAGAGAGAGAGAGAGAGAGAGAGAGAGAGAGAGAGAGCGCCGATCTACACTGCTGTGTTCGTGGAAGCGGGAGGCATTTAACGAAGAGGAGTTCTAGGATTTCAAACCTTAACACAATTGAATTCGATGTAGGGATTCTGTAATCTCTTGAACCTATTCCAAGGTTAGGTCTTGAGGTAAATGATATAGATGTGTGTGTGTGTGTATATATATATATATGTAAATTCATATAAGTGTGATCTCCTATATGAATGTTGGCCTTGAATGGCATATCTCACTCATGTTTGTTCTTTGTGGTTGTAAGTTACTATTGGTTGGTAAGGGTCGGGGACCATTAGTGGTATTTGTTGTGGTTGGGAATCATAGGGAGGACATGGTGGGGAATAAGTGTTATGAAGTTTATGTTGTACATGTGTATATGTTATGGAATTGAAGCATCACACTAAGTTGTGTATTGTTTGGCATATATGATACGTTAATTTGTAATATCACGTTGTTATTTGTATTATGACACTATGATAATGTTAGCCTAAGCGGTGGTGATTATGTTATCCTAAGAGGCAATGGTTATATTAGCCTAAGAGGCTATGATTATATCAGCTTGAGAGGCTATTATTATGATAGCCTAAAAGGCGGTGATTGTGTTAGATTGAGAGGCAGTGGTTGTGTTCCTATGTGGGTTGTACATGTTCTGTTTGGAGTGATAAAATTGTTAAGAATGAACTGCTTGTATATTTCTATAAGGACCCGTATTTGAGGGGCCTTGGAGATAGCCTTGAGTTAGAAACCTTATTTTAACAAATGAATATCAGCACAATGATGTGCTCATCAAATGGAGAATTTTGATTGTACTTGGACTAAATTTGAGATTTTAGGCCCTGAGGGGTATTTTCAGGATTTCACAAATAATTTTATATTCCTTTTAAATTACCTGGGTTTGTATTTTGAGCTTTGGGTCTCCCTTCACAGGAAAACCCAATATGAGAGAGTGGGTTGTTTTGCCTATCTTCTTGGGTTCACTTAACCACTGTTGGGCTACATTTGGTCTTGGGCTTCTATTAAAAACAAAATAATAAAAAGAAAGAAAATAGGAGAAAAGAAAAGGAGAAACCAAACCCTACTCATTGTTGGCAGCCGACCCAGAGAGAGAGAGGGGGGGGGGATATGCAAATTCTGGCCAAGGGAAAGAGGCCTGAGGCCTGAGGAAGAGAAGGAGAAGACGATTCGGAGGCTAGAAGGGAGATTTCCGGCAATCAAGGATCTTTTCTAGTGGCTGGAAGCTAATTTCTGGAAAAAAATTCTTTTTCTGCAATACGAGGTAGGGATTTCAAGTTTGTCTATTTGCTATCTCTCTCTTACAAATTTCTAGAAAATAAAATTTATGTGATGATCTGGGATGTTGAGAAGAGATTTTTTATATATATATATTGAGTTTCTAAATTTCACCTTGAGCCTATGGATGGTCTGGGGTTTTTGTCTGAGTTTTCTAAATTTTTGAATTTCTGTGTGAGATTATTTATACTTTTGGGTTAGGGGTTATTTGTATACCCATTGTCTTGAGATTATTTAGATCAAAATTTTTGGGAAAACCATGTATTTGGTTTGGCTAAGGCCTCTGGTATTGGGAAATCAAATGAGAGTGAGGCCAGAGTTGGATTTAGACCTTGTTTATGGACTTAGAATCTCAATAACTTCTAAACTAAAATGAATTTGAGGTTGGTCATTTAGGGAAAAATGATTAGAATGACAAAAGGAAGGTTTTGGAGTCTGCACGTGAGAATGCCTTTTTCACTTGCAGATTCATTCTTGCTCCAAATTGCACCAAATTTTAGGTGGAGCTTCCTTAGAGGCATAGGAGATGAAATACCCCTGCACGTGAGAATGACCTTTTCACGTGTAACCTTGTTTTTGGCTAAAAATCATCCATGAACCTTCTGGGATGGTTAGAATGATGTTTGGAGTTAATTTGCCTCTGCCTGCGACAATAGATTGTCATGTGCAGCTTGTTTTGGGCTCCCCTTGAGGTGGATGAGCTTCCTTTGAAAGGTTATTTATGATCCAGACTATGAGTGTGAGAAATGTGTGGACTTTAGGGACCAGGAGGAGTTAGATAATGTTATATGAAATGATGTAATTGTTCTGAGACTATCTGTTGTTTTACATTCTGAGTTGAGTTTTTTGTATGCTAAATGAGTTGCATGTTTGTACTGTGTTTGTTGAGTTATGTTTGTTGAGTTGAGATTGTTGAGTTGTATGTGTTGAAATGTGTATGTTGAGGACCCCAAAAACGCGGGGAGTTGAGATGAGAACCCCAGAAATGCGGGGATTGAGCTGAGTATGGGACAGTCATTATATTGTACCCCTTGAGATGAGATTCACATTTGCCTGGTGTGGTATGTCACGTCGTCGTGGTGGCGGGGTGTCCTCTGCCCTCCTGTGCAGGCAGAGGTATGAGGCGTGTTTACTAGGTGATGGTTATTGTTTTAGCTTAAGTCACTACACGGGCACATGCATCCACTTGACATGCATAGTTTTAGAGTGGGACGGGACTGGGGAGACTTAATCCCTACTGAGCTGTGGTGTGCTCACCCCTCCTATGAATTGTTCTTTGCAGGACCTAGCAGGCGATAGGCGGAACAACTGAGTTGGTAGGCCGCTGGGGCTGTATGGCCTTATATATATTTATACATTTGGTTGTTTTGTTGTATTTGAGATTCTGTTTGTTTGAACTGTGTACCCTGGTTATATTATTGGGAGCTTGTTCCCTAGTGGGTTGTTAAAGAGCTTGAAGCCTCTGAGCAATGTAATTGATGTATTGTGTTGTGAATATCGTATGTATGTATATTGTGGTGGTGTGTTTGGCATGGAAACAGGTACATGCCCCTTGGCATGTTGACATGTGATACGGGGATAGGACAGCACCCGCGGTAGGTGTCCTCACTTTGGTGTTTACACCGAACCCTTGACCCTTCGGGTGTGGGCATGGGCAGTCATTACCCATTTCCAAGGGGAAGGAAATTTGGGGCGTGACAATTTCTTTCCACAACACTGCACATGAGCACTCATCATGTAGATACTAGGAACAAGGGATGAGTCGGGGAGACATGATCCCTACTAAGGTGTGGTTACTCACTCCTCCTGTTGTGATTTGTTTTTCTTTCCAGGAACCTACAAGCGTTAGGCGAGATACCAAGGTGGAACACTGAGTTATTATTTTGATTGATTGTTTTCTTTTCATTTTGAATTGTTCTATGGGAATTTATGTAATCCCATTGGGGAATGATGTAAAAGGAATTTGATAATCTAAATAAAATATGTAGTTTGCCTTATGAACACCTGTTAGGTTTGTTTATGATGTCATGTGTGGTATTGTTTAACCCAACCCCTTGCCCACCGGGTGGGTAAAAGAGAGTCACAAACCGATTTTTTTGGGTTAGAAATCTGTGGCATGACAGGCAATCTCATTTTTTAAGGGGAGTAGGCACACTTGGTTTGATAAATAATACTATGAAATTATAATAATTGCTTTAACTCATGATTGACAAATTCACCACCATTATCGGTACAAAGAACTTGAATTGAAGTCTCATATTAAGTAGCAACCATTAAATGAAATCATTTAAATAGGGAGCAAACCTATTCCTTTGTTTTCATCAAACACACCCAAGTTATACAATTGCAGTCATCAAAAAAAGATACAAACCATTGGGGATTGTTAAGTGTCGAAATTTTACCGGGACCCCAAATGTCCTAACGAATGATCATAAATGGCATGGGACTTTCATTTATACTCTACGGAAAGGAAACTTAATGGCTCTTAGCCAATGTACAAACATCACACTTAAACATTAATGAAGAAATGATTGAAAATAACTAGAAAAATAGGTGTCATAAATAACTAAACAAAACATGTCCAAAGCATTTGTGCCATAACCAAAACGTTAAAGGTTGAGGTGATTGGCACATTGGTAATATGAAAAAGACTGATTTAGGGCACAGGAGCTAATCGAAGCAAGATCAAGATAATAGAGCTTAACCCATCTAGTACCACACCCAATTGTCTTTTATGTTTTGATGTCCTTGAAAACACATGAATCATGCCAAAAAAATAGCACAATTCAAGGCAATGGTAATTTGTGAGATTGATAATAAATTAAAATAAAGTATAGGAACTATATGAATGAAATCCAAATTATGATGAATAGGAAGAGTGATGGATCCTTCACCAATAACAAGTATGTTAGAGTTTTTTAAGATCGAGTGTGAAGTTGTGTCAAAAGTCATATAATCCGTTGATCCAGAATCAATAATCTAAATATAAAATCTTTTAGGAATTAAATGGTTGAGAGACTTACCTAGGGGACTAGAAATATGTAAGGTAGTAGCTACAATTGTTGGAGGTTCAACAATGATAGTGGCAACAGAAGCAATGGGCTTGGAGTCACACTTTGTTGGAGCCTTGGCCAGATCCAACTAGTTAGGATAACCAATTATATCATAGCAACGAAATTTGGTATGCCTCATGCCACCACAATGAGTGTAAGTCCTTCGTGAGCCACGTAGAGGATTATTTTCGCACGTAAACAGTTTGATGAATCTAAATAATAATAATAATAAAATATTTGAATGTCCCAATAGAATTAAGTTTAAAATTAAAAACAGAAAATAGTATTTAATATGAATTTTAATTTTTATATTTATTATATTAGAATTTATATTGAATTGTAATTTAAAAATAATTTTTATTTGATAAAAGAAAAAATATGTCTTAAAAGAATATTTTTTAAAATTAAATCTCCTTTTTAAATATTATATATATAATTGATTCATGTAATAAAATAAAATAAAAAGTAAAAAAATTATTTAAATCTCCTAATAAAATTAAATTTAAATTAAAAAATAAAAGAATAAAAAAATATTAAACCTATCATTTTAAAAAATTATTTTCAAATTATACTACTATTATTATTATTATATAAAGTAAACCTACACCGAATCCATCATTTTTAAAAATCATACTCCCGAATCATGCGTACCAAGCTGTTAGAAACCATTTTTAAAAAATTTATGACAAAATGATCAGAATAAGTATGTGCATGGCTGTGCGCTTCAATGATAGCACCTAATTTAAGAGGCTTAGGCAAAAATGAAAAGTACGGCAAAAAGCTCTCTCTTTTAGACTATCCCTTTCTTCACCATTCAAGTATAATACAGTGAACATATGCAACTCACCAACTCAAATGCATACACTCATGAGTTGTCGCAAAAATTTTGATTCAGCCCAACCCTTTGACTTCAGCAGGGAACGCAAAAGTCGGCATCTGAGTTGACATTACTTGTGGCACAGTGCCTGCCAACTTGCTTGATCCCTCAAACCGAAAGTGATCATTTTGGGTAGGATGGCCTTGAGAAGCAGTCCGGACTCCATCATTGTCAGTTACTCTGGTGTAGGCGTTATCGAGCCCACTTCTGATCCAGGCAATATTGTTCAAGTCAGTCGCTACAGAAACTAATTCATGGCTGAAGAAAGGAGGCGGTTCGGCATAATCAACGAACTCTGGGCCTAACAATGAGCCTTGAGGGCGGGTTCCACTAGCCGAGGAACAACATCCGTGTCCACAATGAGAAGGAACCATGGGATCCGCAAAAACACCTTCAAATAATTTGCAGACTCCATAATCGGGTTTGGAGGCTGGAAATGCAGAAGAGCTGGATTCCGGGGGATTATATAAGCTAAAAGCACTTACACGTGCCACAGGACGGGGAATGTTGGAAGGGTCTTTTCCTTCGAGACCGCAATAGTGGTTCCCATTTGTTTGTGTCGTGTCATTATATTGCGCTGGGTTAGTGTCCAACAACCTTGCCTCTTGTCCTTCCGCACACTTCAATGAGTTATCTCTCGCTGAGAGAGTCTCTTCTGACGATGTCCTTGTTTTATCCATGCTGGCATCTTTCAACATGTCACCGACTTCTTGTTTGATCATTCCAGCAAGACCCCAGCCCCTACGCCTCAAAGTAGAATTCCAATGGTTCTTGATGGCGTTATCAGTTCTACCCGGTAGGAGCCGCGCAATTGATGCCCATTTATTTCCATGAATTGCATGGGCAGCAATTATGATGCGATCCTCTTCATCTGTAGTGCGTTTTCAAAGATGAAAATACACGTGCATTAGATCTGACATCTAATCAGTGGAGTTAAAGATTTGATGAGTTGACCAACCAAAGACTAATTGAATTTTAAAAAACTATTTCCAATGGTCGCATAATACCAAGAAAAGTGAAAACATCAAAAACATGAATGTAAAGGATGGGGAATTACCAAATAAATGAATAATAGGCATGGATTTCTTAAAAGAATGTCAGAAAGAGACAAAAAAAAAAGATTTTACGTTATATTTTACAAATTCATCAGTAAGCTTTATATGAAAACATTAGCGGAGATATTAACACTAGATTTGATGCTCTTTGTCAAGCAAATCAGAGGAACACTAATATACCATCACCAACTAAGCAATAATCCATCTCAATAATGGCACCATATTCATATGACTTGACATGCATTTGGGACAAATTTGCAGATCCGTGAAATCCAACAAATCGATATTGATGATGGGATTCAGTATGTTGTGTGATTACATTTTATTCATTAATGTCTTAACAATTTATCATTTTCCTTTAAATTTCCTCTTTCCCTATCATAGTTGGGAAAGTGGACTCAAAGCAGAGGGAGGGAGCTTGGACGTCTTTTAAGGATAAAACAACAATAAAGCAACCAAAAAACAAATTAATTGAAACCAAATCAAATCCCATGACAGTAAATAACAAATAGTAAATGTTATATGACAATGTAACTTACCAAGTAAAATATACTAGATATAAAAAAATTAATGTAACAGAACAAAACATCATAATATATCAGTCGTTTTGCAAAGAGAAAAGAAATTTTTCCTTCAAATTACTTTGGACTTCAAAGTAGCTTCTTTTCTCACGTTTCTAAGGTTTAACTTCGCTTTGTACTTCTCTGGCCACTCAAACGATTTGACAACTACGTTGCCTATGATTCATATAAATCTGCTCTTTAAACAGAACTATTTAAGCCTAATTTTCCAAAACTATTGACAGAACTCCTAACAGTAGAGAAAAAGGAAAATCACATTATAAATAATACATATTTTATTTTAAGCTCAACATTAGCTAGCTAAAAATGCCATATATTTAGTTTCAAGTATTGGCAGAATTGGATACGATTTGTACATTCACATCTCACTCTCTATGTTAACTTTATGGTGTAACTCAAAAACTTTAATTCATTGATGCATCTAGCATTAACTTACATTATATAACGTCAACTAGCCAGCAAGTTTTCTGCCCTTCATCGTTTGTAAAAATGTTGCAATAATTTCCCACTTTCCCAGAATAAGAACCATGTGTCAGTCACTAATTCCTAACAGCCCTAAAAATTTAAATCCATGCAAAGGCAGTGTTTATCCTCAATGAACCACCAACTCACTGCAAGCAAAGAACTCGGCAAAATATTCATATACTTGAACGGTTGAACCACCAACTCACTGCATAACAACCCTAAAATTTTTCTGTATTACATAAGAATTAAGAAAAGGTTTTTTTTTCAAATGCAGCAAACCATTATTAATCTTCTGAGCTGCAAAAAAGGATTAATAAAGATTGCAAAAAAGTTGTAATGCATTTCTACTCCCCTGGAATAAGAACCTTGTGTCGGTCACTAATTAGCAGACCTAAAAATTTATATCCATGAAAAAGAATTCTTTATCCTCAACGAGCCATCTCTTACTGCAGGCAAAGAACTTGGATAAATAGTGATATCTTTGAAGCACCAGCTCGATGCATTCTCATCAAACAACCCCAAAATTTTGTATTCGATAAAGAAAAGTTTTCAAGTGCACCAAACCATAATTAATCTTTGGAGCTATAAAAAGGATTAATAAAATTTTATTGTGGTGTTTACATGCAAGCTTAAATTTTGGCTTTTCATTGGAAGGTAAAAGGATATATCCAAGCAAAACATACACGTAATTGTATATTTAGTGTATATTATCAATTTATTGACATACTAAAAGATTAAAATCAAAATGGGAATTTAACATTTAGGATCTTTGGACGCATCTCACTCTTCTTATAGAGCCAATAAGCCTAGCAACTATATCCATATTTTGTGCTTTTGAATTGCTCCATACTAGTTATGTTTTTGGCCAACTCATCTTAGAATGGGATAAACATGACAACCCTAAACACCCAGCATATCTATCAGGGATCCAACTTCACAGATGTTTATCTTTAACACTCAGCATCAACTGCACTTTCAGCTCCAGAGATCCTGACAGTTTATAGAATGATACAATGACTAGCATATCTGAAGGATGAAGCAAAAAGAAATAATAACGAAAATTCCCAGTGACTAGAAGCCAAAAATTAAATGCCCAAAAAACAGAAGAGCAGAGAAATCTAAAGACGAATCAAATAGAATTAACTTCATTAAACTTAAAGGAACATAAGAAGCCTATATCTGGATCTTGATTAACCAAGTCTTCTCTTTGCCAAGACAAAAGAAAATTTTATCACTCATTGAGACTCAAAGTAATATGCCTAAGCTTGATAAAACAAAAGTGCTAAAAGCCTACAATTGGCCATTTGGTTTCATCATTCATTGTGCCTCAACAATATAATCTCACTCCTCACACGAGAAGACAAGTATTTCCACAATTACCTCTGTTTCTCAAATAAGATCAATGAAATAATTGCAACCAGTTTCATCCTTTCCAAATGTTTAGAAATATTGAAGTGAAAGAATATAATAACTATCTAAATATCCAGATATGTGATACGATTCAATGGGGAAAATGAACATTTCCGCTGGTTCTCACAGATTTTAATAGAATTCAGTCAAGTAAACTGAAACTTTATAGCCATTTCCACCTGAGATTTTAAAATACTGATAAGGGCATAGCAATGAAACAACAATTCAAAACATTTCATATATTTTTCTAATAAAATGACTAAACTAGGTTGAAGAAAAAACACCAATAATTTTTGCGAACAACAAATATAAAATATGCTAGGTGCAAATACATAATTCCGGCGAATTCAAGCACTAGAATCGGTTCATACCAGCTTAAAACCAAACTCAACTAACTTAAACACGAATAAAATTACTTGAATCCAACAACACACAATCACAATCACGAATTAATGCAGAGTGCTCATATAAAACCCAGATAATGAATTAATCTTATAGCAATAGAGAGAGAGCATAAACCTAGGAGGGATGTCAGGTCGTTACCGGAAAAGGGTTTCCTCTTGACGGCGGGGTCGAGCTGATTGCACCACCGGAGGCGACACGATTTGCCGGACCGCCCAGGGATTCCGCGGGCGATGAGGCTCCAATTCCTGGCCCCGAACTGGCTCACCAGCCGGCTCAGAATCGTGTCTTCCTCCGGAGACCACGGCCCCTTCACTCCCTTGACTTTGGAAGTGTTTTCGCTGCCGCCTCCGGTGGCTTCTTCTTCGGCGGCGGCAGCGGCGACAACGGCGGCCGCAGCTTCGGCGGGGTCGGAAGAGGCAGCCAGCGGAGGTAGATCGTTGCTGTTCTCGTTCATGTCGGTGCTGTTCTCGTTCATGTTGGTGTGAGGAGTTCAGAGCGCTCGCGAAGTGGTTTGATTGTTACAGTCTCTCTCTCTCTCTATTCTGTGAAACCAGGAGAAGAAGGTACTGGTACATAAATACCTACCTCATAACTGCAAAATGTGACGATGACATGGGTCAATGGAGCCCCATATTTCGATTTGGTCAATGCAAATGACCTAAACTGTTCCCTCCGTCTTCTATCTTTTCTTTCTTTTTTTTCTTGGTTTTTAGTTCTTATTTACTGTCAGTTTTAGATTTTTTTTAAAACGTACGCAAACAAAAAATTAACGAGTAAAGAGTTGAAATTTTTAAAGAAAATAAGTTTATATTTTGAAAGAAAATGGGGTACATAAAAATAAACCTCTGCCATAAACTTTTTAGTAAGAGAACTTTTTATATAAAACTTATTTCAAAAAATCAAACTAAATACACCATTGCTAATTTCTTATTGTCTTATTAATTTTCAGGTGGACCTTTCTTTCTCCATGGTTGAATTTTTAAGATTTTTTTAACTTCAAAAGTTTTTTATCACAAAAGTTTTATGGTTACATTGGCTACTATTTTTACTATAATTTTTTAAATATTTTTCTAAATTAAATAAGCTTAATTGATAACTTAATTATCAACGACCAATTTCATGTGATTTGAACTTGTATAGCCATAATTATTGTTTTTTAGAGTGAGACTAAATTTTTTTTTAACTTAACACTAAACCTTTATCTTATTTTTAATTTATTTCTCCTCATGAGATGATTCAAATTGGTTGATTTTTTTTAGCCAAAGTTAGCTAACTGAATTTGAAACAAAAGAAGAGTTATAAAGTATGAAAAATAATTTATGTAAGCATTTTGTGTAGGCTTTTTCGCATACACATGATATGGTAGCATTTCATTGGCCAATAATTTAATTAGGTCTAACCCATGATTTAATCATAATTAATAGAATATTGTTATGTCAGATGTGCGCGAGAGAGGCCTACACAATAAGCTTATATGTAACATTGCTCTTAAAGTATATTACTTCCAATCATAAGCTATTGTTTGAGAGTATTGTTAAAATTTTATCATTTATGCATTTTCATTAATTTTGATGTGTTGAATTTAAATACATGACACATTTTAACTAAATCAATTTTTATTCCTAAGAGAATTATCTATTCAACATAATTAATTAAATTAAATAACAACATAGCATAACATGTAAAGTATAATAACAAAGTAAAACATTTGCACATTTAACTAAAACTTAATCATACAATAATATCTTGTGACCTACATAAAATCTCTTAAATCATATCCATATATATGCACATTGTCGTTCTTCTAACATTGT
Source organism: Taxillus chinensis (assembly GCA_023512835.1). Classification (NCBI taxonomy): domain Eukaryota; kingdom Viridiplantae; phylum Streptophyta; class Magnoliopsida; order Santalales; family Loranthaceae; genus Taxillus; species Taxillus chinensis. The sequence goes on along the minus strand of CM042088.1, from coordinate 34,929,373 downwards.
CGTAGCAATAAAGCTAACGAGTTCAATTTTTTTTTACCATAGTTATAACCAATGATAGTCAATGATTATGAGCTGTCAATTCATCTGCCACCTTACCAATTACAGTAGCTATCTACTTCCATAGTCGTCAACCAATCAATCTAGGGGTGCATAACAAAAGTCCTAGCGACATAAAAGAGATAAGAGAGGGAGAGGGTTCCATATAGGTGCATCGACTTTTTTTGTTTTTGTTTTTAAAATTAATTAATTTTTAGCATGGGCTGTTATAAATAACATTAGTAAAGGGAATGTTCAATACTTGTTTTTTTTATTTTTTGTTTTAATTTTATGACTTTTTAATTCATTGGAGTTGGATTTTGAATTTAAAACTTGAAAAATAAAATCATGCTCCATAAAAAATAAAAAAAGAATATGTGAACCTTATAATAAAAAACGTATAATATGAAAATTAATTTTAACTTTTAAAACATAAAAAAAAAAATTAAACAACAAACTTATTCAAATAAGTACAATTATATTTAAAAACAAAGTGTGGTATACAAGATTTATAAAATAAATTCTGTTTTTATAAACAAAATCTAAACAATCAAATAAACACTACCCTAAAATATGCTAACTCTTGTTTAAAACACCAAACCTAAGCTGAAGCATAGCAAAATAAACCATTCGGATCATGCTTAGACGTTGGGTGAAACTCTAAAAACTATGAATATAGTTATAAAATACCTAATAGGTAATGGGTAAGTTGCCCCCATGGGCCGCCCGATGGTAAGGCACCGATGTGATTAGCTATATAAGATTTAAGTTATTCATGGGTGTTCGTATCCTCTGACGTAATATTACAGATATATTCTACGCTCATATTGGTTTTCTGTCTGTAATCTATCAAATAAAGGGGTTATTTGAGAAGCATATATGTGATCAGCTTTTATTTATCAAAACAAGGAATACACAACCCTTAATTTCATTCCATGAATGCATAACAAACTATGCATTTGTGTAACACCATCAATTTGTCCTCACCATCATCTAATAAGGAATTACATATGCCTATTCTCAAGTGCAATTCTAGTATGTTAAATAAGCAAAAACTCAAGTATAGAAAATAAAGAGCAATAGAGACATTTTGTGGCACCCAAAACCAATAGCACCAATTTTCTCATATTCTACCTTATAAAGCAAATACAACATAATAAATGTAGATTACACATGATTACAAATGTCAAAAGTAAAAATAGAATAAAACGTGTTACCAATAATACAACCTTGATTGGTAACACAAACACTCATACTAAAAATAACATATTTCAATAATAACTGTTAGAAATAGTTTAAGTAGAAAATAAGAGAGAAAAATACAATATTTCTTATTATTGATATCAAATAAAGGCTTACATACACATATAAATACAAAATTATGATGACCTAACCTAGGAAATAAATTTATTTAGGAAACTACCTAATTACAAAATATATGACAATTATTTGATTGATTACAAGATATATATGACCATTATTTGATTGAAGATTCTTTCCAATTCTTTTCAATTCTCCCCCTTAAGTTGGCGCAAAGATATCGCACATGCCCAACTTGGATAAAGCTGTATGGAAAGAAGCGCTAGTAATTGCATGAGTCATCATATCAGTTAATTGTTCTGCTCTCTTAATGTAGAAAACCTTCATTACACCCGAATTTAGATTATCCTTGATGTAATTCCTGTCGAGTTCAATATGCTTGGTACGATCATGCTGTACTAGATTATTAGCTATCTCGATGGCAGCTGTGTTATCACAAAAGAGTATCATTGGTTTCTGAGGACCATAACTAAGGTCTTGCAAAAGAATACGTAGCCATGTAAGCTCTTGAGTAGCATGATGAAGAGCACGATATTCAACTTCTGCAATAGACAAAGAAACCACATTCTGTTTCTTGCTCCGCCAAGTAACTAGATTACCACCCACAAATGATACATACCCTGAAGTAGACTTCCTGTCCAATTTAGATCCAGTAAAGTCAGAGTCGGTGTATCCCATAATGACTAGGTGTCTATGCTTGGAGAATAGAATACCTTTGCCTGGAGAAGACTTCAAATAAGCTAGAATATGATTTACAGCACCCATATGTCGATCACTCAAATTATGCATGAATTGACTCACAACACTAACTGCATACAAAATATCTGGTCTAGTGTGAGTCAAATAAATTCATTTTCCCACTAACCTCTGATACCTCTCTTTATTTGTTAGAACCTAATCTAGATAGATAGTTAGACCATGGTTCATCTCAATAGGAGTATTAGCAGGTGCACAAACCGAGTTACCAGTTTTCGCAAGGAGATCTAGAACATACTTCCGTTGAAAGAAAAATTCCCTGTTTGGATCGGGATACTTCAATGCCAAGGAAGTATTTTAAAGCTCTTAAGTCTTTCATTTCAAATTCCTTCGTCAAGTAACAATGAAGCTTTTCTATCTCAGATATATTACTACCTGTAACAATCATATCATCAACATAAACAAGTAGTAATATAATATTATCACTTTATCTTTTATAGAACATAGTGTGACCAGCCAAAGACTGCTTAAAATCATATTCCCACATTGAATGGCTTAATCGACCAAACCAAGCCCTTGGTGACTGTTTCAAACCATATGACGCTTTTTTTTAGCCTGCATACCTTTGCTTCTTTTGGTGTAAAACCGGGAGGAGGATCCATATACACCTCTTCCATTAATTTACCATAGAGAAAGACATTCTTCACATCAAACTAACATAATAGCCAGTCTAAGTTAGTTGTAAGAGATAAAATAATTTTAATAGTACTCATCTTAGCCACAGGAGCAAAGGTTTCTTGGTAATCAATCTCATATGTTTGAGTGTAACCCTTGACAACTAATTTAGCCTTGTATCTGTTAATTGTTCCATCTGACTTATACTTCACTATAAACACTCATTTGCATCATACTGTCTTCTTACCTCGGGGTAACTCAACCATCTCCCAAGTGGAGTTCTTCTCAAGGGCGTTAATTTCCTCTATCATAGCAGACTTCCATTTTGGGTCACCAAGAGCTTCCTGAAGATGAGTAGGAATAGACACAGAAGATAATTGAAGAGTAAAAGATATGTGAGATGTGGACAAACGGTGATAAGAAACAAAGTCAAAAATAGGATAGGCTACATTAGAAGATAATTTTGAAAATCCTAATCTATCAGGTTCTTTACGATCACGAAGAGAATATCTTCGGTTTGCAGGATTGTTTAAACCTGTAGGATCAGAAGATAAGACATCATTTGAAATTGAAACTATAGGTGAAAAGTTAAGTACCTCAATGGGAATTTATGCTATATGATCTATCCTAGAAGAATCTTCCGATGGTATGATAGTGTCATTGAGAGGAGGATCAGTATCTCGTTTAGTATAATATTTCTCAAACATCCAAGTTGGCCTCTCATGTATACTTGATTCAACTAGTACGGGATTAGAATTAAAGAGAAGGTAACGACTCCCTTTCACCGACACTAGGAGGTGACTCCCCCTCACCTAAACTAGGAGGTGACTCACCCTTACCCATAATAGTAAAATCCTCATTCTCCCCAGAAATCCACACCTTCTTTTCATCCAACCATAATTGTTTCTCTTCCTTGCTTCGAAGCTCCCCCAGAAGAGGGACAACAGAGATATTGCCAAAAAAATATGATACTTGCTCACAAAATTGAATATCCATAGACACATAGTATTTACCCGTAGGAGGATGAAAACATTTATAGCCATTTTGAGAATTAGAGTAACCCAAAAATACACATTTGAGAGCACGAGGGTCAAGTTTATCTCGATAAATTTGGTGCACATGAACAAAGCACACACAACCAAAAACCTTAGGGCAAATGTTAAGCGCTGAAGGAATATTGTGGAAGCGAGACAACATCTTCAAAGGAGTTTGATAATCAATGATATGAGCAGGCATTCAATTGATAAGATAAACATCCCTCATGACAACATCTATCCAAAAATGTTTAGGAACTTTCATAGTGTAGCATAAGGCTCAAGCTACCTCAAGGATATGTCGGTTTTTATGTTCTTCTACACCATTTTGTTGAGGGGTGTGGACACATGTGGTCTGATGAAGGACACCATATTGTTTAAAGAAGTCATCCAAATGTTGATTTACAAACTCACGACCATTGTCAGAATGAAACACTTGAACTGGAGTATGAAACTGGGTAACGATCATTTGATAGAATTGAGGAATGACATGAATAACATCACTTTTATATTTCATTAAATATATCCAACTTACCCTAGTACAATCATCAATACAAGACACAAAATATCTATGTCCTAAAGCAGGAGTAGAAAAAGGACCCCAAACATCAGTATGAATACAAGCAAAAGGAATAGGACTTTTATTGACACTGATTTTAAATGGAACATGATGATTTTTAGCATAAATGCATTGTTCACATTTTAAACTAGAAACAGAGATATTTTTGAATAATTGAGGAAATAATCGTGCAAGAGTGATAAAATAAGAGTGTCCTAAACGATAATGCCATAAAATATTTTTTTCTTGGTCAAGTGTGTCATGCCTTACTTGGAATCCCTGTCTAGACTCAGATTTCAATGCTCTCAAGTCCTCCCAATAGTACAAACCTCCCCTCTCTCTTCCAATGCCAATCGTCATCTTCGTGAGATTGTCCTGAAACACACAATGAGTAGAATAAAAGGTTACAGGACACTTAAGATGTTCGATAATTTGGCTAATGGAAAGAAGGTTATTAGAGAGATTAGGAGCAAGTAAAACTGATAACAAGGAAAAAGTAGGTGAAAGTGGGACAACTCCAGCCCCATTAATAGGCATGGGAGTCGCATTAGCAACCTGAACAGATTTAATAGGTGAGGATCCAAGAGAAGTAATTAGAGAGAAGTTACTAGTCATATGATCAGTAGTACTAGAATCGATAACCTAATTATTGCTAGTAGAGGAAAGTAAAACTACTTTAGAAGCACCATTCTGGAACACACAAGTCACATGAAAAGAGGATAGAACCATTGGATCTATTTGATCTTGCTAAATTGGTGAATGCCACCCAAAGAAATCACATACACCAACAAAGTTAACACCACACAATACCAAAGGACACCTGCTGACCACGCTTATTCACACTTATTTACGCTTGTTGACCACAGAGTCAACTCTTATTCATGCTTGCTGACCACCGTGAGTAAGGATTCAACTCTTATCATAATATCCCGTGTGGCAGAGAAGGTGACAACAACAGCGGCGGAGACAACGGCGATGACAACGACGACAAAGATGACGGCGATGGAAGCGGCGACGACAGATGTGGAGCTGGCAGCAATAGTGGCGATGGATCCCTACATCATGAAGACTATGCTGTCGTGGATCCGATCATGGCTAGTAGCAACGGCGATGGCAACGGCGGTGATGGTCGGAGAGGGCATCGATGGCGGCAGCAGTTGTGGGATAGGCAGCGATACGTAACTTCAAAGCGTGAAGCTATGCTGTTGCGTGGTTGTCGACAGTAATGGAGGCAATCGATGGTACCGACGACGGTGGTAGCGGTGGAAGTGATCGAAGGCAGCGACAGCGGCAACAACACCAAAGACATCCAGAGGCTATGAGAAGTCCTCTTTAACGCAGCAACGCAGAGGATCGGTCAACCGCTAAAAATAAGTTGGCGACGAGGAGCTCCTCTAGGGTTTTTTTGATTTTTTGGCTCTGATACCAAGTAGAAAATAAGAGAGAAAAATACAATGTTTCTTATTATTGATATCAAATAAAGGCTTACATACACATAAATACAAAATTGTGATAACCTAACCTAGGAAATTAACCTATTTATGAAACTACCAAATTACAAAATATATGACAATTATTTAATTGATTACAAGATAAATATGACCATTATTTGATTGAAGATTCTTTTCAATTCTTTTCAATTGTTTAAAATAGGGAAAAAAAGAAAACAAATAGTATTTAAGAGATTCGTCTTGCCATTTGTTTTGCTATCATCTTGCTGAAAAATCAACTAGCTTATATCCAACATTCACCCCCCTTAAGCTAGTTGGACATCTTCACAAACTGCAACCCCAATTGGTCTCGATTTGCTTTGAAATTCAGTTTCCCTGAGGTCTCGTCGGGATATCTACCAATTGCCTTGTTGCCCTCACATGTTCCACATCTATTTTGACTTCTGTTACACAATCCCAGATATAATGATAACATGTCGATGTGTTTGCTACGGTCATGAAAAACATGATTTTGCATAGAGAAATAGCCGATTGGTTATCGATGTAAAGTCGGATCTGGAGTGGTTACTAATATGTACAATATCGGCTAAAATAGAACTCAACTAGATAACTTGAAATGTTGCTGAAGCAGCAGCTATATATTCTGCTTCACAGGACGATAATGCAACCACTACTTGTTTCTTTGACTGCTAGCTTACCAAATTAGAGCCTACGAAAAAGCACATACCTATAATACTCTTTCGATCATTTATGTCACAAGACAAGTCACTATCACTAAAACCCATCAACTAAATTTCTTCTATTTTCTTTCTTCCATAAAAACTCCCCAGACCGAGAGTTCCCTTTATATACCTCAGAATCTATTTTACTACAGTAAGATGCTCTAATTTTGGAGCTTCCATATACTTGCTCACAATTCCTATTGACAAAGCCAAATTAGGTTTAGTATTTAATAAATATCATAGGCTGCCCAAGATGCTCCTATAAATGGTTTTATTAACTGGATTTGAGGAATTGCTCTTGCTCAATTTCAATTTTTCCTCCAATGGTGTTTGAGTCAGATTATAGTCTAGAATTTTCTTTGCAAATATCATTTAACATATGGAAATACCTTTGGGTGTTTGTACCACCTCCACACCAAGATAATAACTTAATAGACCCAAATCACTCATCCTAAAATATTCTTGCATTTTATAGGTAAAATCTTCAATATCTTCAAAACTATTGCCATTAATAATTAAATCATGGACATAAACTCCAACAAGCAGCCATGTACTCCTTGTATTTCTCTGATATAGTACATGTTCAAAAAGACTTCTCAAAAAATCAAGAGATAGTAATGTGGAGTCTAACTTGGTGTTCCACACTCTTGGGGCTTGTTTTAAATTGTACAAGGCTTTGTGTATGTAAAAATTTAAGACTTTGCAAGTCCCACGTTAGCTAGGGAGGAGAATGAAGCATGTTTTAAAGAGGGCGTGGATGCCTCTCCTATGCAGATGCATTTTGGGGTACCAATGACCACCGCCAAGAACAAAAGTCGTGCGGGCTTGGCCCAAAGCAGAACAATATCTTTATACGGGGGCTTGAGCTGTTATAAATGGCATTCGAGTTAAGCCTTGGGTTGATGTGCTAGTCCCACGGGGACGTGAGCCTCTTAAGGGGGGTGGATTGTGAAATGTTGAGACTTTTCAAGTCTCACATTGGCTAAGGAGGAAAACGAAGCGTGTCTTAAAGAGGGGGTGGATATCTCTCTTATATAGATACATTTTGGGGTGCTAATGGCCACTGCTAAGAACAAAAGTCATGAAAGTCTAGCCCAAAATAGAACAATATCTGTATACAGGGGCTTAAGGTTTTATAGTGTAGCTTGAGTACTTGATGTTCTTCTCCCTTTACTTTAAAACCTTGTGGTTGTCGGATATACACATCTTCTTCCAAAAGTTCATTCAAGAAGGCAGATTTGATATCCATATGATATAGCTTCCAACCTTATTGAGTAACAAGTGTTATAAACAAGCTCATAGTTTCTATGCCTTGCCTTTGCACATGTTCTTTGGCCACCAATTGGGCTTTGTATTTAAATACCTTGCCATCAGAATCTTTTTTTTTTCACTTTGTACACCCATTTCAGACTAATAATCTACTGCCTAGTAGGAGGATGTTCTAGACTGCATGTTTGATTATGTTGGATTAAGTCAATTTCTTCTTACATGGCACTTCTCCATTGGTCATCCTTTATGGCTTCTTAAAATGTCACGGGCTCTTCCATACCCAACAAGCAACATCCAGAAAAATCGAGTTCCACTGGTTTAGGCATATCATAGAAACTATATAAATATCACATATGCATTGGACTTTATAGTGAAGGCCGTGAGGTAAAGTTTGTATAGTGTGTTGAGAGTGGCATGGGAGGTGATGGAGTTCGTAAACTCCTAGTTATTTCGGCTCTTGTTTCTTGACCTTGAGTAGTATCCTATTGTAGCATTAATAATTCCTCATTAACTCGTGTTTCTTCATTTTTGGTAGATCCACTCGGTACATGACTATAAGTGACATGAAATCCCTTATTATGTCCATCCTCTAATTAATGCGTGGTGTTCTAGTTCAAGGGTTTCTCTTCCTCAAACACGACATATTGTGTTATAATCACCTTATTCTTCGTAGGATCAAAAATATAATAGGCCTTTGTATTGGTATCATATCCAATGAAAACCATTGGTAAGCTGTGTGCTGCGAATTTACTATTGTGGCCACCAACGTATTTCACATATGTATAATGTACACATCATGTACAATTGGTTTACGTTCATATCAGGCTTCATAGGGTGTTATCCCCTTAATACTCTTCATTGGTTCAGAATATATATCGCGATTGTGACAACTTCTCTCTAGAATTTTGATGGCATATTCATCCCTCTTATCATGATTCATGCCATTTAGGTCATTATTTAATTTTTCCATTCTACTATCTCATTTTGTTGGGGGGAGTAGGGAGCTATGAAAAATCATTTAACACTCATCTCCTTGCAGTAATTTATGAATTCATTTGATCTGAATTCACCACCACGATCAGTGTGGAAAGCTCTTAACTTGTTACTTGTTTCAACTTCTACCATAGACTTGATCTCTCGAAATTTTAAGAATGTTTGATCTTTTGTTTGTAACATTGAAATCCATATATATCTACTGAAATCATCAATCAACAAGAGAAAATACTTATTACTAGTTGGAGTTGCAGGTGTTATAGGTGTGCACATATACCCATGTATAAATTCCAAAATTGTACTTGCACGAAATGATACTTCTTGTGGGAAATGAATGAGATGTTGTTTTCCAGTTAAACAATCCTTGCATAGCAGTTCCTTGTGAATTATCTAGGGCAGCACATTAATTAAGCCTTCCTTGCTCAGTTTTTGTAATAATTGGAAATTTAGGTGGTTATGCCCCTTATTTGCCATTGCCATCCAACGTCCATGTGACTAGTGAGTAGTAAAATAGACTGTGCATGCTCAAGATTTAGTGCATACAACATATTTCTTGTTCGGGCCTCTTGAACGAGCAACCTTCTTGTATGACTAAAAACTTACAGGTAACCCTTTGTCATAACAACTTGGTACACATGTTCCTCAAGTTGTCACAAACGGAAAATGTTACTAGTCAATTTTTGTAATGTAATAAACATTTGTCAAGCACTTGTGTTCACCTATCTATCCTTGAAACAGTACTGTCCCTCTAAAAGATGTATCAAGGTTGGTAAACTGCTTTTTACACCCGATCATATGATTACTAGCCCAGAGTCAAGATATGATATGCTGCCTTCATCTTCATTTTCTATTTTCTTTGTGGTTGTATTGAGTATGAGAAGGGTTGGTTTGTTGTCTTCCTTTTCTACTAACAGTGTTATCTTTTTCTTAAGTTTATTGCATTCAGCTGCAAAATGGACATACACGAAGCAATTAAAATAATAAACTTTAGTTTTATCAAATTTTTGATAAGGTTTCCTCTCATATCTCGGCCTGCTGTTTGGACCCTTACCCCTTCCTCTCTATGACTGATAATGCAAATGACCTTCCTCACTTTGCCTTTTATAGGAGCATTTGTATTACCTGGTTGAGAAACTCATCATAAGCTCATGATAGTGAACATTTAATCAAAAATAATCATCATCATTATCAAATAGTATGGTTTTAAGAAAAAAAATACCATTGCCTACGCTCCCTAAATCAGAAAAAAGAAACAATCATACCCTTTCAAAGGAAAATCCCACATACACGTAATAAAAATTCACTTATTCGCAATCTCCTAGCTTTAAACGTGGAGATTCAAAAAACGACTCTTTTTCATCACCTGGTCAATTTCCAAACAATGTGGCAAATAGAAAAAAAAGGAAAAACAAAACAAAATCCATGGGATTAATAAAGCAAAATAGCACAACGAATCTTTATTATCCCAAGAAATCATATGAATCACAACAGAAAAAGAAGAAGAAAAGCAAAATGAGTATTCTAATCACCTATTAATATTATGGAATAAACCGTGAAAATAGCAGCAAATTCAGAACAAAGAATGAGGATCATTCATGAATCACATGTCTTTCAACGAGATTTTTACTTGATGATTGGGAATGACATCAAGCTCGATAACTGCCCGATTCTGTTGACAAGAGCTTCGAAATTGGTGGTTTTGTCAACTTTGGATTCTTTAATCCCACAAAAATAGAAGAAGAAATCCACAATTACTCCAAAATTCATAATCCATAATTTACTTTAAAAAAACTCATAAATCTCAATCCTCAATTTAATTACCCCCTAATACATAACAATGTGGCAAATAGAAAAAAAAAAGGAAAAACAAAACAAAACCCATGGAATTCATAAAGCAAAATAGCACAACGAATCTCTATTATCCCAAGGAATCATATAAATCACAACGGAAAAAGAAGAAGAAAAACAAAATAAGTATTCTAATCACCTATTAATATTATAGAATAAATCATAAAAATAACAGCAAATTCAGAAACAAGAATGAAGATCATTCATGAATCGCATGTCTTTCAACGAGATTTTTACTTGACGATTGAGAATGACATCAACCTCTATATAACTATATAACTGCCCGATTCTGTTGACAAGAGCTTCCAAATTGGTGGTTTTGTCAATTTTGGATTCTTTAATCCTAAAAAAGAAAATAATAATTCATAATTACTCCAAAATTCATAATTCATAATTTACGTAAAAAAAACTCATAAATCTCAATCCCCAATTTAATTACTTCCTAACACATAACAAATCAAACACCCAAATATCATAATTCCATATAATACATTTAATAATAATAAATTTTTAATGTAAAATTATATTAAAATTTAAAATAAAAATATATAAATCGATTTTATTAATTATATTAAAAAGGAACGAGGGTGAGAGTTTGATTGATGCAAGTACTCATTAAATTTGATAAGAATTAAAAAATTATTATAGGTCAAAGTTTTAGTTTGATGATGTCAATATAATATTTTTTAAATTATATTCATTAATTTTTATATTTTAATGGAAAACTAATTAACGAATAAAAATTGTTCCTCAAGTCAAGTCATTATCTTGATCCACGGCAAAGTAGAATCGGTTTGCATCGATTAATTGGTGATTTCTTTACTCATAACATGCGCCGATGACACGTGTTGTGAAGAAAGCCGATGAGACATGAACTCTATATTAATATGAGTAAATAAATAAAAATCCCACACCCACTAAAACACTAGCGGTCTCTACGGTGACACGACACGATCACACGATTCACACACACTTTTCACAACAGCACTGCTTTCTACACGGATCGATCATCGATTCCACGCCGCTCTGTTTGAAGTTTTATCGTGTATATTCTTTTCAAAAATCTATTCCGAGGCAAGTTGGGACTGTGGAAATCGAGGTTTTTGTTCACCAAACTTTGCGTCTTTGATGTTGGTGCTTTTTCGGATTGGGACGGTATGTGAATAATTTGTGTTGGGTTTTAAGGACCTCCTCAGTTACAGACCTTTCTCAATTCTCATCTTGATGTTGACTCCTCGCGGGCCCTTCTGGTTTGCTTTTGAATTATCCATCACAGGTAGAGAGGCAGGATTGAAATTGCACCAAACGGAAACCAGGGCCAAGACTCTGTTTCTGGGTCCCCCCCTCCTCCACCCGATCCAATCAGCACTGACGAAGCACGATTTTCCCAGGTCTTATTATTATTAATTATTATTGTTGTTGTGGATAATTGAAAACCCATTCATATGTGACATGTATGATACGGAGAGACAGCCTTTGACTCTTTGTCCGGCTTTTGGAAATTACCAACTATTTCTTTGATTCTCTTGAGCCCTGTCCCGTTTTCTCGGATCCAAACAGCATGGACGGTTTCAAGGTTGTTGCTTCCACGACCTCGCCGGTCGTTTATTGTCCCTCAAATCTTTGGGGTTCACGCGATGGATCGTCAGTGTTGAGGTCCTGGTCCTCGGTCTCAGTGTTCCAGAAAAGCCGCAGCTACGCTCTCCGGCGAGTTGGCAGCGCTGGACCGAGCGGCGACTTCTCCGACGAGGAAATCAGCGCCGCCGCAGCCTTCACGGCTTCCGCGGAGGCGCCACCTGAGTGGTGGGGAAAATGTGGCGGCGCTGGCCGCGGAGGTGGCAGGGGACGGGAGGCGATGATCAAGAAGAGGCAGCGACGTTTGGAGGAGGGGTTCAGAGAAGCCGCGGAGGGAGAGTTCGCCAACTGCGCCATGAAAAAGGCCTTCTCTTCGATGGTGCTGGGCGTCCGAGAGGTCCAGAGGTGGGCTCTGCTGCGCGAACATGTCAACGAGGCCGCTCTGGCTCGCGTTCAGAGCGACACCAACGCGTCGTTCGTGTGGCTGTTTCAGAGTGTGTTCGCCGAGACGCCCGCGTTTATGGTCTACGTCATGGTCCTCTTGGTCAACTTCACCGCGAATTCCTCCTCCTCCTCCTCCTCTCCCGCAGCCGCCATCGCCATCGAGACAACTGGGGCAGAATCGAAAGCCTCAACTGAGAGCAACGATGTCAACGTGGTTGGTGAGGAGCAGGGATCCGAGGTTTGGTGTGGAGGAGGGGAAGCGGGGGTGTGGGAATCAATGGCGGAGGAAACAAGCTGGGGAGTGGAGGCTGATCTGGATCTCGAAACGATCGGACGGCTGGTGTCGCCCGTGACCGTGGAGATGGAAGCAGACGATTACATGGAGTACTTCAGGACTGAGCTTGGGTACCAGATGGGTTTGGCTGAGGATCCAAACAACCCTATGTTGCTCTGCAACTACGCCCAGTTCTTGTTCCTCGTCGCTCGTGACCATGACAGGTCCAAGGAACAGAACCCAAAATCGAAATCTTATAACTTTTTTAGTATTTATATTATTTAAAATGTAATTACTTTAATTTATTAATTAACTTTTACGTGTGTATATATATATATATATAATATGAGCAGGGCCGAGGAGTGTTTCAAGCGGGCGTTGGAGAGGGATGCGACGGATGCGGAGGCGCTGAGTAAGTACGCTGATTTTTTGTGGGTGGCTAGGAAGGATTTGTGGGCGGCGGAAGAGAAGTACCAGCAGGCGGTTGTGGCGGCGCCGGAAAACCCTCACATTACTTACAAGTACGCCTGTTTCTTGTGGAGCTCTGGTGCCGAAGATACGTGTTTGATTAATCCCTAATCCTACTACCTGGTAACGCTTCGTTTCGTTTGTTTTTGTTTTGTTTTGTTCTTGTTTTTTTTTTTTTTATATTTCTTTTGCCTTTTTCTTGACTTTGCATTGTTCAATGATTTTGGGGATCTGATGACTAGTGTTACAAGATAATGATTCGTATAGGGATAATTTTTAAGACGCTGAGTCAATTTAGAAGAAAAAAGGAAAAAAAAAAAGACCCCTACGCGGTGGTAGGGTGTACAGTGGAGCTAAAATATCAATAATATTCGAAAATCGGTGGAACCTAAAACTAAAATTCAAAGCAAGTTTATAGAAACCGATCAAATCACGAATCACGAATCACATTCACACCAATCTAATCGCGTGAATTTTATTAATGAAATTTATATTTGATATTATTAATTTTAATATATCATATTATATTATGATTACCTGCAATAATAACAATTTGATGACTTCAAATTCAATTTAATATAATTTTATTTTATTTTTATCTGTCTTTACAAAATTTTCATTGATCTAAAAAAATGGGTAACTTATAGACTATTCTTACTACTAATTCGGGTAGTAGATATTTTATGTGTTACTTAAATTTTTTTATTTTATTAATCAATTTAATAAATATGATTTTTTTATTAAACATTAACGTGTTCTAATTATAAATTACATAAATATTAATATATAATATTTTATTGCAAATATCATTTTATTATATATATATATATATGTATATAATTTCTTAGTCTCTTTTTTTCTTTTTTTAGTTCAACAAAATAAACATAATATTTAATATATGTTACCTTTCCAAGGTTTATATTAAATTTAAAAATTGTTATGTGAAAATGTTTTCGCTTTTATCCCTCATATGTAGAGTTTGTAAGTTGGGTCAAACTTATTTTTATTATAGTTTGTCCACGATTTATAATTTTTTAAAATAAATTTGGTCTTAAATTTAATTATAAATCAAAATTTAGAACAAAAATATAAACTTTGTATATTTTATGAGTAAAAAAAAGAATAAATTTGTTATATACATGTATACGTGTAATTTAAATACTGTTTATTTTATAGTTTAACGAATTATTCTATTTTGTCATCAAATTAAAAGTTTTTTGAAAATAATTGATATAACTAATTATTTGTCTTCTTTTATTGCCAATAATTACATTTAAAATATGCATTATTTTTGTATCGTAATTTATTATTTTTTTTTAAAAAATCTTATATAGGGATGCTTGAAATTTAATTAGAGAAATAAATTAAGTACTACAACCAAAATGGAATATATTTCATAAGCCAAATAAAATTAAACTTTTTGCATAATTTATATATAAATTATATTTTGAGAGGGGTGTAAAATAGTTTGACTTAGTTTCATTCGTTGCGAAGCGAGCCTAAATAGGCTTAAATGGGTTGAAAAGGGCTCGATTCGATTCGGCCCGTATGGGGCCGCAGGATGGCTGTAGATTAATCATATTTTATTTATTTTTAGTTTTAAACCAACCAATATAATTGAACCCAACCAATACTACTTTAAGTGACGAGTAGATTAATATTATGATATTCACATATATAATATAAAATAATTTTAATATATTATACATAGTCAAATATATATAAGAAAGTCTTTTTGTATATTTTTAAAAATTATATTATTTTTATAAAATATGAAATCTGATTATTCAATTAAAGTTTCATAATATAATATATCCGTTAAAATTTTAATACATTTAGAGTAAAAAAAATTTACAGGCCAGCTTGCGTCCGCACAGGGCTGGCTTAAACAGTCCGTTTAAGCTCACATTTTAAATGGACTTACCTTTAATTGGCCTGATCCACTCTAGGCCCACAAACCCGTGAATCTAAGACCGTTTTACACCCTTACTTTTTGAAGACATGCCAATCAATCCAACTAATATAATAAATTTTGTGTTGATTTGTGTACCCTCATTTGTGCATTCTTGCCTAATATAATCTGGATGTCATTATATAATTATCTTTTAAAAATAGTACAATTTATTAGTTCTCTTCAATGATACAAGGACACTTAGATATTCTATGTTCAGTTTTTTTATCTTAAAAATTAACCCATGATAGAAATTTCCTTAATGCGATGTATTTGAATCCTAGGAACTGAATGGTGGAGAAACATAACTTATTTTTTTTTAATTAATTAACACATAGATAGATGGTAGAGGGTGAGCACCCTTATATCTCACCTTTCAAAAATTAGTTCAAAAGTCACCCTTATAACACATAAATTATTTTAAGGTGTAGGGAAGTATGAGCACTTTACAACTCCCTTAATTGATATCTATTCAAAGGTTTTTACTTATTTCATTTGATTGCTTGCTTAAAATTATGTGCTTTGTTTTTCCTAAAAATATAAGATTCATAGCTTGTGGTAAAGTATTGCTTGTTCTTAGGGGGGTAACCTTTACTACACCTTAAAATCTTTATGTGGGTCCAAGTCACTATGGGATAGACATTTGTTTTCCTTTTTTTTTTTGTGAATTTTCTCTTCTCAAATTTATCCTTTTTGATTAAGGGTCTACCTCTTTTGTGGCTAAAGCCAAAATATGGCCTAAGGTTTTTACACTTTAAAAATTTTCTAAGTCATTTATTAAATTAAAATTAAAATTGATTGATTCCTAAAGTGCAATGGACTGTCTTATATGATCCAAAAATATTTGTTGTAAAAAGATACATGGCAATTCTAAATGACATGAAAACCCTAAATTAAAGTTATATTATCTTTCGATGTTTAAGGGAAAAAGATGAGGGAAAGACCTTTTGATTTTTTTTAATGACCATTGGTCTAAAAAGGCTTTTGTTCGAAATTATTTTGAAAACGATTTTGAAGAGGATTTTTTAAAAGAAGGAATTTTGAAAGGTACCTATAAAAAGGCTTTGAATTTATTTATTTATTTTTTAGGTTTTTAATTTTTAGAAAAGATTTTTTTAGTTTTTATGTTTTCAAAAGTTTTTTAGATTTTTAGGCTTTTGTTTTTTGAAAAAAAACATTCTTTTGTTTGTTTTCTTTTTGAATTAGTTTTGTAGACTTTGATTTTGATTATTTAATAAAAACCCTTCTTTTTTCTTTTGCTTGTTTATTTTTTTTCTTTCTTTTTTCGCTATACGTTCACTTTACATCAATTTACAACAATTTAACCACGACAATACAAAACAAACAACAACAATAACCACACTAATGCAACACAACAACAATCAATTAACAAAATAAAGTTAGAAAATAAAATATAGCTATAACAACCTAAAGCTCAAATCAAAAACCGCAATGACAGATGATGGGGCATGTGGGTTGTGAATGCATATGGCTGTAGTAGTGGAGTTTTTGAGAGAAACATGTTTGTTGTAGTGTGACAGGGCTTAGAAAATTGGTATTGTATTCTATCTTTAGGTAAAGAGGGCAAGGACATCGACATGGTTAGGGATCTTGTATGCGGTAGGAGAGATTGATGGGGTAACGGTAGGTTAGGGTTTTTTTTCGTGGGAGGAAGGGAATCAATAACAAAGTGATAGAGTCTATTAAATTGTTAGCAATGTGGCCGAGTCTACCCTCTAATTCCTGTATCATTGTGTCCTTTGGTCTATGTTAGGGGTCCTTTTTATAGGCTAGTTGGAGATGGAGGGGATGGGTTATGTGTTGCATTGGAGGGGGGTTGCTAGCCATAGGGGTGGCTAGAGGCAAGTAACACGGCTTCATGTAGCTCAATAGATAGGATTTTGTCACTAGGATAGAATAGGGGAAAAGATTTTATTTTTGTCTTAAAAAGAATAAAAATAGGTTTTGATTACGAAAGGGGCTAGCTATAGGTTTGCAAATAGCGATGGCTAAATTTGATCGACCCTAGCAATATGGTTAAAGAAAGGAGACAAGGGGAAAGGGATTTAATTTTTGTCCTAAAAATACATTGACCTCAATATGGATTTAATCTTAATGTTGTTTGATGGGGAAGAGGAAGGAAAGGGAGGAAATGAAATTTAGATAACTGAAGAAAAAGGGAGAGAGAGAGGGGTTTTTTTAATTATTAAAATAATATTATTATTAAAGGAGGATTTGGAAGAGTGAAAAAAGGGGGTGATATATAGAGTTATATATTTCATTCTGTTCCGGACGGAATGGACAAAATAAATCGTACTGGTATCTTAACCGGTACAAAACACCCTCGTATTTCATCTCTTATTTAATTTTGGGTTGTTTCGTTCGATTTTAGTCATATCACTGCGTTTCGGTTGATTTCGGCCGGTGTTTAGTTTTCGGCCAAAATAAGTTTCCTCTTTTCTTCATCCCAAAAAGTCTTCACGACGTAGATAAATCCCAAAACTTGCACGATGCTGACGGTGGATAGAGCGCCAAAGCTTAACCTTTTCCCAGCTTCGTTGTCCCTTCTCTCCTAGCAAGCTTTGCTGCCGAAATCACCAGATTGTCCCTCATCAGTCACCAGCCAAGCAGTGACGCAGGCTCGCAGAGTCGTCCCCGCTCCCAGTCAACCTTCGTCATCCATCTTAGTGAAGCATCGTCGTCGGATTGTCCCTCTTAGTGAAGCTTGGTCATTGCTGGATCGTCCCTCTTAGGTGATAATCTACAGTGTCATTGTGAAATCAGTCTTGAAAGAATTGGTGAAAAAATTGAGTGTTTTTTGCATTAGTATATTTTTTTAAAAGAAATATTGCAAAGAATCAGTCGTGAGTACTTGTTATTTTTAATATTGCAAAGAAATAGAATAAATTTGTGGATATGTATTTCATGATTAAGTTGCCAAATACCAGTGAATTAAACTCTAGCATGGTTGATAGATAGGAATTTATGGCTTTTTGCTTTGCTTGGTAGCTGTGCATATGTACTTCACAATTAAGAAGTCTTGGTCCCTACAAATTAATTAGTTGCTCTTAAAAGAAGAAAGCATCCATTGGTGAAAAAATCAGCCTTACCTTTGTGATCGGCATAAACAAACACTAGCACCAACTTTAGACCATAACACGATTGCGTAAATATGATAAAGAGAGATTTCTCCCTTGTGTGTTTTTTTAAAGAAATTAAAGTATATTTCTTTTGTTTAAAAGATGTATAAAAATAGTTTGCTTCAAATTTTGTTTATGGAGATGTACCTGTCACCTTATATATAAATTGTGATTTAATTTGGGCTAGTGAAGGAATTGATATATTGTGAATTGGAGTTATTGTGATTTGGTTATTGCAGGTTTTAATATGGCTAACAATGGTACAACAATTGGGTCTTCTATTGTCTCTACACCTGCAAGATCAGATGATCCTGCATGGGCTCATGCCCGTGCAGTGCCAGAGGGTAAAAATAACACAATTTGTTTATATTGCAATAAGCTAATTAAAGGAGGTGGTATTATTAGACTTAAGCATCATCTTGCTAGGCTTAGAGGTCAAGTCGAATCATGTAAAAAAGCTCTTGATGATATTAAATGGCAAATGAAACAACTAGTTAAAGATTTAAATAAATCTAAACAAACAAAAAGGAAGATTAATGCAGAAATTGCAAGGCCATATGGTGATCCAATTGATGTTGACGAAGAGGAGGGGAAGGAGGAGGAGGGCAGGGATATTATTGCAATGAGTGTTTCTCAATCAGCAAGTAAACATGATAAGGGAAAAAGTGTTCAACCTACAAGTGAAAAGAAAGGTTCAAAGATTCAAAGCTATTTTGCTCCAAGAACAACTCTAGGGGCTCAACCCTCTATTAGAAGTGCTATGGCTTCAAAAGCAATGATTGATAAGGCAAAAATGGCTTGGTTAAAATGGTGGTTTGATTCTAATATATCGTTTAATGCAGCTAATTCTATATATTATCAATCTGCTATAGTTGTTATAACTAGCATTGGCCCAGGTTTCAAGGGACCTACTTTTTAAGAATTGAGAGGGTCTTTATTGAGAAATAATGTGCGTGAAGTAAATGACTTTATGGTAGATATTAAAAATGATTGAAGAGAATATGGTTGTTCAGTGATGTCAGATGGGTGGACAAATTAAAAGCAACAACCAATAATAACTTTTTTTGGTGTACTGTCAAAGGAGTACTATGTTTTTGAAATCTCTTGATACTTTAGGACGTAGAAAGGATGCTAAAACATTGTTTGGTATATTTGATACTGTTGTCCAAGAAATTGATGTGGAATATATTGTGCAATTTATTACTGATAATGATTCAACTTACAAAGTTACTGGAAATAAGTTGATGACGAAGTATCTTACTTTATTTTGGTCTCCGTGTGCAGCTCATTGCTTAGACTTGATGTTGGAGAATATTGTTGATAAGAGATTTTTTTTTTCATTATTGATGATACTGTTAGAAAGGTAAAACATGTAACAAAATATATCTACAACCATGGATGGGTTTTAGATTTGATGATGAGAGAATATACAAATGATAGGGAGCTATGTTGACCTGCAATTACAAGATTTGCTACCAACTTTTTAAGTCTTCAATGCTTTATAAAATTCAAAAAAGAGCTTAGGCAAATATTTACTTCTAATGGAAGGGTTGAATCTGGTTATGGTAAGAGTGTTGTGGGAAAGGAAGTAGCTAACATTGTTTTGGAAGATCATGAATTTTGGACTTAGTGCCATCATATAGTGAAAGTTATTGAGCCTTTAATCAGAGTACTTCATCTTGTAGATGGGGATGAAAAACCTGTTATGGGATACTTGTATGAAGCAATGGACAGGGCAAAGGAAGAAATAAAAGTGAGGTTGAAGCACAAAGTTTCTTTGTATGGCTCATATGTTCTAGTTATTGATGCTAGATAGGATAAATAGCTTTATAGTCACTTACATGCAGCAGGTTATTTTTTAAACCCTGCAACTTACTTTAAGCCTACATTTACCAAGAAAAATGAAGTTCATAGAGGGTTATTATCCACTACTATGAGATTGGTTTGTGATCCTGAAATTCAAGACAAGATTAGTCATATATCACTGATATATGACTAAGTTAAGGTTGACCCTTGCCTTTTATTTGAGATAAAATGGTATCGTTTAATGGTCTGAATGAGATGCTCAAAATGTGTAAAGCTTAAATTGTGTAAGAACTCCAAATTACGAAAGTGGTTCAAACTCCATATGACTCTTGAACTTCGTAAGGAACCTGAACTTCGTATGAGTCCTATACTTTGTAAGGAACTCAAACTTTGTAAAGAACCTAAACCTTGTATGAATTCCAACCTTTGTAGAAGCTTGAACTTCAAATAAATCCCAAACTTTGTAAGGATCATAAACTTTGTAAAGAACCCAAATCTCGAAAAGTCCTGAAATTCATAAGGTGTTCGAGCTTTATATTGTCATCATCGGTTTTCGTCCGGGCCCCAACCGAATGATGAAATGTACAGAGTCGCCACCAACTATTTTTGGGGGTGTAGTTGGTCACCTAAAATGTGGGTGGTCTACATTACCAAAGATAAGGGTTCAGGGGTTGGTTACGTGTAGGGAAGGATTAACACCCTTACAACGTCCTTTCGGTACCTATAGGAGGAGGAGGTTTCTATTTGTTTTTTCACTATTTTGACTGAGTGAAGACATTATTGTTTTCCTAAAGTCTAAGTTTTTTATTTGGCTAAGTTGTTTGTTAAAGTTATAGTTAAAATTAATTTACTCTAAATTTCTAAAAGAGAATCCTAAAAGTTTTTTTTTTTGTTTTCGAAGTGGAAATGAAATCCTAAGGTTTTATTATTATTGAAATATGTTTTTTTTCACATTTTTTTGTTTTTGTTTTTGGTTTGAAAACTTTTTTTTGTGTGTTAAAAACGTTTTGTTTTTTGTTTTGGAAATTGAAGTCCTAAAAAAAGTAAAATATGCGTTTTTCAAATTTTTGGTTTTTGGTTCAAAAATGCTTTTTTTGTTTGTTTTTGTGAAAACGTTCTTTTTTCTTTTTTTTCTTTTTTGTTGTTTTTAAAGAATTAGAACTACAAAACTATGAATTAACACAATAACATATAATGTGACGTGTGATTGTGACATCCACAAAAAAAGTGAAATAAAATAAACATTCACTCTTTTTTTTTCATGTCTCTTTTTTTTGTTGCCTCTTTTTTTTTACTAGTGGCTATTACATATTACAACTTCAATAAGATGGAGAAAGTAACAACGAAATAAAGAAAGCAAGAAACAAAGCAACTAAACGAAATTAACAGCAAGGGAAAAATAAAATCACAACACAAATATTAAGATAACAAAACTAATAATAATAATGATGATGATGATGATGAAACCTACTTTGGCTTTGGATTGCGACTCCAACAATGGCAATGTTAGCGAGAGGGCGAGTCTCCAAAGACTGGTTGATTGAACCTGGGCTGGAGGTTGAACACTGCTGGCTAGAACTACAAATAAACCTGTGTTCTCTCTTTTTGTCTTGCTATTTTTTTTTTCGATTTTGGTATTGTTGCTGAAAAGAAAAGAAAACAGAATCGGGGGAATGAAAATGGTGTTTCAGAATTTTTAGGTTTGAAATGGGGGAGAGTGTATGTATAAGTGTTGGAAAAGGGAGGAGAGAAGTGGGGAGAAAAGGAAAGAAAAAGAGAAAAAGGAATCGGACTAGGTGTGCTTTTTTTTCAATACAGGAGTTGGGCGAATTTGGGGGAGAATGGCAACAATTTTTTGTCAGAGAGTCTTTTTTTTGGGCAGAATTGTGTGAAGACTGGGCTGATGGCAGAGAATACCAGAGCCTTTACGTTTTTTTTTTGGCGAATGTCCTTTTTTTTTCTCTTCCTCCTTTTTTTCGCGTGGACAGAAGAATGGATTTAAAGGGGTTGGTTGTACTGCATTGATTGCAGCATTTAATGCTGTATTATTGACGACAGTATTTTTATTTTCAGATTCTGCCTTTTGTCGGAAGGAATAACGACCTGTGTAGCTCATGATTGTCCTTTTTTAAGTTTTTGTTAGCACATGTGACCGACAGGCATTGAAAAACAGCTTTGTCAGTTGCCATCTAATAAAAATGCGTCCTGTGACTGCACAGGAGAGAGCCCGCGGAAAATAAGGCCAAATAGCAAAAGTCTAAGGTCAAAGGGGTTGAAGTGTTGGTAGGATCGAAGGTCGAAGGTCAACGGTCAACGAGTCGAAGGCCAACAGTCAACGAGTCGAAGGTCAGGGAGTGAAGGGTCGAAGGTGAACCCTCGAAGGTCAAGGGTCGAAGGGTCGAAGGTTAATCTTCGAGTTGAAGGTCAACCCTCGATGGTCAAGGGTCAAAGTTAACAATCGAAGGTCAACCCTCGATGGTCAAGGGTCGAAGTTAACAATCAAAGGTCAATCCTCGAAGACTCAAAAGCTTTCTTGGTTGAAGACAGGTTTCGGGGCTTCGAGTCTACAAGTCTTTGAGTCTAGTTTTTTTAACTTTTAATTACCCTTTTTCCCCCACTTAAAATGCCAAAACGGACGACCTTTTGAATATTGTTTGGAAAGACCCGTATTTGCCTAAATAGACATTTTGGACAATTTCGCATAGTCACTTTTCCGGACAGTTTGACTAGGGGCATTGATTGTCTTTTGGCAAGTTTGACTTTTTTCAACAAAAATTGTTTTGGCCATAACTTTTTCGCTTTTCATCGAAATTGAGCTTAGTCAATGCGTTATTCTCCAAATTTTATCCTCTATCCCCTAGTATTGGTCTTATAGCACTTCAGAGGATGGTAGCAAAGGTTCTCAACTTTGGGCTTCCCTAGACCTATTTACAAGATATATGGCATGGGCAGATAAATATATAAAATGAGTTAGTATGTCCAACCCGGACAAAATGGGGTCCAACAAATATGAGTTCCAAACTTCATAAAATGTCCAAAAAGTGTCTCAAACTTCACAAGAGTCCCAAACTTTAAAAGGAATCAAAACTTTGTAAAGAGTGTGAACTTCGTATAAGTCCCAAACTTTGTATGGAACTCAAACTTTGGATGGAGCCTGATCTTCATAAGAGTCCCACGATTCAAATTTCATATTATGTAGGCTTCCTTGCACCATATTTGACTTTTTTTGTATTATGTAAGCATTTGAGGCCAAAGATTAGGTCTGTAGCACTAAGGACATCCTGGAGTTAATTTAGGCTCTAAAGGAGATTAGGTTTCGCCTAGCTACAAACTTCCTAGTTGGAAGGGCTCGAAGGCGGTGGGACTCCGTGAGTGTAGTTCATGGAGGTTGGCTTATATGGGAGGAGTTTGTTAAACATTTCTATGTAAAGCACTTTGTTTACTTGTACAAAAGGTTTGCGAAGGGATTACTACTCACTAGAACAATATAGTAAGACCGTGGCAAAGTATGTTATAGAGTTTAAGGAATTGGGCTGATATGCGCAAAAGTTGGAGAAGATGAAGAGAACAAGGCCCAAGACTTTATAAATTCGATGAGACCAACATTGCAAAGAGTATTAAATGTACTATAAAGAGGCAGTCAACAAAGCAACAATTGCAGAAAAGGATTTAGACTATATTAAATCTTAGAAGCCTAAAGGGGCCTCTAGGGTAAATTTCAAGAGATCGAAAGAAAAGGGTAACACTAGACCATCTGGCAAGAACTAGATGTAAAATCATAGGTAGAGATTGTCGCTAACTACTGAACTATTTGAAAAGCATAGCTAGAGGTTATCTGTGAGTTACCTCCTCACACTTGTGCAGTAGGTGTATCCTCCATCTCTTTCTTGTTATGGTGTTCATCTTTGTAATTGGTTGGAAAAAGGGAAGAGAACGCTACAATGCAAGGGGAGTTGTTTACAGGAAGAGTGAGTGAGTGTTTGAAGCTTGCATGCTTACAGAACCATTTTAGGGTTGAGGAGTTGTTAATAATTCCAAAAGGTGAGATTGTTGTTTTTAGTGCAACAATTTTGTAATTGTTGTCAACAACAGGTTGTATGGTTATGTTTTGGGGAGTATTGCAGTAGTACTATTTGTGTTTATGATTAAATAACTTAATAGAGTGATCTCTTAGAGTAATCCTGTAGAGGGGGTTTAATCTATATACTGTACTTGACTATTGTACTCTCAATGTGCTACTTGAAAATAAAGACTCGAAGGTCGATGGGTACAGACTTGTTGATTAGAAGGTTGAAGCTCTGGTTGTACTGAGACTTTGTAAGCTAGGCTTAATGTTTGAGCCTTGAAGCTTGAAGGTTGAAGGATACAATTTCGAAGGTTGAAAATTGAAACTCTGGCGCAATTGAAACTGAGTTAGGCTCAAAGCTTGCATAGCTAAGAGCTTCAAAACTCAAAGGTCGAAGAAGATAACTTTGAAGGTAGAAGGTGGCAACTTAAAGGCTCGGCTTCAAAAAAGCAAGTAGTGGCTTCAAGATAGAAGAGTTTAGGGTAGTAGGCTTCAAATAAGGTAGTTACAAGGTAAATCCCATCTAAGAAAGGAGTTTTAAGGAAGGTATTTTTGAGGGAGTTATGTTCAAAGCAGGAGTAAGGTTTCCTAGAAGTAGAAGGCTTCAAGGCAATATCTTCAAGGGAAGGTAGCTTCGAGGCAAATTACAGCAGGGAAAAGTAGCTTGAAGGAATAAATCTTCAAGGTAGATTTCGTAGTCTATACATGAGCAAGGAATATAAGTATCGGCTACTCTGCCAGCGAGGCAAATCACTTTTCCTACTTTATGTGATTCGTTTTTCCACGTGATACCTATCTTTTTGATCAAACGATAGAGATGAATTATCCCTCACATAAATCTTAAGTCACGTCAAGTGTTGATGCGCATACCTACAAATAAGATGAAGGGCCATGAGTTTAAAGAGTCTGCGACAAGAGAGTGGAAATAATAATCATTAGTAAGAACAATAACAAAGAGCAAAATCACTTCTGCAAGTCAAGAACATTATTGGTGAAGTTTAAAGAATAAAAAAAAGAAGAGATAGTACACAGTATGAAAGATCAAAAGGGAGGAACCACAATGAGTAAGCATGCTTTATTTTTTTGAACTCGTAGTGAAGTGAACAAAAGAGAGGTGGAGAGATCTTTCTTTTAATAGAGGTAAAGATCTTATTGTAATATTGTTATTAGTAGATTGATCTCGGCGAAGGTAGTATCTGCCGGATCTTTGGATTTGATTAAAACAAGCAAAATGTAAAGTGTTAGAGGACTTGTTCAAAAAGTTCATAATAGCTAAAGAAATAGTTAAGTCTCGGAAGTTCAGTTTTGACACTTGTTTAAAATATTGAACTGAAGCAACTTCGTTTCGATATGAAGACTTATTCTCGAAGTTCAGTTAGCAAAGACTTGCTTGTAGATAAGGATTATAATGGGACATGTTATGCTGAGTACCCGCCCTAACTCTACCTTTTTCGGACGAGTTTGGGATCGACATAACCAGGTTTGGGATGAGTTTGTTTGACCCATCAAGGATTTAGGATGAGTTCAGGTCAGGAGTGACTCATCCTGTGATGAATATAAATGGTAATATTACGGGTCATACTTGTCACGCCCCGGATTTCCAACCCGAGGAGACCGGAACATGACCCTCCCTTTACCCAAGTTGGATAGAGGGGTTAGAATACAACATACACCTCACACTTTATATTCAGAGAACAATCTTATATTTATTGAGTCCAAACATAGCAAATACGTTCAAAACACACTTTTATTACATTGAACTCCACATTACAATATCTCCCCACTGGGGTTACAAAGTTACATAAAGAAAAGCAGCATAACTCGAAATAATAATGAGCAAGCCACAAGGAGGACTTCTACCTTGGTGTTCCCACCTAACGCCTGTAGGTTCCTGTAAAGAAAACAACATGGTAGGAGGGGTGAGCAACCACGCCTCGAGTAGGGATCATGTCTCCCCAACCCATCCCATGCACCTAATATCTACATGCCTTGTGTACAAGTGCTTGTGTCGTGATACAATTATTCCATCAGATATAATTACAAGGCTATAAGCAGAAATACAATCATACACGGGCTGGTACATAAACACTCCCAGGCTTCCACGGCCACCGGGTTCCAAAAAGATCCCCGGGCTTCCACGGCCACCGGGTTCCAAGAACAGTCCCAGGCTTCCACAACCACTTGGGTTCCAAGAACACAACACACATAGCCACACTTAGTCACACAGACATAACATCAAACACTTAGCATGCAAAGCCTCACAGGTATGAAACCAAACAATTGGTGTACATAAATTCACAGCTCATAAACCCGGCCGCACAGGCATTTTCTCAAACATGTAGCCGGCATGTCACACAGGCATTTTATCGAACACTTTTCATGCATCACACGAACACCAGAAACACACCAAAATCGCCATCGAAGGCCAACATCCATATAGGAGATTACACCTATATGGATTATATATATATATATAAACAGGTTTAACTCCATAATCTGCCCTAGAACCCTAGGACAGAGGAGGATTTAGGAAGAACAGAACCCCTACCTTGTGTGTTCTCCTGCTCCCGCTTCCACGCAAGATGCCGACCACCCACGCAAGACGCTCCGGCAGCCACCAAACGCTCTCGTTCCCTCTCTCTCTCTCTCTCTCTCTGCGATGGCTGGTGGAGCAACAAACCCTAACCCTAAAACAGAGGGGCTTCTCCTCCTTATATAGACAACACAACATCAAAACGACGTAGTTTTGATTAAGTGAATCCCAGCATCAAAACGACGTAGTTTTGATCACACAAGTTAGCACCTTGCCGCACCCATATAGGCTAAAATACTCAAAATTTCAGCATGGTCCTTTGGAGAAAGATCATTAGAATGTCAAAACCAAGGGAACCATGCAAAAATATGGCTGCACGCCAATTTGAACGTGAATTCCCCAATTCACGTGCAACTCCAAATGCACTCCAAATGCGCTCAAACTTCACCCCTAGCCTCCTTGCATCATGTAGAAGACAACCACACTTGCACGTGAAATGGACTCATATCACGTGCACCTCACATACACGTCCATTTGGCCTGAAACTTCTGTGGTAGATAGAGGACATCATTCTAAGCATCTTTCCTTTTGCACGTGAATTCATTTGAGCCCATTCACTAGGTCAAAATCTAGAAAAACTACTCAGAAGGCAAAACTGTGACTAACTCGAGGTACGGGTCCTTACATCCTCTCCCCTTTAAGACTTTTCGTCCTCGAAAAGAAATGACATACGAGGAAAACAAACTCAAGCTACCCATTTGCCACACGACGAGCCACAACACCCAAATGAGTCATACACCGCGCACAGCACATAACAGCACATAACAAGGTACCACCATAATCCATAACCACAATAATGCATATAACACATATTCGCATGTCACAAATACACATCTCAACACATCACAAATAAGAACACATGTCTAAAAGACAATACAAATACACCAAATCGTACACAACTAATACAAGAAAACACATCACTATCCCTTGGCCAACAGCCACCTCCCACGCTTAAGATTGTTCGGTCCTCGAACAAGTCCAGGTCTTGCTCACGCATCGCGGACTCACGTTCCCATGTCTCCTCCTCAATGCCACGGTGCTGCCACAGCACGCGAACCAAAGGAATAGCATGACCACGCAAAAGCTTCTCTTGCCGATCTAGGATAAGGATAGGGGCCTCAACAACGGACATGTCATCCTCAATGTCTAATGTCCCCCAATCGATGACATGAGTGGGGTCAGGGTGATACTTCCGCAATTAGGACACGTGAAACACGTTGTGCACTCGACTCAGCCGCGGTGGTAACGCTAACTGGTAGGCCACAGGCCCCACACGATCCAGAATCTCAAAAGGACCAATAAACCGCGGAGATAGCTTGGAACCTCGCCCAAACCGTCGATGTCCACGACGTGGAGAGACACGAAGGAACACATGATCACCAACAGAAAACTCCAAAGGTCGCCGCTACTGATCCGCATAAGATTTCTGCCGACTCTGAGCTGACAACAAACGCTGACGAATCAACTTGACCTTCTCAGTAGCCTCTTGAACCAACTGTGGCCCCAAGAGAGCTGTCTCCCCCACCTCGGTCCAACACAAAGGGGATCGACACGGCCGCCCATACAATGCCACAAAAGGAGTCATCCCAATGGATGCCTGATAACTGTTATTGTAGGCAAACTCCACCAAAGGAAGGTGAGTTGCCCACGAACCCCCAAAATCTAGCACACAAGCCCTCAACATGTACTCCATGGTCTGATTCGTCCGCTCAGTCTGACCGTCAGTCTCAGGGTGAAAGGTCAGACTCAGGTGAAGCTTGGTCCCCATAGCCGCCTGCAAACCTGTCCAGAAACGGGAAGTGAACCGCGAATCCCGGTCAGAGACAACCGATGATGGTACTCCATGCAGTCTCACAATCTCGTTCATGTATAGCTGACTCAAGGTCCCAATGGAGTCCCGCTCGCGAACAGCAAGGAAATGGGCCGACTTTGTGAGTCGATCCACAATCACCCAAATCATATCCTTCCTCCCGGTGGTGGGTGGAAGACCGATCCCAAAAGTCCATCGCGATGTGGTCCCACTTCCACTCCGCTATGGGCAACGGCTGTAACATGCCCGCCGGCCGCTGATGTTCTGCCTTCACCTGCTGACACGTGAGGCACCGCGAAACAAAGGCAGCCACATCGCGTTTCATCCCAGGCCACCAAAAATGTCCTCGAAGCGCATGGTACATCTTCGTACCCCTGGATGCACAGCAACTCTAGATTGGTGAAACTCCCTCATCACCTCATCCCTGAGGGAAGAAGCTACTACCAACCGCCCCTGAAACGACAACTCATGCTCAGGACCCTCTGTCCAGTCCTCAGATAACTCCCCAGCCTCAATACGGGCACGGAGAACCTCACACTCGATGTCACCCAGCTGTTCCTCCCGAACGCGCTGGTACAACTCAGGCACAACCACCAAAAGACTCAGGATTATCCCACCATCACGAACAACAGGCTACAACCGCAACATCGCCAACTGCTCCATCAGCTTCCACTCTCTCACGGCCACCTCAGCTTTCCCTTTCCTGCTCAACGCGTCAACTACAACATTACCCTTGCCCGGGGTATAGGCAAGAGTAAAGTCAAAGGTCTGCAAATACTCCACCCATCTCCTTTGCCTCAAATTCAAGTCCTTCTGAGTAAAGATGTCTGGAAGGCTCTTGTGATCCGAGAACACCACAAACTTTTCCCCCAAGAGGTAGTGCTGCCAACTCTTCAGGGCGAAGATGACAGCCGCTAACTCAAGGTCATGAGTAGGATAATTCTGCTCATGAGGCTTCAGCTGCCTCGACCCATAAGCTACCACACTGCTCCTGCATAAGCACACACCCCAAACCAACCCTGGACGCATCACAGTATACCTCATACGGAATATCCTCCCTAGGCAACCTCAACACAGGTGCAGTGGTCAAACGGGTTTTGAGAGTCTCAAACGCCTGCTGGCACTTGTCTGTCCACTCAAATTGCACTCCTTTCCTAGTCAACGCCGTCATAGGAGCCGCCAAACGGGAGAACCCCTCTAGAAAACAGCGATAATAGCCTGCCAAACCAAGAAAGCTACGAATCTCGAAAACATTGGTTGGCCTCTCCCATGATGATACCACCTCAATCTTGGCTGGGTCCACCCTAACTTCCTCAGCTGACACCACGTGGCCAAGAAAGTGAACCTCCTGCAGCTAAAACTCACACTTGCTAAACTTAGCAAACAGCTGCTGGTCCCTCAAGGTTTGTAACACTGTTGCCAAGTGCTCCACATGCTCCTTCTTGGTCTTGGAATACACCAAGATATCGTCGATAAACACCACCACGAATGAGTCTAAGTATGGGGCAAAGACTTGGTTCATCAAATGCATAAATACTGCCGGCGCATTAGTGAGCCCAAAAGGCATCACTATCCCCTCGTAGTGCCCATACCTGCACCGAAAGGCCGTCTTAGGGATGTCTCCCTCCCTAACCCTCAACTGATGATACCCCGACCGTAAATCTATTTTGGAAAACCACTGGGCCCCACTCAATTGGTCAAACAGGTCATCTATCCGAGGCAATGGGTACTTGTTCTTCACAGTCACTGAATTCAGCTTCCTGTAGTCGATGCAGAGACGAAGTGTGCCATCAGCCTTCTTAGCAAAGAGCACCGGAGCACCCCAAGGTGAAATACTCGGTCTGATATACCCCTGGCCCACCAACTCCTCGATTTGCCTCTGAAGTTCCCTCAACTCAGCTGGCCCCATACGATACGCTACTTGGGAAATCGGACCCGTCCCCGGCACCAACTCAATGGTGAACTCCACACTCCTCTTAGGTGGCAAACTCCTCAACTCTTCAGGAAAAACATCCCGAAATTGGTCCACAACAGCGGGCCACACCCTCTTTTCCACCTTCCCCTCCTCAGCAAAGGTCAGGGCTGCCAACCTGTGGGTAATGGCACCCCACTGGTCCAACACTGGCCCGGCCCGACTCGCCTCACAGTCCCACTCCCCCTGTAGGGTGCAAGAGGTCCTCGCAGGTGTCACGAAGGATACCCGCCGCCGATAACAGTCTATCTTGGCCTGGAAAGCCATAAGCCAATCCATACCCAAGATCAGGTCAAACGTCCTCAAAGGCATTACATGCAAGTCAAAACTCAGCTCCACCTCTCCTATGGTTAACACACAGTCACGGCAAACACGCCACACCTCAATCATACCCCCCACTGGAGACTCAACAACTAGGGGCTTCGCTGCCTCCACACAAGCTAACCCCAAGCTATCTATCACAAGCTCAAGAACAAATGAACACGATGCACCCGTATCGAAAAGAACAGAAGCTAATGTACGGGAGATCAAAAGGGTACCTCTAACCACCGATGGTCCTGCTCCACCCTCAGCTGGTGGGGGTGGTAGCTCAGCCTCCTCCGGGTATGTCGCCTCCAGCGCAAACACCCTCCCTTGGCCCGTGCCACTGGTCGGCTCACTCATTGGGCGCTTCCCGCCAAGGCTGCCTCCAGCTTCAGTCTGCTGCCGCTCCGGCCTCTCCTGGGGTCGGGTCTGACTAGCCGGCCACTGACGAGCTGGTCTCTCTGCTGGTGCATGGAAACTGGCATCACTCCTTGTGCTGGATGTCATGCCTCCAACTCCCCTGTTGCCACTCCGGCAAACCCGGCTTAGATGGCCCTCTCGTCCACAACTATGGCATTTCCAGTCCCTCTTTGGACACTCCTTCCTCAAGTGGTCTTGCTCCCCACAGCAGTACGACTGGCCGGGGAGGCCTCCTGCTGGGCCGCCCGTGCCGCCACCGCCAAAGCTAGACCTCCCTGGGTTCACCAATGTCTGTCCCCTGCTGCGGAAGGAACTGCTATCTCTCTCCTCAGTCTTAGGCCTCTTGGACCCCGAATCGCGTTCAGACCCACCTTGCAACTGGCGACCCTGATGGACCTGCCTCCCATCCTCCAGCTCCCTCTCAGCTATACGTGCTGTCTCAACAACCTCAGCATAGGTCCTCAAACGTAGAATCGCCACCCTCTGCCTAAGGGCTGGCCTAAGACCCAGAGTGAACTTGTGGGCCTTCGGGTCCTCCTTTGCCACTGTCTCGGGGGCAAACCTACTCAGGCTCCGGAACTCCCGCTCATACTCGGGCACCGTCTTTGATCCTTGCTTCAGTCGCCAAATTCCTCTCTCTTCCGCCATCTCAAAGATTCCGGGAAGAACTCATCATGGAAGAGCCGGCAGAAACTCCTCCCAAAGCATGAACCGCACCGCACGGCTTCCCGCGACACTCAACCACCACTCCAGAGCATCCCCTTCCACTGCCGAATGGCCAGGTCTCACCTTATCCTCCTCCCGGGGTAGGAGAAAGGAAAACACATGCTCGATCTGCCTCGGCCGGTGCTCGGCCTAACACCTGGGTCCTCCCCCCCCTTTAAATCGTGGAGGTTGTTCCTTTCGGAACCGTGTCACCACATCATCCTCTGCACGAGTCGGTATACCACGCGGAGAACCCTCACGCTCCCGGGGTAGCTCCCCCCGTGGTGGTGGCGGTGGGGGTGGCACCACCTGTGTGCCGCCATCTCACGGCGCACCTCCTCCCGGACTTCTTGCCGGATACCCTCCCTCGCCTCTTGGACTTCCAACCGGATGCCTTCTCGCACTGCGCCAGGAATAGTGCATGTCCTCCAACGGACCGTCCCGCACCCGGGCCCTCATGGGCAGATGACTCATCGGCCACTACCCCGGACGCACGCGTCACTCTCCTCGGTGGCATTCTTACTACATGAAGTAAGAAGCACAAACGTCGAACGCGTTCGACTACTAACAAGTTGACTACCTCTACCCCATTATCAAGTCCAGGTAGCATGGCATCACACACATTTTAACCATTGCATCAACCAATATTGCACACAAGACACCACATTGTAGTCATACCCAAGGCATTCCAAGAATATTCGAGTTGCACGGTTCACACATAATCATGTTATTCACATCCTTCACACATGACAACAAATGCAACTAGTGCCCTAATGCCAATGCATGCAAATCCTACCTCAGGTCTGGACTACCCCAAATACACCTTAGAGGCTCCAAGAGGACCGTGTTGATCAGGCACGTGCCTCCAGGTTCCTCCAAAGGACTCAGGTTAACCAGATCCGCCCACTACCCTAGGCCAACTAGACCATGCTCTGATACCATATTGTCACGCCTCGGATTTCCAACCCGAGGAGACCGGAACGTGACCCTCCCTTTACCCAAGTTGGATAGAGGGGTTGGAATACAACATACACCTCACACTTTATATTCAGAGAACAATCTTATATTTATTGAGTCCAAACATAGCAAATACGTTCAAAACACACTTTTATTACATTGAACTCCACATTACAATATCTCCCCACTGGGTTACAAAGTTACATAAAGAAAAGCAGCATAACTCGAAATAATAATGAGCAAGCCACAAGGAGGACTTCCACCTTGGTGTTCCTACCTAACGCCTGTAGGTTCCTGTAAAGAAAACAACATGGTAGGAGGGGTGAGCAACCACAACTCAGTAGGGATCATGTCTCCCCAACCCATCCCATGCACCTAATATCTACATGCCTTGTGTACAAGTGCTGTGTCGTGATACAATTATTCCATCAGATATAATTACAGGCTATAGCAGCAAATACAATCATACACGGGCTGGTACATAAACACTCCCGGGCTTCCACAGCCACCGGGTTCCAAGAACAGTCCCGGGCTTCCACAGCCACTGGGTTCCAAGAACAGTCCCGGGCTTCCAC
This sequence comes from Taxillus chinensis, assembly GCA_023512835.1. NCBI lineage: Eukaryota > Viridiplantae > Streptophyta > Magnoliopsida > Santalales > Loranthaceae > Taxillus > Taxillus chinensis. The sequence continues at coordinate 34,895,711 of CM042088.1, read as the reverse complement.
AACCACCGGGTTCCAAGAACACAACACATATAGCCACACTTAGTCACACAGACATAACATCAAACACTTAGCATGCAAAGCCTCACAGGTATGAAACCAAACAATTGGTGTACATAAATTCACAGGCTCATAAACCCAGCCGCACAGGCATTTTCTCAAACATGTAGCTGGCATGTCACACAGGCATTTTATCGAACACTTTTCATGCATCACACGAACACCAGAAACACACCAAAATCGCCATCGAAGGCCAACATCCATATAAGAGATCACACCTATATGGATTACATATATATATAAACAGGTTTAACTCCATAATCTGCCCTAGAACCCTAGGACAGAGGAGGATTTACGAAGAACAGAACCCCTACCTTGTGTGTTCTCCTGCTCCCGCTTCCACGCAAGATGCCGACCACCCACGCAAGACGCTCCGGCAGCCACCAAACGCTCTCGTTCCCTCTCTCTCTCTCTCTCTCTGCGATGGCTGGTGGAGCAACAAACCCTAACCCTAAAACAGAGGGGCTTCTCCTCCTTATATAGACAACACAACATCAAAATGACGTAGTTTTGATTAAGTGAATCCCAGCATCAAAACGACGTAGTTTTGATCACACAAGTTAGCACCTTGCCGCACCCATATAGGCCAAAATACTCAGAATTTCAGCATGGTCCTTTGGAGAAGGATCATTAGAATGTCAAAACCAAGGGAACCATGCAAAAATATGGCTGCACGCCAATTTGAACGTGAATTCCCCAATTCACGTGCAACTCTAAATGCGCTCAAACTTCACCCCTAGCCTCCTTGCATCATGTAGAAGACAACCACACTTGCACGTGAAATGGACTCATATCACGTGCACCTCACATACACGTCCATTTGGCCTGAAACTTCTGTGGTAGATAGAGGACATCATTCTAAGCATCTTTCATTTTGCACGTGAATTCATTTGAGCTCATTCACTAGGTCAAAATCTAGAAAAACTACTCAGAAGGCAAAACTGTGACTAACTCGAGGTACGGGTCCTTACAATACTGGTATCCATCGTGCCCCTATTAGGATGAGTTTTGGGTCAATGTAAATGGGTTCGAGTGAGTTTGAAAAAGGGTTTTCTTTGATGGGACGGATTTGTGATAGTTGTGACTTGTCCCAAACCATTACATTGCCATCCCTATTTGTAGAATAGTTTACTTCGTTTCGAGTGGAACAGTTATATCTCGAAGTAAACGAGCTGTAATTGTTAGAGTTCGCATGCTAGGCACAAAATTTTGATTCAAGATAAGAGTTTATGTCTCGAAGTTGTTAACATATCTCAAAGCACTAACAAAGGTTTTTGTTGGATCTTTGGATTTGATTAAACCAAGTAAAATGTGACGTCTCAGAGAACTTATTCAAAAAGCTCAAGAAATTGTTAAGTATTGGAAGTTCGGTTCAACATTTGTTTAAAATACATAACCGAAGCAACTTCATTTCGATTTGTAGATCTATTCTCGAAATTCAGTTAGCAAGGACTTGCTTGTAGAGTTGTTTCGAGTGGAACAGTTATATCTTGAAGTAAACGAGCTGTGATTGTTAGAGTTCGCTTGCTAGGCACAAAACTTCGATTCGAGACAAGAGTTTATGTCTCAAAGTTGTTGACATATCTCAAAGTAATCAAAATGGTTTTTGTTGGATCTTTTAATTTGATTTAACCAAGAAAAATGTGAAGTGGCAGAGAACTTATTTAAAAAGCTAAAGAAATCACTAAGTATTGGAAGTTCAGTTTGACATTTGTTTAAAATATAGAACCGAAGTAACTTCGTTTCAATTTGAAGAATTATCTCGAAGTTCAATTAGCGAGGACTTGTTTATAGAAGAATTTACTTTCTTTCGATTTGAACAATTTACTAGAGTTCGCTCGCTAGACACAAGACTTCGATTTGAGATAAAAGTCTATGTCTCGAAGTTGTTGTCATATTTCGAAGCATTGATAGAGGTTTTCGCTTGGATGATTTCAGTATCAAACAAGAGTTTGATTCAAGATTTGATATACTTCAATATCATGAAGTTGTAAAGCTTCTCGAAGATTAATGTTTATTTCTCAGAGTGGTTAATGAATCTTGAAGCATTAATGAAAGATTTCATTTAGGCGATTTCAGTTTTAGACAGAAGTTCGATTTGAGATTTGATATACTTCAATATCGCAAAGTTATTTATGATGGGCTTATTTCTCGGAAGGGCTTGAAGGATAAAGTATACTAATCTAGTTCATTTCGAGATAAATGACATTTGTCATCTCGAAGTTACTCATAACAAAGTTATTTAATTTGTGGAGTATTTAGAGGCAAATTGGTTCAAGAGGCTACCGAGAAGGTTAAGTTGATTCGTCAGCGGTTGTTATCAGCTCAGAGTCGGCAGAAATCCTATGCGGATCAGCGGCGGCGACCTTTGGAGTTTTCTGTGTGCGATCATGTGTTTCTCTGTGTCTCTCCACGACGTGAACATCGGTGCTTTGGGAGAGGTTCCAAACTCTCTCCCCGGTTCATTGGTCCTTTTGAGGTTATAGCTCGTGTGAGGCCTGTCACTTACCGGTTAGCGTTGCCACCACGATTGAGTCAGGTGCACAATGTGTTCCACGTGTCCCAGTTGAGGAAGTATCATCTTGACCCAACTCATGTGATTGATTGGAGAACGTTGGATATTGAGGATGACATGTCCGTTGTTGAGGCCCCTATCCGTATCCTTGATCGACGGGAGAAGCTTTTGCGTGGTCGTGCTATTCCTTTGATTCGCATGCTATGGCAGCACCGTGGCATTGAGGAGGAGACATGGGAACGTGAGTCCATGATGCGTGAGCAACATCCGGAGCTGTTCGAGGACGAACACTCTTAAGGGTGGAGGGGTAGCTGTTGGCTGGTGTATTTGTATTTCCTTTCGACTTTTGACTTTTATTTATATTGAATGTGTTAATGAAATGTACTTGTGGTGGGTATTTGTGACATGTGGATGTGTTTCTATGGATTGTGATGCATGTGGTTATGGACTATGGTGGCACTGTGTTATGTGCTATTGTGTACAATGTGCGGTGTATGACCCATTTGGGTGTTGTGGCTTGCTGTGTTTGTTTTCCTTGCATGTTGTTTCTTTTCAAGGACGAAAAGTCTTAAGGGGGAGAGGATGTAATGACCCGTATTTTGGGATGTGAGGAGTTAGTCTCAGTTTTGCCTTTTTGGGTGGAAATTGTTGGGTTTTAGGGAGTTTTATTTCCACACACTTTGGCTAAATCATCTTGTATGTTGATGAGCAAGCAAGAGGCAAAGTTTGAGCCCAATAGGGAGTGCACGTGAGAATGGCTTTTCACGTGCAGTGATATTTTTGCATGGGAGCTTTCCTGATGTTGTTCTAAGGCTTGTGGCAAAATTCTAGAGCATTTGGAGGTGCCCGTGAGAAGGGCCTTTCTCACGTGCAGCTTTCATTACCCTTGTTTTGTTGTCCTAATACTCTTTTACTAAAGGACCATAGTGAAATTATGAGTGTTTTGTCCTGTGTGATTGTAAAAAGGTTGTAGTCTGTTATCAAAACTACGTCGTTTTGATACTGGGATTCATTTAATCAAAACTACGTCGTTTTGAGGTTTGAGTTATCTATATAAAGAGGTAAAGGCTCCTTGTTCTAGGTTTAGGGTTCTCTTCTTCAGCCACCGCAGCTGTCGCAGAGAGAGAGAGAGAGAGAGAGAGAGGAGAGTTTCTGGTCGTGGTTGCTACGGTGGTGGTTCCGTGGGCGGACGGCATTTGGCGTGGAGGCTAAGGCGTGAAGGAATCTGTTGAGGTAGGGGTTTTGTCTTCTTGTACCTAATCCGGTGTTAGGCCCCATGGTGAATGAATTGTTGGATATCATTATTATTGTTATATTATTTATATGTAAATTCATATAGGTGCGACCTCCTATATGAATGTTAGCCTTCAATGGCGTCTTGGTGTGATTCTGATGTTGGGTGGGCAGTGCATGTTAAATGTTTGATAAAATGCCTGTGTGAATATGTTTGTGTGAATATGCCTAGTACGTGTTTGATAATATGCTGGTATGGCTGGATTTGTGAGTTTGTAAAGGTGTGCATGCTAAGTGTTTGGTTCTATGCCTGAGTGGCTGGGTTTGTGCATTGGTGAATGTGTGCCTATTAAGTGTTTGGTTTTATGCCTGAGTGGCTATGTGTACACTGTTTTGTGAAACTCGGTGGCTGTGGAAGCCCAGGACTGTTTTGTGAAACCCGGTGGCTGTGGAAGCCCGGGACTGTTTTGTGAAAACCGGTGGCTGTGGAAGCCCGGGACTATTTTGTGAAAACCGGTGGCTGTAGAAGCCCGGGACTGTTTTGTGAAACCCGGTGGTTGTGGAAGCCCAGGACTGATCTTGGAACCCGGTGGCTGTGGAAGCCCGGGACTATTCATGTGGTAGCCTGTGTGGCTGTGGAAATGACTGTTTTTGCTGTTATGGCCTGTTGATATATTTGTTGAAATAATTGTATCACGACACTGCACTTGTACACATGGCATGTAGATGCTAGGAGCATGGGATGGGTTGGGGAGACATGATCCCTACTGAGCTGTGGTTGCTCACCCCTCCTACCGTGTTGTTTTCTTTACAGGGATCTACAGGCGTTAGGTGGGAACACCAAAGTGAAAGACCTGCTTGTGGCTTGCTTATTGTTATTTGAGTTTTGTTGTTTTTGTGTGAGCTTTGTAACCACAGTGGAGAGATATTGTAATGAGGAGTTTAATATAATAAAAGCATGTTTGGACACGTTTGTAATGTTTGAACTTAATAAATATATGATTTTTTGTCTCTGAATATAAAATGTGAAGTGTATGTTGTATTTTAACCCCTTTATCCAAACTCGGGTAAAGGGAGGGTCACGTTCTGGTCTCCTCGGGTTGGAAATGCGGGGTGTGACAACTGGTGCAGGAAAATGTCAAGTGTTGTAACACAGAAGTGACACCTCTGCCTATGTTGATTTTGATCTCAGTTTATTTGTTTATGAGTGGTAATCATATCTATTAATCTATCTTGAGCCATATTTTAGATCTACTTTGGGGAGTTGTTTCATTACAAATAACCCTAAATGGAGTATAACTTTTTGAACATTCAAATTTTTATATGTTATCAAGGAAAAGAAAGTTGCATTGTCAGTCCCAAGCCTAGATAAAGGAAGAAGGTTGCAATAGGTTTGTGACAACCAACGTAAAAACCCATCACATTTTTTACTATCAACCATAGCATAAGAACAAATATTGGGGCATTTCCTACTAAGTGACGTGTTACATCTCCGAAACCCAAGAGTAACGATAAATGTAGAGACTCGTATTTGGGTCGGTCTTTAAAAACATTTAATTGGCGATGTGGTCGTGGATACAAGTAGTTTGATATTATTTAGACCCAATTTGACGTCGAGGCCTCGAAACGCTAAATTGTGTGGATTGTTGAGGTATTTCAATTGTCCTCGTGTAATAACTATTATTTGAGTATGAGTATATTTGGATGGTGATGTGATTGATAATATGAGCATTTTGACTGTAATTGAGTCAACCTTGGAATTCGTGACCCCAATAAGTTAATTATTATTTTAGATATTTTATAAATTAAAGAATAGACAGAAATATAAATAGGGGAAGAAAACGAGGCTTCCACCTCACGTATATTTGTTCTTGTGTTTGGTGAGTAGCGTGAGAGGAGAAGGGACTTAGAGGAACAAGATCAAGAGCATTCAGACATTCCAATCTTCGCAAATCATTATCCATGTAGGTGTTCCTTTGGTTTGACACCCTTTAATTAACTTAAGCATGCATGACATTGGATAAAAATTATGAGATTAACATTAATCCTAGATTTTGGGGAATAACATGAAACCTTGAATTTTAGATTGCTTTGTTGCCTAATGTAGCTATGAGGAGTTAAGAATCCATTTTATTAGTAGTTTTGTGCTTAGAAATGCAGATTTAGGTGTAGGTCCCAAAGTGAGTCTAGAGGGGAGTGAATAGACGTTTTTTCGCGGAAGCTAATAACTGATAGCTAGTAGAGGTATACAAGTAATGACTATGATATGATATTGATGGAGAAAAGGACAAAATAGTATATGAGTGTTTATAAGCTACGAAACAGATTTGAGATAAATGAATGTTATTGATGTGGCAGACCTCAGATTCAATGAGAATTTTCCAACGAATATTAATATGGAGAAATAAACACCGTTTGGAATGTTCTTAGGATACATTGTTGATTGTAGATGAACAATACAGTGATTAACAAGATGATTGTGTTGGATCTATGAACAAGATGTATAAGATGATTCTTCAAAGATTATTCTTGTTCTTCGTTCTTCACGCGTACAATACTTGGAAATATTTTCTCACCATTTTCCCTCTCTAGCGTTGGAGCTTTTGAGTTGATTCTACAAAAGTTTTTTCTTCAATGCATGTCAGAATTCTATATATTAATTTGGGAGTTCCAAGTCCTTACTTTTTGTGAGAGTTGATAGATTAATATTTTTAACCATGTGAGATTTTAATTTAAGGTTGCAAGTACATGTGCATGATACTATCCATCCTGAAAGACTGGCTTCTCGCCATTAATGGGTTGATATGTCTGTATCCTGTAGACCCGCTACCTATACTGCGTATTTACATGTCCATACTCGTTCTTTTGATCTTAGCCGTTCATCTGCTGATCGTGGTTGGCATTCATTAATGCGACAAAAAATGCACTTGACTATTCAGAACAGCGCAGTCAAATTGCATAAAACCTAGTTGATGATATCATTAAGTGTTAATGATGAGTGTTGTGAGTTTGCCTTGAAGGTAGGTGACTTGAAGATCAAGTGACTCGAAGATTTGGGTCAAGCCTATAGTTGTATGCAATGATGCTTCTGGATTCAACGATGTTAAATCCTATGAGTCTTCGACTCTTGGTTTTTTCGAGTCTTTGTGGGTGGCAAGTTTCAGGTTAGCCAGTCACAGTATATTACGAGTTGAGTCTAACTCTCTGAGTCTTTGACTTTACGGCTTCGACTCTTGCCTTTCAAGTCTACGAGTCTTGGCTTTATTTATGGGTTGCTGACAGTTTCAATTATCTTCAACTCTTTAACTCTCCGAGTCTACAACTCTTCGAGTCTTTGAGTCTCAGTTGCAATTTGTTTGTCAATTCCTAAGGTTCTATTGCCTTGACTATTCGACCTTCGAGTCTTAGAATAGTTAGTTGACAAAATCTGGGATTGCATGTCTTCAACTCTTTGACTCTTCGAGTCTCAAGACAAATTATGGTCTATCAGTTTTCATTAGGGCATTTTTTTTACCTTTTAGTTTTATGATCTTCGAGTCTTCGAGTTGCTTAGTTTCTTATCGCTTTATAATTACAATTTCTTCGACTCTTCGAGTTTTTGAGTCATTTATAGTTCCCGTAGTGACAGCTTTCTCTTCTTCAGACTTCGACTCTTCGATCCTTCTACCTTCAGATCTTCAAGTCTCCAGACTTAGAGAAATTCGTGACAGCTTCACCAAATCATATGTTTCCCAACATTAGGGGTATTAGATAGAAAACTGCCAAGTGCGAGAGACTACAGTCGCAGAGTCAACTAAACGAGACATCCATTCAAGATGACCTAAGTGGTGGATGTGGTCAAGCTTAGTCGACATGGTCAGCCAGCTTGGTCAACTAACGTGGTTGATGTGGTTGAGTTAAAGTGTGGTCGGCCTCAACCGATGGGGTGGTTGACATCAACCAATTGGTATTTCCAGTGTGTTTTTGGGCTTCAATCCACCAAGGGTGGTCGATTGAAAACCATCTTGTTCAATCAACCAGCAGTCCAAATGCCATGTTTTTTTATTTCTTCTTCTCAATTTGACTCCAAAGCTTTCAAACCCTTGTTTTTGTGTTGGTTTGGCTTCTTTATGCCTTTTGTAGTATTAGATATTGTTACTAGCTTGGCATAAAATGATATTTGATGTGGGTATGGTTATGGGTTAAGATCCCTTTAAATATTTATGGGCTTAGGTTGTGGCATTCTGTTGATTTGATGATTTGATGGTCAACTATGATCTCATATAGGGCTAACAGGAGACCGAGGTCCCATATGTGGCTAGCTAGGTGCCGCATTCCCATATATGGTAAACAGGCTATGTGAGCCTTGCCTACACTGAAGATAGGAAAATGTGGTAGTCATTGTTTGTCTATCTGGACTATTTTGCATTGGCTTGATTTGATATGACTAATTAATATACACGGATATTAGACTTTTTATTGTTTGATAACTATTATGATTACACATTTATCGCATAGGACACTATACTGGCACATGCATACACTAAACATGTAGTCCTAGGTGCTAGTCATAGTAAGGTGGTATGAAGTTGTAGGTCACCTACCAGGCATTGTGCTCACCTTACATTATTGTTACGTTTTTTCAGGTCCTGACAAGAGCTAGCCACTGAGTTTGTTGCTAAGCAGACTAGATTCCTTGATGTAAGGAGACCCTTTACAGATGCTTCTTATTGCCTTATGTATTTGCTTTTATGGCCACTATATTGTATGATTGACATACTTGTATGTGTATGAGTGAGTTAAGAATGAATAAATGACATGCTTGTGTTGTGAACATGCAATGAGATGTTGTGGATTGTTATGTATATCATTAAGAATGTACAAGAATATCCAATTGTATGATTGTATAGGTTTTTGTAAGACAATGTCCACTGTGATGCTAGTTACCAACTCCTTGCCATTGGATTTGGGTATGGGGCAGACACATTCCTGGTTTCGGATCTCCTGGAGTTGGAGGCATGACAATTTTAGGCTCCAAAGTGAGTCTAGAGGCGGGTGAATAGACTCTTTTTATAGAAGTGAAGGTAAAAGAAAGATCTTTAGAGAGTAAGACTATAAATCTTTGATAAATGAGAAGCGGATAAAAAAAGCAGTCATGATAATGAGTTGACAGACAGATCTCAGACGGTTAAATAGAAGTACCATTAAGAGCCTCGGATTAGTCACAAATATTCCTACAACAGTTAATGCTAGGAAATAACTACTGTGAAGCAACTATTTGAGTGAAGAAATAGCTTGTTGAATATTCTTTGAGCTTGCTTTTGATTGTTTTTTATCAACGTAGAGCTTAACTAGATGATGGTGTTGAATCTTTGAATCAAGGATTTGAGGAAGAGTTCTTCAAGGTATGATCTTGATTCTTGATCTGACATGCGCACAACACTTCGAAAGTTTTTTCTCTCTTTTTCTCTCAACGTTGGAACTCTCGAGTAAATTTTTAGTCTCTAAAGTTATCTTTTCAATACATGAGACTTGTTTATTTGTATTCCTTGGAGTTCCACGCATCACTTTCCATGAGAGAGATTAGTTTAATATTTAGTACACGTGTGCACGCATTCCCATCCCAATAATCTGACTACCCGCCATTTAAGTTGCGGTAAGTGTAGGGGATGAGTGGATCTGCCCCTATTCTGCAGATCGGTTGTTCATACTAGTTCTTTTGATCTTTACCGTTCATCTGCTAATGGTAGTTGGCAGTTATTAATGTGATTTTAAATATAGCAATAAATGCACTTGACTGTTAATAACGACGCAGTCAAAACATACAAACCATAACTGTTAATTTTGCTAAGTGTTTATTCTGTGTGTATGTGAATAGCCTTGAAGCTATGGTTTGACTCAAAGAGAGCAACAGATTATACTTTTTGCTTGTTAAGGATGGTTGCCTCAAAAGTTGGTGACTTGAAGATTTGGGTCGAAGCCTACAAGTTGGTACAGAGATACTTTTGGCTTCGACAACATTTGATCTTGCGAGTCTTTGACTCTTCGGTTCTTCGAGTCTTTGGGTCAAGGTCGTGGCATGTACTTGACTGGTTAAATCATATGATACACTCTTTGACCCTTGAGTCTTCGACTCTTTAACTCTTCGACTATACTCCTACGAGCCTCCAAGTCGTACTCAGTTCGCTCAGGATATGGCTAAGACTGTTATTCTACGACCCTTCGGATCTTCAGGTCTACAAATGTTTGCTAAGTAGTTCACTTAACCAGTGAATCATCAGGGTATGTTGCGAATGGAGTCTTCAACTCTTCGAGTCTTCATTGTTTAACTTCTTCAACACTAAATGACTAAATTCTATATTTGTCTTTAAGTCTTCTACTCTTCGACCTTTGAGTCTCAGGTTTCATGAATTGATAGCTTCCACTACTTGATTATATTTGACCCTTCGACCCTACGGCCTTCGAGTCTATGAGTCTCAGATTTATCTTACGTTTTAACATTCGACTCTTCGAGTTTTTGAGTCTCAGTTTGATCTTATGTTTTGTCCATTTCCATTAATCAATTATCTTCGATCCTTCAATTCTTTGAGTCTTCGAGTCAACCAACTGGAAGATGCGCAGTGTCCGTTCTGTTTTAAGGTTTCGACTCTTCTACCCTACGAACCTTCGGGTCTCTGGGTCTTCAAGTCTCCAAATTTAGAGACAGTCGTGATAGCTTCAACAAATCATGTTTTCCCAATAATTTCCCCCCTATTTAATGTAAGTTAGCAACTCATTAAAACTTGATATCTGGTGCCTTAAAGAATATGTGGATTTTACAAATGAGTGATTGTGTCAGGTTTGTATTAGTTATGCGAATTGATTATTAAACCTAACTAAGCTTTTTAAAGGCTTGTTAACTAGTATGGTTTAGGCAGGTCTTTGCATTTCTTATACTTACACAAATTTTGGGGTTCTAAATTAAGATTCAATAAACTTCACTCTCCTTAAGGCTTTTTCTAAATTGATATTTGTAACCTTTTAGCTTTACCTCCCCCTGACCATAGCTCCCCGAATTGATATCTGTAGCCTCTTAGCCTCACCTTCCCTTAACCATGGCTCCCCTGACATCCAATCCCCTTTTCTAGAATGAGGAACAAGCACCAGAACCTTATGGGGAGGCCACAACAATGAAGAAGGGAGGTAGCAAAGATGAGCAAGGCACATAAACAGACATTCACATAGAAATGGAATAGAAATTATAATGTATGTGTTTAGAGTTACAACCAATCAGTATAAATAAAATGAGTTGTGATACTCAGAACTATTGGCGTAGAGAAAAAAGGGTGTCTGTTGGTGAATATATTGTGCGGGTGTGATGCACTTAGTGGCAGCGAGATTGCACAGCTTTTCATAATCAGCAGCCAGGCTAGACACTCTGATGGTGGTGAGGACACAAATGAAGTAGCACATGAAGAAACCACAACTGCTATCATCGTCCTACACAAGAACACTATAGGTTGTTCACATAATCCCCATTGACTTCATCAAAGGACGCTCACCACGAAAGAATTTGGAGTCTCGAAGGACCCGGGTGAGCAATTCATTGAAAGTACGAAGCTAGCCATGCCGAATGTGTAAGGAAGTGGAGGGAAGAGAATCATAGATGGATATATGTTGTTTGTGCAAATCAATCTGTACAAGTAACCAGTGAGGAGAACTAGTTAAAAAGCAATGAGCACGGTATCCACCTCGCGCCATGATCGGAATTGAGGGTAGGTCGTGCCCTAGATAAAGTTGTACAGAGCCTCCTCAGAAAGTAGTTGATCATACAAAATGGGTAAACTCAACTTCATTCGAAGGTTTTACCAAACAGTGGGTCGGAGCCGAGCAAGAACTATCTTTTGGGCCAGGATAAAGTTGCTTACATCGACATAGTCCATTTCTTCATTATTGTTAGCAAGTTCAGCTAAGGAGGAGGGATGTGAGGCATGATGTTTCTTTACGCTTTCAACCAGTGGAATGTTGTCATTAGAGTTAGAATCCGAAGGAATGGGGGCTCTGTGAGCTCGTTTCCTCCCGCGGCCATAAGTGAAATTAGTCCAAGGAGCGGATGGACGGGGAACACTAGGAGCAGGCTGGGATTCTTCGAGAATTTCAAGTTCTGGCCTATCTAATGAGAATTTGTTAGGAGGTCTAACTTTGAGTTTAATTTCGCCAAGGACAAGCTTCTGGCATTCAGTTAGAACGGCACCCATAAACTTCGATAGGCCTTCATACTGTTGTTTGTATGCCTCTTCAATCTCTTCCCAACGTTCCTCTAGTTGGTGAAAGCCAATGGATCTGGTACCAGTTAGAGCCTCCATTTCACCTTTGATCTTCTCAACATCAAGATTAATTAGTTCTAGTTCAATTCTCATCCCACCCATACTAGATTCAAAACTAGTGACTTTGTCGTGGAATGCTTGTATTGTGGAGGACACATCAAGACGTCTATAAGCAAGAAGCTTAGTCATCACCTTATCAGCAATTAGTTCTTGGTCTTGGACTAAGAGAGATAATGTAGGAGTCTCAGTAGTGGGAGGTCGAGAAATTTGGGTGCGAGCGGCTGAGTCTTCGCTACCCTGAGTAGCGGCTTCATGAAGTTGATAAGCAAGCTGCGCAGCTACTAGGGGTAGAAAAACTTTAGCATGTGCTGAGACATGTTATTCTCCATCATCGTTAGACCTGTTGGCGCCTTCATCACTTGCAACTACCACTATAGGCTCTTCTGCCTTGATGGGAGGAACCATCACGTCCTCTTGGCGTGTGGAGTGAGGCATTGTAGCAGCCTCTTCATCTATGATGGGAGATGGTGACACCACTGCTATTGCCTTAATAGGGTCCTTTTTCACCAAGCCCTGCTCAACACCCTAGGTTATTAGGCCGTCCCTATCGACCATTTCCTTCCCCAAGGCAATCCATGCCTTCTTCTTTGCTTCGGGAGTCATGTTGACTTTTACATAATCCACATAGAATGCTTCCAACTCTGATTACCCAAGAGAGCTCAGTAAAATAGATTTTATTGCCCCAATATTATACTAGGCATCATGTTCTTGTCTATGCCTTATAGCTACAGGCTCTCTTTCTTCTTTAGTATCACTGGGCAACTCAATTGGTTGAGGCTTCCCTGGTACAGGTTTAGTAGGTAAAAGGGTTTTGGCTAGTTTCTCCACTACCTCAATGATGTGTGCCGACGCAAACAACACAAAGGAGACTCTAGAGGCTTGAGGAACAGGTGTGGATCATGTCAAAATCCTTGTTGGGGCCCTAACAAAGCTAATTGTATCCTCCTCAATACTCTGAACACTAGACCTAGGCTTCTCCAGAGGCTTGACTTCCAATCGCCCATGTTCATACATACTTTTGAAAATAAATTTTACAAGCAGTTTCACCTCAGGTCAAGTGTTAAACATGGAGGGATGGAGATGCTTAAGCACTTTGGATAAAATAAGACCAAAACATCTCTGATCCCTTTGTGTCTTAATCATATGGTGTAGGTGTAGTCCCCAATATATCCTTCTTCTCCTCACTACACAGTATGTAAACTTCATCTGATCATGACTAGCAGAGTCATGAGCAAGTTTCTTGCATATTATGCACTGACCCATCAAGATGATTGCAGTGAGTGTCTAACTTGAGAAATCGGCTTTTGAAGCTCCCATTCTTTTCTTTCTAGGGTCAGAGTAGTTTAGTACTCACTTACAATCATTATGAGACAAATTTGGGAGAGCAAGGGAGCCACCTGATGGAAGGTTGAAGATTTCACGCAAGGTGTCAACAAATATGACGATGTTGATGCCTTGTATAGTAGCGATCATCCGGTTGTCTACAATTTTGAACTTTTCATAGAAGTCCAGAATATCTTCCACCAGTATTTCGTCTATCTCGGAGTAGACAAAAGCAATCCTGACATCTTCGAGGCAAGTACGGAAATCGGCTATCTAGTCGACGTCCGATTCCCCGACTGTTTCCTAGTCGATGATGAAACCTAGAGTGATTATATTGAGTGGGTCAATCATCGATGAGCTTTCAGTCATCGATGAGCTTGGTCCTGCCATGAGGTTAGAGAGAAAGAAGCACTCCAATGTGGAAGAGTTTGGTTCGAAGAGGTTAGAGGACAGAGAAACAAGGTGAGGATCATAGAGAGAGAAACAAAGAGAGAGCTAGGGTTAGGGTTTGAATGCAAACTCAAAAATGAACATACCCTTTGCTCGTCTCTTAGAATGGCTTTTAACTGATCCATAGATGGAGTACCTTAGAAGTCACGGTTGATATGACAAGATCTGTGTCTTTCCTCTTGGTCTGACCTAATCTTCTTCCAGATCTATCCATTGCAAGACTTTAGCTTGAAGTAAGTTCACTGCGTGGCAGGTAGAATTTGAATCAAGTGCACAATGACTTGTCCACGTGCCTTTGACCACTGATGTTTCTTGCATGGTAGAGATAAGCTTCCATCCGACTTCTATGTTGTAAGGACTCGTATTTGAGTGGCCTTATAAGTTGATTTATTGTTGAGAATGATAATATTTAAAATGCGATGTGATTGTCAACGTAAGCATTTTGACTATAAGTGCGCTTAGTTTGAATTCTAGGGTCCCGCGAGAACATTTTAGTATTCTGAATCTATTATTATTATTATTATTATTATTATTATTACAACTATTTAATATTTTGAGTTTATTATTATTATTATTATTAGAGTTATTAAGGTAATTATTATTATTTATAAGTTAAAAGAAATAAATTAAATTAAAAGGTATATAAGGGATTGAAAGAGAAAAAAGGGAAGTGAAGGAAAACCCTACGTTCCTGCGTGCGCAGTCCTAGTGAAGGAAGCAAGCAGAGAGCAGCCGTTCCTGATGTTTAATCCTTCGAAGCTTAATCCAAGTAGGTGTTTCCTAATTGTTGCTTCTTGTACCTTGATTTTCCATATGGCATGAACATGGGTTGAGGACTTTATGTGGGTGAATCGTTATATGTATATATACAATTAAATAGATATATATATATATATATATATATATATATATATATATATATATGTTTCACATACACGACGTCTTGCGCGTGCGTCGCCAGGGTGATGAGGGAGGAACGGAAGGTAACGTCGGCACCCTGTGAAGCGTCTTCGTGCATTGCGCAGAGAAGATGGAAGAGAGGAGCAGTGGCTACGTCATCCCGTGAGGCGGCTGCAGGTGTCGTTCCGAGTGGCGGCCTGACCGTCCGTGCACCTCGCGCGCCGTGTGGGAGTGAAGGAGACAGGGGTGGCGTCATCAGTGCCGCCCAAGTGGAACGACCGCGCGCCGCTGATCGGGCGCACGCCCGGCGCAGATGTGTGAAGGGAGGGGCGACAGCACCAAGCCGTCCCTGTGCTACGTCCTGATGCGCTGGATCCCTGGCGTGGGAAGGGAAGGGGGCGGCGGCTCCAGTGCCGCCCCCGTGCATTCCTGCCAGCCCTAGCGGGCTGGCATGTTTGGGTCGGCTCTTTCTTGGGCCGGTTCTCCTTGGAGCCCAGTAGCAATTTTTAATAATAATAATAATAATAATAATTAGAGAAGGCTGATTTTGTATATGTATATGTATATATATATATATATATATATATATATATATGTCGGTGCAATTGTAATATATATATACACACACACACACACACACACACACACATTTGTAAATCCTACTGGACTTGATATTATTGATTAGATAATAAAGTTCTGTAATGTTTAATCATATGGGTATTATTTGGGCCTGGAGGTTTACGGTCTGACACCAACAACATAAATAAATAGATATATATATTTATATATATATATATATAACCTGATATTAGTAATTTGACTTTTAGAATATGAATTGTGGCTTGATAATATTATTCTGATATTTAAAAGATGATCTGTGGCTTAACATTGATAGTTTGATAGTATAAATTTTATCTGGGCTTGAGTTGGTTTGTTTAGTTAAATAAATCTTGTTATACTTATTATTGTCTATTGGCATTAAAATTGTCATTTGTGGCACTTTATTATTTGGCTTGGTAATTTAAATATCCTGGAATGTTATATGTTGATTGGTGATTATTTGAGGTTACTATTCATTGATTATTGGTGTGGATTTGGTGGAGTTGTTTGGGTTAACCGCAGGTCCCCCTTAGGGCTGGCAAGAGGCCGCACGTCCCCTATGTGGCTGGATAACCCAGGTCCCATATGTGGCAGGTTGTCGTTAGAGACACCGCAGGTCCCACATATGGCTGTCTAGTTGTGACTGGGATCCTTGGAGTTGGTTGCGGGAGTCCCGTGAATAGTTGTATCATTCGGTGTAGCCTTAATGAATGAGATATGATGTGTGTGATGTTATATTTTATTGAATGTAGACTTATTATGATTGAGTAGGACACTACACTAGCACAAACATACACCGATCATATAGACTTAGGATTTTATGTGATAGGATGGTGGAGATGGGGGTCACCTACTAGGCATTCGTGCTCACCCTACGTTATTTCTATTTCCTACAGGTTATAGGGAGAAGCTGGTAGAGCCATAGCGGAGCAGGTCGGGAAATCTTGTTGTAGGATTTATTTTATAGACTTGTCTACTACTTTGTTATTTTATTTCCCGAACTTGGGTCCGTGGCAGTTGTATAAACCCGATTGGTTGACATTGTTATACTGATGTCGTGGGTGTTGATTGATTTTAGTAATATTAACTGCACTGTTATACTTGTTTACTTGCTTTAATAATTTTACTAGGCCATTGGTAAGTACAATTCTACCCCTGTTGTAGAGTTGTACGGAATTAGATTGAACACAAATCCCCTCGACCCCTATAGTGTGGGCGTGAGGAAGTCGTGTTCCTAGTTCTGTTGTCTTCAGGATTTGGGGTCGTGACATATGTCCTATAAAGGTTTCGACCCTTCGAAACACCGTTTGTCCAAGGCTGCAACCCTTCAAAGCTTTGACTTCCTAAGATTTTGACCCTCCATCACAATTGAGGATTTCACACTATTGTCTTCAAACGGATCTTCGAGGTAGCAGTCTTCAATGTAGAGGACTTTCGAGGCACATGTCATCCAGTCAATCTAGTGTTCAGTGTTCTACATGGATTTTACTAGAGCTTCACAGTACTCAACAATAAAGTAGTGAAGAATATGACATTTAAATCATGCAAGATGAGTATTGTTAGGGCTGTGTTACAGTGACACACATTGAGCTTTTCAACTCAATTACCTG
This sequence comes from Taxillus chinensis, assembly GCA_023512835.1. Lineage (NCBI taxonomy): Eukaryota > Viridiplantae > Streptophyta > Magnoliopsida > Santalales > Loranthaceae > Taxillus > Taxillus chinensis. The sequence goes on along the minus strand of CM042088.1, from coordinate 34,878,678 downwards.
GTTAGAATGTAAGAAGTCAAATTCAAGGATACTAGTTCCTCCATTCATACATAATGGTGCATAAGTATGTCATCACATGACTTTTGAAGCTGGTAATTGATCACTGTGTTAACATAGCATCCACTATGTCTAGGCATATACAGTTGTTATAGCATGAACTAATAACTCACCACTCACATTTATCAACAAATTTAACTCAAGTGAAGCCTCACACACTCACAATCGTATCTGTAGTTGAGTTTGATTCAGGAACTAGAATTACACTGTTAGGTATACTCATGGTCATCCGAATCTTACCATAAACCCTGATTTTGTAATGATTTTATGTTCATCATAGATAACTTGAGAGATATGATGATCCTATAGAGAATCAGAATACACACTCTATCTTCTAATTTGAAACAATTACATAGAGTTAGGAGCAGATCTTCACTTTTCTCTATGATCTATATATTCTTTTATGAAGGGCTTTGAATTGAGACTTCTTTATAACTTTTTCTTACAGATAGAGCTCAATACAATTTCCTTTTGATTTTACATTAAAATTCAAAGCTCCATTATTGTGTTTGAAAAGAACAAAAAAATTTGGGGAATTGTGAGGACTCCCCCTGAGAACTACATTCGATTTTTTTATTTCTTTTCACACAATTGCCAGTTATCTCTTGCCTTTTTTTATTTTAGAGTATGGCTCTTTTGCAAGATATAGGCTTTTGATGATTCTTTAGATCTAAAGTTTCAGTAATCCTTAGAGCATTTAATCATTGGGGGTCCTTTTCTTTCATCCAACCGATACTATGAGATATAATAGTTCCTGCTAGTTAATGAATACAATGTCACACAAGAGATATGCACTTAGGGATGAATATCATGAATTTGAAGAGTAAAGGGAATTGCACTCATTTCACTTTAGTGACTTATGAAGTTTCATGTAAACTTCCACATATGCCTCATGCTCAAGTTTAAAGTAGCAAATTTCATCCACATGATTTGTTCAATTTGCGACAACAAGATTTTGTGATGCACATTTATGTACCTTTATGCATTTTGGATGAGCTAACTGTCTATCATTGGATTCATATGAATACTTATATACTTGCAGTGGGGTTGATATGAAACACAAAGCATGCAATTAGTAAATTTATGCATTTAAGTCTAGCATGTCAAGTTTTGTCAAGAGTTCATTGAACCTTGCTTCATTCAGTGGCTTGGTAAATATGTCTGCAAGATGGTCATCAGTGGATACGTACTCCAAGGAAATGCCTTCTTTAGCACATGGTCTTATATAAAATGATGTCTAACCTCAATGTACTTGGTCTTGGGGTACATAATAGAATTGTTTGAGATTGTTATGGCGCTTGTGTTGTCATAGTACTGTGGCACAGCTCTAAGGTTGAATCCATAGTCTGATAATTGGTTGGCCATCTTACAACAATGTATTCATCCTCAGCAGTGGAGGTTGATACAAAATTTTGTTTCTTGTTGAACTAGGATACCAATCTGTTGCCAAGAAATTGGCATATGCTGCTTGTGTTTTTACTGTCAATTCTGCATCCAACAAAGTCTGCATTTAAATATCCTCTCAGTTTAAAATCAGACTCTTTTGAATACCAAAGCCCTAGATTTTTAGTTCCCTTGAAATATCTCATTATCCTAGTTAGATATTGCATGTGTGACTCCTTGGGATTTGCTTGATATCTGGCACAGATGCATGTTACGAACATGATATCTAGTCTACTTGCTATAAGATACAACAAGGAATTAATCATGCTTATGTATTCTTTGATATCCACTTCTTTGCTTGCTTCATCTATATTCAACTTAGCATTGATAGAGATGGGTGTCTTCTTATGAGAGGCCTCAATCATTCTGAATTTCTTTAGTATCTCTTTGGTGTATTTAGCCTAATTGATGATGATTCCAGCCTTCAACTGTTTGATTTCTAACTAGAGGAAGAATGAGAGTTCTCCCATCATGCTCATTTCATATTTACTTTTCATCAGATGAGAGAATTCTTCACATTCTTTCTTATCCCTTGATCCGAATATAATGTCATTAATGTAGATTTGGACAATCAAGGGTGATCCTTTTTTTCCTTTAGAAAAAGGGATGGGTCAATCTTGTCTTTTCTGAATTTGTTCTTAATTAAGAACTCTAACATAGTTTCATAATATGCCTGTGGTGTTTGCTTAAGTCCATACAGAGCCTTCTTAAGTTTGTATACTTTGTGTTCTTGATTAGGCTCTTGAAATCCATGGGGTTATTCCACATATATTTCTTCTTGGATGTCCCCATTCAAGAATGTACTCTTGACATTCATTTAGTAGACCTTAAAGTCTTTAAATGCAAGAAATGCCAAGAACATTCTAATGGCCTCCAGTCATGCAACTGGTGCAAAGGTTTCATCATAGTCGATACTTTCTTCTTGTTTGTACTCCTTTGCTACCAGTCTGGCCTTATTTCTAATCACTATGCCATCAGCATCCAATTTGTTTCTGAAAATCCACTTTACTCCAATGACTTGTTGTGATCTAGGCCTGTTGACAAGCTCACAAACTTTTTGTCTCTTGAACTGATTAAGTTCTTCTTGCATAGCATCGATCCAATAGTGATCATGAATAGCATCATCCACCGATTTTGGTTCCACTTGTGACAAGAAGCACATGTAGAGACTTTCATGCAAGGTGGTACAACTTGTTCTTACACAAGCATCAGGATCTCTTATAATCAGTTCAGAAGGGTGATCCTTCAGTTTTTTCTTAGCCTTTGGTAGATTGTCTCTTTCTTTATTTTGAATACCCAAGTAGTCAATGTCAGGTGTCTGGGCTAGTAGAGTTGAGAGTGACTGAGCAGGCTAAATATCATCATTATAATTTTTAGGAAGTTCTGTTATTTGTTCTTCAGTATGTTGTTCAGTGAATAAGGGCGGGTTTAGCATATCGTTTTCTAATACGAGACAAGCTTGGGATAGGGGTGACCTATCCCAAACCTACACCATCGCCATCCCTAACCACTAGCTTGAGAAAAAAGTATAAATAGGGGAGAAAAATAGAGAGACTCCCAGCGGGTTGTCATTTTGCGTTTCACAGGCTTTGGTGAAAGAGAGAGAGAGTGTAGAGAGATCTTGGAGGTGGAGCTTGCCTAATCGGAGCTTAGAGCTTAGATTTTGAGGTTGATTCATCCATGAATCCTTACCAAGTAGGTATATTTAACTTCTTACCTTATTTCTATTTTGATATGCATGATTTTAGCATGATCTGTGTGATTTCTTATGAACCCTAGGTTTTAGGGGAAAGCCAATTTTGGGTTGAATCTTGTGATTTAAGTGCATAGTATGTGATTAAAACTTGATATGTAGTATTAAGTATGAATTTTATGAGTCTTTGAAGGGTTTGTGAGGGTTTGGATGTTGTTAGGTTGATTCCATACGAGAACAGGTAGAAACGACGATGAACAGTAAACTTAGTGAACTGCGAGGTCGAAGACTCGAAGGAGCCACAAGGCAGCAGACATTCAAATCAGGATATTCGAATGAAGACATTCGATAGGATATTCGATGAAGACATTCGAATCAGGACATTCAATAAAGAGTTTTGAAAAGAGATCCAAAATGAGTTCCAAAAAGAGATTCGAAAGGAGAATCGAAAAGAAGATTTGAGATAGTTGAGCTTCGAAATAGTTGAGACAAGGGGTTTTACGGAGCTAATTAGGGTTGATCCTTTTTGTGTTATTCCTATTATTTTCTAACCCAAATTTCGTGTATAAAATGAATTCTACATTGTTGTGTGGTTATGCGTTCATTGGCACAAGTATACATGAGTAATGTGTCACCTACTGAGCCTTTGTGTTCACCATATGTTGTTGTCTTGACTTTCAAGTTCAGGCAAAAGGTAGCCACAGGTTTGCAATCGGGCAGATCGAGCAGATCGGACTTCATTGATGTATGGGACTATGTCTGTTTTGATTGTTTTGTATTTCTATAGTATTTTTTTCTTCCCAGACATGGGTTTGTGGTAGTACTAGGTGATACATGATGTGTATGATGTGTTATGATGATATTTCATTCAATTGTATGGTTTTGAGAATGTACAGAAATACCCTTATTGTATGATTGTACAGGTGTGTTTGGGCAACACCCTTGGTGTGCCCCTCTCGAGGTTAGTCACCAACCTCTCACCCTCAGGTGCGGGTAAGGGGTAGTTACGTGCTCGGTTTTGGGTCTCCTAGAGTTGGGATAGTGACACGGGGTGTTAAATAAGCTAATGTGGGGTAGTTCAGTTAGAAAAAATAGCCTTAGTTTATGTTTAACATGTCTAAATATAAGGTCTCACACGGGTAAGTATGTAGAGCTAGCCAAAGTTATGATTAGGAGGGGCATTAAAATTAGATACCTTCAAGAGTCTAAATGAACGAGTGAGAAAGGTAAACTTATAGGTGAATGGGACCACAAATTATGGTATGTCGGTAGAGATAGGAATAAAAACGGATAATTATCATTCTTAACCATCGATTGGTTAAGGAAGTTGTTAATGTTAGCAGAAATGGCTATATGATTCTACTTATTAGACTTATTTTAAGTGATGAAATGGTTAATGTTATTAGTGTATACGCACCACAAATATGTTTGGATGATGTGAGTAAACAATAATTTTTGGAAGATCTAGATATAGTTATGCAAGGTATACTCGATGAGGAAAATGATTTCATTAAAGTGGACTTTAATGGACATGTAGGGATTAGTTATAGTGACTTTGAGAATGTCCATGGAGGATATGGCTTGAAGGGTATAAACAATATGAGAACTTCAATCTCAGACTTTTTCTTATCTTATAACTTAATTCTAACGAACGCTTGGTTTAAGAAATTAAACTCATTTGATCATGTATAGGAGTATAGGAAATTCTAGCCAAATAGATTTCTTTATAACTAGAAGGGTATAAAGAATTTGTTACAAAGACTGACTTTTAGTGCTAGATATTTGTCTTAGAAACGTGTATGAGAAAATGAGATATGTCCTCAATCGCAGTATCAAATGGTGAAAGTTAGTAGGAGATGGTCAAATACCTTTTGCGAGCAAATTAATCAAGGAGACAAATTGGAAAGATGAAATCGATTCTCCTATAAATGAACCAAACGTTCATGAACAAGTTTGTGTTCGGCTCAGTAAAAGATTATTTACGATCGTTTGTTAAGGAATAGTATCATTCGTGAATATAACTATGATGTTCATGAACTATTCGTGAAGGTTAATAAATAAGTGTTCACAAACAGTTTGTAAATATTGTTTGTGTTTATGAAAATTATTTGTGAACAAATAATTAACAAATCAATTATGATGTATAAATATTTTTTATTAAATATAAATAATTTTTTATTAAATATAATTCAATAAGCATATATTTTATATTATCATTAAATAAAAAAGTATATGTTTTATTTATTTTTATTGTTACTATTATTATAATATTTTTATGAACTATTATAATTGTTTAAATATATTAAACAAAGATAATACAATCTAGCAGTTAATCAATTATACTTTTTTGGATAAGTTTACAGTGTGAAATTGTGTTCGTGAACGTTCGTGAATAACATGGTAACGTTCGTGAACAGTTCGTAAACATCATATTGTTCGATTTAGTTTGTTAATGAATAATAATGAACACATTTAAATACCTTAATGTTCGGTTTGCCTCGATTCGTTTACAATCCTAGGAATAAGATGATAGATTATATTAAATGTATGGCTAAAGACGAACTTAGTGAAATTAAATGTATGGTGCAAGTGGGTAAGGACACCTCATGGTAGAAAAAGGAAGTAAAAAGAACTGCTAAGAATAAACAGATGTATTATAAAAGTCTCGACAAGGATAGAGATAAAGTAAGTTTTGATAAGTATGAATTAGGAAAGAAATAGGTCAAGAAAATTGTAAAGAAAGCTAGAGCCGGACTGTACCAAGCTTTATATGAGCAATTGGATTCCAAAGAAGAAATATATATATATATATATATATATATATATATATATATATATATATATATAATTGCTTAAATGAGAGAGAAGAATACTAAAATTTTGGGTACTATAAAGTATATTAGGGACCACAATCACAAGGTTTTAATAAAGAATATTGATATTAAAGAAATTAGAATCAATATTTTAACAAACTTTTCAATAGTTATTGTGTTAAGATGTTGGTGATATGAATGTATAGAAGAAGTAAATTGTGATTTCTTGCTAAGGATAAGGTCATGTGAAGTTAAAGAGGCTTTGCACCATATGAAGACCAACAAAATGAGATTCTTATTAAGGTTTGAAGATGTCTCTATGCATTTGGGATTAAGTGGTTGACATATAAAATTGCTCAAATTATAGAAAAATGAAACTGATAAATCATATTATAAGAGCATCTCCAATGTTTTAGTCAAAGCTATAAGTAAAGCTAAATTTAACAAAAAAAACTTCTAAATATAATTTTGACTTTTATTTTAGCCGACAGCTCAGCCAATAATGTGATGTACCCTTTCTATCCTCCCCTTCCCTCCTCGGAGTTCCCCTCCACCTCAGCATCACAACCTTCGGCCTCCTCCCCTCCCGCTACACAAATGACCTTTAATTTAGTTGTATACCTAAAAGATCTACTATGAAAATAATCTTTATATTAAGAAAATTTATTGAGAGATTTACCGTAATAAAAAAATATTTACACATGGACAAAACTTATGACAGGATATCTAAAAATAGAGTATTGATATTGAACAGGAAAAAAATGAAAAAAGACAAAAAATAATTTGAAAATATGTAATAACAAACAATATAAAATTGAAAATTTTGTAATTAATAAAACTATTTGAATGAAAAAAACTATGTATTAAATTGAATAAATACAGTCTCTGTCTTAGTTTATATAACCGACGAATAGTTTAATTTAGTTCAACTAAGAAAGGAAAAGATAAAATTCAAATTCACGTAGAATTCAACATGGCCGAAATATAATCCACCAATCACCTTCGTACAAATTATTCCAAGCACAAACGGAAATGGGATGGTGATGGCGTGGAATTAACGTGTGCATACGGAGGGGGAATATTGAGAGTCCGGTTGATTCATTACATATAACCCTAATTGGATTATATCCTTTTGCACATTCAATTTTTTTAAAATTATGTTAGAAAGGGAAAGAGAAAATTCAAATTCATATAGAACTCAACATGGCGGAAAACACCTTCATATAAAATACTCTACCACTTCAAATAAGATTCAATGTTATTACACTCAGCTAAACTAAAGAACAATAACTATCGCTATTATTAATAAATCATCTCACACGTATATATGCAGGTAAGGGTAAAAATAACACTACAAATATTTACTATCCCAGAAAAAACAAGATTCTACCTGCAAATCACTTCACTACCCAAGAAAAACAAGATTCTACCTGCAAATCACTGGAAGTAAAGCAGCAGCTTCCAGTATCAGAGGGCATGGACAGCCCTATAAATTGAGTACAACTAATGGAACAAATCGTGGCAGTAAAATTCGCACTTCAGAGAGCATGGAAAGCCCCAGCATCACCAGAACCAGGAGCTGTGGCTATCAACCGCCTTCACAGAGGTTGATACCAATGGCATCCGCCCATACTTTCCAACGAACCAGTTAACGCACTGTGACCTTCGTTCACTGTGTCCTCCCATGCTGCTGATTCCAGTTGAACCAATCTCAAATATCTTGCCTACAATGGCAACAAGAAACATGAACATAATTGAATACATGCTGCTTGAAAACAACGAAAACCCAGCATGGATATAACTAATAGAAGAACAGTACAAGAATTGCAAACACACTAGTGAATCGAATACAAAAATCATCCAAATTCTCAGAGAAAACCATGTCAGCATCTACCAGTCAAGCAGATTGTTGGCAGCATAGATTCATGGGGCCCATGTTAGATCTAATCTTCACCTTAGTATATGTGAAAAAGCAGGGGCTGGGACAGTATTTTCTCCAATTACCGGCCCATTCCAGCAGCCAATGGATATAAAAATAAAAACAGCAAAACCTGCAGCAGTTATGTTTGCATGCAGAAAGATAAAAGGCCTTCCAGTCTTTGACCCAGGAAATTTAACTATACAAAATCAGTGTCGTGTTCCATCTAATATTTATTCTCATGGGACTACAAGTGGAAAACAAACTAGAAAGACAACAAATGATGGTAAAAAAGGAAAAACCATATGCACAATCTATACAATACATGGGACAAACCATTCAATTGACAATAACAAGCTCACAAAAATATAAATAGGTGGAGCACCAAATAGGTGCACCAGTTAGTACCTTTTACCCAAATAGGTGGAGCACCAGTTGCATTTGCAACAAGGAATGACATGGCAATATCTTCACAGTTTCTGGGGATGCATTATAAAAGTTAGTTCAATACTGGAACACAGAGATTTGTACATAATATAAATAGAATATTTAAAAGAAAAACTAACAGCAGACCTGTTTTTGGTAACATATTCTCTGATTGATGCTGGCATCTCATTTGTGTACAGCGCAAGGTACTTTTTGTGGAAAAATGCAGCCTTTGAAAGTACCATACTGTATGTACCCATCCACCAAACAGACCACCATCCTCCATAAGCATAGTAATCCTCACTACCCTTCTGCAAGCAGAATTAGATGTTAACAAATCACATTTAAGAGATGTTTTCTGTTTTCAAAAGTGCTGCATGCTAATGCTTATTGCTTTCATAGTTTGCGGACTGATGAGTACCTTAAGAATAAAGCCAAAAAGGCACTCTAAGTTCAGAGGTATGGTTTATAGCTCAAGCATACATTGATCCATGAAAATTAGGATATCCCATACTGTTATTCACTACATGATGTTTGTCGATCAGATTTTTCTTTTTTCTTTTTTGATAACGTTTGTCTATCTGAAAATGATCAAGGACTTCCTTTTATATATATTTTAAAGCATATTAAATCATCATATGCTGATTCCAAACTGGTGCATGTTTATCTATGCAGCTGAAGACAGTCAAGGAGGTTATTTTATATGCTAAAGCAGCATTATAGAATTATTGATAAGTGAAAAATCACCATCTTAAAAGGTTTCAGTCTTCATGGCAAAAGGTCATTATCTTGACTTAGATGCTCCAATCCTGATGTTAAGCTGATGGCAGCCTGACAGGTTTCCCTAGGAGATTTTTTTAAAATTAATTTTTAATTTTTTATAAAACTTATTCCATTTAGTTCCTAGATGGACTAGTTTTCATCAGGCCAGTGTATGTATTTTTAAAGTTTTAACATATACATATATGCCTAAAAATGCAAATTCAAACATGTATACAAGTAAATACAAGTTCAACAATAAGTTTTATTTTCGAATTAGTATCTATTTACTTGTGAATTGAGAGAAGTTGAATGAGAAGTGAAAGAAGAGGATGTTTAAAGCTTGTGAACACTGCAAAAATTATGGGGAATTTGGTAGCACAGAGCCTTTACCCATGCTCTGTACTAGAAAAATAATTAGTAGAAAATTAGCCAGGGCCAGGGGCATAAAAACACAGAAGAGATCAAGTTCAATTGTGTGGCATGGATTGTTATAATAGAACATGTAGTTGAACCACTACAAAAATGACTAAAATGCATGTAGATAAATATTTAATAGTAGGAGAAGCATACCAATGAATTGATCCAATGAACACGGGGCACAAATCCAACCATTGTATCTGGTGCACTTTGCCAAACATCAAATGCAAATTTCACTGTAGAGCAAGGAAATATAACATCATCATCGATAGAAAAGACAGCATCTGACTGCAAATCTTTAATTTCCTTGAATCTGTTGTTAAGACTGTCTTCCTTATTAAAATCGAACTTCAATTCTACTTGTCGACCATCTCTTGCATTTGATTGTATTACATCACGTAAAAATATAATAAGAGACTTTGATGGAGGATCTGGTTCACTCCACACGATATGTATAGAATCAAGACCAGAACACGAAGCATAGTGAGAAACGGACTGCTTGAGGAGATCATTTCTCTTCCATGTATTCATCAAAATGGCATAACCTTTCCTACATCAATTTGAAAGGCAACACAACATAACCCCATAAATTAGCCATTAAATCAGACTATGATTGCTTTTAAATTACAGGAATGGCACACGACATTATCACAACAATCTACACTTATTTGCATCAGACATTTTATGCTTAATGGAGTGGAAACAAATTCAAAATCAAGCATGGCGACAAAATTTTATTGCATGAAAGGGTACACATCCCATACTTTTTTTGTATAGAAATTTTACAAACAAAATAAAATCTACAAAAGCAAGTAACAGTTATTGCGTTTAAGAAAAATAGTGCACCAAAACTCAAATATTAGAGGTTGGAAGTAAATATAGAACACGCCTACTCTCTGAAAAACTAAATATAAAATGAAATTTATCGTAATTTGTTTAACTCAATTTTTCATTAGGTAGGAAATGAGAGCCAGCAAACCAATAAAATTGGAAATATGGTGCACCTCTGTCAGAAATAGGACAAATAGTTTATGATTAAGAACATAAAAATAAATAACAAATAAATGAAATTATCTATATTCACATCCAGGCTATGCAATTGAACTTTGATCAAATTATTGAACAAAATACTAAAAAACTTCTAAAGGTCTGAATAAAGTATTGGGTGTGAATTGTACTAGCCAAATTTAGTAAAACATTAATAGAAAATTTATTAAATCTAAACGAGTAGTATCATGTTAATATTAAAATAAAAAAAAATTCTAAATTAATCAAATATTAACCGAGATGTGAATGCTCTGTGGTACGGGAAAACTAGGCACAGAAACATTCGTGCGCAACTCTATGCTTACAACGCTAATCATGCTTAATCTTAACTCTGATTACATTTATTATATTCCATTTCTGGTTATTCGTTTTCTGGGTGAACTTTTAATAAGGAAATAATAAACCAAAAGTTTCCTTAACAGCTGCTTCCTTCCTCCTAAATAAATGTTACCTTAAAAAAAACAAAAATCATGTGTCATGGTGGTGGCGTACGGACCTCGGAACATCAAATCGGCCGAGGGGAGTGGCGCGGTGGGACCAACCCAGGAAGGAGGCGACGCGGCCGGCAAGTACGAGGAGGGTGAAGGCGATGCAGCACCACAGGAGCGGCTTGATCTTGACGCATCCGGAGGCGTAGATCGCGGCCTGTCGGAGCCGCTGCCACGTGCGGCGGTTACAGTATGCGCCTCTCGGAGTCATCTCTCGCCAAAAATAAAAAAAAAAAAAAAAATGGGCTTCGGTATCCTGGACCCGAGACGAACGAGCCTACTCAGCGATCCAATTCCCGCGGCGGCACATGACGCGCCGGCTCAGGTGCGAGTCATCTCTGCCGAGAAAGCAGCTCCTCTCTCGGAAGCGCAGGGGATTGGGGGGAGAAGCGTGCGTGTTCGCCCATCCGACGGACGGTCAGGATGCGCCACTGCGGGTGGGGCTTAGAGGACGGCCGCGATTTCGTTCTCGTCGATTAAGACAGCTTGGGTGCACATTTTTAAATTCAGAAACAGATCTTGAACCGAGAGAGGAGGGGGAGGGGTTTGGATTGGGATGTTGAAGGTTGGGAGGGAGGGAACGAATAGTCGAATCACACGAGTCCCGACACAGTTCGGTTGCCCTTTCCCATTTCCTTTTACATATAATTGTTTTTACCTTTTCTGTGGATTTGTTTTTAAAGAATATGTTGTTAAATTGAGTGATAATTTTTCATTTTCAGACGGCGCAAGAGGCAATGTGAAATTGTCTTTTTCTTTATATATATATATATATATGTATTTGCGAATACCAACAACGACGGCATATATAATTGATGATATATATTATTTATATACCGTGTGGACTGTATACTTTAGAGATAAGACCAATCTGTGGTTTTTTAAAATAAAAAATCAATAAAATCGTCCAGTGGAGTTTTCAAATGTTTCTTAACTACCTTTTTGAATTTCTTGGTACGACCGTACAATTTGAGGGATGACCATTTAATACTATTTGAATTACAATTTCAATCTTCATGTCCATTTCAAATAGGATATTAAGGGCAGGTTTAGTATTTCTTTTCATTTTCTGTTTTAAAAATATACTTTTAAAATTTATATTTAAAAACTATTTTATGATAAATTAAAAACACATCTTTTGTTTTGTTTTGTTTGAAAGTTATTTTCTATCAAAAATTATATTTTTTTTTAATGCCGAAGGTGGGCACAATAGGGAGGTGGCAGAAGGGGTTAGCGGTGGGGAGATCGCGTACGGGAGGTCGCATGGCGATGAGCAGACGAAGGGATGAGAAACGGTTTTCAAAACAAATGAAAATAACAAAAAGGGTGTGCATAGGTCGAATCGGGTTAGTTGAAAGGCTAAATCATCAATCGATCTGTCATTAACAGATAACTAATTCTTTCACATTTTAACCAACTTGTTAACCTCAATAATTAGCAGGTTTGTTAAATTTTTTACGGATACTAACCGTTGATTTGAGCGGGTGCCAACCGTCATTTATTGGTATATAATTAAACGATATATACTAGAAAAATTGAACATATAAAATATAAAATAATTATAATCAAAAGTATATTATTTTATTCACTAAGCACCAAAGTATCAATCAACCACCCAAATTAACCTAGGTCCAACTAGAATGACTACTCTAATACCAACTTGCCACGTCCCTGATTCCAGAGAACCAAATCGGACACATGACTCCCCTATGCATGCACCTAAATAGTCAAAGGGTTGGTGACAAGCACCTATAATGGACATACAAAGTGGGTGTTGTTTAAATTTCATGTACAAACATACATCAAGGGTATGAAAGTACTTTTTGAAATGTCAAACAATCATTATAACTTATAAGTATATTATAAAAAAACATTACATAAACTCAGTCAATACAGTCCAATAACATTTAACAAAATTCATATATCAAATAAATATTCCACTGAGCAGTGCAATCCATCGCTAGCTCGTATTAACACCTGGAAAAAAACAAATCAACAAGTAGGAGTAAGCATAAAGCTCAGTAGGTGAACTATCATTCCTCACCAACCCTTAACAAAGAACTACTAATACTATATGCTCTGTGTACAAGTGTACATGTGTAGTGGGAGTTATTAAATGTTAATGTGGCACACAACAATGCAAACTGCCACACAGGCAACCATATCTATCATACTACCCCACGACAATATCATAAATCATACCACATTATAACTCATATCATCGCATCATATTAGCACATTACACTACACAAGTCGCATCAAAATAATTCATATTTGCACTATACCGTGCTCACTGTGCTTTACCATACCGATTTTCTTGACTGGATCTATCATACTCTTTTGCCCTTTACCGGACTATTGTCATTTATTGGACCATTGTTCTTTATCGGACCTCATCATAACAAATATAGTGCACTATATAACAAGAATACATATCAACAATATCAACATTACAGGTCCAACATATATCAAATTAGGAAATCTCACATCATCACAATAAATACATAATATATGCACTTTAATCATACCAATGTATAATCATTACGAACATGCTTTTAGCATCAATTATAATAACAAAAGGCACACTACAATCCCCAAACATTTATTAGGGTTTCTCTCTAAAGGTTTCAAGCTTAAATTCCCATTAATAGATTAAAATAAGCAAAACAGGTTGATAAAAGAGTGCAGATTCTGTCCCAACTTTGAAAAATCATAACTAATTCTTCCAAACTCTAATTTGCTTATAATACCCCTCATTTTGAAGGGTTGTTAATTGGATATCCAATAAAAATATTAGAAAAATCATTTGACCACATTACTGTTCACACGACCACATTACTGTTCACCTGACCACCTCGAATTTTACCTGACCAAAAGAAAAGTTTATTGAAATATCGCGAATATTCTATTGATATAAACATTAGGTTCACCCGACCACTTTACTATTCACCTGACCAATACTATTCACCGAACGAATTATTCATATAGTTCTAGCATACGAAGAATCCACCCTAATACAATTTATAAATCATTAACATCGACTTTGAACGTTAAACATCTTTATTTAGGCTTCATATCTCAGTTACATGCAAAATCATTTGTTCTAAGTTCAAATCTTTAATCTAGGACAAACCTAAGTCATAGGACCCTATGAGAGATGTAGAACGGATACAAACACTTACCTTGAATATTTTGGAAGACAGACTAGCTTGCCAAACCTCAAAAATGCCTTAAAGTTTTAAGCTTACACCTTTCTCTCTCTTCCTTGGCTTCCTAGATAGCTAAGGCTCTCCAAAGCGTAAAAAATCAACAATCAACTCTCTTAGATGAGCCCCCTATTTATAGAGTTACTCCTCACATCTTATTGGACCTCTAATTTCACTAAAACATTGATTTCTTGTCTTGCAAGTAACCCTGTTTAATCAAGCTTTCTTTTTTCAATAAAATTTTCATTTTAAGTCATTAAAATACAAAAAAGTCCTTAATTAAGTTAAATCCATAATTTCCTTTTAATATTAATAATATTAAATCATAAAACAGCTGAATTAACTAATTTACCTCATAAATCACTACTATATGTTATTAAAATACCCCTAGATCATCTACACCCCAAATAAGGCCCATTTAAAGTCTAAATGACTATATTTTTAGCTACAAAACCAAAATAACGTCCTCAAACCAAATACAAGCTATCTTTTAAGCTATTCTGGGTATAAGATATTATAGAAGCAGTTGCTTTATATGATCTTTGGATTTGGCGTGCTTTTTTTTGGATTACCTAGGTCAAACAATGACATCGATGTGTTGGAAAGATATTTTCTACTTACTGAGCTCACTCAATGGCATGCTTCTCAAGTTAATTACTTTAATAATGGTCATGATTACACGATGGGATATTACCTTACTAATGGCATATATCTGAAATCATTAACATTTGTAAAAACAATATCAGCCCCATAAGGAGGCAAAAAAAAAAATTGTTGCAGCACAAGAGTCTGGAAGAAAGGATATAAAGTGGGCATTTGGAGTATTACAAGCACGATTTGCAATTGTGCGTCAACCTGTGCGACTTCTCAATGTATGTGACATTAAACAAATTATAAAAGAAGATAAAAGAGATGAGTAGGACACATTAGATTTCGATTATGAACATCCGCATAATAATCCTCCCGAACCAGTATCACATGATCATTCATATATGATTACAGAATTTATTCATAATCATTTGTGTATTCGAGACAAAGAAACTCATTCTCAACTCCATTTGGACCTCGTTGAGCATTTATGGCAATTACGTGGTGAATCATAAAGTCTTAATTTTAATTACTAGTTTAATTTGCATTATTTATATTAAGTTGAACTCTTTTTATTTGTCATAATTTAATACAGTTTACAACAAGTTTTCTACTGACCTTCAGTTTAAAGCTAGGGTAGTTGTGTATGGTTTCATTTATAGGAATTTGATTGAGTGTATGAGGAATCTATTGCTTGAAGGTAGTATATATCCAATGTGTAGAAATTTCTTTCGTGTGTGGTCACCTTATTATATTCTTTTTTTCCAGCAATAAGAGGGCCTACCTATGCTTTTAATTCTCTATTTAGTTATATTCTAGTTTGGGGTTTGTTGAAAAATGATACTCATACAAATAGCTATGCTTTTAATTTTCTATTTAATTTTGTATTTTAATAGCTATTTGAAATCTTTTTGGGGTAGGGGGCACCTCTACCAGTTTAGTGGGGTGATAGGCATTGCAGTTTTTCATTTTTATAATCTATTTTGTAACATCCTTTACAGATTAATACTCAAGGACATTTGTTTCTTTTAGTTTTATGAAATCTCAAAACATTTGCTTTATATAATCTATTTTGTAATAGGATGTCTATTTCTTTTAGTCTTATACACTCTTAGGATATCTCAAGGCACCTTTAATAATTTGTTTTGTATCAGAACATATTATGGAGTTACAAGAGCAAAATATACAATTTTGAATGATTGTATTTTATGCATATAATGTGCAAAACATATTTATAATTTGGATGATTGTATATTTCTTCAATCATTTATTATGTAATTATAGCAACATATGCAGTCATTTGTTATGTAGTCACAAGAATGTATAGTTTATTCAATCATTTAAGAACGTATGATTTAGCAGGCAATGTTCAGCTCCCCTGAACAAATGATTGAGAAATGAACTAGGTGAAAATAAAAATGAAAGAGTTTATAAAATGTTCAGCTTTTTGATTTTTATAAAAAAGCAATACCCTTATTTTGCAGTCTCAGGAGCAGTGACTTGGTTGCCATAGAGAAGCATAAGGGCTATATAGTACTTAATGGTTTCACAGTCTCATCATCAAAAGTTAAGGAAGACAGTTCAATATATCAGACACAAATTCCATAAGTTGAACATTTATAAATTGTTTTGTAAGAGGATATGTAACCATAGGCTCACGATATTATGAGTAGGGGCTGTTAGAGTTTAATGTTTTTAAGAAAGTCTCATTATCAAAAGTAGAAGAAATCTAATTCAACGTAAAACCATCTCACAAAAATCTCCAACATGCCTTATGTTAAGATACTATTATAAATCTTGCCCAACATTTGAAAAAATTTGCCCACTTCGAAAAATGAATGAATGAATATTCTCAAGAAAAATTCATGAGAAATGATTTGATTACAGCTCATTTAAAACATGATTTGCCAACTTAAGCTTTTGTTAAATTAGTAGACCAAGATACTTAACTTATCCCAGCTCGTTTAAAAACCTGAATTTATAGTTGTCAAAGCATCAAAGCGTGAATATTAGAGACTCTAGAAAATCCCTCTGAAAAACAAGTGTCTACCCTGTCATGAATATGGAGTGTTGGGCATAGACTGAATATTACAGTTGGAACAATAACAAAAGATTAGACAAAAACAAAGGTCCAATATATTGATGCATTATTTTAAAAATATAAAATACAAAGGCCCAATACATTGAAAAATGAAAGTTTACCCTGTCAAGTCCCATAACAAGAGTTTATAAATGTTCAATTTTTTTATTTTTGAATTTGGAAAATTTTCTTTTGACGCTTTTTTCCAATATTGTTGCTAGAATTCAGTTAGGGTGGGCCCTGAGATCTAGGGGGCCCAAGGCGGTAATTAAGTTTGGGGCTCTTGTCTCCTATACATTCTAAGATAATAATAAAATTTTATTTATATATTAAACTATCAATTTTTATTACTATTATTATTTTACTATAATTATATGAACAATATAAAATTTAAAACATATATTATTATCGAAATCATAATTATCTTTAACCAAATTAAATTATCTTCAACCAAATTATCTTCAGCCAAGCTTGAAGTCCTTACTTGTTTACTACTAGTAATAAACTTATCAAGAGCCCCTGGTTGAGATTGAATAAGTTGCTCTATCTGTTTCTTTTTTCAAATCCATAAATATACTTTCTTTGAGGCATGATTACGTACCCTATAATAATATAACAATAAAATAAATTAAACAAGTACACAATTACATATCAATAATAATTTTTAATTTCATAAACTTATCAAATATATGAAATAAAAATAAAAACACAACTATTAAAATACAACGGTAATATATTTACATTAAGTAAGTGACCCATCTAAAAAAAATACAGCAATAATATTAATATCACGGTAATTATACATCTATACAGCAAAAATATCACATCACACGAGAAAAACGTACCGGTCCTTGTGTCACCGTCACGGATCGTTGCGGTCCTAGCGCGGCGCGACATGCACGGCAACGCGAAGAAGCGGCGGCAACGGGGGGTAAACGGCGGCGGCGGGCGCGCGGCACGACAAGAACGCGGCAGCAAGTCAGCCACAGTGGGGCGCGCGGAAAAGCAAGGTAGCACAGCGGTGGGAAGCGGTGCACTGGCACAGCACAGCCGTGGCAAAGGCGCAAGGAGGCGTGGAGCAAGCGATCAGCAATGCGATGGAGGTGAAGGTCAGAATCAGAACTCAGCGTTACTGCGTTTGCGACTTTGGCACTTTACATTTGTGCATGTATTGTGTCGGCAACGACTTAAAACAATTAAGGGAAGAGTTTATTTTAAAAATTGGGGCCCTAAATTAGGGTTTTTTTTTTTTTTTTGGGGGGGGGGGGGGGGCAAGGCCCAGGCCTTGGTTGCCTGGCCTTGGGGCTGGCCCTGAATTCAGACATCCCACTAGTGTCAAGCATCATTATTCTCTCTTTGTGATCCAATTCTTGCAAATGAAGCTTCCTCTTTTTCATATTTACTTTCTCTTCCAAATTTAACTTTTGCAATTGGAACTTTTCTTTCTCCAAGAAAAGAAACTCGTCACCTTGAACACATGCTTCCTCAAATGAACTCTACAGCTTCTTCGAAGGGACCCTCTTTCCTATTTCTTTTAGCCTTTTCTGCTTTCCTGCCTATTGGTCTCTCAAAATCTACATTGTTACCATATGACTCAATATCCACTTAAGTGATAGATTCACAAATGAGTTCTCCATGGTAATATCTCCTTCTAAAAGATATTTGAATGACATCCGATGTTGCTCTTTGAAATCCATCCTAAAAGAAAAATGAAGATCCATCCTAAAAAGAAATTAAGAACACAAACACACACACAGAGGGGGGGGGGGGGGGGGGGGGGGGGGGGGGGGGGGGGGGGGGGGGGGGGAGATTTTTTAAAAGTGTTTGCATATTTGAAAGACATAACATATGTAATCATATTGACCTCATATGAAAGTACAAAAAGAGAGCAAAATACACAATAGAGAAAAACAAAATTACAAAATGGTTTTATCACTATTTAAAGATATAAATCTGCTTCTCACTCAGCCCATGTGATTAAATTCACTTGTAAATTATAATATAAATTCTGAATTCTGAATTTCACTCAAATATTAAAAAAAATCACTTATAAAATTTAATCACTCGAGTTTAAATTCCCCATGAATTCTGAATTTCACTCTCCCTATAAAATGAATGAAAAGCATATTTATTCATAACTCTACATTTAATATAAACCAGAATAAAATACAAGCGATTAAATTTAGAATTCACAGGGAGATGGTAAACCCTGTAGTTCAAACCTAGAAATTTTGTCAAAATTAACCATCAAACACACAAAATCCACAATACCCAAACCAAGAGATAAACACCACTAATTATTTTAACATAAAACAGCATAAACGTAGAGTTTAAACCCAAAATAAAAAACATTGAAATCCTTACCTGCATCAAAATAATGAACTCGACAAATGGTGAGAGTTGGTAGTGTAAAACTCTACAAACGATGATAGCGATAAACTCAATAGACAATGATGGTGAGAATCGAACCCAACTCCCCTATCTCGTGAAGTTAAATGGGGCTCAGATAGAAATGGCGCCAATTCGCCAAAGGAAAACCAAGAGAGGAAAAATGTAAAAATGGATTACTGAAATAAAAAGAAATGAAAAGGAGAGAGAAAATATAATTTTTTAATAAATAAAAAATAAATAATATTTGATTAAATTTGAAGAGTGATCGTACATTTTGTTAAAAATTTGATTAAAATGGAAAATCCAAAAAGTGTAGATTTTAGGCTTTTTTTCGTTAAATTACCTTTCCAAACTAACAAAAATATGCATATAAATAACCTATAGTAAATGCTCTAATAGTTTGACATTCGAAATTTCAATAATATTTTTATATTAAAGTATTAATAATTTAATTAATATATATAAGTGTTTAGTGTTAGGGTTTTCTTGTATGTCATTTCATCCATTTAGGCAACATAATTCATTATTTATTTGCATACAAATACAAATATGGATATTTCAATTCAATGTACGCACTGGTAAATTAAATTTGTTTAACCTAATAAATGGGCATTTTTATTAAATAAAGCATCAAATCAATATATGAGCAGGTTTTATCTCACTTATTGCAAATTTAATAAAGTTGTAGGCATTCCTATTTCCAAACCAAATTAAAATAAAAAAAAGTTTTAAAATGGAAATGGAATTCAGGAGCATCCCACGAGGGTGAATGGGATCAGTCCAAATGTCCAATGGTAACGTACGGGCCAACTTCCCGCAATGACTTCATTGTCGTGTTGAACGACTCACTGTCCTTTTTGGCCCCTGCCACCAACATACTTTGTTTTTTAAAAAAGAAACAAATTTAATACAAGTTATTGTTAAACACTAATAATAAGTTTTTTTTATAAAAGTTTAATTTCTTTTATTTTAAAAAAATTATAAAATCATCTAGCAAAAGTTGTATATTAATTTTTTTTCTAAAATTTTTATAGTATTTTTCAATATATGAGTGCAAGACCAGCTCACCACCACGATGATGTGCTTATTTCAGAATTTATTGATTTTTTTTTCAAAAATCGATCATTAAATCGAATATTGACATAATATGTATCATGCTTGTAAAATTTCACACCAATCTAATGTTTAATTTTTATGTAAATTAAATTAGAAAAAATCTAAAAATAAATAAATAAAAATAAATATATTTACTTTAAAAAAATTTCTAATTAGATTTACCTAAAAATTTACTGTTAAATCATTTTGATATTTTACAGATATGATATATACTATATAAATATTTAATTTAATTGTCGATTTAAAAAAAATCGACAGAATCCGAAATAGGCTAAATCATCATAGTAGTGAGTTGGTCTTACTCACCAGCGAATCCAAACCTTCAACGTATTATGAAGCACTATTCACTCTATATAAATATTAAATTACATAAAAATTATCTCATCTCTCTTCTTCATGTTTCTCAAAACTTTCACTTTTATTTCATATTAAATTATAAAAAATTACTATTAAATAAAAAATAATAAAAAATATTATTTTAATAATATAAATAGTGATTAAAGAAATCTATTGTAGTTTATATTTATATAGGAAAACAAAATGAAATTTAAATTTGTGAACTTTGAAAAAATAATTAAATAACTAATATGAGTGTCTTTACTTTACCCATAAACTTATCATAATTATCTACAATTAGTAAGACCTTTATCAAATATGAACTTACATCAACCATTAGCCTCTTTAGTTCGTTATCAACTCTTGGTCGACAAAGTCGTATTTTATTTATTGGATTTAACAGTGATGGATCGAGTGGGTAGCGCCTCTTTATTGATCGACTAAAATGCCTATCAGTTGTGATTAGGAGAGTTTGACTAGGTCATTCATAGCAATATGTGTTGTCGCCTAGTAGTATAGAGGGAGGGAAGTTGTTTCCTTTGACCTCGCCCAATAGGTAACAACACATCAAATCCTTCTCTCGTCAGGTCTAGATTCGCTGGTGAGCAAGGTTAGCTCACCACTGTAGTGATCTGGCCTATTTTGAACTCTGTCACCATTTGTTTCAAAACTTAACCGCTATATTGAATATTCATATAATATGTATTATGCCTATAAAATCTTATGACAAATTAATGATTACTTTTCTTGCAAATTTAATTACAAAAAAAATCTTAAAATAATTAATTTAAAATTTACTTATTTTATCTTCAGGTTTCTTTTAATTGAATTTGTATAAAATTAACCGTTAAATCGTCGTGAAATGTTACACCCATGATACAAACTATATGAATATTTATGTAACGACTCGTACCTAGGTGACGTGTGTTTAGGTATAATGACTATTAAAATATTCGATTGTTGGCATGTGTTATTCCTATTATAATTATTTTGATATTTTTTTTAGGTTTATAATTAATATGCCGTTAATACATTATTTACTCATATCAGTTATTATTATTA
Source organism: Taxillus chinensis (assembly GCA_023512835.1). Classification (NCBI taxonomy): domain Eukaryota; kingdom Viridiplantae; phylum Streptophyta; class Magnoliopsida; order Santalales; family Loranthaceae; genus Taxillus; species Taxillus chinensis. The sequence continues at coordinate 34,856,835 of CM042088.1, read as the reverse complement.
TTAATTCTTATGATTATTACTATTATTAATATTATAAATCCATTAATATATAATTTTTGTATGGGTATAAATAGAGGGAAACTTAGGGTAAACCCTACATTCGTTGTCGTGATCTAGGGAAAACGAGATATCGCGACCACCGTGTTCTTGACCTTCCGAGCTTGAATCCAGGTAGGTGATTTTAGATGATTGATTCCTGATTATTGGTTTTTAATTATCGATGTTCTCTCTTATGAACGCGAATTGTAAAGTTATTGGGTAGAATCAGTATCGCTTTTGATAAATATAAATATAAATATATATATATATATATATATGTAAACGCGTCGATCGTAGGCTGGTCGGCACGGCGCCGTCGGGTTGGACGAAGCCGGTGGCTTCGTGCACGCGCCACGGAGGGGGAAGGGAAGACGACGGCGCGTGGTTCGTGGAGCGACGCTCACCGCCGTCGGCGTGGAAAGACCGGGCAAGGGGCGGCGGCGTCTTGGGCGATCGCACGTCTTGCGCTGGAGAGAGAAACGGAGGGCCGAGGCGGCGGCGTCGTCGGCTCGCGCGTCGCGCGGCCAACGAGGGGAAGAGGGAGACGGGGGCGACGGCCTTGCCGCCCCCCCTGGCCTGGTGCGCCGCACCCTGTACGTTGGCAATCGGGAGACGAGAGACGGGGGCAGCGTCTTGCTGCCCCGTGCGTCAACGCCAGCCCTAACGGGCTGGTGTGTGGGCCGGTCCAATAGGGCCGGTCAACCCTAATTGTAATAATATATATATATATATATATGTATATATATATATACATATGTATTAGGCAATTTATGGTTCCAAATTTTATGGGGTTATTTAGTCCTAAATTTCCGATTTGTAATTGAACATTTATGGTATCGGTTCATGTGCACTAAATAACAAGCCGTTATTTATGATTTTAAATTTTAACACTGGTCTAATCTTAATTGTTAGTGGACTAATAGATGAACATATCCATTCACGTATATAAATAACCTTTGGGGTTTGTTACTGTTGGATTGGTGATCTGCATGTTCTGAGATGCTGTATTATACTGGAGATATCTTGTTTCCTAATAACGTGTAGATTGGGTGGCGAAGCTGGTTAGGTCAACCGAGGGTCCCACATAGGGCTGGCAAGAGGCCGCAGGTCCCCTATGTGGCTGGTTAACCCAGGTCCCATATGTGGCGGGTTGTCGATGGGGTACCGAGGGTCCCACATATGGCAGCCTAGTGGTAGCTGTAATTCCTGAGTATGTGGGCGGGAATTTCTTAGATGATTGTTTTACCAACAAGCTTTACATGATGTGGGATTAGTTGGAAAGGCTTTTTCTGTGATTGGTTAGTATTTATTTGTATTGAGATGTGACACTACACTGGCACAAGCATACACCGACCATGTAGACATAGGATTTCACCTTATAGGACGGTGTGGAGATGGAGATCACCTACTGGGCTTTCGTGCTCACCCTACTTTGTCTTTCTTTTCTACAGGTTATAGGGAGTAGCTGGTGGAGCCATAGGAGACCAGGTTGGGACATCTTTAGGATTTTTTTTTTTATGAACTTGGTTTCTATCTATTTATTTTATTTCCGGACTTGGGTCCGTGATGATTGTATAAACTTAGATAACTGGACCTTCTACTTGTGTTTATGGTGTTGACTTAATTCGTAATATTGATTGCACTGATATAAATATTGGTTGATTGCATGTTGTGTTTGGATCATCGGTAAGTACAATCTACCCCCGTTGTGGTATTGTACAGGGTTGAATCAGTCACAAACCCCTCGACCCCTGGAGGGCGTGAGGGGTGTCGCATTTCCTGATTCTGTGAGTGCTCAGAATTTGGGGGCGTGCCAAGTTGGTATCAGAGCATGGTCTAGTGGACCTAGGTTAGTGAGGGGTGATTGATAGACACTTAGAAGCTTGGAAGACTATAGGGAGGGCGCCTGATCAACGCAGTCCTTATATGTGTTCGGGTTGACTAAGGGTCCGTCGGATCATCTTAGGAAGCATTTGGGTTGGGTGCATACATCCGCAAATGATTGTGCATATCTAGGCACTAGAAATGATTTGATGATGTTATTCTGATGACGTGTTTGTGTTGGTTGTATTATTGAATGTTTGTGATTTGATTTTTCCTTGGTGACTGGTTCTGCTTGATTGAAAATGCTATTAAGTTGGTTTAAACTTAGGAAGCCTAAGTGAATAACAACCTCATTGTTAATTTGGTGGTTTGACTAGTATGCAATAGTTAATAGATTGTTAATATGTGTTGGTGCAGAATGGCACCCAAGACTAGGGCTCAAGGTCCAGCAGAGGAGCTATCAATTCAGTCTGAATCACAAGGAGAACAGTTCTCCAGACTGTCTTGGGTTCGGAGATTGCTGCTCAGATTGGGGCTCAAATATTGAGCCAGATCCAGGGTGCCATGCAGGGTACCATGAGGGACGTAGCTAGAGAGGTGATGCAGGAGGAACTGAGGAAGCAGCAGCAGCCTCAGCAGGAGGTTCTAGAGAGCCAGCCACAGGTCAAGGCTGTACCGCCCGCAGTACCGATCGACTGGGTGAGTCGGTTCCTGAAGCAGAAACCGACGAAGTTTGAGGCAAATACGAGACCCGATGAGGCCGAGGAATGGGTTAAATGGACAGAGGACATCTTCGAGCTAATCCAGGTGCCCGAGGAGGCTAAGGTTCGCTTAGCCACGCATTTCCTAGTAGGTGGCGCCCGCAGGTGGTGGGACGCTGTGAAGCATGTTCACGAGAGCCCGATGGCATGGGAGGACTTCGTGGAGCTCTTCTACACAGAGTATTTCCCTCGCTCTATGCAGAAGACGAGGCGACGGGAGTATTATACACTGGAGCAGGGCGGTCGGACTGTGACGTATGTTCGCTTTCACTGAGCTAGGGAGATTTGCCCCGAGTCATGGAGGGTTGAGGCCAATAAGACCCAAGGATTTCATAGATGGGCTGAGACCATCACTCGGGAGGGGATTAAACATGATGGAGTTGACCACGTACGGTGCGCGGTCAACAAAGCACTTATTGGAGAACGGGACTTAAACCAGATCAGGACTCAGAAACCAGGGAGCTCATCGAGGCCTAACCAAAAGAGGCCAAGAGAGGAGCAGTCTGAGGGACAGGGGGACAAGAGGCCGGTGCCCAAATTCTCACATATGGGGAACTCAGGCAGCAGTTCTACCTCATGGTTTTCAGGGACATGTCGATCTTGTGGACTTTGGGGACACAAGGAGGTGGATTGTAGGCGGAAAAATGGCAACCCACTCAAGTGCTTTCGATGTGGGGGACTCGGACACAGGATAGGAGAGTGTCCTTCTGTCAGTTCAGCTAGTGTTACGGGGCCACATCGGCCTCGTGACCAGGGCCGAAGGAGCGGGGCTCCATATCGAGACCAGCTCGGTCGGGACGGTCGAGACGGGGACGACCGCTTACCGCCGGCCTCGGCGGGAGGTCCAAACTCGAAGGGACAGAATGATCGAGCTACGGCGAGTCGGGCCGTGGCAGTGTTCAGAAGGGGAGGAACTATGCTATTGCTGATAGAGAGGTAGAGGTCCCACCAGTTGACGAGGCGAGTCAGGGGCCAGCTACGGTGAGAGGTACGATCTTGGTTTCACGCACTATTTGTACTGTCTTGATTGACACTGGTGCTACACACTCGTTTATTGCACACTCCACTGTGGAGGGACTAGAGTTGGATTGTACCACCGTTAATCAGCCCCTTGTGGTTGATACACCCGTAGGGGGCCTAGTGGTGATTGATAGGGTCTGTTCGGGATGTGAGGTTACTCTCGGAGGTGTTGACCTCCGATGTAACCTATTTGTGATGCACTTTGATGCTTTTGATGTGATATTGGGTATGGATGGTTGACCGTGTAGGGCGGTGATTGAGTGTTATAGGCGACGAGTGACCTTCCTTACACTTGAGGGCACTCGAGGCACCTTCGTGGGTGAGTGGTCTGATGATGCGTGCAAGTTGGGGCCATTGAGGCAAGGATGGGGGGATGTAACCCATCAGTTGGCCAGTTTGACACTTGTCGACGCCCAACGGGAGGGTAAGGCGGTGTTACCTAAGGTGGTGGATCAATTTTCCGATGTTTTTCCCGAGGACTTGGTTGATTTACCACCAGAGAGAGAAGTGGACTTTTCGATAGAGTTGTTACCAGTGTCACGGGGTCAGATTTCCTGCGCCTCTCAACCCATTACGGCACTTAGCTTCTCTATCCACGGTCCGCTAAGTTTAGCCTTTAAGGGTTGAAGCGCACGTAGACTGGTTTCGCCTGCCCCTTGGGCTCATCAGGAGAACGGCTCCGGTTCCCGACCGGTTTGTGTAAGGATGGCCAAATCCCTTCTTCAACGTCAAGTCCTCGACTAGCGGCGTGCTCCCCGCATTCAACCGGGTCGGCACGTCTGAACTCCGAAGGGGTTCCATCCGTTCTCCTCCACGAACTGCCTGGAACCTTCTCGCTGCGCACCATCTACGCTTCAACCAACCCCTCTCTTTTACGTAGCACGAATCCATTCCTGGATTGTGCCACTAAGAAACGTCCCGCCAGCACCACACTGCTCGGGTCGTGACATTCTCCTCCACCCAATCCTCGCAACGTCCTCGTTGCGCTTGTCACTCGCTTCCCCGCAGGCGATGGCATCGTTACCTCGACGCCCTCCCACTCGCCCAATGTCAACAGGTTGGACATCGCTTCCCCGCAGGTTGCAACACCTTTACCAAGATGCTCGCCCCACTCGCCCAATGTCCAAAGGATAGGAGGCTTCCAAGATCGCTCCGACGCGCTCCTTTGTACTCCCTTGCTCGACTCGTATCACACTCTAGGATACTCCACTCATGGACGCGAGACGTGCAAGACACTATCGGTCGACTCACCTCTGTGAGCTCCCACCTTGGGATCACGCTACTCGCGAGAGTGCTCGGCGAGTCTTCAGGATACGGGCCGGTTCGGCTCTGATACCACTTTGTCACGGGGTCAGGGTTTTCACCCGTGCGGCACTCGGTCACCCTGGTGAATGCGCCGAGTAAGCCATACCAATCGGGGCACACGTAGACTGGTTTCGCCCTGCCTTGGGCTCATCAGGAGAACGGCTCCAGTTCCCGACCAGTTTGTGTAGGGATGGCCAAGTCCCCTCTTCAATGTCAAGTCCAGGCTAGCGGCGTACTCCCCGCATTTAACCGGGTCGGTACGTCCGAACTCCGAAGGGGCTCCATCGATCTCCCGCACGAACTGCCGTGGAGCCTAACCCGTCCGCACCAGCTACGCTTTCCGCTCTGCCCCTCCGCAAGTAGCGCGCACCTGCGCCACTTGGGAGACGCCCGCCAGAACCTCGCTGTTTGGGGCGTGACATCCTCCCCCACTTGATTTCGCAACGTCCTCGTTGCGTCAGCGAGTTTGGAGGAACCAAGATCGTTTGGCGACGCGCTCCTCTCGACCGCGGCGCTACTCCGTCCCATCCTCGGGAACTCCACCATGGCTCGGCGGACGTTGGTGGACGCGATGCGTGCAAGACCTCCTCTTGGTCGACCCCCATCCGCTGTGGGGCTCCCTCCCAACTTGGGATCGGGGACCACGCGTATCTCTCGCGAGAGTACTTCGGCGAGCATGTGGATACGGGCCGCGGCCGCTCGATACCACTTTGTCACGGGGTCGGGGTTTTCACCCGTGCGGCACTCGGTCACCCTGGTGGATGCGCCGAGTAAGCCATACCGATCGGGGCACACGTAGACTGGTTTCGCCCTGCCTTGGGCTCATTGGGAGAACGGCTCCGGTTCCGACCGGTTTGTGTAGGGATGGCCAAGTCCCCTCTTCAACGTCAAGTCCGAGACTAGCGGCGTACTCCCCGCATTTAACCTGGGTCGGTACATCCCGAACTCCGAAGGGGCTCCATCGATCTCCCGCACGAACCGGTGGAGCCTAACCGTCCGCACCGGCTACGCTTTCCGCTCTGCCCCTCCGCAAGTAGCGCGCACTGCGCCACTTGGGAGACGCCCGCACACCTCGCCGTTCGGGCGTGACATCCTCCCCCACTTGATTTCGCAACGTCCTCGTTGCGTCAACGAGTTTGGAGGAACCAAGATCGTTTGGCGACGCGCTCCTCTCGACCGCAGCGCTACTCCGTCCCATCCTCGGGAACTCCACCATGGCTCGGCGGCCGACGTTGGTGGACGCGATGCGTGCAAGACCCACCGTGAAGTTGAGGCCAGTAGTAGCTCCTTTCCACTAACGCCAAGGTACGATCGACTCCGGGATGGCCAGCCCACCGTGAGTCGTGACATTCTTTGAGGATGTCTCTCCTCAAACTTCCCCATTTAGGAACGTACACCCGTTCCCCTCGAGTATGGAGCAAGTCATCCCTTAGCCAAAATCGCCGCGTCTTCCCAGCTTTGACGCATTCCACCAAGGACTTGGCTAATGGATCGTGCTCCATTCCTTCCTTCAGTTTGTCCACCAGGGGGAATTGTGGTTGGCTAATGGCTGCGAGTTCCGCCTTCCGACTTAGTGCATCAGCCACCACATTATTTGTGCCCGGTTTGTACTCGAGTACAAAGTCAAATTCCGTTAGAAGTCCTTGCCACCGTGCTTGCTTTGGAGTTAAGTTCCTTTGAGTTAGAAAATAACTCGTAGCAATGTTGTCCGTCTTCACCACGAACTTGGACCCTAGCAAGTAATGCCTCCACACCCGAAGGCAATGCATAACTGCCGTCATCTCCTTTTCATGCACCGCGTACCTCCGTTCGGTGCCATTAAGTTTCCGGCTTTCGTATGCTACAGGATGCCCCTCCTGCATTAGAACTCCACCGATGGCAAAGTCTGAAGCATCCGTGTGAACTTCATAAGGCTTTGTATGGTCCGGCAGTGTCATCACCGGTCCGTTTGTCACGGCTTGCTTCAACTTCTCAAATGCCTCTCGGCAAGCATCATCCCACAATTCAGGAAGGAGACATGGTGATGCTCAAACTCCTTCCGCGCCAAACCAAAGCACTCAGACAATTGCATAAGGGTTTGGTGCGCCGATATGAGGGGCCTTTCAAAGTACTTAAGAGAGTTGGGAAGGTCTCACAAACTGGACCTCCCGACTAGCTTCAAAGGCATCCGGTGTTCCACGTTAGTTTGCTCAAGCCTTACCACGAAGACTTGGAAGATACGAGCGGACAACGGGCGGTGCGGACACCAACGGCATCAACGGGCAAGACCTACGATAAAAGAGATAGAGAAAATCCACTCTCATGAGTCGTGCCAAGAAGGGGCGTAGATCCAAGCCGGGTGGAGTACTCGTCCAATGGAAGAATAGGCCGGTTGAAGAGGCAAGCTGGGAGAAGGAAGAGAATGCGGGGCAATTCTCCAAAGATATTAAGAGTACCGGGAAGAAACCGAAGCTACATCCAGCGATTCGACGAGTTCGAGGAAGCCGAAGACGCAACGAGGACGGCGCGAAATCGGGTGGGGGAGAATGTCACGGACCGAGGCTTATCCTAGCATACTTAGGCCATTTTGGGGTATTTCCCCTTTGTAAAGTGTTGTACTTAGCTTATAGAGTAAGTTGTAGAGATTTTAGATTTCGATCATATATGATGTCTCCTGGCGACATAGCCTGAAAAGTGTTAACATCTATATGTAGGGAGTGATGTTGTAAAGCTTTCAAGCATTCAATCAATCGTTTGTTGCCTTCGTTTAAATCGATCTTCCGTAAACGCTTCCTACACAATTGCTTTACAACGGATCGATGGGTTCGATCCAAATGCGACGAGTTAGGCGACCTGGCGTTCCTTCGTACGGGTGGGAACCAGGTGCCGATGGGTTAAGCCGCTATAAAGGCTGACCCGTGACAAGTGGTATCGAGCCGAACCGGCCCGTATCCCCGAAGACTCGCCGAGCACTCTCGCGAGTAGCGTGATCCCAAGGTGGGAGCTCACAGAGGTGAGTCGACCGATAGTGTCTTGCACGTCTCGCGTCCATGAGTTGGGTATCCTAGAGTGTGATACGAGGTTGAGCAAGGGAGTACGAAGGAGCGCGTCGGAGCAATCTTGGAAGCCTCTATCCTTTGGACATTGGGCGAGTGGGGCGAGCATCTTGGTAAAGGTGTTGCGACTGCGGGGAAGCGATGTCAACCTGTTGACATTGGGCGAGTGGGAGGGCGTCGAGGTAACGATGCCATCGCCGGGGAAGCGATGTCGACAAGCGCAACGAGGACGTTGCGAGGTTGGGTGGAGGAGAATGTCACGACCCGAGCGTGGTGGTGCTGCGGGACATTTCTTAGTGGCACGATTCAGGAATGGTTCGTGCTACGTAAAGGAGAGGGGTTGGTTGAAGCGTAGATGGTGCGTAGCGAGAAGGTTCCAGCGGTTCGTGTAGGAGAACGGATGGAACCCCTTCGGAGTTCGGACGTGCCGACCCGGTTGAATGCGGGAGCACGCCGTAGTCGAGGACTTGACGTTGAAGAAGGGATTTGGCCGTCCTTACACAACCGGTCGGGAACTGGAGCCGTTCTCCGATGAGCCCGGTGGCGAGGCGAAACCGGTCGTGCGCTTAACCCTTAAAAGGCTAAACTTAGCGGACCGTGGATAGAAAGCTAAGTGCCGTGATGGGTTGAGAGGCGCAGGAAATCTGACCCCGTGACACCAGGGACGGCACCTATCAGATTGGCGGCTTACAGGATGGCACCAATTGAACTCAGAGAGCGCAAGAGGCAGATTGACGATCTTTTGGCGCGTGGTTTTATTAGACGGAGTAGTTCGCCTTGGAGTGCTCCGGTGTTATTCGCCAAAAAGGCGAATGGTTCGTTCGGTTGTGTATTGACTCCGACGGTTGAACCAGGTGACATGAAAAACGGATACCCCTTGCAGGATCGATGATTTGTTTGACCGATTCGGGGTGCTGTTGGTTTTCCAAGATTGATTTGAGATCTGGATACCATCGGTGCGTGTGCGGGAGTCGACATCCCAAGACGACCTTCGATTGCAGATATGGCCATTATGAGTGGCTAGTGATGCCCTTTGGGCTCACAAATGCCCCAGCGGTGTTTATGGGGTTGATGAATCAGATCTTTACACCTTATCTTGATCAGTTCGTGGTGGTCTTTATAGATGATATCTTGATTTATTCCCGGACGAGAACGAGCATGAGGAGCATTTACGGTGGTGTTGCGGACATTAAGAGACCATAGGTTGTATGCGAAGTTCACGAAATGTGACTTTTGGCTACAGAGTGAAGTTCTTAGGGCACGTGGTAACATCGGAGGGTATCACCGTAGATCCTGGCAAGATTGAGGCGGTGATGTCTTGGAAGCGCCCAACAAACGTTTTGAGATCCGGAGTTTTCTGGGGTTGGTGGTTATTATAGGAGGTTCGTTAAGGACTTCTCCCGTTTAGCGACACCGATGACTAGTTTAACCCGAAAGGGGGTACGATTTGTCTGGTCGGATGCTTGTGAGAATGCTTTGGTCGGTTAAGGCGGATTGACTTCGGCACTATCCCGGTCCTGCCACGGGAGGGTGTACCCTATGAGGTCTCTTGTGATGCTTAATGTTGGTCGGTTGTGTACTCAGCAGGAAGGGCAGGTAATTGCTTATGGTTCCCGTCGGTTGAAGACTCATGAGAAGAACTACCTACGCATGATCTGGAGCTTCTTTGCGGTGATCTTTGTGTTAAAGAGTTGGCGCATATCTTCGGGGGAGAAGTTTGTGGTATACACCGACCACAAGAGCTTGCGTACATCTTCTCTCGCGGGATCGAATCTTGGACAGAGGCGTTGGGTGGAGTATATGCGGCAATTCCGGTTTGATCTACAGTATACACCTGGGAAGGGATGTAGTAGGCGATGCCTTGAGCGGAAGAGCCGGGCGCAATGGCTCTGTCGGTCAAGGAATGGGAGATGATGGGGCAACTAGCGCCGAGGTTACGGCCGGTGCGGGGCATAGTGCGAGGTATCTTGAGTGTGGTTATAGCGGTTGCGAGTTGCGGCGTCGGGTTATTGAAGGTCGGTTGGGGGATGTTGAGTGTGAGGTCATTCGAGATCAGATTCAGATGCCGTACTTCTACGGATTGACGGAGGATTCGACCATGTCTTGCGTATCGAGGTCGGTTGTTTGTTCCATCTCCTCTTCGGGAGGTAGTCTTACGGAATTTCATCATTCTCGTTTGGTCGTTCAATCTGGAGGAACGAAGATGTATCATCTGTTCGGACGGTTTAGTGGTTGGGCCTTAAGAAGGCATTGTGGAGTTTGTTCGGCGGTGCTGACATGCCGGCAGGTCAAGGCCGAGCATTGCGGTCTGCCAGGTGAGTTGCGATCATTACATGCCGGAGTGGAAGTGGGATCATGTGACTATGGACTTCATCACGGGTACCTCGTTCAGAGGTCATGACACCATTTGGGTTGTGGTAGACCGTTTGAGAAATCGCCCACTTTATTCGATTCGTGAGACCGATCCGGTCCGGACCTTGGGACAACGATATGTCGACGTGGTGGTACGTTTGCATGGTGTGCCGTTGTCGATCGTTTTGATAGGGATGCTCGGTTCACTCGCGATTACGCGGAACTACGGCGTGCTTTGGGCACCCGAGTGAATTGATACGACTTACCACCCACGGACGGATGGCCGGTCCGAACGCACTATTGATTCCAGGATATGCTCGTGCTTGTGTATTGGATTTTGGAGGTTGTTGGGAGGCTCACCTCCTTGGTAGAGTTCTCTATAACAACACTACCGAGCTACGATAGGAATGGCGCCATATGAGGCATTGTATGGGCGACGTGTCGCTCCCTCTGTGTTGGGCCCAGGGGGGAAGCATGTTTTGGGTCCCGATATGGTTCGAGAGACTACCGAGTTTGTTTAGCCGATCCGACGGCGGATATTGACGGCAGTCGCCGAAGTCTTATCTGATAGGCGGCGGCGACCGCTTCGGTTCGTCGTAGGGAACGCGTGTTCTTGCGAGTCTCGCCACGGCGGGGTCACGGGACGGTTTGGGCAGGCTCCAAACTCTCACCTCGATTGTGGGTCCTTTCCCTATCATTGCAGTGGGACCGGTAGCCTTATCGATTGGAGTTACCACCCGAGTTGGCTCGTGTTCATGATGTTTTCCATGTCTCCCAGTGCGGCAATATTATCCGGATCCTTCCCATGTGCTCGATTGGCGTGAGATAGAGTTAGCGAGATGATGGTTACGTAGAGCGCCATCCGGATTTTAGATCGCGGGAACAAGTCTTGCGGGGCAAGACAATTCCGTTGGTTGCGTTTTGTGGCGTCACCGCAACATGGAGGAGCGGACTGGGAACGCGAAGTCGGATGCGTGTTCTTCACCCGAGCGTCGAGGACGAACGGTCCGAGGTGGGGAGGGTGTCAAATCTTTCTCGTGCCTTGAGGTAGTTGATCTTATTGTTTTGTTTTTGTGCTTATGGTTGTGATTTGGTTGTATGTGGTTTGATGTGCATGGTGGTTACTTTGGCACAGGTGTTGTTTGTTGGTTATGCTAATTGTGGCTAGGTTGCGTAACTCTTTTATTCCATTAGAGGTGACTTATCTTTTCGGGACGAAAAGTCCTAAGGTGGGGAGAATGTAACGACTCGTACCTAGGTGACGTGTGTTTAGGTATAATGACTATTAAAATATTCGATTGTTGGCATGTGTTATTCCTATTATAATTATTTTGATATTTTTTTAGGTTTATAATTAATATGCCGTTAATACATTATTTACTCATATCGGTTATTATTATTATTATTATTAATTCATATGATTATTACTATTATTAATATTATAAATCCATTAATATATAATTTTTGTATGGGTATAAATAGAGGGAAACTTAGGGTAAACCCTACATTCGTCCCTACATTCGTTGTGCGCGTCTAGGGAAAACAGGATATCGCCCACCGTGTTCTTGACCTTCCGAGCTTAATCCGGGTAGGTGATTTTAGATGATTGATTCCGATTATTGGTTTTTAATTATCGATGTTCTGTCTATGAACGCGGATTGTAAAAGTTATTGGGTAGAATGCAGTATCGGTTTTGATAAATATAAATATAAATAGATATATATATATATATATATGTAAAGCTGCGTCGATCGTAGCTGTCGGCACGGCGCCGTCGGGTTGGGCGAGCCGGTGGCTTCCTGTGCACGCGCCACGGAGGGGGAAGGGAAGGCGACGGCGCGTGGTTCGTGGAGCGTGCTCGGCCGCCGTCGGCGTGGAAAGACCGGGCAAGGGGCGGCGGCGTCTTGGGCGATCGCACGTCTTCGCTGGAGAGAGAAACGGAGGGCAGGCGGCGGCGGCGTCGGGGCCGCGCGTCTGCGGGCCAACGAGGGAAGAGGGAGGCGGGGCGACGGCCTTGCCGCCCCCGGCCTCGGTGCGCCGCGCCCGCACGTTGGCGATCGGGAGACGAGAGACGGGGCGGGTCTTGCCGCCGTGTGTCAACGCCGACCAACGGGCGGTGTGTGGGCCACCAATAGGGCCGGTCACCTAATTGTAATAATATATATATATATAAATATAAATAGCTAAATATATATATATATATGTGTATAGTATATATATATATACATATGTATTAGGCAATTTATGGTTCCAAATTTTATGGGGTTATTTAGTCCTAAATTTCCGATTTGTAATTGAACATTTATGGTATCGGTTCATGTGCACTAAATAACAAGCCGTTATTTATGATTTTAAACGGTGCGGACACCAACAAGATCAACGGGCAAGACCTACGATAAAAGAGATAGAGAAAATCCACTCTCATAGGTCGTGCCAAGAAGGGGCGTAGATCCAAGCCGGGTGGAGTACTACGTCCAATGGAAGAATAGGCCGGTTAAGAGGCAAGCCGGGAGAAGGAAGAGAATGCGGGGCAATTCTCCAAAAGATATTAAGAGTACCGGGAAGAAACCGAACGCTACATCCGAAGGTTCGACGAGTTCGAGGAAGCCGAAGGCGCAACGAGGACGCCGCAAATCGGGTGGGGGAGAATGTCACGACCGAGGCTTATCCTAGCATACTTAGGCCATTTTGGGGTATTTCCCCTTTGTAAAGTGTTGTACTTAGCTTATAGAGTAAGTTGTAGAGATTTTAGATTTCGATCATATATGATGTCTCCGGCGACATAGCCGGAAAAGTGTTAACATCTATATGTAGGAGTGATGTTGTAAAGCTTTCAAGCATTCAATACAATCGTTTGTTGCCTTCGTTTAAATCGATCTTCCGTAAACGCTTCCCTACACAATGCTTTACAACGGATCGATGGGTTCGATCCAAATGCGACGAGTTAGGGTGACCAGCGTTCCTTCGTACGGGTGGGAACTAGGTGCCGCATGGGTTAGTCGCTATAAAGGCCGACCCCGTGACAAGTGGTATCGAGCCGAACCGGCCCGTATCCCGAAGACTCGCCGAGCACTCTCGCGAGGGGCGTGATCCCAAGGTGGGAGCTCACGAGAGGTGAGTCGACCGATAGTGTCTTGCACGTCTCGCGTCCATAGAGTTGGAGTATCCCAGAGTGTGATACGAGAGTTGAGCAAGGGAGTACGAAGGAGCGGTCGGAGCAATCTTGGAAGCCTCTATCCTTTGGACATTGGGCGAGTGGGGCGAGCATCTTGGTAAAGGTGTTGCAACCTGGGGAAGCGATGTCCAACCCGTTGACATTGGGCGAGTGGGAGGGCGTCGAGGTAACGATGCCATCGCCTGCGGGAAGCGATGTCGACAAGTCGCAACGAGGACGTTGCGAGGATTGGGTGGAGGAGAATGTCACGACCCGAGCGCGTGGTGCGGCGGGACATTTCTTAGTGGCACGATTCAGGAATGGATTCGTGCTACGTAAAGGAGAGGGGTTGGTTGAAGCGTAGATGGTGCGTAGCGAGAAGGTTCCAGCGTTCGTGTAGGAGAACGGATGGAACCCTTCGGAGTTCGGACGTGCCGACCCGGTTAATGCGGGAGCACGCCGCTAGTCGAGGACTTGGCGTTAAGAAGGGATTTGGCCATCCTTACACAAACCGGTCGGGAACCGGAGCCGTTCTCCGATGAGCCCAATGGGCGGCGAAACCGGTCCACGTGCGTTCAACCCTTAAAGGCTAAACTAGCGGACCGTGGATAGAGAAGCTAAGTGCCTGATGGGTTGAAGGCGCAGAAATCCGACCCCGTGACACCAGGGACGGCACCTATCAGTTGGCGCTTCAGGATGGCACCAATTGAACTCGAGAGCGCAAGAGGCGGATTGACATCTTTTGGCGCGTGGTTTTATTGGGGCGAGTAGTTCGCCTTGAGTGCTCGGTGTTATTCGCCAAAAGGCGAATGGTTCGCTCAGTTGTGTATTGACTACCGACGGTTGAACCAGTGACATGAAGAACGGATACCCTGCCAGGATCGATGATTTGTTTGACCGGTTCAGGGTGCCGTTGGTTTTCCAAGATTGATTTGAGATCCGGATACCATCGTGCGTGTGCGGAGTCGACATCCCAAGACGGCCTTGATTGCAGATATGGCCATTATGAGTGGCTAGTGATGCCCTTTGGGCTCACAAATGCCCACGGTGTTTATGGGGTTGATGAATCGATCTTTACACCTTATCTTGATCGGTTAAGTGGTGGTCTTTATAGATGATATCTTGATTTATTCCCGGACAGAGAACGAGCATGAGAGCATTTACGGTGGTGTTGCAACATTAAGAGACCATAGGTTGTATGCGAAGTTCACGAAATGTGACTTTTGGCCCAGTGAAGTTCTTAGGGCACGTGTAACATCGGAGGGTATCACCGTAGATCCTGGCAAGATTGAGGCGTGATGTCTTGGAGCGCCCAACAAACGTTGAGATCCGGAGTTTTCTGGGGTTGGCTTGGTTATTATAGGAGGTTCGTTAAGGACTTCTCCCGTTTAGCGACACCGATGACTAGTTTAACCCGAAAGGGGGTACGATTTGTCCGGTCGGATGCTTGTGAGAATGCTTTCATCTTAAGGCCGGGTTGACTTCGGCACTATCCTGGTCCTCGCCACGGGAGGGTGTACCCTATGAGGTCTCCGTGATGCTTTAATGTTGGTCCGGGTTGTGTACTCATGCAGGAAGGGCAGGTAATTGCTTATGGTTCCCGTCGGTTGAAGACTCATGAGAAGAACTACCCTACGCATGATCCGGAGCTTCTGCAGGTGATCTTTGTGTTAAAGAGTTGGCACATCTTCTGGGGGAGAAGTTTGTGGTATACACCGACCACAAGAGCTTGCGGCATCTTCTCTCACGGGATCCGAATCTTAGACGAGGCGTTGGGTGGAGTATATGCAGGAATTCCGGTTGATCTACGGTATACACCGGGAAGGGAATGTAGTAGGGATGCCTTGAGCCGGAAGAGCCAGCCGCAATGGCTCTCTCTGTCAAGAGAATGGGAGATGATGGGGCAACTAGCTGCTCGAGGTTCGACCCGGTCGGGGGCATAGTGCGAGGGTATCGAGTGTGGTTATAGCGTGCCGAGTTGCGGCGTCGGGTTATTGAAGGTCGGTTGGGGGATGTTGAGTGTAGGTCATTCGAGATCGGATTCGGAGCCGTACTTCCTACGGATTGGACGAGGATTCGACCATGTCTTGCGTTATCGAGGTCGGTTGTTTGTTCCATCTCCTCTTCGGGAGGTAGTCTTACGGGAATTTCATCATTCTCGTTTGGCTGTTCATCCTGGAGGAACGAAGATGTATCATGCTGTTCGGCAACAGTTCTAGTGGTTGGGCCTTAAGAAGGCTGTTGTGGAGTTTGTTCGGCGGTGCTTGACATGCCAGCAGGTCAAGGCCGAGCATTTGCGGTGTCACGGTGAGTTGCGATCATTACACTGTACCGAGTGGAAGTGGGATCATGTATATGGACTTCATCACAGGGGCTACCTCGTTCAGAGGTCATGACACCATTTGGGTTGTGGTAGACCGTTTGACGAAATCGCCCACTTTATTCGATTCGTGAGACCGATCCGTCCGGACCTTGGGACAACGATATGTCGACGTGGTGGTACGTTTGCATGGTGTGCCGTTGTCGATCGTTTTGATAGGGATGCTCGGTTCACTTCAGCTTCTGGCGAGAACTCGGCGTGCTTTGGGCACCCGAGTGAATTTGAGTACAGCTTACCACCCACGGACGGATGGCCATCCGAACGCACTATTCGATTCTCGAGGATATGCTCGTGCTTGTGTATTGGATTTTGGAGGTTGTTGGGAGGCTCACCTTCCCTTGGTAGAGTTCTCCTATAACAACAGCTACCAGGCTACGATAGAATGGCGCCATATGAGGCATTGTATGGGCACGTGTCTCCCCTCGTGTTGGGCCCAGCGGGGAAGCATTTTGGGTCCCGATATGGTTCAGGAGACTACCGAGTTTGTTTAGCCGATCCGACGGCGGATATTGACGGCCGAGTCGCCAAGTCTTATCTGATAGGCGGGCGACCGTCGGTTCGTCGTAGGGAACGCGTGTTCTTGCAGTCTCGCCACGGCGGGTCACGGCAGGTTTGGGCGAGGCTCCAAACTCACCTCGATTTGTGGGTCCTTTCCCTATCATGCGAGTGTGGGACCGTAGCTTATCGATTGGAGTTACCACCCGAGTTGGCTCGTGTTCATGATGTTTTCCATGTCTCCCATGCGGAATATTATCCAGTCCTTCCCATGTGCTCGATTGGCGTGAATAGAGTTAGCAGATGATGGTTCGTGTAGAGGCGCCGGTCCGGATTTTAGATCGCCGGAACAAGTCTTGCGGGGCAAGACAATTCGTTGGTTCGCGTTTTGTGGCGTCACCGCAACATGGAGGAGCGACTGGGAACGCGAGAGTCGGATGCGTGTTCTTCACCCCGAGCCGTTCGAGGACCAACGGTCCGAGGTGGGGAGGGTGTCAAATCTTTCTCGTGCCTTGAGGTAGTTGATCTTATTGTTTTGTTTACTGTGCTTATGGTTGTGATTTGGTTGTATGTGGTTTGATGTGCATGGTGGTTACTTTGGCACAGGTGTTGTTTGTTGGTTATGCTAATTGTGGCTAGGTTGCGCATAACTCTTTTATTCCATTAGAGGTGACTTATCTTTTCGGGGACGAAAAGTCCTAAGGTGGGGAGAATGTAACGACTCGTACCTAGGTGACGTGTGTTTAGGTATAATGACTATTAAAATATTCGATTGTTGGCATGTGTTATTCCTATTATAATTATTTTGATATTTTTTTTAGGTTTATAATTAATATGCCGTTAATACATTATTTACTCATATCAGTTATTATTATTATTATTATTAATTCATATGATTATTACTATTATTAATATTATAAATCCATTAATATATAATTTTTGTATGGGTATAAATAGAGGGAAACTTAGGGTAAACCCTACATTCGTCCCTACATTCGTTGTGCGCAGTCTAGGGAAAACAGTATATCGCAGCCACCGTGTTCTTGACCTTCCGAGCTTGAATCCAGGTAGGTGATTTTAGATGATTGATTCCTGATTATTGGTTTTTAATTATCGATGTTACTGCTCTATGAACGCGGATTGTAAAGTTATTGGGTAGAATCTGTATCAGTTTTGATAAATATAAATATAAATAGATATATATATATATATATATGTAAACTGTCGATTAGCCGGTCGGCACGGCGCCGTCGGGTTGACGAAGCCGGTGGCTTCGTGCACGCGCCACGGAGGGGGAAGGGAAGACGACGGGCGTGGTTCGTGGAGCGATGCTCGGCCGCCGTCGGCGTGGAAAGACCGGGCAAGGGGCGGCGGCGTCTTGGGCGATCGCACGTCTTGCGCTTGGAGAGAGAAACGGAGGGCCAGGCGGCGGCGTCGTCGTGGTGTCGCGCGTCTGCGGGCCAACGAGGGGAAGAGGGAGACGGGGCGACGGCCTTGCCGCCCCCGGCCTGGTGCGCGCGCCCGCACGTTGGCGATCAGGAGACGAGAGACGGGGGCAGCGTCTTGCTGCCCCGTGTGTCAACGCCAGCCCTAACGGGCTGGTGTGTGGGCCGGTCCAATAGGGCCGGTCAACCCTAATTGTAATAATATATATATATATAAATATAAATAGCTAAATATATATATATATATGTATATGTATATATATATATACATATGTATTAGGCAATTTATGGTTCCAAATTTTATGGGGTTATTTAGTCCTAAATTTCCGATTTGTAATTGAACATTTATGGTATCGGTTCATGTGCACTAAATAACAAGCCGTTATTTATGATTTTAAATTTTAACACTGGTCTAATCTTAATTGTTAGTGGACTAATGGATGAACATATCCATTCACGTATATAAATAACCTTTGGGGTTTGTTACTGTTGGATTGGTGATCTGCATGTTCTGAGATGCTGTATTATACTGGAGATATCTTGTTTCCTAATAACGTGTAGATTGGGTGGCAAGTTGGTTGGGTCGACCAGGGTCCCACATAGGGCTGGCAAGAGGCCGCGGTCCCCTATGTGGTGGTTAACCCAGGTCCCATATGTGGCGGGTTGTCGATGGGGTACAGGGTCCCACATATGGCGACCTAGTGGTAGCTGAAATTCCTGAGTATGTGGGCGGGAATTTCTTAGATGATTGTTTTACCACAAAAGCTTTACATGATGTGGGATTAGTTGGAAAGGCTTTTTCTGTGATTGGTTAGTATTTATTTGTATTGAGATGTGACACTACACTGGCACAAGCATACACCGACCATGTAGACATAGGATTTCACCTTATAGGACGGTGTGGAGATGGAGATCACCTACTGGGCTTTCGTGCTCACCCTACTTTGTCTTTCTTTTCTACGGAGTTATAGGGAGTAGGCGGTGGAGCCATAGCAGACCAGGTTGGGACATCTTTAGGATTATTTTTTTTTATGAACTTGGTTTCTATCTATTTATTTTATTTCCGGACTTGGGTCCGTGATAGTTGTATAAACTTAGATAACTGGACCTTGCTACTTGTGTTTATGGTGTTGACTTAATTCCGTAATATTGATTGCACTAATATAAATATTGGTTGATTGCATGTTGTGTTTGGATCATCGGTAAGTACAATGCTACCCCCGTTGTGGTATTGTACAGGGTTGAATCAGTCACAAACCCCTCGACCCCTGGAGGGCGTGAGGGGCGTCGCATTTCCTGATTCTGTGAGTGCTCAGAATTTGGGGGCGTGACAATTTAATATAACGGTTAATTTTTGAAATGAATATCAATAAAGTCTGAAATAAGTCAAATTATCACAGTAATAAGTTGACCTTGCTCACCAGCGAATCCAAATATTTTCTCATCATGGATATTTACCGTATCATCATATCCCAATTCAATTGCCACAAAAAGGAAAAAGACAATAGAAACCTTTCAAAATAAATTTTGGTTTGGATGTATCATGATTCGTTTAATACCCTTGGATTCTTTTTAAACATATATTTATTTTAAAAAATAATGGATAAAATAAAGTTAAAAAATTATTTATTATTTAAATAAATAGATCTCATAACTGTTTTTAAAAACTGTTTATAACTATTTTATATTTTTATATCTAAATTTATTTTTATATGTAAATCCTTTTTTTTTTATTTTTTTATCTATTTTATTATATGAGCCCATAATATTTTTTTTTTTCATTTTTTTTATCTAATTTTTAAAAAACATATTTATCTTAAAACACATGCTCCCTTTTACCAAACAAAAATTATTTTCATATTAGAATTCAACAGGAACTCCAACATAATATAAAAACTAAAAACTAGTACCAAACAAGCCCTAATCTTTTCAAATCAATAGAGTTTTCCACGTTAGCGCATCCACATTGGATTTCTTCAAATTTTAGTTAAAAATGACAATTTCTAAAATTTTATTTTAAATTTTACTCGTTTTCAAAAAACTTCTTATAACTCATTCTTTATGATTTCTTTATTATATTAAAATAATATTTTTATATTCTTTTTACTCTCTTTTCTTTACTCGTTACAACCATTTAAAAATATACATGTGTCAAATAAAATATTAAATAAATTACATAATTTTTTTAGTAATAAATAGTAAATCCCCAAATATAGGATGATATTCTCAAGATCCAAGCAAGATACTGACAGGTATCTCACAGTATACATAGAGGAGGGGTGAATATGTATACTTAAAACTATTTCTTTTAGTTTTTAGGGAGAGATTTGTTTATCAGAGATATTCTTGCAGATGAGGTTATCGATTGGGTGGTGTATTAATGTCTCGTGCACGATCAAGTAAACAGCAGGTATATAAAAAGAAGTAAAAAACAAAGACACATAGTATACGCAGTTCGATAAATGTGATTTACTCCACGGTGGTGAAGTTATACCTACACCGAGTCTAATCCACTATATACTTTCAATACAGTAGGGTCTTGCCCTTGTTATAACAGGATTAGCTCTTTTTTACGTGCAAATACAAAAATAGTATTACTTCAGAACTCACTCATTGTGATGATTTGTCTAACATAATTTGCTCGTGTGTATTCAATTGCTTGCACCGCTTGACCTTCAATCACTCATATGTCAAACTAGTGATCTGTTCGTCAAGTGTATGAGAATGAGATCAGATTAACTCACTATTATCTTGCACTAAATCTCTTTTCTCTGCTTGTATTACGACCTATTCTCCCTTCATCGTCTCTTGTATCTCTTTAGATACCTTTCGTGTATTCTAAAAATATTCTGATGCTACTTTGAAGTATGGCATCTCCTTTTCTTTTATAGGACGTCTATTGCATGAGAACCTTCTGCTAGGGTTATACATGTTTCACCTTCTGATCTCCATCATTGAAATATATTACTTCAGCCTCGGATAACATCCAAGTGTTTACTCTAATACTTAGCGTGCTTAGATACATTGCCCGAATAACTTACTTAAACAATGACCTTAACTGCGTTTTGATCCTTCAATTAGCCATAACCTTGAAGATTACTACTTCATAGTCTCACAGATGATTTATTTGGTATGCACGCTATAATCTGCGAGTCTGCACCTTCGAATCTTCGAGTCAGAGCCTTCAAACCTTCGAGTCGGATTAACTTTGGCTTAGAGCCAGGGACATTCTAATCTTTGAATTACGGCTCCAAGTCTTTGACTCTAGGCTAGAACCTGTGATCAACTAACTTCTAACACTATGAGTCTTTGAGTCTCCGATTCTAACTTGGCTAATCATCAGTTCACATTAATGAGTATTTGTTCACGGCAACGAGTCTTCTAATCTTCGACCCTTCGAGCTTTAACTTTGTAACACCGCCACTCTACACCCAATGGATCTTCGAGTCTTTGAGATGTTACTCTTCACCTAACTACACTTTGGGTCTTCGAATCTTCGACCTCGTGGATCTTTGAATCTATAACCCTGTGAACCTTGAGTCTGGTGCTTCAAGCCTGAGGATTCTCGACTCTACAGATCTTTGAGTCTACGGATCTTCGACCCTAAACAGATTAACAACATACACAGGTAGACTCCTTATACGAGCTCACTCTAAGAGATCACTTTACGAAGTTATCCAACCAAGTATGGATCTTCGACCCTACGACTACCTGCTTCTGCATACTATTGACAATAATAACAACCCAAAAAACTGTGGGAACAACATAGGAAAATACTATTCATTCCCTATTTTTGAATCCTATTTTAGGGATTCAAAGATGAGCTTGTTTTGAAGTTTTTTTTTTCAAATTTTATCCCTATATTGCAGAGAAAATGAATGTTTAGGAAATCTAACGTAGATGCTCTTATCTATTTTTGAATTTTTTTATTTGATAAATATATTTAAGCACAAATAGAATTTGGCACCATCATGTTTGTACAATTTTTATTGGATAATGCAACCTTATGCCAACATTATGGGCACCCGATGGTGCTCAATTTGATTGGAGGTTTTTTTTTTTTCTTAAGAAAATGCATTTTTTGTTAGACAAGGCCTCCTAAGTTGGGTTGTAATATATGGGTTGAACATTGATGGTGCATTAGGGGGATTTTTACCATTTTTAGGTGACTGATCAGAGGTTTTTTACCATTTTTTTTGAGAACCTTGATAACTTAGTAAGTTTAGGATTAACTTGTGAAAGCCTGTGTGGGTGACCTTAGTGTAAAAGGGGACCTGTGGTATGTTTCTGTATAATTGTATTGAATTATTGACTATTGTTTATGTGTTGTTATTGAATGAAGCTATTAGGTTAAATAATGGGAACTACATTATGAACCCTCTTTTCACATTAAGATGATATTTGTGGCGACCTTATGAATATGTTATTGCGTTAATTATTTAATTATTGTGTCTGTCTAGTAGGATTACTAAGCCTTACTGTGATATGTTATTGTGACTCGACCATATGGACTTCTAAGCTTTTGAGATAACTGGTATGATTACCATGACTGGGGATATGACTAATAAGATTACTGTGCCCATATATATTGTCCAACAGGACTGATAAGCCCTTGTGTGAAATGGTGTAGCACTCCCGAAAGTAGGCTAACTCTCTACTCACTCCTAAGTGTGCAATATGATATGTGGACTCAAAATGATGATGCTCAACTTAGATGAAAAATGTTGCATTGTTGCACATGCAACATTCGCATGTAAAGGATATGACAGTGTTGTCATGGTGGCAGGATGTCATTTACCTTCTAGTGCAAGCAACAGTAAGTATTTGTTTGTTGTGTGACTGCTTTGTTGCTTAATTTTCACTACACGAGTATAAGCATACACTTGACATATAATGCTATAGGGATTCTGGATGGACTTGGGAGAGTTGATTCCTATTGAGCTATTGTTTGCTCACTCCTGTAAACTAATCTATTTCAAGTGCTAGTCGGCGTTAGGCGATCAAATTAAGGTGGAGAACCTTGCGTCGTGGACACACCTTTCATTTATAACTTTGCTATACTTTCTTATATTTTTCATTTGGGAGCTAGAAATAATGTAACATCTACTACTGGGTTTGGTTTTGTTGAAATGTTTATGACTATGTAATGTACGTTTTATCTTTTTAAAAATGTGGTGATGTTTGGGATAATCTTTTTATAATATTATATGTGGTTCGTGTTGTATGGGCATATGGGATGTTGGTAGTAAACCCCTATGGTGTATGGACCAGCTACGCAAGTTAGGACAGCACTTGTATTACATTCTTGTTTACACCATCTCGTTGACCCTCTTGGTGTAGGCATAGACAACTACAAACTCTCTCACTCTCTCTCTCTCTCTCTATATATATATATATATGCTTATAATCTTTCATCAAGTAATAAGTAATAATTATTATTTTCTCTATTCTTTTCTAATATGTATATATATAGTCGTGTTACATAGAGAACGTGAGAAAAAACATGATAGCTTTTAATCTGGATAGTTAGATCAATATAAAAAAAAAAAAAAAAAAAAAAAAAAAAAAAAAAAAAAAAAAAAAAAAAAAAAAAAAAAATAAAAAAAAAAAAAAAAAAAAAAAAAATAATAAAAAAAAAAAAAAAAAAAAAAAAAAAAAAAAAAAAAAAAAAAAAAAAAAAAAAAAAAAAAAAAAAAATTTTTTAAAAAAATTAAAAGAGAGGAATTTTTGATTGGTCTAATGTGGTGTAGCCATGCTGTTGATCATATTTCATCTATGCTATCTTTGCCACTTTGATGCCAAATAATCATTTTTGTCGGGTGTCACAGTCACGGCTTGTTTGCAGGAAAACAAAACTCGAATTCTACCCAAGGATTTAAAAGCTTAGACCTTCATAAACCAAAGCTTACTCAAGGGCAATTCATCCCATAATTATGGGATTAGATGATCCCATTTGTGATTCATGTCATCAATTTTGTTGTTTAGTGCTATACTTGAAAAATCTCAATTTTAAGAGCGAGCTCAGTTTAATCGACTGCCAGTGTAGCAGCAGCAATGTCTTCTTTGAAAATGTCTTTAAAAATAAATAAAAATTTAATTTTAAAATAATAAATTTAATATTTATTAAAATAACTAATAATATTATTATAAAATTGTCTGTTTTATAATTGTTTTTTAAATTAAATTTTAGCACAAAAAAAAAAGAAAAAAGAGACTGCAAAATTATATGGTTAAAACGAGAAAAATGCAAAACATAAGACGGACACCATTGCGTTCAGATAGAAGTTCCAAAACCCTCAAGCGCTGTGTCGTTTTGATTGATTCGCTTTCGCCATCTCTCTCTCGATCGAACCCTCGGCAACGGCGGCGATGGCTGCGAGCGGGCAGACAGTGCTGCAATTCTCCACCTCTTCAACGACGAGTTTTTCGGCCAGGCTTCATCCGTTAGTGATCTCCAACATCTGCGACTCCTACGTTCACCGGCCCGACCAGGCTGAGAGAGTCATCGGCACTCTCCTCGGCTCGGTCGCTCCCGACGGCGCCGTCATCATCCGAAACTCTTACCACGTTCCTCACAACGAGTCCTCCGATCAGGTCTGCTGCGTTTCCTTGTACCAAAATGTTTTGATTGGTCTGCTTCTGTTTTCGGAGGAATTAGGGTTATTGTTTAGAAAATTGAAGTTGGATTTATTCGTACGCAGTAGGATTGCTGAAGGTTTTTTTTAAAAGAATTTAGGTAGTGGTCAGTCATCAGTGGATGTTTCGTGATTGATGTTCTAGATTTTTATCGGCATACTGATTGGAGCTCCAAATTTCAGCAAAAGCCAAAAAGTACATTGGAACGCCACCCTTAGAGCAACGAATTTTGGATGGGTTAGCAAAACATTTAAAAACAATAATAAATCAGTGGTTTCTTTTGCATCATTATGCACTTTTTGGATTTATTTTTGATATAGTTACGTTTGATTAGATGAGGGTGTACTTTCATTTTGTTTTCAAACTGAATATATCATTTAGTGTTCAGTGTTTCATGACTTATGTTCCCGATTTTAGTAGCTTTCTGATTTGAAGTTGAACTCCAAAGTCATCAAAAACACATTAAAAATGTTTACTATAGTAGCAACTAGCAATAAATTTTGGGTTAGCAAAAAAAAGTTTTTATTTTTATTTATTTTAGAGTCTATTGAAAATACATTAGAAATGCTAACTACAGTAGCAAAGAATTTTGGGTTCCAAAAAAAATTTAAAAAGTGTTATTTATTTATTTATTTTATTTTAGAGTCTGTCCGGGTAGGCCATAGCGGTCAAACCTGGTTATTAGATGAAACTAACTTTTTAAGAAGGTTTTTGGTTAAAAGCTATTTATATTAATTTTTATATGCACATATATGCTTATAAACATAAAAACCCTCTATATTTTTGCTTACATGCAATTTCTAGTTTATTCATATAAAGTAGTTTGATACAAACAAAAATTTATTATACCTTTAACACTATCATAAAATTCAAGATTTATACCTTTATTGGTCATTTTCCTCACATATAACTCATAAGCATTTATTATCCAAATAATTTTTCCTACTTCTAGATTGTTTATAAACAATACTAGCCAGACGCACGTCTTCCCTTTTTTTAAATCTCTTTCCCCTTAGAAGCATAAACAATTTTCAGAAGCCCTACTAAATGGCCTCTACTTTTTTGGATTATTATTTACAGTTTAGGGCTATTTTTAATATGATTATTACATTTGGTTGATGGACACTTTCACTTTGTTTTCATATTGAAAATACTAGCTCAGTGTTTTGCAACTAATGTTCTTGTTTTTTAATATCTTACTGATTTGAGCTCCACTGGTTGGACAAAATACATTGGATATGCTAATTAAATTATCAATCAAAGGTTTTTGAGGGCGGGGAAGGAAAAAAAAACCTCAGTAATATGGCAAGGAGCAGTTTCTTTTTTTCTTGTGCATTTTGTTTTGTATTGAACATGGCACTATTCACTATTGTGAATGGTATTCACCTTAAGTTTTGATCTACTTCTTGCAGGTTGCATTGGATATTGATTACCATCACAACATGTTGTTTAATCACCAAAAAGTGAATCCAAAAGAAATCATTGTGGGATGGTATTTCTCATCATGTTAATTGAATTTGAGGTTGCTTGTTATTTGTAAGATATTTGAATTCAATATAGTAAATGAAATGTGATGTGTTGTGGTATGAAAGCCTGATTTGATAGTCTATTGTGTGTAAGGTATCTCAACATTCATAGAGAAGTTTGTGTCAATTGCTGTTTTATATTTCCTGTTTAAAAAAGATCATGAGTTGAGCAATGGAAGTGGATGTGTGCACCTTTGTCCTCAGGCAAGGCTTTTAGTAATGTTTGACTCATGTTGACCTTATTTTACTGAAAAATATTGTGCTTGAAATCAAGCAATTTCTGCCTCATCCCTTAGTAGAGGAACAATTTAGTGTAGATTTGATAGCAATTTCTTGTTATTCATTATTGTGTATTGTATATTTTTTGGGTAAAAATGACTGAGTTATGGTATTTTTTTCTCTCAAAATTTGTTCTTGATACCAGTTATCTATCCTGCATAATTATCTGATTGTTTGAAATGAAGTAGATCATCATAACATGCTTATGTGATACTCAAGTATATTTTTTCTATTTCTCTTTTATTTTGACATGTGTACAACCAGAGCTAACTTTAAAAGTTGACACTGTTGCGACTCTTTAACTTTACTAGGTATTCAACTGGCTTTGGAATCACTGCTGGTAGTGCATTGATCCATGAATTCTATTCCAGAGAAGTTCCAAATCCTGTTCATCTGACTGTTGATACGGGATTCCAGAACGGGGAGGCCACCATAAAAGCTTTTGTTTCTGTCAGTCTATCTCTTGGAGATCGGCAACTTGCTCTACAATTTCAAGAGATCCCTCTGGATATACGAATGGTTGAAGCTGGGAGGGTTGGATGTAAGTAAACCCTATATAATCTCTCTCTATTGATTTTTTTTTTGCCCAGTGCAGTGTTAAGCTTCTAATTTTAGATTCTTCAGTCATATAAAAAACAAAGTTAGTGTTGTGTTTTTTTCTCACCCCCTCCCCCTCCCCCTATTCTTTTCTCCCTTTTCTCTCTCAGGTAACTCAGGCATTATTTACCTATGAATTTTAATTTGAAGTTGCCATTAAATTATATAAAAAATACTTCGATATCTAAAATGAGTTTTTGGTTCTAAGGGCATTCATATTAGATTTATAATTTTCATCTCTATTTTAGAGTATAAATAGTATATTATTTTATATATTTTATTTGTCATTTTATATTTATATTTATATTTTTTATTTTTTCATTATAATCACTCAAAAGTACATATATAAAAAATATAGCAAAAAAATATTTGAAGGATGAATAGTGATTTTTTAAATATAGATATTCTTTCTTTATTTTTTTAAATTCTATTTTAAAGAATTGATGTATTTATTTTGATTAAAATTCTAAAACTCATTTTTAAATTATAAGAAAAACATCATTATATAGTGAATGCTCAAATAGTTTTAAGTGTTGGTAAGGCTTATCTCATGTGCCGTAGAAAGTTTGAAGAATTCATTAACAGTTTAACACGTTGCATATTGTGACCCGTTGCTAGTTCTAATGTTTGCAGTCGATATTGTGAAGCCAACAATGGTTGACAAACTCCCAAGTGATTTGGAGGGGATGGAAGCCTCAACTGAGCGGTTGTTATCCCTGATCGAAGATGTTTACAAATATGTGGATGATGTTGTGGTGCGTGAACTTGTTTTTCCCTTAATTTCTATTAACTACTTTTTGACTAATTCTTTATCCGATTAACTTTTAGGAAGGACGTGTGGCACCAGATAATACCATTGGGAGACGTATATCAGATACTGTAGCCTCCTTGCCAAAACTCTCACCACCTGCTTTTGATAAGCTTGTGAATGACAGTCTGCAGGTAAGTTTTGAATTGTTCTTCTAATGCATTGGTTCCTTGTGTTATTGAATTTGGAATGTGGGTAGTGGATGGAGAGAACAGAATTGGTCCTTGATCACTGGTTGGAGAAGCAGTCAATTCTTTGGCGGCTCTGACAAATTTTCTACCCAGATATTTGATTGTTCTGCTGACCTAGTTATCAGTTTGACCCAATACAGCGCAACACCTGGAAGGACTAAACAGAAATTTAACTTTCTGAGCTTTGATTGATTTCTAGCTAGTTTAAGTTGGATGCTTTTGGTAGAAGTGTATACCACTCACGAGGTGGAAGTAAAATTCTTTACAAATTTAAGTATATCACCTAAACAAAAATGCTATTCAACACAGTTGTCGTTAAGAAACTTTATATGATTTTTAGCACTTAGGTTCTTTTTTGATCTGGGGGTGAATGTTGAGGATGGTCCTTGTATTTCAGTAATAGTTTCTCTTGTCCATCCATCCCAAGCATTGCTATTCAGGCACTAGACCTGTACAGACCTCTAACGTCTGTTTTTGTTGTGTTTGTAGGACCATTTACTCCTGCTGTATTTGTCGAGCCTCACAAGAACGCAGTTGAGCATAGCAGAGAAGTTGAACACCGCCGCCCAAATCATCTAACTTGCAGTTATCACAGCTGCAATTAGGGAAAATTTTCTTCTTGGGAAGAGACTGCAAGGGTTATTTTTGAGGAGTTTTGGTAATTTGTTTACAAGGATTATAAACTTTTGAATTTGGAGAGATAAGGTTGCTCTTTCTTTGCGTACCGAGGTGTTACTGATTATTAAATTCTATTGCTCATCCACAAAATTCATTTGCTCGATACCTAAGGTTACCTTTTTATTTTGTGCGCTAGGTTATTAATTATTAAATTCTATTGCGGAATTAAATGAAATATGGTAACGCACCAAAAATCAATAGATGATGCATAACCTATCCTCTTCTCGTGTGCTAAGGTTGATGGATGACATAAAACAAGAGGTTGTCATGTAGAAAGGCTCCTCCCTTGGCGGCAATCTACTCCAGGCGAGCGCAAAGCGACTCGGGTTTTACTGTTTAACTGACACAAAAACAAAAACACAGATTTCTTTCTTCCCACGCGCCATAGCGGCGGTAGGTTTTGCCCTCATCAGTGAGCAATTCATCGATGGAAGCAGCACTTGCGGTGGTTGGCGCTGGGCTAGCAGCAGCCAGATCTGAGCAGCAATGGCGGAAAGCTAAAGGCGGCAGCACTTGCGGTAGTTGCTGTTAGGCTGGCAGCGTGATATGAGCAATTGACAATTGGGTTGGGGAGATGGATGATGTAGCGGTGATACTACCTTTGAGCAGCAAAGTGAACTACAACGAGCAAAGATTCTCTGCTATGAACAGCAAAATGATATTATTTTGAATTTTTTTAAAACATAATATATACCAATATAATATCATTTTGAAATAAAATAATATCATTTTCTTGCACAACATCTCTGCAATAGTTTGATGTGTATTACACAACTGCAATAGTTTACTATTACAACAGAAAATCTAACTCAACTGCAATAGTTTGCGTCCTCTATGAGTGTTTGCAGCATCATGGTAGTCGAAGAGTTGCCTTATATATTTTCTATTTATTTTTATTTATCGGTGATATCGGCTTAGTGAAATAAATTAAGCAATATTTAACACATTAAATCATGATATTTATCAACCATTATTTATTATACAAATCAGCCTATTTCTATTTCTTAATATTTGAATAATATAAATATGTCTTACATTTAATTTAAATAATTAAATAATTATATATTTTTTGCTGTTAAGTTGAATGACTTATTCTCATATATTAGAGCATCCATTTTTTTTTCATCTTTATTTTGCAGAATATACAGTAGATATTTAGAGATCTTTATAAAATCTCACACATCAGCTCCTCTATTTTTATTCCTATATAATAAAAAAATATTATTAAAATAATTATTTATTACTTTTCTCTCTCCATTACTTCCCATTATGCTTTAAATTCATAAATAGCCATCATAATTAATGTGCAATGGATATATTTTTAAAATAGAGATATGATTTGCAGATGAACAGTGAATCTCTAAATATGGATATTCACTGTAGTAATTCTATTTTTAAAATCCAAATTTTAGAGTTTTTAAACTCAATTTAAATTTTGGCTAAAAATTACTCTACATTATGTCCTTCAAACTCTAAATTTTGAAGTTTAAAAATAGAGTTGCTATAATGAATCTCCATATTTAGAGATTCACTGTTCATCTGCAAATCATATCTCTATTTTTAAAAATATACCTATTGGACATTCATTATGATGACTATGCATAATGAGAAATAATGGAGACAGAAATAATAATAAATAATTATTTAAAAAATATTATTTTATTATATATGAATAGAAATGGAGGAGCTAATGTGTGAGATTTTTTAAAGATTTCTAAATATTTACTGTATATTCTGCAAAATAAAAATAAAGAAAAAGGGCCTGATGTGGAAGCTTTTACATGTATATATAATTACTTAATTAAATATAATTATTTTTTAAAATTAATTAATGAAGAGTTAAGCCCTCGATCTTTTGATCGAATATTTCATATATGTGGAGTTTTGAATTTTATTAATATTATACAAATATTATTTTATATTTGTAAAAATTATTTAAACTACGCCCTCCCTCTATTAATATTGAAAGTACTAATATTTAGTTTTACATGACTAGTTCAATAGGTAAAAAAGTAGAATTCAAAAAGTTAAGTCATAGTAAGTGGAGGATTCAAAACCTAGTAGTGGTGGTTCAAGTGAGGTATAATATTAATAAAAAAAGTATAAATATTTAGCTAAAATGATTAAATTTTATTATGATATTTTGAAGATTTTTTATTTTAAAATATTATTTTAAACATTTTAAGTGAATTATAATGTATATATTTAAATAGTTTTCAAATTATATAAGCAAAAAAGTTCCGTTTTGGTCATCAAAACCATCTATTTGGATTCGGTGTGGATTTGTAATTGTACTGATTTTTTAAACCACCACTGCCAAAACTCCAAAATCATGTGGGTTTCGAATTGATTTGAATTTGATTTTGATGTGATTGTTGAGTATATAGAGTCTGATAGTTGTCACCAAAGACTTTGATTAAGTTGCTTGTGGGAGTCCGAAGGCACGAGCGCCTCAGCAAAAATTGCACAATGACTAAACCTATGTGCAATCTATTGCATAACACAGATCAAGTAGTAAATGAAAGTCTATTGAGACCTCCAAGTATCGATTCCACGGGGAGAACTATACTATATAGATAAGCACTAAGATTAACAAATTTCAAGTATGTTTGGTGAACCCATTAAAATGATTTTAAATTCTAAAATTTAATTTGGTTTTTTTTATGTAAAGAGTTGGAATAATGTAATGCAATGTAAATACATTATTAAACTAGTTATATAATAACAGTGGGTTAAATGTCTAGGGATGAGATCAATGAAGCTAGATATTATTAAGCCTTAACAAGATATTACCTTTCCTTCAATTTATGTTTCAAAGATTAACCACCCTTTAAAGTGCAAAACCCCTTTTTTGTGGTTAATACATTTAAAGTTTGATTTAGTAAATTTCAATGAGTTTGTTCATTCCTCACTATAACTTACTATGTTTTATTATAGGTTTAGCCACTTTAAGCTTTAATCATTTCTACCTACCAATTTTTGTAATAGAAAAACATTAAGCAAATCAATAAAGAAAACCCAATAACATAAACATCAAAGAAAGATTCATCATAACTCAAATCATAGCAAAAGTCATATCCAATCCAATGGTTCCCCCTAGAATGGGAGGTTAGCCTAACATGGTTATAGCAGAAACATCCATGAACAAGTTAAACTCCATAAGCAAGATTAAGGATAAAAGGATAAAATAATAATGATTATAATATTCTTGCTTACAATCAATCTCTATCCCCAATGAACCCTAGATGAAAAAAATCTAAAAGTGGCCCCCTTCATTGGCTAACACAGTCTAGAATTGTATATCGCTTGAGTGATACTAATTAACTCCCTTTTATAGATAAGGTTAGAGGTTTTTAACCCAAATCGACCAAATAAAACTTAGGTCAACCACATTATTGCTCCCATCAACCATGTCGTTCAAACACTTTGTATCAATAAGAGCCAGGTCAACTTTCATCTTCAATAAATGTCCAAATCAAGCTAGGTCAGCCCATAATCTCGCTTAAGAATGCTTTCAAGTACATAGACCGAAAAACATTAATTTACACTTTAAAATTGAAGAAACTTCACTTGTTTGAACAAGTTAAGGTTAAATGTGTATATTCCAAATCATGGTATATTAATGAAGTCTCTCTGAATCTCTAGTTTCATTTGGCATGGTGAGAGCATTTGTATTGGTTTTACCAAACAAATATTCAAAATTTGAAGAAAATGGATACTTTTTCATAAATTTAAATTTTACTTACTCATAATTTAGTATTGAATTATTCATTTTATTCATTAAAACAATAATATGTTATTATTTTAATAATAATAATATTATGAATCAAACACAAACCTCCCATTTGGGGGGGGGGGGGGGGGAGGATCTAATCTCTGCCTCCGCCTTTTTGCCTCAACAGTCAGCAACTTGTAGCTGGAGGGACATAGGAATGACAACGGGTCAGAGATACTTGTCCCAAATCTGCCGTGAACCCGATTATACCAATCCCAAATCCGTCCCATTAGGGGCAGGGCAGGGCGGGGCAGGTACCCGGTATAACCTTCCCCATTACTATCCCTAGAGGGACATGATAATAACTAAAAAGTTGAGGACTTTTCATGCTAATTTTTATCTTACTTTTTATTATATTGCTTTTATGATATAATAAATGAGAGAGAGAGAAGATATTGTTACAGTTTCTCTCCAAATTTGAAGAAAGAAAATAAATTACTGTAGTTCAAAGTTATAATTTAAACTTTATTACATTTGTACTTTATTTGCGAGGTGATATTCGCTCGTTTAATTATTCATGAACTAAAATACATAATTATCAAAAATTTATAAATAAATTATTCCATTCATTCATTTATTGACGAACTTAAGAGATAGTTCATCCATTCAACTGTTTGTGAACTAAAACACTAATTAGTTATAAAAAAAACATGTTCATTTGTTTATTCATGAACTTAATTGCTTATTCATTTGTTTAACTGTTCATGAATATTTGTTCGTGAATAACTATTTGTAAATGCATGTTCACGAACATAAATAAGCCAAACACAAACTTGTTTGAGTTTGTTTATGTTTGCAAACAAACAAAAAAATTATCACAAACATCACTTTTTAAATAAACGACCGTAAATGATCTTTTACTAATATGAATACAAGTTCATTGGCGAACGTTTGATTTATTTACAACCTTATTAATATCAATTTATGAGGTTATGTTAATTATAAAATAGTACTACGATATGTAGTTCTATCGTGCAAGAATTATTTTTAATTAATTGAGATATATTTTATTTAGTATTATTTAGATTGTATTCTAGTGTTTCTTTTTGTGACCAAGCAACATAATGTCATGTTACTTATTAAAGTTTATTACTGGATATGCGTATGACACATATAATAGATCCATAAATTAGATTAAGTATAAAATTGAGTTCATATTCAATAAATGAAGACATGCGTAATAACATAGATAATCCTAAGTTTATAAATATATGCATAGCCGCCTGAGTTAAAGGACAGAGAGAGTTGATGGTTGGCCTTGGAGGTGTAGGTGTTCATGTTCTTGTTCTTTGATCTAAATAAGCATGTTAAATGGACTCATGAGCCATGCGAGATGACCTGCATTTTTAGACAGAACGGGCTTATAATTTTGAGCCCGTTTAACAGCGAGCCTACATGGATTAGAGTCTGCGGATTGTGGTTTAAATAGGCTTAGCCCACACCAATATGGGCCAGCCTACGGGCCATAGTCCTATCCAATCTAGAGGCCGCACTGGCACCCACCCCCACCCATTGGCCACTACACCCACCACAACCAACATGCTCCCTTCTCAAATCCAACCTAGTCCGGCCAAACATTTAACAAAATGCTCCCACTATAACTTTATATAAAGACTCGTATTTGGGTAGTCTTGAGATAGTCATTCTATGGGAATGTAACTATCTGGATAGTAGTGTAGCCGTCGATGTGAGCATTTTGACTGTACTTGGGCCCGATTCCGAGTCGGGGACCCGTTTGACCTAATTGTTGACTTTTTGGGGTTTATTGGTTGACTTTACGTTTGAGCGGTAATTTGAGTGTAATAATATCTGTGTAGTATTGTGCTCGTCATTTCGAGCGTTTTGACTGTAGTTTGACTCAATTTGGAGTTCGGGACCTTGGAGGTTAATTATTGACTGGGTTAATGGTTGACTAGGTCAGTTGACTGGCAAAAATATAAATAGGGGAAAAGAGAGCTTCCATGTTACGTTTTAGCGTTTGTGCGTTTGAGAGAGAGAGCTTGAGAGAGCTTGGAGGCCTTGGCGATTTGGGGCGTTTTGAGCTCGTTCGAACATCAAGAATCATTCCAGGTAGGTGTTCCATTGATTCTTCACCCTTTTCTTGTTGTTTTTTTGGATTAACATGTAAGAATTTGATGAAATCATGCAAATTCGTGTTGAACCCTAGAATTTGGGGAAAAACCAATTTTGGGTTGAATCTTGTATTTAAAATGCGTTCTGAGGGGTAAGACGTGATTTAAAACCTAATATATAGTATTAGGTATGAGTTTTATGAGATTCCGAAAGGTCTGAAGGTTTCTGGGTTGAATCCAGGCGAGAAACAGTGAAAAACGATGATGAACGATGAATCGTCGTGAACCGGGTAGAGAAACGACCGATGAGATCGACTGGAAATTGAAAATTTCGAATGTGCAGTTTCGAAGGTTCGAAGGTAGGTTCGATGTAGTGTAATTTCGAGTGTCGAATGTGCAATTTTCGAGTATCATTTTGAAGGTTCGAAGGTACTTCGAAGGGAGTTTCGAAGGCAGTTCATGGGTACTTCGAAGGTAGTTCGAGTGTAGGTTCGAGGGTCGAAGGCAGTCCGAAAAGAGATTCGAAAATACAGATTTGAAATACAGTAAAGGCAGATTCAAAAATGTAGTTTCACTGGCAGATTCGAAATACAGTTTGACTGGACTGGACCTATTTACATTGCAACGTATACCCATCTACACACATTTAAGTGTATACTTAAGTTACAATGTAAATAACGAAATACCCCTCATTTGGATTCAAAGAAAAATACTAGAAAAATTAATTCCCACTATTTCAAAATGTGAAAATTGGGATTTAGTGTAAAATCTCGGAAAAACCCAAAAGTTCGTAGTGGTAAATTTTTGGAAAGTGGGGTTAGACATCTCAGAAAAATCCCCAAAAATCAGATTATCGTATTTATGCTATGAGAACCCAATGCTGGGACTTTTGATTTCAAGAAAATAGCTGCTATGGGTACTTCCTTCATAAATCAAGGATTAAAGACTTACTTGTGAATACTGGCTACAGTTCTAAAGGAAATGTTGAAAATGACATTCCATACTAATGTTAGTATGTTGGTGTGAGGTATTGGGGCATGGACTCCGTGACTTGTTTGGGTTCTCACCGTGATGCACTGATGGTGCTATGTGGTTGACGTGGCAGGCATATGCACCGATGGCAGGCCTGTGTGGCGACTGTGGCCGGGCATATTGCGCTATGGACAGGCTAAGGCCTGAGTTGAGCCGTGGAGCTCGTGGAGCTAGGGCTGAGTGCCCTGAGCTAGGATCCCATGGAGGATCGTGGATAAGTTGTCCTGTGTGAGCAGGCTGAGTCCTGATGTTTGTTTGCAGGCGGAGCCCTGAGAATTGTGCACACTACACGGTGCACGAGTACACAAAGCATGTAGTATAGACTTGTATGTCTGCATGATGTGGAGTGTTGGTGTCACGCCCCGGATTTCCAACCCGAGGAAACCGGCACGTGACTCCCCTTTTACCCACACGGAGGGCAAAGGGGTTAGAATACAAACCAAGAATATTACATTTTAAACATCCACAACACATTCAAGAAAATAAAGTTCATCAAAGCAATCCACAAACCAAACCAGTCTTTATTACAACAAAGTCCTCTTTTCAATCCATCCCCACTGGGGTTACATCAGTTCCCATAAAAACAACATAAATGGTAGACAGTAAAATAAATAAGGTCTTCCACCTTGGGGTTCCACCTAACGCCTGTATGTTCCTGAAAGAAAACACAACATAGAGGGAGGGGTGAGCAACCACAGCTCAGTAGGGATCATGTCTCCCCAACTCATCCCAATGCTCCTAGCGTGTACATGAGTGTGTACAGGTGCAGTGTAGTGACAATAAAATGTATGTAAACAAGTAGTATTCCACATTCACAAGGCACACACCTATCCACGACCATACAGCTTAGCCAAATAAGCTAACAAATCCACACCACTCAGGCTTAGCCACACGGGCTAACATATCCACACCTCTCAAGCTTAGCCACACAAAGCTAACATATCCACGGCCATATAGGCTTAGCCACACAGGCTAACATATCCACGGCCATACAGGCTTAGCCACACAGGCTAACATTTCCAGTCCCGGGCTTCCACAGCCACCGGGTTCCACAAGCACAGCATACAAGGTCACACAGGCATTAAACCAAACACATAGCATACACACTTTCACGCATAATAAAACACATAGCATACACACTTTCACAAGCATAATACCAAACACTTAGTTCGCACAGCCCACCAGGCATAAAATCAAACACATACCTGGGCATATTCACACAGACATATCCACACAG
Organism: Taxillus chinensis; assembly: GCA_023512835.1. Classification (NCBI taxonomy): domain Eukaryota; kingdom Viridiplantae; phylum Streptophyta; class Magnoliopsida; order Santalales; family Loranthaceae; genus Taxillus; species Taxillus chinensis. Next base: position 34,820,194 of record CM042088.1, on the reverse strand, counting down.
GCATTTTATCGAACACTTAATATGCATACCATCCAACACCAGAATACACCAAAAACTGCTATTGAAGGCCAACATCCATATAGGAGATCACACCTATATGGATTACATATGTATATATAAACGGTTATAATCCATAGTTTGCCCTAGAACCCTAGGACAGAGGAGGACTTAGGAAGAACAGAACCCCTACCTCAGGTAAGACGCAACAACGCGGCAACAATCGATCCCAAGCCGAACGCCGTCCACCCACGAGACTCGACCACCCACGCAAGGCGCCTGGCGCAGAAACCAGGGAGCTTTCCTTCCCTCTCTCTCTCTCTCTCTCTCTCTCTTTCGACGGCGGGTGGAGCAACAAACCCTAAACCTAAAATAGAGGGGCTCCTTCTTCTTATATAGACAACACAACATCAAAACGACGTAGTTTTGATTAAGTGAATCCCAGGATCAAAACGACGTAGTTTTGATTACACAAGTTAGCACCTTTCCGCACCCATATAGGCCAAAATACTCAGAATTCCAACATGGTCCTTTGGAGAAAGATCATTAGAATGTCAAAACCAAGGGAACCATGCAAAAATATGCCTGCACGCCAATTTGCACGTGAATTCCCCAATTCACGTGCAACTCCAAATGCACTTCAAATGCGCTCAAACTTCACCCCTAGCCTCCTTGCATCATGTAGAAGACAACCACACTTGCACGTGAAATGGACCCAATTCACGTGCACCTCACATACACGTCCGTTTGGCCTGAAACTTCTGTGGTAGATAGAGGACATCATTCTAAGCATCTTTCCTTTTGCACGTGAATTCATTAGAGTCCATTCACTAGGTCAAAATCTAGAAAAACTCTACTCAGAAGGCAAAACTGTGACTAACTCAAGGTACGGGTCCTTACAATTGGGGTCACCTACTGAGCTTGTCGCTCACCCCTACTTGTGGTTTACTTTTTTTCAGGTGTGACCCGAGACTAGTGGAGGACTTTCTTCCAAGAGGACGTGCCCACTACTCTGATGTATGATACAATACTGTATTCTATATTTTGTATTGTGTATTGTATTATGTTTGTATCCCGGACATGGGTCCGTGGACAGTTGTATTTGCATACTGTTTGTGATGTGATGTCAGTATGACTGTTTGACTTAATGTATGCATGATGATGTATGGGAAAGTACAGGATTACCCTTGATGTATGACTGTACAGGGTTGTATATTTGAAACAACTCCCGCGGTGTAGTCTCCATTGGTGCTAGTCACCAACCCCTTGACCTTTTGGGGCGGGCAAGGGGAAGTCATGTACCCTATTCCGGGTTCCCTGGAATTCGGGGACGTGACAAGTTGGTATCAGAGCATGGTCTAGTGGACCTAGGTTAGTGAGGGGTGGTTAATTGATTCCGTGTGACTTGGAAAACTGTAGGGAGGGCGCCTGATCAACGCAGTCCTTACAGGTGTTCTAGGTTATGTTGGTGTCAGTTAGATCATCCTAGGAGCATATATGGGGATGGATGCATCTCTAGTGGTATGATTGTGTGCATATAGGGCACTAGATTGTCTTTGTGTGTGATGTGCTTGTATGTGGTGCCAGGATGGCACGTGGCCGTGAGAGCCAGGACTTGATGGTGGTGTACCCTGAGGGGTGACATGATGCTATATGCATGGTTGTGGACCTACGGGTCATGTGGTGTACCCTGATGGGGGACACGATGCTATATGCATGGTATGGACCTACGGGTCGTGTGGTGAGAACCTACAAGTCGGTTGTGCCTTTGATGGCTGTTTGTACTAGTAGTGCTAGTATTGATCATTTGTTGTTTGTTGTTGTGGCCAGTGTGATGGCACCACCGAGGAGAGCTGTCCGAGGCCAAGGCCCGGCAGAGGAGCCCACGATAGAGTCGGGGCACCAGGCACAGCAGAGCCCGCAGCAGAGATCGTCAGCTCCCGTTGTGGGACCTGATTTGGCTCAGGTGTTGATTCAGTTGCAGGAGGCCATGCAGGGTATGCAAGGCTCGATGAGGGATATGGCTAGAGAGGTGGATGAGCTAAAGAGGCAACGGCGGCCTCGGCGGCCACCACGGCCTCGGCGGCGGGAGGCGAGGGTGGTACAGGATGTGCACCAGCGGAGGTCGTGATAGAGCCGGCACGACGAGGGAGTGGATTGGGGTGCCACGGTTTTTGAAACATGCACCCAGGACTTTTGAGGATGGTTCACGGCCTGAGGTAGCCGAGGACTGGATTAGATGGACAGAGGACATCTTTGAGATGATTGGGGTGCCAGATGAGGAGCGGGTGCGAGTGGCGACGCACTATTTGTTGGGTATCCCACGCAGGTGGTGGGAATCCACTAGAGCTGTTCATGGCAGTCAGATGAGCTGGAGAGAGTTTGTTGAGCGCTTCTTTGGGGAGTATTTTCCCAGCTCGTTGCAGTATGCTCGACGTAGAGAGTATTATGAGCTTGTGCAAGGGTAGCATGACGTGGGTGAGTATGTGCAAGCCTTCACGCATTTGGGGCGGTTTGCTCTGGAGGCTTGGGAAAAGGAAGGCCGGAAGATGCAGGACTTCATTCAGGGCTTGAGGCCATCTTTGAAAAGACAGCTGGAACCGATGCAGTTGACCAGCTACCGGGAGGCGGTCGACAAGGCGCTCATTATTGAGTGAGGTCAGGATCAGGCGAGAGCCCAGAGGCCGGGCGGTTCCGCAGGTTTGGGCAAGAAGAGACAGAGTGGGGAGAGTAGTGCTCCTCAGCCTGAGAGGAGGCAAGTGCAGAGGGTTTCCAGCCAGGCGGTGGGACCCCGGGAGAGTTCAGCCAGTAGGAGGCCAGGGACCTATTGGAGTTGTGGTTTGACCGGGCATGTCTCGAGAGACTGCCCAAGGAAAAAGATGACCTGCTTCCGATGCGGGAAAGTGGGGCATGGAGCTAGGGAATGTGTTACCCTTAGCTCAACCAGCAGTGTAGGCCCTCGTCCGAGAGATCAGGGACAAAGGAGTGGGGCTCCGTCTCAGAGGTCAGTGCCGCCGGCACAGAGCACGCAGACGCGACCTGCGGTACAGCAGCCTCAACGGGAGGCATAGGGTCATGTTGATCAGCGGGGCAAGGCCCCAATGGGCTAGGCTAGTGGCAGTGGACCACGAGGGAGGACTTTTGCCCTCACCAGCAGAGAGGCAGAGGTTCCACCAGTGGATGAGGCAGGAGCAGGACCTTCAGTGGTAAGAGGTACCATCATCATTTCTCATACTATTTGTTCAGTTTTGATTGATACTGGTGCTACCCATTCTTTTATTTCGTATGCTACGGTGGTTGGATTAGAGTTAGACCAGGAGACAGTGAGTCAGTCTCGATGGTTGCTTCACCTTTGGGTGGAATTGTGATACTTGAGAGTATCTGTCGTGCTTGTCAGGTAACACTTGGGGGTGTTAACCTGTTGTGTGATTTGTATATCATGGAGTTAGATAATTTCGACGTTATCCTGGGTATGGATTGGTTGGTCTCTGTGGAGGCCAAGATTGATTGTTTTCGACGGCGTGTGACGTTCCTTACACCAAAGGGCACGAAGGGTGTCTTTGTGGGTGAGTGGACTGAGGAGGCATGCAGGTTGGGACCATTGAGGCATGGGTGGGGTGATGTGACCCACCAGTTAGCCAGTTTGACATTGGTTGACAGGAGGAGAGAGGGGAAGGCTGTTTTGCCACCCATTGTAGATCGGGTCCCGGATGTGTTTCCCGAGGACTTGGTCGGTTTGCCACCCGTGAGGGAGGTAGAGTTTTCGATCGAGTTGTTGCCAGGGACAACACCGATCAGGTTAGCGGCCTACAGGATGGCACCGACAGAGCTTAGAGAGCTCAAGAGACAGATAGATGACCTATTGGCACGAAGCTTTATTAGGCGGAGTAGCTCACCATGGGGCGCTCCAGTGTTGTTCGCCAAGAAGGCGGATGGTTCACTTCGGTTGTGTATAGATTACCGGAAGCTGAACCAGGTGACTGTGAAGAACAGGTATCCATTGCCGAGGATCGATGACCTGTTCGATCAGTTTCGAGGTGCGAGATGGTTTTCCAAGATAGACTTGAGATCTGGATACCATCAGTTGAGGGTTAGGGAGGCAGATATCCCTAAAACCGCGTTCAGTTGTCGTTATGGGCATTATGAGTGGCTTGTGATGCCGTTTGGGCTCACGAATGCTCCAGCAGTGTTTATGGGAATGATGAACCAAGTGTTTGCTCCATATTTAGATATGTTCGTTGTGGTGTTCATCGATGATATTTTAGTCTATTCAGCGACCAAGAGGGAGCATGAGGAGCATTTGCAGGTTGTGTTGCAGACCTTGCGAGAGCATCGGTTGTACGCGAAGTTCACAAAATGTGACTTCTGGTTGCAACAGGTGCACTTCTTGGGGCATGTGGTATCTTCGGAGGGTATCACGGTGGATCCTGAGAAGATTGAGGCGATCATGTCGTGGAAGAGGCCCACGAATGTGTTTGAGATTCGTAGCTTCCTTGGTTTGGCGGCTATTATCGGAGGTTCGTGGAGGATTTTTCCCGGTTGGCGGCTCCTATGACACACTTGACTAGGAAGGGAGTTCCTTTCATTTGGTCCGATGCGTGTGAGAGTGCTTTCATGGAGCCGAAGGCACGATTGACCTCGGCACCTATCTTGATTCTTCCACAGGAGGGTGTGCCTTTCGAGGTGTATTGTGATGCTTCCAGGGTGGGACTTGGTTGTGTGTTGATGCGGACTCGGCGGGTGATTGCTTATGGGTCTAGGCGGTTGAGACCACATGAGCGAGCTATCCCACGCATGATTTGGAGTTGGGCTGCAGTGATCTTTGCACTTAAAAGCTGGCGAGATTATCTCCTTGGGGGAGAAGTTTGTGGTGTATACGGACCACAAGAGCTTGCGATATATCTTCTCTCGGCGAGACCTGAACCTTAGGCGAGGCGGTGGGTGGAGTACCTGCGGCGATTTCGGTTTGATATGATGTATACCCCCCGGGAAGGGTAACGTGGTGGTAGATGCTCTGAGTAGGAAGAGCAGGGCCGTGGTGGCCCATTGTGCCATTAAGGAATGGGAGATGATGGGTCAGTTGGCAGCGATGAGGTTGCAAATGGTAACCAGCGAGGGGCAAGGGACCCTAAGTGTTGTCGTCGCAGTCCCTGAGTTACAGCGTAGTATCATAGAGGATCAGTTGGGGGACATTGATTGTGAGGTCATCAGGGATAGGATTCAGATTGGGCAGGCACCTTCTGATTGGACTGAGGATGCAGAGCATGTCTTTGCGGTATAGGGGTCGCCTGATAGTTCCCACTTCTCTTCAGGAGGAGGTTCTTCGGGAATTTCACCAGGTCGAGGTTAGGCGTACATCCTGGTGGGACCAAGATGTACCATGCCGTGAGGAGGCAGTTTTGGTGGCCAGGCCTGAAGAAGGCCGTTGCTGATTTTGTGAGGAGGTGTTTAACCTGTCAGCAGGTCAAGGCAGAGCACCTAAGATCAGCTGGTGAGTTGCAGTCATTGCCAATGCCAGAGTGGAAATGGGACCACGTGACCATGGATTTTGTCACTGGACTTCCTCGTTCTAGGGGACACGACACTATATGGGTAGTTGTCGACCGGTTGACCAAATCGGCGCATTTTATTCCGATTCGAGAGACAGACCCAGTGAGGACTTTGGGACAGAGGTATATTGATGTTATTGTGCGGTTGCATGGAGTCCCATTGTCTATTGTATCTGATCGGGATGCGAGGTTCACCTCTCGGTTTTGGAGACAATTGCGGCGAGCTTTGGGTACTAGGGTGAACCTCAGGTCTGACCTTTCATCCGCAGACGGATGGTCAGTCGGAGCGGACGATTCAGACGCTCGAGGATATGTTGCGTGCCTGTGTCCTAGATTTTGGAGGTTGTTGGGAGACTCACCTTCCTTTAGTGGAGTTCTCTTACAACAACAGTTATCAGGCCACAATTGGGATGGCTCCGTATGAGGCGCTATATGGGTGGCCTTGTAGATCACCCTTGTGTTGGGCACAGACGGGGGAGACAGCAGTTCTTGGTCTCGATATGGTTCGAGAGACCACAGAGATAGTGCAGCTGATTCGACAGCGCAGAGTAAGCGAGAAATCCTATGCGGACCAGAGGCGTCGACCCTTGCAGTTTGAGGTGGGTGACCGTGTATTTTTGCGGGTTTCGCCGCGTCGAGGGCATCGGAGGTTTGGACGTGGATCCAAACTCTCCCCTCGTTTTGTGGGGCTGTTTGAGATTGTTGCCACCGTGGGCGCAGTGGCTTATCGGTTAACTTTGCCACCAGAGTTAGCGCGGGTACATGATGTGTTTCATGTGTCTCAGTTGAGACGGTATCACCCAGATCCTTCTCATGTGTTGGACTATCGCGAGATCGACTTGGCTGACGATGGTGCCGTTGTTGAGATGCCTGGCACGGATTTTGGACGAGGCGGGACCAGGTCTTGTGGGGCAAGACGATCCCACTAGTTCGGGTGTTATGGCGACACCGAGGCATGGAGGAGCAAACTTGGGAGAAAGAGAGCCGGATGCGGGTTCTTCATCTTGAGCCGTTCGAGGGCGATCAGTCGTGAGGTGGGGAGGATGTGAGGACCTTCCCTGAGGTATGAGTTATGTTTTATGCATTTGTTTTGCATATGTTGTTTGAGATGTGGTTTAGCTTGTTGTTGTTGGATTTTGTCAGCCCTTTGGCTTGTTGCGAGTTGCATTGCACATGTGTGATCGGTGATCATGTTTGATGTTTTTTTGTTGGGACATTGAGCTTGAATTTTACTATGTCATTTGGGCATGTGTTTTATTTTCGAGGACGAAAAGTCCTAAGGTGGAGAGGATGTAAAGACTCGTATTTGGGTAGTCTTGAGATAGTCATTCTATGGGAATGTAACTATCCTGGACGATGAGTGTAGCCGTCGATGTGAGCATTTTGACTGTACTTGGGCCCGATTCCGAGTCGGGGACCCGTTTGACCCAGTTATTGACTTTTTGGGGTTTATTAGTTGACTTTGCGTTTGAGCGGTCATTTGAGTGTAATAATATCTGTGTAGTATTGTGCTCGTCATTTCGAGCGTTTTGACTGTAGTTTGACTCAATTTGGAGTTCGGGACCTTGGAGGTTAATTATTGACTGGGTCAATGGTTGACTAGGTCAGTTGACTGGCAAAAATATAAATAGGGGGAAAGAGAGCTTCCATGTTACGTTTTAGCGTTTGTGCGTTTGAGAGAGAGAGCTTGAGAGAGCTTGGAGGCCTTGGCGATTTGGGGCGTTTTGAGCTCGTTCGAACATCAAGAATCATTCCAGGTAGGTGTTCCATTGATTCTTCACCCTTTTCTTGTTGTTTTTTTGGATTAACATGTAAGAATTTGATGAAATCATGCAAATTCGTGTTGAACCCTAGAATTTGGGGAAAAACCAATTTTGGGTTGAATCTTGTATTTAAAATGCGTTCTGAGGGGTAAGACGTGATTTAAAACCTAATATATAGTATTAGGTATGAGTTTTATGAGATTCCGAAAGGTCTGGAGGTTTCTGGGTTGAATCCAGTGACAGACAAGATTTTTAGCCTCTCTAAAAGAGCTAGCTAATGTCGTTAAATCTCTCTTCAAAATAATAAATTCCCTAAGTTTGCACTAAAAGAATAGCAGCAAGAAAGGGGTCGAACCCACAGGGATTAACCTAGTTCTCTAGTTCTCAAATCAAATCACCCAATTACTCTTGTTCTATAAAATGTCTTGGCAAAAAGTTTTCTTTTTTTAAACTAAAGATCTAATTTTTATTTGGTTTTCTGAATAAACAAAGAAAGTAAACTGATTTTAGGATTAAGTTTCAAGGATTAAAAGCATCTAGGGTCACAATTTCACCTCCCTATGTTATCTCTACTGGTTCATGGTATTAGGGTTGTCTGATTGAAAACATGCTAAACATAAGCCAAGGACAACAAATGGTCATTGAGGTCCTTTTAAGAGTTGTATGCCAGAATGGTCATCTAAACACACAAACATGCAAAGCCAATAAATCATACTTGCAAAAGGATAATGATCACACCAATTACAAATAAGTTATGAATCTCAATCCGCCCTAGACTAGGGCTAAGAATACCAAAGTGTACATCCAATGATAGAGATTAAGAACAGATTCATAAAACATGCAAAACTCAATCATTCAAACCCAAATATTCATAAACACAGCAAAGCAACAAGGGGGCTACATTGCTCCCCTAGATTAAAAGACTACTCACGCATGATTACAAGCAAAACCATAGCAGAAAAGCTAAACATCTTCTTCTTGATCACGCGCACAGCAAAGCTTCAAATCTAGGCTCCAAAATCCGCAACGGCTGCTGCGACGGCTGCTCTCCTAGGTCAAGGAGCACCTCCAAGTCGTGGAGCCTCTCTCTCTCTCTAAAAACGTGTAGGGGGGTTCGGTCTATCTAGCAAGGGGCGTGGAGCTCTTATTTATAGAGTTTGGATGGGCCTTGAGGTGTGTAACCTAGCCCACTTATCAAAACGGCGTAGTTTTGATAAGTAACACTCGAAACATTAAAAACTCTATCTTCCATCCAAAATTTGGACTTGGGCCTTCAGGAACAAATGATCAGCATGGAAAAACGATTGGATCGGTCCAAAAATATCTCTGCACGCCAATTTGCATGTGATATGGTGAATTCACGTGCACCTCCAAATCAGCTAAAACTTCTCCCCAAGCTTCCTTGCATCCTGTAGAGGCCTGAGAGGCAAAAATAGGCTTGCACGTGAAATGGGTGAATTCACGTGCAGATCCAAATCAGCTCCAAATGCTCTGAAATTTCTGTGGCATGTAGAGACATCATTCCAAGCAACTTTTCTTCTTGCACGCCAATTGTTTGAGGCCATCTACTATGTCAAAAGTGAGCTCCAAAATCTGCCAAAACAGCTTAAAAGCGCATGTATTTGCAACTAGCATCTTCCTAGGGGTTAGAGCAAATATATATGATATATGAGGCAATAAGGCTCTAATCATGCTCTTAAACATCCTAAATAAACACTAGAATAACGGCATAAAATGCACGTTATCATCCAGACGAGAAACAGGTGAAAAACGATGATGAACAGTAACTGTCGTGAACTGGGTAGAGAACAGCCGATGAGATCAACTGGAAATTGAAAATTTCGAATGTGCAGTTTCGAAGGTTCGAAGGTAGGTTCGATGTAGTGTAATTTCGAGTGTCGAATGTGCAATTTTCGAGTATCGTTTCGAAGGTTCGAAGGTACTTCGAAGGGAGTTTCGAAGGCAGTTCATGGGTACTTCGAAGGTAGTTTTCGAAGGTAGTTCGAGTGTAGGGTCGAGGGTCGAAGGCAGTCCGAAAAGAGATTCGAAAATACAGATTTGAAATACAGTAAAGGCAGATTCGAAAATGTAGTTTCACTGGCAGATTCGAAATACAGTTTGACTGGACTGGACCTATTTACATTGCAACCTATAAAGTATATACTTAAGTTACAATGTAAATAACGAAATACCCCTCATTTGGATTCAAAGAAAAATACTAGAAAAATTAATTCTCACTATTTCAAAATGTGAAAATTGGGATTTAGTGTAAAATCTCGGAAAAACCCAAAAGTTCGTAGTGGTGAATTTTTGGAAAGTGGGGTTAGACATCTCAGGAAAAATCCCCAAAAAATCGGATTATCTTATTTATGCTATGAGAACCCAATGCCGGGACTTTTGATTTCAAGAAAATAGCTGCTATGGGTACTTCCTTCATAAATCAAGGATTAAAGACTTACTTGTGAATACTGGCTACAGTTCTAAAGGAAATGTTGAAAATGACATGCCATACTAATGTTAGTATGTTGGTGTGAGGTATTGGGGCATGGACTCCGTGACTTGTTTGGGTTCTCACCGTGATGCACCGATGGTGCTATGTGGTTGACGTGGCGAGCATATGCACCGATGGCGGCCTGTGTGGCGACCGTGGCCGGGCATATTGCGCTATGGACAGGCTAAGGCCTGAGTTGAGCCGTGGAGCTCGTGGAGCTAGGGCCGAGTGCCCTGAGCTAGGATCCCATGGAGGATCGTGGATAAGTTATCTGTGTGAGCAGGTGAGTCCTGATGTTTGTTTGCAGGCGGAGCCCTGAGAATTGTGCACACTACACGGTGCACGAGTACACAAAGCATGTAGTATAGACTTGTATGTCTGCATGATGTGGAATGTTGGGGTCACCTACTGAGCTTGTCGCTCACCCCTACTTGTGGTTTACTTTTTTTCAGGTGTGACCCGAGACTAGTGGAGGACTTTCTTCCAAGAGGACGTGCCCACTACTCTGATGTATGATACAATACTGTATTCTATATTTTGTATTGTGTATTATATTATGTTTGTATCCCGGACATGGATCCGTGGACAGTTGTATTTGCATACTGTTTGTGATGTGATGTCAGTATGACTGTTTGACTTAATATATGCATGATGATGTATGGGAAAGTACAGGATTACCCTTGATGTATGACTGTACAGGGTTGCATATTTGAGACAGCACCCGCGGTGTAGTCTCCATTGGTGCTAGTCACCAACCCCTTGACCTTTCGGGTGTGGGCAAGGGGAAGTCATGTACCCGATTCCGGGTTCCCTGGAATTCGGGGACGTGACACTCTAACCCAAGACCTCTAAATTATAAGCGTTTTTCAATCATTATGCTATGTAATACTTGCGTAATAATATATGTAGCAATAATAATAATAATAATAATAATAATAATAATAATAATAATAATAATAATAATAATAATAATAATAATAATAATAATAATAATAATAATAATAATAATAAAACTTACGAAAGGCAAACAACTTCAATACAAATATATGAATAAAATAAGTTATATATATAATTAATAACATTACCATTAACTATTATTATAAGTGTGAATTATGATAATATACACTAAATAATATATATATACTTATCATATCAAATAATTTCTCGATCAAATACTATTTGATTGTATCATTTAGTCTTAAATTAACTTATTAATACATTCAAAACTAACTTTAAATCTAATTAATGATTACCAACAAATTATAATTTCATTCATAATATAAGTCATGTATAATTAGGGTATAAAATAGACCATCGGTCCACTAACCGAACAGACTTAAGCAGACTAAACCACCCTATACTTTGATCTATTTGAATCACAAACCTAAAACAGTCCGTTGGTATGTAGTCTTGTATGCGAATCCGATCCCCACACCCTACTCCCATCCCGAGTCCCAACCCTATGTCACTCAACCACTCCAGTCAGCCCAGCTCGTCTCTCGGTTGGCCGTTAACATTTTAACATTTATTATTATTATTTATTAAGTCATAAGTTATGACTCCCATTACGCAATACGCATTAGTGCATTACCCATTTACCCTAAATCCCTAATCTCATACCCAGGTGAAGGCGCAGTCGCCGAGCCACGCAGTCCTCGTTGATCCGTTCAGTCTTCCTCTTCCTGTCCGGTTGTCCTCCTCCTCGTCTAGATAGATCATCCACTATCCTCGTTGATCCGCCGAACTACTTCCCTCGCCGCCCATCCGCCGAAGTCTGAACTGCTCCCCCGTGCCGCCGGTGAGGTTCGTACATGGCCGGATCGTGGACTATGGCTTGATGGATTGGGTTTGAGCCGCCGTGGGTGGATGGGTTTGATTCCGTATAGAGGTGGTGGACACGACCGAGGGAGAGAGAGAAGAGGATAGAGAGAGACACAACATGGGTGTGGCTTGGCTCATGGTGGTTCTCTGGTGAGATAGAGGGATTCCCATATCTCATTCACACTTCATGCTGCTGCGGCGGCTCTGATCTGGCTCGGATTAAGATTTTTTTATTTAAATTCATTGATAATTCCATTAAAATTAGAAAAACTGGTCCGACGACCAGTCCAATTCATGTCTGGATCAAATCGAACCATAAAAAAAAGGCCTAAATAAGTTAATCCGTTTACGTCCGTCCCAGATTGATTTGTTTTAACCCTATATTTGGTGAGACTAATTTTTACTTTTGATAGTAAATATTTAATATTTGAGTTAAAATTAATAAATTATTTATACTAATATTTAATGTTTTTTTATTAAATAATATTCAATTGAATCATTTAGTCTTAAATCAATCCATTAATAATATTCGATTGGATCAAATAATATTTTTTCTTGATCAAATGATATTTTATTTGTGATATGAGTTATTTATGATAAGAATAATTTTAACTTTTTGATAGTATGTATTTTATATTTGAATTAAAAGTGATAAATTATATAAATAATATTATTAGTTTAAATATCAATGTATTAATTAATTTAAAATTAATTTATATTTTATATTAAATTATTATTACTATATTTATTTTTTTATATTATAAATATATATATATACTTTATTATTATTATTATTTTAAAATAAAAGTCTGTAATTATTATTACTATTATTATTTATATATGAAGTTTTAAGTACATATATTAGCTATTTAAATATTTTGAATAATAGTTGTCTAACCTATAAGTACATATAGATTGATCTAACCTAATAGTTAGATCAATGTTATAATTGAAAGGAAGTCTTGAATTCTTGTTTCTCCATCAGTATTATTTTGCCAGAATTTTTCCAATACAAACAGGCTGGCCCAAAATCAACCTAGACTGCAGGCCAGCCCACCTTACAAGCAATTGGGCCAAGTTAGAAAATTCTAGCCCGTTTAAAAGGGGGAGGTAAGCTCAGCTCGGCCCAGCCCCCACCCGTTTAACACTTAATCTAAGGGTGTCATAGCTCTATACTCCTTGAGAAGATGAATAGTATAAAAGGCTAAGTTGTAATTATATCAATTAGGTAGCAACAATGATTAAAGATTGATTGCGACTTCTCACTTGAAGAGAAAAGAAAAGGATTCTTATTTTACCATTTATGATGTTGATTTCTTCTTTATCACTTTCGTAGAGTTATAATAATCAATTCATGTTAAAATTTTAATGTTTGTTTGTTGGAATAATTTTTTTTAAATTCGTTTTCGATGTGGTTAAGTGTTTATCATATTCTAACATTCTAAGACACGAAACATCACATTATAAAATTAGCAACCTTTTCTCACGATGTCGTCACATTAGTTTAGACTCTTTATATAGTGTTTATAATTAATCATCGATTAACCTAAGATCATTTTCAATATGGCTCTCTATCTTCACAAATAAAGAGGTAATTAAAATCCAAAAAGTTTTCCAACACATTTTTCGTCTCTTTCTCTATATTTGAAAAATTTTATAGTTACTTTCATTAATAAAATTTGAGTAATGTTACTTGACATTCCCATTTGAGAATTAAGTATAGTTTTTTTCATAAAAATTAATGTTAGGGATGACAAAAAAACCAGTATAAAAAGAAACACAAGCAATCATTTAAAATATACAAAGATGTAGAATTTTCATATTTTAAGATAACTATAAATGTTTTTAAGGAGTTTGGATTCATTGCTGATCTAACAAAAATAAGCATCATGATGATCTCTATTATTTTAGTATTTCATTGATATTTGTTTCAAAAATTAACTGTTAGATTGAATATTCATGCAGTATGTATTATTCATGTACGTAATATGTAGGCATGATACATACATATAAATATTCAATCTAATAATCAAATTTTTGAAACAAATATTAATAAAGTACCAAAATAACGGAGATTAGTATGATGCCTAATTTTTGCTATTGCAAATCCGAACTCGTTTTTTAAGGTGACTGGAAGTATATTTTTATCCAAAATAGGACTCGTTATAAAGGGTTGCACAAGCATTATTTTTCATATTTTAAGGTAACTAAAGGTGTATTTCCTTAGATTACTAATAGTACTTAACAATATGACTATAATAAGAATGATATCTTGTAAACCTGAACTTTTAATAATTTATTTATTTCTTTAAGTATTTATATAATTATGGGTATACTGCAGCATTGAGCAGGCTCAAACCATATCAGGCATTTGTTCCTCGTGGTTAAATAATTAAATGTAACTTTACTATTAAGGCCCTACCCACTTTAAATTGTGTAAGGCAGCTCAATATATGATTTAGTGATGTTGTTCTATATACACGTCATCATTCCACCGAAGTACGTATTTCAACTCGTATAACATTTATAGACACGCAGTAATGAATTTGGGGAAAATTGAATGAATAAGAAAATAAAATTGACATGGGAATTGAAATGAAAATTAACAAATTTATCCAATTACAAAACTACCCTCTCGTTAATCACTTGTTTCTCTCATTCCTCACCTTGAAAATTCAAATTGAGGCCCCCATGGTACCGTGGAGGGTGGGTGGGTTCTGGGGCAGTCGAACCTGGTTTAGGCACCGTCGGGGACTCACAAGTGAAGATCTGGTCTAGCGGGAATGGCGCCAACGGAAGAGAGGAGGGAGAGGGAGGGGAAATCTTGTGTAGGTTGGTTCGGGGTGGTTGGACCTGACATAGGTGCCGTCGGGGCTCACAAGTGAAGATCTAGTCTTGCGTGGGCGACATCAACGGCAGAGAGGAGAGGGATGTAAGGATCCGTATATGTGTTAGCATAACTTATAATCTATATTTGATGTTAAGAATGTTATTTCGAGAATGTAGCCATTAATACGATCGTTTTGACAATATTTGAGCCTAATTTGAGGTCCAGAAGCCTCCAGGGGTTATTTAATAAATTTTGAGAGTTAAATTGAAAGTTAATAAGTAAAAATTAGAATTTTGAAGGGCTTTTTGGAAATTATTAAGGAATAGGACGAATTTTAATTAAAAATAGGGTTTTGGGGTTTTATTATTTATTATAACTTTGTTTTAAGAAACCCTAGCCGTCGAAGGAGAGTTCTTAGTGTTCTTTGCGTTCTTCATCGTTCTTCGCCGATTTTAGGCCATTCTTGCGAATTTAATCCCTTCGGAAGGCAAGAGGTAGGTGATTCTTGATTCCTCGTTATTCTATTACACGAACACAAACTGTTAATATATATATATATATATATATATATATATATATATATATATATATATATATACACATAAACGTTTGGATATGTATGCATTTATATAAATATATTCATTTACATGTATATACATACGGCTGGGCGATTATTGCAGTGCGGCGTGATTCGACCGGTTCCGAATCCTTGGACAAGCTACTACACCTGTTATTCCTTTTATCATATTCTAATTAGTTATTATTAATTTCTAACCGTACCAAGCTAGTTGGCCTAGTTTCTTCCGCGCGGCAGCAGCAGCACACCAGGCTATCGAATGACAGCCTGGTTAGCGTTTCCATGACGGGGGAGCGGCGGCCTATACGTTCCTGTCTCCACCATCCGTTCGATCTAATGCAGCACAAGGGTTTTGTTTTATTTTATTTAATCTTCTCTTGATCAAAAAAGGGAGCATCTTTACATGCGTGGTTTCGTGGCAGTGAAAGAAAAGTGGCATCTTTTTTTTAGTGTCAGGTTTTTTTTTTTAAAAAGGAGGCTTAATTGATTATGGGAATTAAGTCGTGCGTGTCAATAGTTAATATATGTGGGTAATAAATTCGTGCATTAATATGAAGTCGTGCATAGTATTATATATGTGTATTTTGATAATTATCAAGATATATAGATAAATTTAATTTAATTTGATTTAGTAGTAAAAATAACATATTCATTTATATCATTCCAATAGCAAGGTCAAACAAGAATTATGATATTGTTAGTTTAATAATGAAAATAGTGTTTGGGTTTGATATTATAGTTTAATAATATGAAGTATTACTTGAAGCTTGATATTATTAATTTATCATCTAAAATATTATTGGAGGCTTGACATTAATAGTTTGATATTAGAAACATTGTTTGTGGCTTGATATTTATAGTCTGACACTAGAAATATTGTTTGTAGTTCAATGTTAGAAATTTGGCATTTAAATGTTACTTGTACGTAGCTTAATATTACTTAATTGATATTTAAGGTGTTGGATGTTTGATGAATATTTATATATGTATGTATATCTATATATATATTATTCGTGGTTAGCGCCAGATTGATGAATTAAATATTTTGTAAAGTTGTTGTATTGAATTTTGACTGTTAGAATATTCTATTTATTGATTATATGTGGAATTGGTGGTGGAGTTGGTTGGGTTAACCGCAGGTCCCACATAGGGCTAGCAAGAGGCCATAGGTCTTCTATGTGGCTGATTAACTGAGGTCCCATACATGGCAGGTTGTCGTTAGGGACACCACAGGTCCCACATATGGCTATCTGGTAATGACTGGGATCCTTGGAGGTGGATGTGGGGATCTCCTGGATGGTTGGATTGTTTGGTGTGTACCCTTAATGAATGAAATGTAATGTGTGTGATATTATATTTTGTAATTGAATATAAGCTTATTGTGATAAAGTAGGACACTACACTGGCACAAGCATACACCGATCATGTAGACTTAGGAATTCATGTTATAGGATGGTGAGGAGATGAAGATCACCTACTGGGCATTTGTGCTCACCCCTACTTTGTTGACATGTTTCAGGTATCGACTCATTCGCTAAAGGCTGGTCCGAAGCTAATTTTTGTTTGTTTTAAATTTTGTAATAACTTGGTTTATGGATTTTATAAAACATGATTGATTTTATTATTTGAATATACGGACGATGGTCCATGGAAGTTGTATTGGAATTATAGCATGACTCTGTTATTAATAAATTATTTTCCTTAACTTCATAGCATGTGAGAATGTACAGGAATACCCCTGACTTCACCAACCCCTTGACCCTTCGGGTGCGGGCATGGGGAAGTCACACTCTTAGTTCCGGTCCTTACGGGATTTGGGGGCGTGACAAGGGAGGGAAAGAGGGCCTCTTGTAGGTGGGTTCGGGGTGACCGGACTTGGTGTAGGCGCCGTCGGGGCTCACGAGTGAAGATCTGCTCTGGCAGGGGCAACATCAATAGTGGAGAGGAGAGGGAGGGAAAGAGGGGCTCATGGAGGACTCGACAGTGGCTTTGGACGAATGTTGCGAGGGAGAGGTGGAAAAGGGAGACTGAGATAAAGATGGTGCTACTCTACTACTGCTTCGATGAGGACGAGCATGAGGATTCAGGGCGGGTGTGGATGAGGATGAATGAACAGGACAAAAGGATAGGATTATAAATTTGATTTTCTTATGCAAAAGTATCAATCTAAACTTGAAATATGAGAGTAATTAATATATTTCTATGTGGAAGTATAATAATTCCATGGGAATTACTAATTCTCTTACCGTGTGTGCACCAAACTTGAAAAATAAATAGTATTTGATTTTTTTCTTTCTTTTCCTGTATCAAATATAACCTTAGGTTATTTTTTCTTTTTTGAATCACTTTTTAAAAAATAAAAAAGAGTACCCATCATTATAAAACGTACCATGACAATTGAGGTTATATAAAAGTTTACTTTATTAAAAAAATACAGAATATATCAATAATAGAGCTTTTTCAAAATTAAGGTAAGAGTTAAAAGTTTGAATTTTTTTTTTTTCTAAATTTGCCGCCTATAATCGAGTAAAACTTTCCAAGCCAACAATCCATATTTTAGCATAATAGTCGGGTATTATAGAACAATATGTTGAATAATACATTGAACTATTGAAGAGTAAATGTAATGCATGACTCAGTAAAATACGTGTTGGTATTTATTAAAAAATATGCCTCGTATAATAAATGAGAGCGTGGCTAAAAATAGACTCACAGACTGATAAACTCACAGCAACTGATAAAATCTATAAATAAGTAAATAACAATTCAAGTAAAATATAGGATTAATAAGAAATTATAAAAAAAAATGGCACCGAGACAAACAGGACAACTAAAAAGTAGCACTGCGGTGAGAAAAAGAAAACAAATTATCTAGATTTTTGGTATTCCAGTTTTCTAGATTTGTTTAATAAATTAAGTAGGTGATGAAAAGCAACAATTTTTCTTATTTTAATAATAATATTGTATAAAAAAACAACTAAAACTAATATTTTAGACCTAAATTTGAGAAACAAACTCAACTCTTTGCCTGGTCGCCGACAAAATCGCTTCATAGTGGCAGCTTTTAGGCATGTCTTCCTATCTTTCCTACTATCTGTCTCCACAAAAATCCACGCCAAAGCAACAAAACCATCGCACTGAATACAAACGTAATTACATATAGGGGCTAGAGAACGTCTAACGCATATTTCCTTGTTACTTACCAAAATAAGTTGACATATATAAAATTAAAAATATGCTCCGGAAGCACAAGCAAAAAATAGAAGAGATTAATCGTAATAATCAGATAAAGATAAAATTGATTAAAATACATGTAAAATTAATAAAAATTTAATAACGTGCTAATAATTCTAACGTAAATAAGAAAATCCTATAAGTATAAGAAACAAAATAAAAATAGGATAACAAAATAAGAATAAAATAAGTTTTTTTAGTTATGTGACACATCATTCTCTCCCACCTCAAATCTTCTAGCTGCGGACTGGTACGGTTAAGTCAGGCCGGCCCTAAGAAATCGGGTGCCCTATGTGACTAAGGTGAGCTTCAAAAAAAAGTGCCCATATTTTTTTTATGTTATTGAATTTTAAATTTATGAAAAAATGAGAAATATCTATTATTATAGTTTATCAAGAAATTAGTATCATCCTTCCTCATAGGATCCTTTTTGACTAAGGTATCTATAAGATTCTGATCAACAATATTCACTCACTCGGATCATCAATGTTTGAACAGAATGGAAGCCTACATTCTTCACTGTCATTTTCATTTTGATTATTCTTATTGACTATGTCTTGATTAGAAGGAAGTTCTTCATTCACTGAGCCTTGATTGGGAGTTTCTTCTTCGTTCACCATGACTTCATTAAGAGGTTATTCATTTATTAAATCTTGATTACTAGGTTTTTTTAACGCCTAAATCTGAAACTCTTGGTTGTTTAGTATAAACTAAAAACTTCTGAAAGGATCCATATTAACTTTAAATAAAATCTTATTTATCTTGTTTACTTTTTCTTTTCGCATATCTAAAAAGTTAATTTTTAGGAGGCATAATCTAATGATGACTCTTAAAATAACAAATTATAATTATCATATTAAAATTCAACACACTTAAAAATTACAGTATCTAAATATTATTTAATAATTCATATAATGAAACTATATTAATATCATAGTCATCTCATCAAACATAATTAAATTTAAAAACTAAAAATATTATTCAAATAGTGTAACACCAAATTAAAAACAAAAGCATCCATTGATCCATACATAATTCAACATAGTGTAGCACCAAATTAAAATTATTCAAATAGTGCTGTAATTTTAAATGTCATAATTCAATTCAATTAAAATTATACAAATCGATCTCATAGTCATCAAATCAAAATATCATCTAACAATACAATAATAATTAATTTATAATTAAATTATTCAATTTAAATTTGGCATTTGACAATTGGATATTGATTAAAAAACCTGTTAGTTAATGATTAGGGATTCGGAAGCCCAAAGGAAGGAGAACTTAGAACTGCCACCTCCGTGCCTCATCTGCTGCCTGCGTGCAGCGTGCTACGTTGCTGGATTGGAGCTGCAGCAGTGGAGCTTGGAGGCTGGGGGAGCAGGGAGCCGAGCGCGACTGCGTGAGCTGCCGTTTGCCGAGGAGTGGAGGATCGCCGGATCGTCATCGTCGTCCGTTGCCTCACTTCACTCGCACGCGACACATCGTCGTTAAACGGGTGGAAGGAAAAAAGGGTGACTGGGTGAGGGCGTCCGGCGTTATCACGGTCATCAAACAGTGAAAGGGAGTCGAGTATGCAACTGTACAGGGCTGCGCGGTGCCGACGGGACTGTGTGTGCATGTCTGCGTCGCTTGTGATGCGGGAGAGCGGAGAGGATTAGTTGATGCGTGCGTCGGTGAGTTATGGGTAGCGGCTGCCGGTGCCCCAGAGGGCACAAATATGTGCCCTTAACTAGACCCAGTGGGCCGAGTGCCCTAGGCAGCTGCCTACTAGGCCTCCCCCTTGGGCCGGGCCTGGGTTAAGTCATGTGTTTGTGTTGAGATGTTTGTTTAAAATCGCTAAAGGATAAGAAAGTTAAAGCATATATAAAAGGAAAGAATGTTTTAAATGTCACGACGTGTTTCAAAGCTGTATGAGCCGATGTGGCGAGCCCAAAGTGGATATTATCGTGACACATGATCGGGCCTTTAACTAAACCCGATTCTAACAAAGTGGTATTAGAGCCTGATTATCTTATGGTTATTCCCGTTAAGTATTCCGTGATATCAAAAGTCCTATCGGCATAGTGTGATCAAGTAGCGTGTCTCATTGGTGCAGTGATATCTGGGTTATGATATCACTTTAATATTAAACCGGTTTGATCTCTCCACAAGGCATGGATTGAGGGAGAGTTACAAGAAATCCCCAAATTCATAGGTGTGTCTCCAACCATAGTGTACGGTCAATGTGTGACAAAATCGTGTGGGCCAATGTGGCGAGCTCAAAGCGGACAATATCATGACACGTGATTGAGCTTTTGCCTAGACCAAACTCTAACAATTTGGAAGCCACATTACTATTTTTTTCCATTAGATAACTATGTTAAATCTAAAATATGTTGTTATGGTAGCTTCGTATAAACCACCAAAAAAGGCATCCTCCTGATAATGCAATGAGCAAAACTATTATAAATAAACTCCACTTACTGCCCTGACTTCTCTCCATAGGTTCTCCAAATTAAATTTTACAAAGTCCTACTAGACACTTTAGTTTGGCCATTAATTTAGGGTGTGCAATATTACTAAAACTCAAAGAATAATTAAATAAAAACCACAAAATTGTTCAAAAGCATCTAAGGAATTTACTATTCCGATCTGATATAATAGGTTTAGACACTCCATGAAAACAAACCACTTCCTAAACAAATGACTTTGTAATAGCTTGTCCATTAGCAGTTTTCCTACATATATAAAATAAGACATTTTGAAAAACCTGTCAACTACCATAAATACTAAATAAGCTTCTCGTTAGGTATGTAGTGAATTCAAAATAAAATCCATCAATAGGTCCATATAATCTATGGAATAAGTAAAAGTGTATATAACTCAGTAAAAAAAAGTTTTTTTAAATTTTTTAAATGTCTTTGGTGTTTTAATTTTTAATAAATGTTTTTGAATTTTTTTAAGATCATGCTACATATAAGTTTTCTCGCGTAAGCTTTCCATATGTATATGTGATATAATAATATTTTATTAGTTCTAACTAAATTATATGTAAGACCAATAAAATCATTGTTGTCATGTCATGAAATGCGTAGAAGGTTTGTGATGTAGAATAGCTGGCAGACACTTTCCTTGCGAAATGGGAGCACTCCAAATTTAAACGAAAGTGACCCAGTCTTCTATTCTCTCGGAGGATTTGTTTTGATGAGGCTTAGTTTGTTTTTTATTTAATTTAAATAAGTAAAGGGTGTGATAAATTTCATCCTAAATTCTTGGGTTGTTGTTCCTATTTTCTTGGGTTGATGTTGTATTCGAGCTGGCTCTTTTAAGAGTGGCCTTTGGGTTGAAATAAATATAACTTTAAATTTCTTTATTAAATTTGAACCTCAATCTGGTAGATTCCAGCTTTATCCAAAGGAAACGACGGTAGTCATAATTTTCCCCTCCCTGCATTAATTGGTATCAACGCACAAGTTTGCCGATCTCGATGGCAACTTGTGGAGCGAAAGGTGGAAACCTTGTTGATGGTGATATGGGGTAGTAGCTTTGTGGGTAGTGGTGGAAGAGATGCAATAGCAGGTTGCACAAATTCATGACCTACTCATTGAGACACATCTCAACGCGGATAATTGTCCATTGGCTAACAAAGTTCGTGTTAAGGGAGTTGCGCAGAGCCGACCTGCAGAAGGATGACGTAATTAACCTCCTCGCCATCAACTCGATAACGATGATGACTCTGAAGAAGGAGAAAATGAAGGACTTCGGTTTGCATAGCCCATGCAAGTGCAACGATGAAAGGAATAATATA
Source organism: Taxillus chinensis (assembly GCA_023512835.1). NCBI lineage: Eukaryota > Viridiplantae > Streptophyta > Magnoliopsida > Santalales > Loranthaceae > Taxillus > Taxillus chinensis. Next base: position 34,798,142 of record CM042088.1, on the reverse strand, counting down.
ATTCTCGATTGAAGGCAGAGCTACCAAATTTCAATGGGAACTTTTGTATAGAGGATTTTCTTGATTAGATTACTGAGGTGGAACTTTTGTATAGATCTCTCTCTCTCTCTCTTCTTTATTTTTTCTCTTTGAACATAAAGTTTTCTTTGCTCCTTTTGCCTTCCTTTTATAACAACGTAAGTAGGGATCGTCATAACAAATGGCACGGCCATCAGGTAGCCAGGACTGGCCCGAGGGGGAGGCCCAGCAGGCGGTCGCCTAGGGCACCATGTCTAGTAGTAAATTTAGGGCACTTTTTTCCCCTCATCCAGGGCACCAACGTAGCCGCCACCTCCTTGGCTCCTTCACGCTCTGACATTCTCGTAGGTCCACCGTCCACCCTCCTGCTTCCAACCTCCTGTTATCCCGCATGTCACGCCCCCAAATTCCAGGGAACCCGGAACTAGGAACATGACTTCCCCTTGCCCGCACCCGATAGGTCAAGGGGTTGGTGACTAGCACCAATGGAGACTACACCGTGGGTGTTGTCTCAAATATGCAACCCTGTACAGTCATACATCAAGGGTAATCATGTACTTTCCCATATATCACCATGCATACAATGAGTCAAACAGTCATACAGACATTACATCACAAAAAGTATGCAAATACAACTGTCCACGGACCCATGTCCGGGATAACACACAAAACTATACAAGCAGAATATAATACTGTATCATACATCAGAGTAGTGGGCGTCCTCCTGAAGAAAGTCCTCCACTAGTCTCGGGTCACACCTGAAAAAAAGTAAACAGCAAGTAGGGGTGAGCGACAAGCTCAGTAGGTGACCCCAACACTCCACATCAAGCAAACATACAAGTCTATACTACATGCTTTGTGTACTCGTGCATTGTGGAGTGTGCACAATCATCAGGACTCAGCCTGCAAACAAACATCAGGACCCAGCCTGCCCTTACAGGACAACTTGTCCCTGATCCTCAGCAGGATCCCAGCTCAGGGCACTCAGCCCTACCACAGCGCTATATGCCCGGACACAGTGCCACACAGGCTTGCCATCTGGCACATATGCCTACCTCGTCAACCACATAGCATCATCTGTGCTCCATGGTGAGAACCCAACAAGTCATGGAACCCAAGTCCCAAATTTGCAACCCAACATACCAACACCAATATGGTCTTAAGGTGTACAACACTCCCTTTAGAACTGTAGCCAGTCTTCACAAGTCGATCCTCATTCCTTGATTAAGGAAGGAGATACCCATAGCAGCTATTTTCTTGTAATAAAAAGTCCCGGTAATGGGTTTCCATATCATAAATAAGATAATCTGATTTTTGGGGATTTTTCTGAGATGTATAACCCCACTTTCAAAAAATTCACCTCTACGAAAAATTGGATTTTTTCGAGATTCTACACTAAATCTCAATTTTCACATTTTGAAAAAGTGGGAATTAATTTTTCTAGTATTTTTCTTTGAATCGAAATGGGGGGTATTTCGTTATTTACATTGTAACTTAAATACTTAAATGTGTAGATGGGTATGGGTTACAATGTAAATAGTCCAGTCCAGTGTAGTTCAGTGTCCAGTTACACTGTTAGAGCTGCAACTCGTAGTGCGGAACTGCAGCGCGCCTCGGAGACTCGTAGCTGCATAGCGCGCCTCGAAGACTCGAAGTGGGTCTTCGATCTTCGACCTTCGGACTACGAACTTCGACTTTCGAACTACGGGTCTATGAATCTACGAACTATGAACTACGAACCTTTGAGCTACGAACTACGGGTCTATGAACTACGACCCTACAAACTACGAACCTTCGAGCCTTCGACCCAGAACTTCGGATCTTCGTTATTTCGACCCAGTAATTCGCGCCAGGGTACTGTTCATCGTCGTTTTTGCTTGTTCTTCGTCTAGAATCAACCCAGCAACCCCCAGACGTGCACAAACATGCATTCTACGCAACAGACTACGATATCTACCTCAAAATGCGTCCAGAACGCCTCTAAATCGCACAGATAACAGCAGAAACATGCACTAAATTTCAGATTTCCAGAAATCTAGATCTAAATCCAGATTTTCATAGTTGACTTCTCAACCCTCATGGAATATGCAATTAAACAGCCCCAGATCACAGAAACACATAATAAAACTGATATAAAATAGTTCTTAACCACAGATCTTATGCTAAACCATTAGATCTAATCCAAAATTGGTTTTCCCCAAAACCTAGGGTTCATGCTTAATTTCATAAATCATGATAAATTCGTACAGATCCAAAACAGAATCAAAATAAGGAATTTAAGGACACCTACCTGGAGTGATTCTTTGAGCTCCACGAACCAAAATCGTCCCAAAATGCCAAGGCACCAAGCTCCAAGCTCTCTCTCTCTCTCTCTCTCTCTCTCTCTCTCTCTCTCTCTCTCTCTCTCTAAACGCACAAACGTGATAGCGTAAAGTGAAAGCTTCTTCTTTTTCCTACTATTTATATTTCTGCTAGTCATTGACCAATAACTGACCTAGTCAATCATTGACCTCCAAGGTCCTGAACTCCAAATTGAGTAAAATTATAGTCAAAACGCTTGAAATGACGAGCACAACACTATTTAAATAATATCATACCCACATGACCACCCAAACGCAAAGTCAACCAATAAACCCCAAAAAGTCAACAATCGGGTCAAATGGGACCCCGACTCGGAATCGGGCCCAAGTACAGTCAAAATGCTCACATCGACGACTACACTACCGTCCAGATAGTTGCATTCTCATAGAATGGCTATCTCTCAAAACTACCCAAATATGAGTCTTTACACTGCAGACCCGCACGCAAACTCCCCCCACCACAGGCCCTCACAGGCCACAGTGCAGGACGGCCAACCGTCGAAATCCGACAGGCGACAACGATCTGGCCTCTGGCACAATTTGCTTCACGATGATCCCAAGCGGTGACATCTCACCTCACGCCGCCCCGATCCATGACGCCTCTCTTCTCACGCTGCCCCGATCCATAACGCCTCTCCTCCTCACGCCGCTCCGTTTGACAATCCCGATCCAGTGGTCCACACAAGTAGTTTGAAAATCAGGCTTAACATGTCTCATCAATTCTCTGTTCTCTACGATTCTGTTTTCAAATTGACCGAATTTGTGACAGAATCACGGAAATATCTGATATATGTCTCATCAATTATTGTTCTCTACATTTTTTTTCCAAATTGACCCAATTTCGTTTTTTTAATGGTGTCAAAAAATTATTAGTTTTATTTGTAACCAAAGAACTTGTTCACAAGAATTTTCCCATCCGTTTCCAAATTTTGGATGGTATTATAAGCATCTTGAACACCCCTCAAAAGGGCATTCCCGTGAATCATATTGTAAAGGGGCACTTTTTTTTATTCATATCCACCTTCTCTATGCCACTAATAGATATTGTTTAGTTGGTATTAATTGTTTTTTCATTGTTGAGTTTATGGGCTTGATCCCTCTTCCTTTGATCATATACTATTTTTGTATTTAGTTTGTAACATGTTTACCAACAAATGAAAAAACTTCTACTAGGTAGAAGATGCAGTATTGTTTTCAATGGCTCAACAAATATGCTTTGAAATCTGATATGATGGAATTCTTTACCCTGCATTGAGGCACATTGCATTAGAATATTATTTAAAATAGGATTTTGGTCACTAATGGATATTGTTTAGTTGGTATTAACTGTTTTTTTATTGATGAGTTTATGGGCTTGATCCCTCTTCCTTTGATCATATACTATTTTTTGTATTTAGTTTGTAACATGTATACCAACAAATGAAAGATGCAGTATTGTTTTCAATGACTCAACAAAGATGCTTTGAAATCTGGAATTCTTTCTTTGTTCATCAATTGAATATTACATCATGAGCTACTACTTGAATATTATTCTGTAACATGTTAATAGGAGTACTTTTTTATACCTCACTTGGAACACTTTTATACTCCACCTAGGGCACCCAATTCCTCCGGACTGCCCTGCAGGTAGCATGCCTTCAACCATAAATCATGGCGCTGAGGTCTACGGGGCTTTGAATGATCGAGAAAATCAAAACAATAATAATGCCGTGGCCTCCCTCTTCTCTCTTTTATTATATATATATCCCAGCAAAAAAAAAAAAATCAACTTCCCCCATTATCCTCTCACTTTCATATCTCTTCTCTGAAAAACAAAACAGAAAACAAGACAAAGCCAGGGCCGTCTTGTGCATGAGATAGATTTCATGAGATAAGAAAGTTTCTTTTCATCATATCAAACATCCATCGTAATAAGAGATTAACTTTTAAGCATTTCACGTCACACAAATATATATATGGTCTTGTGCGAGAGAGGTGTTGAATGAATTGCTTTCCAAATTTTTGAGATCTACTGGTAAAAGAGGAACTCCTTAGTTGACACTAATTATATATATATATATACACACACACACACACACAGCCATACATACACATATGAAGGACTACTTAATCAAAAATAAAATTTTGTTAACAAAAATAGACATTACTACACGTTCAAGTATAAAAATATATATGTATTTAGTATAATTCTGAATATGAATATATCAATCCAAAATTAAAACTAAGCAATAGATCGACTAAAATATTAGTCAATAATTTACACTTATATATGTCTAATGAAAAATAATTTTTCAATGCGTGACCATCAAAAAGGTTAACTGAATAATTTACTCTTATATCATGAGTTAACTGGTAATCGGAAATATTGATGTGTCACGACCATTAAAAAAAAGGTTAAAATATCATCCGCCTCGGCCTCACGTGTCAACATTCGGATTAAGTGAAGTAGGGTATAACGGCGCCAACTTGATTTTTAATAATAAAAAAAAACAAATTGAACGAGAACTGAAAGATATAAAATTCTCTCCCGCAGCTGCACTATAAAATCCGGTCGCGCGCACAGTGGAGTAGCACTCAAAAACTCATATTTAGAAGCAGACAAATATCATGGACGGAAGCGGTGGCGGCGGGGCCAAGTGCGGACGGTGGATTCCGACCAGTGAGCAGGTTAAGGTGCTGACGGATCTGTTCCGGTCGGGGCTTCGAACTCCCACCGCGGATCAGATCCAAAAGATATCACTGCAGCTCAGCTTTTATGGCAAAATCGAGAGCAAAAACGTGTTCTACTGGTTTCAGAACCACAAAGCCAGGGAACGACAGGTGCGTCGGAAAATCCCGACCGTCGATCGCGAGAAATCCGATAACAGCGGCCAAGATAATAACTCATCCGCGCCGACAAGTACGACATTAACTTAACGTACTATATAGACCAATCATACCATTGACTGCTTGCATTTCGTTTTACGTACATTAATGAGTCTGTATGGTTTTGTTGTTATTGTTTTATAGCACGTACGGATGTAAAGCAGATGGATGTGGAAAAATATGGCGCTGCGGCGGCGGCCATGGAGACGGAGAAAGTGACGGAGACGCTGCAACTTTTTCCGTTAAAGTCGTCGCTGGAGCTGGAGGGTTCGTGTTCGCGTGATGAATCGAAGAAGCTGAGACTGGCGGGGAGCGAGTGCAAGGAAACGACGCCGTTCTCTTATACAATGGAGACTGGGGTGTGTGGTCCACCATTGGACTTGCGCTTAAGCTTTTATGTAAAAGATTAAAAACTTCATCCAACGAATCCAGAAACTATTTTCGTTTTGGAATTTTATGGCAATGAAGATGAGGGATGATAGAGAGGTTTTCATTACACTGTATTTTCTATGCAAACGAAAACAAAAAAAAAAGAACAAGAATATATTATATGAAACAAAATGAAAGATGGAGAGGTTTCTATTTTATTTTATTTTCTATGCAAACTAGAAGAAAAAACAACAAGAAGACATGGATGAGACTGCAGTTCCAATGCAACTGAGCCGCGTGAACAAAAATATATTTTATTGACAGCTTGTTGGAGTACTTTAATTACCTCAATTAACATAAGATATATTATTTATGGGAAATTTAAATATACTTTTGTTCTTTAATAGAATTAAATAAATTTGGAAAACAAACTCGAGAAATCCCAATTAATGATAATTAAGATAACAAGATGGCAAGGAGTTTAAGTGGTGTTGGTAGATCTGAAATTTTGGTTTCAAACGAGTGGGTTGGTAGGGCAACTTGACTTTTAAAATATCCTTTAAAATGAAAACATGTTTAATAAGTTAAGCAGTTTTGTTTTTATGCATTTGTATTTTAACATAAATTATTAACATTTTTTAAATATTAATGAGGAATAAGATAACAATGCAACATAGTAGGAGTATTAAACGATTGCATAAGTTATGGCCTAAATAGGACAGTCTGTTTAATTAGGCTTGAATTTAAAGGGATTGTATTTTTTCTAGCCTAGCTTAGGTCGTCTTATCACGCCCTCAAATAATTCAAGTAATATAACTATCACGAACTCATATCCATGAAAGTAAAACAATAATAACAACTCTAACAATATGATGGATGAGTCAAGAAGAGTCCACCCTACATCAAAGATAGTACAATCTACACAATTGCAAGGTCCAGAAATTACCCATTACTAAAACCTGAAACAAAACATCAACAGGGTAGGATGAGCACAATTGTCTAATAAGTAACTTACAATTCTTCACCACCTACCAATACCAAACACTAAACCTACATGATTAGTGTTTGCTTTAGTGTCATAAACTACCAAAACAAGAACCTACATCATACATAGTAAAAGTCATAATCGCATAACAAAAATAATCCCATAACAATTATCTTATAACCAACCATATGTGAGACGCTAGCCACATATAAGACTTCAGAAACTCCTAGATCAGCCAGTCACATGTAAGACTTGTGGTTATCCCCATTGATCAACCAGCCACACGTAGGACCCATGCCTATTCTAGTCAATCAGCCATATAGGGAAATGCAACCTCTAATAAGCCTTACATGGGACCTCAGTTGACCCACAAACATCCAACACACCATAATTGTATACCACAATTAACTAAGTTAATGTAAATCATTCTACACTCATAACCACATCAAAATCACAGCAACTTCTATCAAAATGGTCAAATATCAATATTCATCACCAAACAGAGTTAAAGCATCAAAAACTGGTTTCAAACAGACACAACCAAGTTTGCTCAACTGGGCAATTGCTTAATAAGTCAATGTACTCGATAACTTAGAATATTGAGCACCAAAAGATATTGAGTAGGAGATATTGTGCCATAGTTGGGCATCTTCTATTTGCTCAAATGGATGTTTGCTCGACAACCTGGAATATTGAGCAATATGTGATATTGAGTATTAAGTAGTTCAAGTAAATCATCTGTCATGCATGAAGAACAGTATTAAATCCTCTCTCAAGCCAAAAACATCAAAAATATGTCAATATAACACCTTAGATGAATTAAACAAATCCCCAACACACTCATTCATTTCATCAGAGCCGGCCTTAAAGTTTGGGTGACACTAAGTGGAGGCCTACAATGAGGCCCCTTTACGATACACATATAAAAGAATTTTTTTTATATTAAATAAACATGAAAACTTTAAGAAAAAGCTAACAACATCTCTTCATAATATAAAGCAAACTAGGATTTCATTTGAAGGCCAAACCTCTTATCACCATATACTACTATTAATGATTAAATGATATTTTCATTAAGCTCACCTTTACTTCCTATGAAATACAAAGTGTTCATACAATATAATTTCTAACCAAATTATCATCATTATAATTGAAATTCAGATAAATTTATAAAGTAAAATGCAGATCACAATTGCACTGCATATATGGCTTGTGAATAGCTAATAATCTAATGAACATGCAAATAAATAAGCCAATAAACATGCGGAAAAAACTAAATGTAACTGAGTAATTAATAATTATGATTTACAAATATATTAGAGATCATGAGGATGTATGATAAGTATGTGAAATCACTAGTGAACAAGTCAATTTTGCAATAAAAATACAAAAACAAAATACACCCTAATCTTGCAATCAAAAATTCAAACCACCAATACAAAATGCATCCTAGAGTTCAAATGTTCAATTCGCATACAAACTAAGGCTATAAGGCAACATTTCTATGGCTTCCAAGTGTAAAGAGTTGATGCGTAAAATCAAGTTGTCAAGACAAAAGAGGGGCCGATAGACAACAGGTCGACAGCAGAGGGGGCTTTGTTAACTTGCAACTTTGCCAAAGGGAGAGGGACGACTTGGGAGACAGCCGGACAAAGCTGAGTGTTGAGATGGTCGATCAGTTGATGTTGATCACTGGTAGGCACAACAACTAGGAAGAGGACTTAAAGGGGCCTACGACTAACGATTGACAGCAATTTCAACCAGCAAGGTAACAACCAGGCAAGGTTTGGCCGTTTGGGATAAAGAGAGATGGTCATTGATTGCTTTGCCAGAAAGACGAGACATGAAAGAGTTGAGCATTTTGTCAGAGAGACAAGACACGATAGAAAAACGAACATTTTGCCAAAGAGACAGTAGAAGAGTGTTTTTTTTGTTAAACTAAGGCCCTATTTTACGATGCCTTGACGTTGGTTTTTTTTTAGACCTCCAAATTCAATAGACCGCTTTAGGCCACAAAAGCCTAAGGCTAGCCCTGCATCTCATGTAACACATTATATAACAAAATTTATCAAAACTATAGCTCATACCCCCAAATTTACCCCAATACCAATTCACTTAATATCTCCTAATTCTAACAGTTATTTTACATGAAAATTATATAGACAAGCCAAGTCCATCATTCTAAATACCATGGTATCATCAATTTCGTCTAATAACATCAATTTATAAGATGCCCAATTTATAGGGTTTCCTACGACTTTCCAATTTTCTACACGTTCATGAGCAAGTAGCTAAATTAAACACTATAGCAAAGTAGAACCACGTATCTAGATTAATCCTCGAAGAATAAATGAGTTGAATCGTTGAAATCCTAAAATGCTTTCTTCCTCCTTTCCTCACCAAGCGTAATACCAAGGTATATGTATCTTTTTTAAAAAATCTTATTGTTTAAAATATATGTATCAATTTATTTATTTATTTATTTATCTTAACCCAATAAAAATAAAAATAAAAATAAAAATCTCCCACTTTAAATTATTAAAAAGCACCAAAATATTAAAAATCACATCATGAGCCCTGAATATCAAATTTGACCCGATTATGGTCAAAATGCTCACATCGAAAACTATATCGTCATTTAAATATTTCCAATGCTATCTAGAGATGAACTCTCATCCCTACTCAAATATGAGTTTTTACACGCCCATGGTGTGAGTTTGTGTCGAAAATGTCAAGGTCTTCTTAAATGTCAAAAGTTTTTCCAATCTTTCATGTATAAATTTATTAGAAAGATTAGCAAAATCTTCATAACCAAAAATTTATTAGAAATAGAGAGTTTACTGATCAAGGCATGAACATAATTTACCCTAGATGGATGGAGGTAGGGAAAAGAAACATAATGATCTAACAAAAAGAGCTACATTGTAAATGGGGGCAAATTAAAGACAAAAAAGAAAAGAAGAGAGAGAGAGAGATTACTAAAACTTCAGGCGTTCCAACATTGAGAAGGTTTCCCTTGACGTTAACCCGGAGCATTTCCCTCTCAACAAGGTTTGTATACTCCTCAACAATGCTCAGATCAACGAGCGTTCAAAGGCCTTCATCGTTGACCTTTCCCCCCACCTTACCCAAAAAAAAAACCATTTGCCCTCGATTGTCTTCAACATTGGTGCAATCGAGAACCTTAATATGCAATTCAAGTTATACCTTAATATTTGACCAAGCTTTACCTTTTAAAAAATTTAAAAAACTTACAAGCCAAAACTCATTTGCCATGTTGCCTTGTTGTCAAAACCAGTTCTAAGTCATATGTAAATGGGCCAAATTTTGCTTATTGAGATGAGTGGACCTAGGCATTATTATAAAAAATAATATTATCTCATATTTTTGATTAATCAAGAAGAAGAATAATATTAAATTTGATTAACATTATGGCCACAGAATCATATTTTGTTAATTTTAGCTATACAAAGAAATAGAAAGGGAGATAAAGAATGTGTTGAAGGTTATTTGGGGGTTCAGCTTTATATTTGTGGAAATATAAACCACTCTAATGCTATAATAACAAAATAAAATTTATTTTCACTCGTAATCCATTTGATAGTCGTTACAAAAGGAATCCAAAATCAATTTACAAACAATGAAATCTCCATCTCTTTTTTTCTTTTTCTATTTCTTTGACATCCAAATATCCACCAAAAGTTCATTAATAAGACTATATAGGCCCGTAGCCATATCGTAATTTTACCCAAAATACGAAAAGAATTTTATTACATAAACTCCTATTGTTTGTAACTACACCCAAAATCTTATATTTCCAAAGTATCCCTTTGTAATTTTACTTTTAAGGACAAAATAAGTCACACCATGAATGATCAGACAATTCATTTGCTCAATATCTATCAAATCCTCAATATATATGTTATGTTATCAAGCATTTTATTCTTTTGTCGAGCACCCAATAGCTCAAGCAGCTCTTTCCAATGCACCTTCATGTCAACCATCTTCGAGCTTCGACTCAGTGCTACATCTTGAAATCGAAGAAGCCACACCTCGAAGGATCAGATAATTCATATGCTTAATATTTGTCCTTTTGCTTGAAATCTCATGTTGTCAAGCACTCAGTATATCGAGTACTCTGTTTATTGAACTACTAATTTGTAATATTTGAACTCCTACTCGATATATATTCCTCTCATTGCTCAATATACAAGATATTGAGTACTCCACATCGAGCACTCTGATTATTGAGTAACTAAATTGTAATATTTAAATTCTTATTCAATATGCATTTTTTCCGTTGCTCAATATACAAGATATTGAGTACTTAGTATTTAGAGCATCTAGGTCAAGATAGTCGAAGACACGGAATTGAAGATTATGCCCGATTTTCAGTGTCGCTCGATTTCGGGTGTCGATGGAATGTTGTACCTTTGAGCAAATGGCTTATGTTCAAGCATCAGATATATCACAATTAAAAAGCAAATGGAATGTTATATTTATAAATTAAAAAAGTTTATTTATAACATTTTGTGAAATATTTATAAAATGAATATATTTACATGTGACAAAAATGTGAATAACATGACTCATACGAATTGATGTCAGTTTTATACCCTATCTTCAATGGTCAAGGCTGGATCAAGGGTCGTAACTGCCTTTATCCCTACTTATACGTAAATTAATGGTTCAAGAATCAGGCTACATTTCTAGACACACAAAGCAAAATTTTGACATGATAAAAGGGCATTGTGTGTCCCCTTAATTAAATGTTGATATGTAAATCATGGCTAGTAGGTGTGGCTGCTGGTAAATTAAATACAGATGTTTGTGACCCATCATTGGAGGAGTTGACATCTAAATCTGCCAAGGAAAGAAATTGCATTTTCACGAACATTCCCATCCCCACTACAATTATAGACATAAATTTTTTGTGTCAAATTACAGATTACATAGCTTGGATTTTTCCCTTCAAAAAAAATACACAAGAAATTAGAAATTGAGTATTTAAAAATGACATAATCAACTTGCATGACATATAAATATAATAGGATAAGAGTAAGCATAAGACGTTAACATTTAGGTGGATCAACTTGGTTTTAGAAAAATCACAGCAAACCCTACTTGCATGTGTAACTCAAACATGCAAGAGAAATTAACTTGGTTTTTAAAAATCATGGTTGATGCTCACTTACACGTGTGACACAAACACGTAACTGAGATCAATTTGGATTTTAAAAACTATAGGTAAATCTCACTTGCATTTGTGAGACTACACCCACAACCTGCCATGACATGTTCCTTTTCCCATATATGTGCGTGCGCTATTAGAAAAATGTATCACTACGGCTTTTCATGGTTGATCCCAAACTGCTAATAATAAAAGCAAAAACAAAAATTGCATCTTTAACAAATTACTGAGGCCATGCAGTTTTCAGAAGCATTGCCCCGCCTGCTAACTATGCAGCGATTCTCCAGCATCACAAATGTAAGAGTTATACGTCAAAGTGTATGTCAATTGAATCACATTATTTAAGTGGTGTGCAATTCATATAATAACAATGAAATAATAATATAAAGCCAAAGTTTATACAAAAATGAAACTCACTTCAAAGTTTTCAAAGTTTGTTTGTTTGTTTGCTTATTCAAGCAAAGCATAATATGAAAAAACTATTTGTGCTTTCTCTACAATGCTATTCTACTCACAAAGCCAAACATCAAGGCATTTATTATAATAATTTTAAATTTTCAATCACACCTAAATTTGGACGTGAGAATACTTAAAGATTTCTCCGGTTATTTTATATATATGTATATAGATATATTTTTGATAAGAAACAGTTATTGTATATTTATAATATAATTGCAAATCACACGTCTGGAACTGATGCTGCAGCCCGTTTCACTGATGCAGACTTAATAAGGTGGTTATAGCTCCCTTTCTCTTTGAAAAGCTGTGAGAAATGGTGTTTGCAATACAGAACACCCTCCAGAGATGCATAGTTGGATGGTGATAGTGGACAGCCACCATGAAAGCATCTGAAACACAACTTGTGATAGCACTGGCTCTCAACTGTTACCTGAAGTTATGAAAAACACCCAAAGAGTATACTAAATATCGAAAAGTCACATTCCGTAAGCTTTCCGTTCCAAAATACACACATATCATGAAACTATAAAAATATCATTAATTTAGTAGCATGACTGGTACTAAAAACCAATTTTCCAATACACGCAAACTACAAGAAAAGGTGGTGGTAGCTAGAGTTTTCTCAACTTTGGAATACTTTGGACATCCTAATTGAACTTGTAATAACTAATGCTACAAATAGTTCACCTTGAAAAATGTAAGATCGCAGCCTTTGCTTCAATGGTAAAACAAAATCAGATTTGCAATTCGATAAGATGAGGAATATAGAAAATGGATACTTTTTCTACAAGTTGATTTGACTAGACCGCATATCATCGGTTATACATAATTCTAAACTATAAAATAACAAAAATCCTGCTCAGGTGTCCCACATTTTAAGATCAGTCTGCAGTTGAATCCTCAACTCTATGGCAGAATATATAGCACTTCAGTTTTCTACTTAATTCCCCTAATGGATCTAATTATGATCTATCAAGAAATATGAACAGCCTGAAATGTCCTCATATTTTTCATAAGTAGCCGTTTATTTTGAGAGCAATGGTATTTGCTCCATCAAAAGCCAATGCAAATGCATAATTTGATAATTATGTGCCGCATTGGTTTGGCCAAAGTCAAAATGTGAAGTTTTCACAAGTAAAGCTTATTTTATTCTACTTTTAATGTTTTATCTTTCCTCTTACTTTTCTTTCTTTTCCCTCTTTCTTTCCTTTCTCATATTATATTATTATTTTAATGAATTCAATGGCTAATCTAATGTGAGATTATAGATAAGAAAATATTAAAGTTATAATTTCATCCAATTTTGAAAATGACCTTGATAAAGCTAATATCAATGCTCTAACATCCTAATGGCCTTTCTCAGTCACATTACATAGGTATTATCACTTAACCCATCAAATTCATTTTGATTTCCCCCCGAAGTTGTACCAACACTTGTGTGTATAAACATATAATAATCCAATTTTGAGATTCAAATAATGTAATGCCACTATAGCGCACAACGAAATGTGCCCTGCATCAGAATCTGCAACTAACCCACAACATGAACATATAAATGGAATGGCCCACTAAAGGTGCATGGGGCACCAAAAACAATACAACAGAACACATTAAACTGTAGCTAGAGGAGTAAAAGAAATTACAAAAATACATTAAACTGTAGTCATGGTAAATTTACCTTTTCTACTGGATAAACAGTTTTTCCGCAGGTTGCACATTTTTCTCGTGTACCGAGAAATATGCTAGCAGCTTTGCTAGATGACCTAGTCTGAAACCCACAAAAGCTACTAAGAAGGGGAAAAAAACGACAAAGAAACATTCAACCACGTGCAATGGTTGAGGGAGAGAATTACCAGCTCTGGAGTTGGCTTCTCAGCATCCCTTGCAGCTGTTTCAAATGAAATGCATTGCAAGTTATGCAGGTAGAAGACAACATTATCAGTATATCAAACCAAAACATAACTGGAATCATTACAAAGACATACGTGAGCGATAGCTGCTGCTGAAACTACTTGTCCTCTTGGGGAGCTGGTCAAAATGAGGTTTACAATACAGTGCACCTTCTATTGGGTAGTAGCTGCCTAACTGCAAAGATAGAAGTGCCGTGATTAAGTACATACTACTGTGAATTTTAAAGATCTGGATAATCACTAATTGTGTATTCTAGTGCTACCAACATGTAACTTAAAGCCTTGGTCGAGGGACCAAGGCCTTATAGAGGCTGCATTGGGTGATTAAGTGCCTTATAGAGGCTGCATTGGGTGGTTAAGTGTTTAACATCTATTACACATGCGGGCGGGCACATACACCCATATATAACAATATATCAACAATGTGTTGCGACTACAGAAACAGAAGAACGCAAGTTTAGGAAATGACCTTGAGCGTTCCTTTGCAACGACTACACTTGAAGCATAACTTATGATAAGGAACTCCATCAGCGGATATCATTTCTGCTGGATACACTGTCTTTTCACAAGCCTTGCATTTTTTTTGATTGCCCAGGAAAGACATTGTCAATTCTTTCTGAGATTTGACCCTTACTGGATCTCCTTATCGCAATTCAAATGTGAACAGACACGGACCTGGCTTCACTTCAAAAATAAGCAGCTCCTTCGAAATTTTACTCAGATTCGTTGGCTGGTCCTATAAACATAAAACAAGTAAAATGGTGAAAAAAAAAATATATACAAGGGGACGAATCGGTGCCAATGCTCGTGTTGGTTGAAGAGTAATGATGCATATGGAACAACGCATTTCCAATTAGATACAAGCAGAAGTCTTATATTTACCATCTATTGGAGAGCACCCTTTAATTATTAAAATATTTATTTAATCTCATTCTCTTTTTTCACTCCTTGATCCTCAATCATCTCTCCTTTGCATAGTATAAAACATTATTTTAATATATTTGTATAGTAAAATAAAAAGCAGCGTGAGAAAACCGGGTGTTAAGCTGCTGCTAGATTGTTATATTGACATAAAATGAGTGGGAAAAGGCGTTAGGCAGAGGGATTAAGAAAACATTATATCAACCTCAAAAGGGTCTTACAAAAAAAAATCCTCGTTTTGGTTGCTGTGAAAAATACAAAAAACAGAACCAATTTACAAACTATCCGATTTCCCGATCGGAGCTCGAAAAAGCCCACAATTTCAACACCCCCATATTTGAAAATTTTATGTTCTTCCCTATCGACCAAGCAGAGGCGCGTATCTACAAACTCTAAAGGAGACACAAACAGCTGAATCAAAATCCCTCTCCCATATTTGTAATCGTTACCTCGTACCTCGTACTTCAAGAGACGTGGCAGCGATCCGAATGAGCCTAAGCTCGCCCCAGGCGACGATACGAAGAACAAGAGTCTGGAGGACGGACTTTTTATGGATGCAAACAAAGCGGGGGGGAGGCAAATTTAGGTGCGACTTCACCGTATTTAATTTAAAGCCGTTATTGGCAGCTACAACAGTTCATTTCTTTAACTTAAATTTTAATTTTAAAATAAAAAAAAAAGTAAAAGATAATTGGTTGATTAAATTTTTGTTAGCATACATCATCCAATTTTAAAAGTCATCCACCTCATAAAAAATGTACACATTCAGCGTCCTTTTTATGTATGTATGTTTTTATTATAATTTTTTTTAGAATAAGTTTTTTTCGTATTAGATCGATGAATAATTTCAAGAAATGATTACGGGGTACATGTTTATAATATTACATATTTATTGGGTGGACGCCTTTTATTTTATTTTCTTCTTTATGATTGCTTTTATTACATTTCCCTTTAGGCGAAAGTCTATGTTTTGGACTTCAAAGCATAATTTGTGATGAAGTCTTTGTTTTGGAAGCCTTATATTTATTGGGTACACATTTAGTAATGATACGACGTTAGCATAATTTGTGATGCAGTCTATCTCGTTATTATAAATTTAATTACAATATACTTAATTTGACATATGAATCAGAATAATCTTTTGTTTTCTTCTTCTTAATTATGCATGGGTTGTCATTCATATTTTCTTTGCTGTTCTTGCATTATATTTATATGGTATGGCACCAGCCTGCCCTCTAATGGCACAATGGATGACATACCTTACATTTGAGTTTAACTCTGCATAAGTGTTCTCTAATAATCACATGAAAAAAAAATTTAAATAAGAATAAATCTATTTAAGTCCTTAAAATAAGACTGTATTATAGGTTTTTGTATTTTTATCAAAATGATATCGTTTTGATTAATAAATTTTTAATGAAAATTATATTATTTTGATAAAAATATAAAAGCTCTCAAAAATGAAAACTATAAGTAACATTACTCTTTAAACAATTAGGCACTAGATAAAGATTGCCCATCTAATTGACTGAACTTACCTAATTAAGTTAAAACAATTCAAGTAATATAATAATATAGTTGTAACATTTGTTTGAAATCAAAAGTGTGTAGTTTTCACTGAAAATAGATATTTTATTTTTTATTATCCTGTGTTGCATAATTTATTTTATAATTTTTCAAACAAAACAAAAGGTTTAAAAAATATATTAACCATATTTACAGGAATTATAATTCATTAATTCGATGAAACTATGAAATAAAATGTTGAAGACCTTGATTAAGATCTAACAACAATCTAAAGAATGATAACTGAATACCCAAACTCTAGCCCAAGCAATTCAAGTAATTAATTGAAAAAGCCGAAAATAAGTATAAACCTTTAATATGAAAGTTTATAATTGTCAATAGCCAATAATCTGAATACATAAATTGTCATAGACAAGGCCTATTTATAGGCAAACAACTATCTAGGAATTGGAAACTTAGTACAATTAGGAAACTAAAGTAAAATACCAAAATACCTTAATAGGAATTAAATAAAGGAAAGTAATAAAAAGGAAAGACTTCTAATATGATAAGGAAAGTAAATATATGGAAAGACTTCTAGACGAAGCAGAAGACTTGTTCATCAAGGCAATACACCTCGCGGGCTTCATCTTCAATACTGCTTCCCGTGAATAGTGCATGCATGAAATCAAATCTCAACAATCCCCCGCCCTTCGAAACTTCCCTTGTCCTCAAGGGAAAATTTGAAAAATTGTTCTACATCTAAAATACAACGTCCCATTAATCCTAGATACCCATAATCCTTTACAAATTCCTTGACTTCCGTCTTTATGTGAACCTCCTGTCTCACTGTCATAAAATTAAACTACTGCAAAAAACATAAACGGAACAGATCTTGAATCTATCATGAATTCCGCCCACATCTCTGGCTCGTGGAATACTTTTGCGAATAGGAATGGTAAAGAGTGATGGCAGAAAGTCGTGGCCTGTGAGAGTTGAGCATTGATCGGTCCATAAATAAAAGCTATGTTGTTGGGAATGATTAGGAATTGGGTGCACCTTGCGTCAAGGGTACCGCCTAACTGGGCATCGTCGAGGACAAAGATCATGTTGTTGAGAGTCTCTTCAATGGTGACGATCTTGTTGACTTTGATTTGGGCATCATTCACCATGGTAGAGGAAGTCAGAGAGATCAGGAACTCTGAATTTACGTTTAGGTCGCCAATCCCTTCAAACAAGTCACTAAATAGGAACTCAGCCTCATGTTGTGATCCTTGTGAGCTCTGAACACATGATTCATCTTTAACACTTGAAATATGTTTCACCTCATGTGAAGTTTGTCGTGACCTACAGTCATCTCCTTGAGTTCATTTGCATCCTATAGGATTTTTTCCCTTGTATGTAGATAATCAATCAAGTTTCTGATTAATTCTGTCTTGGAATCGAACCATCTTTGCCATAGTAGCCGATAACTCTGCCATGGAATTCTCCAGGGCTTCGAACCGTTGCCTGTTCGTCCTTGCCGCCTCATCCGTTATTGTTGATGAAGATCGCGAGATAAAATTGAGAAATCTTAATTAGGATCTCTCAATGAAAGCACCAAATTGTTGAGAACCTTGATTAAAATCCAACAATAATCTAGAGAGGGATAACCGAATACCCAAACTCTAGCCCAACCAATTCAAGTAATTAACTGAAAAAGTCGAAAATAAGCAAAACCTCTAATATGAAAGTTTATAATTGTCAATAGCCAATAATCTGAATACATAAATTGTCATAGACAAGGCCTATTTATAGGTAAACAACTATCTAGGAATTGGAAACTTAATAGAATTAGGAAACTAAAATAAAATACCAAAATACCCTAATATGAATTAAATAAAGGAAAGTAATAAAAAGGAAAGACTTCTAATATGATAAGAAAAGTAAATATATGAAAAGACTTCTAGACGAAGCAGAAGACTTGTTCATCAAGACAAGACACGTCGTGGGCTTCATCTTTATAATACTACTTCCCGTGAATAATGCATGCATGAAATCAAATCTCAACATAAAATTAATTTAAGATGAGAAATACTAGTATATATTAAATTAATTAATACACTTATTTATTTATAATTCATTAAAAATATCCATTTACACACTTTTTTTCAACTATAATGTACCGCTAAGTTGGCAGATGTCACATAAGCAAATGTTATTAGAAAATTATTTGAAAAAACTTAAATGTGAATGATGAAACTTAAATTAGTGACTTTATATAAATAATAAAAGCCTTCAAACTACTTAACTAAACAATTTATGAAATTAAAGACATTGTTTGAATATATATATATATATATATATATATATATATATATATATTATCATTAATAAAAAAATAATACAAAATTTATATGGGATCCATAAAAAATTTTATAATTAAAATTTATTAGTTAACTGTAAATTGATAATTAAAACTTATAAAGTATAATTAAAGTATTTAAAAGTATAGTTAAATTAAATGTATAATTTATACTTATAAATATTAATTGAATATTTAATTATAAAATAAAATTTGAAATTTCAATTAAAATTATAATTATAATTATAAAATAAAATTTGAAATTTCAATTAAAATTAAAATTAAAATTAAAATTATAAATTTTAATAAAAATTGAAATTTTATTATAAATATTAATTAAAAGTTTAATTTACTAATTTAAATTATTAAATTAAATATACATTTTAACTACAAATTTATAATTAATTTATAAAATTTAATTATATAATTATTTGTGAGTCCTCGTATAAGTTTTGTATTAAGTTTTTCATTAATGATAGAAGATATATATATATATATATATATAACTAATTTTAATTTTATAAATCATTATAGTTCGTTGATTAAAAGCTTTTGTTATTTATATAATGTTACCTGTTCGAGTCTTGTCATTTACATTTGATTTTTTTTAAGAAATTTTCTATTTGCAGTCCTGCAACAGGAACTACATTGCAGGCCTCAAATAAAACAATGTCGTTTGAATTTGTTTAAATTATAAAAATAATTAATATGTAACGTTCTCATTTCTCTATCGCATTTTCTGTCGCTAGGGTTCAACATTTTCTCTCCCTTTTGTGCATCATTTTCTCTGCAAATTTGGTGAAATTCCCTCTTCCCTTTGTGCACCATCTTTTTCATGAAATCAAAGATTTCCTTCTTCGTGACATTAGAGAAATTTATTTTCATCTCCTTAATTCTTTGTTTTCGACTTGCAATAAAATCAAAATTGAACCCTCCAGTTGATCTTATGACAGTGAGTCTTGGAATGCCACGGACCTGCAAATACACATCACTGCTCCCTCTCTCTCTCTTTTTTTTTTTCCTTTTTTGCTATGAGTTGAAGCATTGACTGTGGATTTGCGAGGTGAAAGTTACGTTCTTTGGATTTTTAGATATGAATTCTATCTATTGACTAATAAAATATATTAGTCAATTTATGAGCCAACTCACATATATACAATTTGTCTTGCTTTAAATATATTGTTATATAGGTTTTAAATTTTTGGTTTTGCTTTAAATATTTAGTATGAGTTGGGAAGACATGTACTGAGCTATGCTTATTCACCTCCTCTATTGTATTTGTCTTTGTTTATTCTATGTGCCTACAAAAGCTAGAAGGTTCACCCAAGGTGGACACCATATTTGTATTTGTTTTTCTTGTTTGAACTTTGTAGTTGTAATAACATATTGTAACCCGAGGGGAAAGAATTTATGCATTCGCTACTTTATTTGTAATGAGATTTCTGTCTTTGTGTGTTATCTATGTATGTTTAGTATGATGAGTAGATAAGGACGGCACCCATGTTAAGGTCCCTTTATGGGTGTTTTCACCAAACCCTTATCCCTTTGGGTACAGGCATGAAAACTCACTAATCGGTTTCTGCGAGTTAAAAATCCAGGGCATGACAGTTGGCATCAAAGCATGGTCTAGTTGCCATAGGGTAGTGGTGTGATTGATGACTCTTGAGTCCTTTAGAGGAGCATGGAGGCACTGAGGGATAGTATAGAGGAAAAGGCAAGGGAAGCGGTGCGCCATGAATTAGAAGCATAATATGCAGTACCACCACCACACTGAGAGGAGGAGTCCCGTCATGAGGATACAATTCCACATGAGGCAATTACGACTCAACATATGAATGAGGATGTGGTTATGAGTTCCAAAAGGAACAACCAGTTAAGTTCCTGAGACGTAGTGATCCAGTAGCTTGGAGCATTGGTTGAGGCATATGAAACACCTATTCTTCTTTCTATTACTACAGGAGGAAAATAAGGTGAGATTGACAATCCAATAGTTAAAGGGCGAGGCCTTAGAGTGGTGACTTAGAGTTAATAGGGGGCATGAAGTGCAGCTGATGTGGTCGGACAAATTTCTTTAGTTGTTCCATGATTAGTTCTTCCTTGAGTCACTAAGGTGGTAAAAGAGGGAAGAGTGTCACGCCCCCAAATTCTAAATACAACAGAACTAGGAACACGACGTCCCCATCCGCACCACAGGGGTTGAGGGGATTAATATTCAACCCAATCATGTACAACTCAACAATAGGGGTAGAATTGTACTTCCCAATGCATTCAATTCAAGAATTATTAAAATGATACGATATTGCATTCAATTCCCGTAATATCCAACACACAGAATAACTCACATATAAGTTTCACCAACAAGGTTCTACAACTGCCACGGACCCAAGTCCGGAAAATAAAATGATAAAATAAAATAAAAATAATTCGTCTACTAATTAAATTCTACACCAAGGATGCCCCATCCTGCCTCACTATGGCTCCACCAGCTACTCCCTACAACCTGTAGGAAATAAAAATAAAGTAGGGTGAGCACGAATGCCCAGTAGGTGATCTTCCATCTTCAGTACTCTATTACACGAATTCCTAAGTCTGTATGATCAGTGTATGCTTGTGCTAGTGCAGTGTCACATTCTATCACAATTAAATTTTATTGAATCACAAATAAAACATCACATCACATTTCCATCATTAAAGGTTCACACCGGCCATTTATCCATTCACGGGATTCCCGCTACCAACTCTAGGAATTCATATCACTACTGGACAGTCATATGTGGGACCTGTGGTGTCTCTGACAACCTGCCACATATGTGACCTGGGTTACCAGCCACATAGGGGACCTGCGGCCTCTTGCCAGCCCTATGTGGGACCCGCAATTAACCCAACCAACTTTATCACATAGTCTACAGACATAATTAATAAATACCAATTTATCACATCCACACATAATTTACAACACCAATTGCAATCACCAAATCCACACGCATTAAACACTAACTCAGCAATCCCATAATTGGTATAACTACATATATATATATATATATGTATATCATCAAATAACTGATAATATTAAGCTACAAGTAATATTATTACATTTAAATCATCAAACCAATAATAACGAACCACAATCTATACATATATGTATATGTATGTGTGTGTTTATCTAACAATTAATATCAAGCCACATATACAATTCTTAATGTCAAATTAACGATATCACGTTGTAGATAATAATTTTTAGATGCCAAATTGATAATATCAAGCCTAATAATATTTAAATTATTCATACTATAATATTAAGCCCCACAGTATTTTTAACATGTCAACCAACAATAATATTCATAATAATCTATATAATTCTAACGTCATAACATGGATTCCAAATAATATATATAAGTACATATATTTCTAGCTAAACGGTATTAAGCATTGTATATATACATATATATAAGTGTGTATATTTATTAATAAATAAACATATATATATATGTGCATTTCCCTCTCGCAAGAAGACATGGCAGGGCCTCACTGCCTTGCCTTGGTGCGCGCTTGTCATGCGAGAGGAAGACCAGGCCGTACGGCCTGGCACCAACAGACCCACAAAATCATTTTTTTCTTTGTTTGCTAAGCTTCACCCCTCGCCTGACGTTATCACATAATAGCATTAGTTTTGCTTAGATATTTTATCTCTCCGCCTGCATCACCTTGTATTAATAATAATATGATAGAAAACGTAGGGTGTACAAAAGAAATTCCAGAAAGCGTGAAATCGTGAGGTGGTGGGGCGCAGGAAATTGATTGGCCA
The DNA here is from genome assembly GCA_023512835.1 of Taxillus chinensis. NCBI lineage: Eukaryota > Viridiplantae > Streptophyta > Magnoliopsida > Santalales > Loranthaceae > Taxillus > Taxillus chinensis. The sequence goes on along the minus strand of CM042088.1, from coordinate 34,775,409 downwards.
CCGTACGCGAGTTTTCGGAAGTCGAATCGCGATGAGGGAGAGAAGGGAAATGGCAAGCATGTAATCATATATATATATATATATATATATATAATATATATATATATATATAAAATCAAACGAGAATATACACGTATATTTTCACATACTATTAAAGCAATAGAACAACGACGGATCTATCACTTACCTCTTGCCTTCCGAAGGGATTAAACTCTCAATAACGGTTTAGAATCGGCGAAGAACGATGAAGAACGCGAAAAACACTAAAAACTCTCCTCTGACGGCTAGAGTTTCTCAAAACAAAGTTATAATGAATAATAAAACCCCTAAACCCTATTTTTAATTAAAATTCGTCCTCCTCTTTAATAATTTCCAAAAAAACCCTCCTAAATTTTATTTTTCATTTATTAACCCTCAATTTAACTCCCAAAAATTACTAAATAACCCCTGAAGGCTTCTGGACCTCAAATTAGGCCCAAATATAGTTAAAACGATTGTATTAATGGCCACATTCTCAAAATAACTTTCTTAACATCAAATATAGATTATAAGTTATGCTAACACATATACGGATCCTTACAAAGAGTTTGCCATGGACAATGCCTGAATATGAGAGTGAGTTTAAGAACTTGAGTAGGATTGCTCTAGAGGTTGTGGCGCAGGATGACCTAAAGGTTTACAAGTTTACATTGGGTCTGAGGCCTACCCTCAAGCAAAGGATTAAGATATTTTGCATGAGGATGTATTCTGAGGCAGTTGAGATGACCCAGATTGTTGAGAGAGGTTTCGATGAGGGGAGACAAGCCCATTGGGGATGGCAGTTACAAAGTAGATCTAATTCCAAGAGGCCCAGGACAGAGTCTGGGGGTAGTAGCTTCGTGAAAGACAGGGGTTAGGTTCTTGTAGCACTAGGGAGGTCCCACCTTGGAGAGGGAGAGGGGGGCTCGACATGAAGTCCACCTAGGGTTGTTTATGCTGTAGGGATATAGGACACTAGAAATGAGAGTGTCCCTAGAGACATTTAAAATGCTAGACTTGTAGTAAAGAGGGGCATCTGAGCAGAGTGTGTCATAGTTGAGGAGGTTCGAGTGGTGCTAGAGGGATAGTGTAGAGTGTTAGAAGTGGCATCCAATTTCGAGCTTTAGGGGAAAGACCAATTTGTTAGTGGTAGAGTGGTCAAGTAGGCTCTAGTCAATCTAGACTTTAGGGGAGGCAAGAGAGACAATTCTAGGGAGATAAAGGGGCCTAGAGTGGGAACCATCCAAAGGATTGGGGACATAAAAGTGAGGCTATTGGTAGTACAGCTCAGGATAAAGTATTTGCATTAACCACCACAGCGCCACATGAAGAGGCAAAGGTTCCATCCTCAACTATAAAGGGCGAGATAGGACCTTCAGTTGTACGAGGTACGATTTTCATTTCTTACACACTTGTATTTGCGTTGTTTGATATGGGTGTATTGTGTTCTTTTATTTCTGAATCTATGGTGGATAGTTTTAGCCTAGAGAGTGTTGAGTTTGAGAGACATGTGCCTATTGAGTCACCAGTGGGTCATATATTTGAAGTGTGATAGGTTTGTTGCCACGCCCCTGATTTCTAACTTTACCCACTCAATGAGTAAGAGGTTGGGTTAAATAGTACCACATAGAACATCTTAAACAAAAATAACAAGTATTCACAAGTTAGCCCATATTTTATTAAATAACAAATCCTTTACATTATTTCCCAATAGAGTTACATCAGTTTCCTCAAAATAACTTAATATGAAAAGCAACAAAACACTGAACTCAATCTTCCACCTTAGTATCCCGCCTAACACCTGTAGGTTCCTAGAAAGAAAAACAAATCATAACATGAAGGGTAAATAACCACAGCTTAGTAGGGATTATGTCTCTCCGACCTATCCATGCTCTTGGTATCTACATAATGAGACACATGTGCAGTGTCGTGGCAACAATATATGAGTGGTTCATCATTAACAATTTAATCACTCTAAACAGAACATGAACAAACCACATAGGAACACGACCACCGCCTCTCAAGCTAACACAATCATAGCCTCTCGGGCTAACATAATCACCGCCTCTCAGACTAATATAACTACTGCCGCTCAGGCTATCGAAATCACAATGTCAATACAAATAATAATGTAATATTACAAATTAACATGTCACACATACCAAATAATACACAACTTAGTGTAATGCCTCGATTTCATAACATATACACATGTACAACATAAACTTCATAACACTTATTTCCCATCACGTCCTCCTTATAATTCCAAACCACAACAAATACCTCTAATAGTCCCCGATCCTTACAAACCAATTGTAGTTTACTACCACAAAGAACAACCATGAATGAGATGTGCCATTGAAGGCCAACATTCATATAGGAGATTATACCTATATGAATATATATATATATATATCATCTACCTCAAGACCTAACCCTAGAATAGGTTCAAGAGAGTATCGAATCCCTATCTCGAATTTGATTGCGTTAGGGTTTGAAATCCTAAAACTCCTCCTCTTCGTTAGATGCCTCTCATTTCCACGAACACAACAATAACAATCAAACTGATTGAGATCTCTCTCTCTCTCTCTCTCTCTCTCTCTAATGGCTTTGAACAAAATACCTAAGAAAAAACTAAAATCATAAAACAGAAAGACATATATCGAATTCGAGGTAGGGAATTCTGGGCAGAGAAACCCCTGTCGAGATGTTGTGCCCTCGGATTCCCGCTAACCGTATAGACAAGAGTCCTTGCCCATACACACAAATCACTAACTCTTTAAATCCCTAAACACAGGTCATTACATGTATCATGAGTATATCCTTACTGTGAGTGATGTGGAATTATCTTTTGCCCTTTATGTGATGCTATTGAAGACCTTTGATTTGATTTTAGGCATGGATTGGTTACATGCCTTCTAAGAAAATATTGATTACTATAGGCGTCGAATGTCGTTTATCTCACAAACAGGGATTCTTTGTACCTTGTTAGGTGAGTGGGATCGCGAGGCGAGTTAAGTTAGACCAATGATGGAGTAATGAGGTGTCATCACCCATAGGTTGGCAGCCTTAACTTTCACTGAGGAAGGGAAGGTGAGGAAGAGAGTTTGGCCAATGGTCGTGAATCAGTTCCAAGACGTGTTTTCGGATGAGTTATGAAGGCTACCACCTAAAAGAGGTATAAAGTTTTGTATTGAGTTGTTGCTAGGAGTATGACCTATTTCACAGGAGGCTTTCAGATAAAGCCTACAGAGTTGAATGAATTATAGAAATAGGTAGAGGAGTTGGAGGGCAAGAGGTTTATTTAATCAAGTACTATCACCTTGGGTACGCCAGTGCTTTTCGCTAAAAGGGTAAATAGGACGCTGCGGTTATGTATTGATTACTGGAATTTGAACCAAGCAACAGTAAAAAAACAAGTATCCTTTGCCTCGAATAGATGATTTGTTTGACCAATTAAGTGGTATTAATAGTTTTTAAAGATAGATTTGAGATCAAAGTATCATCAGTTCAGGGTCAGGAGGGAGGGTATCCTTAAGACGCCTTCCAATGTTGATATGAGTATTATGAGTGGTTGGTGATGCCTTTTAGGTTCACTAATGCACCTACGATGTTTATGCAATTGATGAACCAAGTATTTATCTCTTACATGGATTCCTTTATGGTGCTATTTATTGATAATATCCTTGTGTACTCTAAGACCCAACTAGAGCATGAGAAACATTTGGCCATGGTGTTGTAGACTTCCAGGGAGCATAAGTTGTATGCCAAGTTCAATAAGTGTAATTTTTTGGATACATGAGGTGTATTTCCTTGGCCATGTGGTCACAACTGAAGGAATTCAAGTGGACCAAGCTAAGATTGAAGATGTGCTTTTATGGAAGAAACTAGGAAATGTATTTGAGATTAGAAGTTTTTTGGGTTTAAAAGAGTATTGTCCACATTCTGTGGAGGGGTTCTCCCATTTAGCAGTCCCTATGACGGATTTGACTTAGGAGGGGGTTAAATTTGAGTAAACTAACAAGTGTCAGGAGTCCTTTGAGGCCTTGAAGGCTCGGTTGACCATTATGTCCATATTGAGGCTACCATGAGAGGGGGTGCCCTATGAGGTGTATCGTGATACGTCCAAAGTGGGTTTGAGGTGTGTGTTGATATAGGACCGCAGTGTGATTGCATATGGTTCAAGACAGCTCAAGTTTCATAAGCTGAACTATTCTACCCATGACCTAGAGTTGGCAACAATGATTTTTGCCCTAAAGAGTTAGTAACATTATCTTTCAGGGGATAAGTTTATTGTTTATATAGATCATTAGAGTTTCTAGTATATCTTTATCCATAAAGATTTGAACTTGAGGTAGCACAAGCGAATAGAGTATTTGTAAATGTTTGACTTCACCCTTTCATATACCCCAGGCAAAGGGAATATAGTGGTAGATGTCCTGAGTATAAAGGGCAAGGCTAAGGTGGCCATGAGGGAGTGGAAACTAATAAAGTAGTTGATTATGTTGTGGCTCTAGCTTTATACTTTTGAGAGAGGAATGGTTTTGAGTTCTATGTGGCAATGTCCGAGTTGTATCAGCGAGTCCGAGATGGACAATTGAGGGATATTGAGTGCAAAGTACTCCAAACACGAATTATAGCTAGGGAGCTAGCAAGGGAATGAGTAAAGGGCCCTGAGCATGAGCTGACCTTTTCAAGGGCATTTGATTGTGACGTTCCCTTTCTATAGGGAGGTGATGAGGGAGTTCTATCAGTCCAGAATTTTTGTTTATCTAGGAGACACCAAAATGTACCATTCTCTTCAGAGACATTTTTGGTGGACTAGGATGAAGAGGAATGTGGCAGAGGTTGTTTTTGCCTACCTTACCTGTAACAGCCCAAGTCTCCCGTAGCACAATATTGTCCGGTTCAGGGCCTAAGCCCAATATCTGGTTTTGTTCTTGGCAGTGTTACACGCACCCCAAAAGGCCTCGTACCAGGAGAGGTCTCCACGCCCTCTTACAAGGCACACATTTTGTTCTCCTCCCCAGCCGATGTGGGACTTGCTAAGTCCTCAGACTTTACAATCCACCCTCCTTAAGAGGCCTACATCCTCATGGGACTATGGCACACCGACCCGGTACCCAGCTCTGATACCATCTGTAACAGCTCAAGTCCCCCGTAACACAATATTGTCTGGTTCAAGACCCAAGCCTAATCCTCGGTTTTGTTCTTGGTAGTGCTACACACACCCCAAAAGGCCTCGTGCCAAAAGAGGTCTCCACGCCCTCTTATGAGGCACGCTTTGTTCTCCTCCCCAGCCGATGTGGGACTTGCAAAGTCCTCAAATTCTACATTACCTGTCAGCAAGTGAAGGCTGAGCACCAACGCTCAGCCGGTATGTTACAGTTGTTGACAATGATTGAGTAAAAATGAGATCACATTACTATAGATTCTGTAATATGACTTCCATCTACCTCGTAGAGGAAGGACATGATTTGAGGGATTGTGGATCGATTGACAAAATTAGTCCATTTCCTAGCTATGAGGGAGCAAAATTCCATTGAGGCTTTGAGCCAATTTCCATTTTCACCACTATTAGGTTTACATCTCAATTTTAGCTAAGTTTGTAGGAGGCTTCGAGGACAAAACTAAATTTGTACTACTTTTTATCTTGAGATAGATGGTCAATCAGAGAGGATGATTCAGACCTTGGATGATATACTGCAAGCATGGGTGTTAAATTTTGGGGGTTCATGGAGTAACTCACCTATCTTTAGTGGAATTTGCTTACAATAATAGTTATCAGACATCCATTGGTATAACACCGGTTAAGGCATTGTATAGTAAAACATGTCTATCTCTTTTGTGTTGGACAAAGGTATGCGAGATTACTCTTTTGGGGCCACAGTTAGTCTAGGAGGCAACTGAGAAGATGCAGATGATTCATCAGCATTTGTTGATAACTCATAATAGGTAGAAATCCTATATAGATCGGAGGCGAAGGCCTTTGGTGTCATGCCCGGTTTTCCAACACAAGGAAACCGATTCGTGACTCTCTTTGCCCACCTAGTAGGGTAAGGGGTTGGGCTAATAACATGTCACACAGAACATCTTAAACAAAACATAGTAAGCATCCACAAATCAAACCACATGCTTATTAATAATTCAAATTTTTTTTACATCATTCTCCATATGGGGTTACATCAGTTCTTTGGAACAACTCAATATAAAATGAGAACAAATAACAAAACAAAAAAATAGGGTCTCCACCTTGATGTCCTGCCTAATGCCTGTAGGTACTTGAAAGGAAAACATCACAATAAGAGGGGTGAGCAACCATAACTCAGTATAGATCATGTCTCCCTAACCCATCCCATGCTCTTAGTATCTACATGATAGTAATGTAGTATCATGTCAATAATATATATACAATTCCCAAATAGTGTTCGAACTTCAGGGTACTTATAAATCAAACAAAACATAAACAAACCACATAGGATCCACAACTTCAGCCACATAGGCTACTACATCCTTAGCCACACAGGCTATCACATCCTCAGTCACACAGGCCATCACAATGTCATAATACAAATGAAAATACAATATCGTAATACACAATTCATGGCATTCTTATCATACAATACACGATCTAGGGTATTATGCTTCAATCCATAGTAACACATATCTTAAACATATACATATAACATAAACATTGATGTTAATGCTCACTTCTAACCACAAGTCCCTTATGATTCCAAGGTTTCCCACGAAGCACTACCATGAGACTAACACAAAAGAACATGGATATAAAATGAACAACAACCCCTACAAATTTATCAATATAGTTAATTTTATGCAATCTGTTATAATATAACACATTAATATTATCCAATCTAATTTACAAAGAGTTTTATCCGCATTTTACAAATTTCGCGTTAGATTCAAAATATTTCTTTGTACGGATTTCAGGTCCAAAGGCAACTTAGGGAAGGACAATTCACTTTCAGAGTTGGCACAGAGGATTTAGTTTTCAACAATGACAGTGAGAGTGCTAAAGTTATATTTTAGAAATAAATTTATTTTGTTGGAGGATTGGTTTTATGTACATGAGTTAAATAGTAATTTGATTTTAATTTCTTCTTTGGTTGGACATGGTTATTTTATTAGTTTTGCTGAAAATGTTTCAGTTTATAAGAATGATATTTTGATATATTTTAGTATAAAGAAAAATAATCTTTATAAAAGTACTCTTAGTATTCATACATTGTTGACCACTAAATAATCAATGATGAACTTATTCTAAAACAAGTTAAGTTAGATACAAATGAGACATATCTAGACACATGAGACTTGGTCATATTAATCAAACTAGGATTTAAAGGTCGGTAAAGGATGGACTTTTGAATGGTTCAGAGATTACTCCTTTACCTACCTATAAATCATGTTTGGAGGGTAAATTGACAAAGAGGTTTTTTTCTTCAAAATGACATCGTGTTAGTAATTTTCTAAAGCTAGTACATATAAATGTTTGTGGACTATTTAATGCACAAACACGAGGAGGTTATAAGTATTTTGTTACTTTCATTAACGATTACTTTAGATATGGATATGTTTACCTAATATACTATGAGTTAGACTTTTAAAACGTTCAAAGTGTTTTGGATTGAGACAAAAAAAAAATTTAGGTAACCCAATCAAGATGCTTCAATTGGATCGAGGTGAATATTACTTCGATAACGAGTTCAAATTATATTTAATTGACAATGAGATATTGTTTTAACTCACTACACCTAATACACCTCAACAAATGGTGTTGCAAAGTGAAGAAATAGGACGATGCTTGACATGGTGAAATCAATGTCGAGCAGTCCAAATCGTTTTAGAAATATACATTACAAACATATATTTATTTAATAATCAAAGTTTATAAAATTAATATTTAATAAACGACTTTATTATTATTAATATTATTTACATGTTAGATTTTTCTCACATACACTAATTATGTAAAATATATTAAACCATAATTATTTATCATTACTATTTTGCCACGTTTAACCCCCTTAATAAAAAGAGTGTGAAAGAACAATTGTGTACATATAAAAGCATCTACTATATAATTTTTATTTTTATTTTTTAGTTAGATTGAAGATCAGTTTAATAAAAATACTTAAAAACTATACTTTTTAGATTCTTTATTATAATAATATTTTAACAAAATAAATAATAACTATCTAAATTTAATATAATATTATTTGCTTTCTATTTATTAAAATATTATATTTTATATTATTACATTTATTTTTTTATTTCTTTTCTCTTTTCATATTTATTTTTTTATTTAAATAAATAAATAAATATTTAAAAGTAATACTTTAATTGATAAATTTTAAAAAATGAATTGTTAAAATAAAAAATAGGTAATTTTGGTCCTTTTGAATAGTAAAATTTAAAGAAATTGTAGTGGAGGCTTTAACAAAAATTCATATGGCACAATGCTTAAACCCCAACACCAAATCCTTCAATATATTTCAAAATTTTAGAACGTCGGCCCAAAACCTATACGTAAACCCCTAAACCTACAGAAGCTCCCCCTCACCCCCGCCCCTTCCTCCCTAGCGCTGCCTCCCTCCCCCAGCAGCGCCCTCCTCCTCACAGCCCCTTCCTTCCCAGCGGCGCCCCCTCCCCACGTCGCCCCACCTCCCTCCACTTTCCCCCCCTTCGCCCCCTGCCCCCTCCATCCGCGTCGCTCCTCCCCGGAACCTAATATACAGGATTCAACACCATTTTTGGGATCGTACATATACATATATATACATACAGCGTTGTTTTTGTAGTTTGAGCCGTTGCTAACTATCCCCATTTGGACGCTTTGATGGCCATTGATGGGAGCTTCAGTCTCGAGTCGGAGCTCAAGAGATTCCTGGCTCGCTGCCCTAAGCTTCAGTCTGCTCCTCACTTCAGCTCGCTCGCCGGATTGGTATTGATAAAATCCAAAAAGACTTTATAATTTTCAAATTTTGATGTATAACTGGTAGCGGGTATGGCGGGATTTTGCATTGAATGAACCTAATTTGTTAAGTACCTAAAAACTGGATGGTTTTCTACATTTGATGTGTAATAGGTAGTGGGTATGTTGGTTTTTTTACAGGGAGAGCGGTTGACCGAAGAAGAAGTGGTGAATTCAGTAGCAGAGCTGTTTCTGCACCCTGATTATACGGTCCCATTGGTAGGATGTTTCCGTCCTATTGCTCAGAAGATTGTGGACAAAGCTGTGGCATTGCTACGAGTGGTGCCCAGTTTGAGATTTAATCCTGAAGATTTTAAAGAAGAAAAATATTGGACTGAGGATTTCAATGCTGAAGTTGTCAATGTCATTGATTTCTATGCTGGAAAAGGGAGAAGGTTGGATCTTCATGAGCTCGCATGTTTGGCTTTCTGTAGAGCCCTTGACCTTGCCCCCTTTTTGATTCGGTATGCCAGGCGTTGTTTAATAAAGGAATTTATTTCTTCTTGCCCATCGATGTCAGCTAAAAATAATACATTTGGTATTTATTTCTACAGGTCTGTTTTATCTTATTTTAAATTTGCTCCTCCTCCTTTTGAGCGCATTCGGAATTCTGGACCAATCACTGGTTTTTTAGCTCAGGTATCAATTGCTTGGATTTCAGTTTTTTTTCATCAGTAGCATTAAACTGAATAATTTCCCCTTTGACACGTTAGGTGAATTCAAGAGTTCCTTTTGCTTGATAACTTACTGTTTTTTTCTTGTTATTTTTATCAGTAGATATCTCCCCAAAATCATAATAAAATTTTTATTCCAAGTAAAACGCTGTATTTTGCTCTCCCTCTCATGAGATGCTGACAAAACAAACTAATTTGTATGCTTACATCGTGAGTCAATTTGAAGTGGCTTTTCCAATAATATAACAAAGCCAGTTGGATATTTATAGATGCTGAAATCTGGAACAACTTCAGTTAACTTTATATTAATAAAGCATTGCGATTAGAGCTACACATGTTGCAAAATGTATTCCATGTTACACACATATATGTGATTTTAAAATTTTCTCACTGGGTGTTTAACATTTCCCTTGCCTGTTAATGACACCAGCTTCAGCTTCAAATAATGTTTTTTTTAAAATGTATTTCCTTTACCAGCTTCAGATTCTTTGAGGCTTATGATACAAATATGGTTATCGTAATTGATGTTGCCATCGGCAGTAATTTTTAGCTGCCACATTGTGTTTTTCTATGCTTGCTGGGGTTTTTTGTTTGTTATATTTTTAAGATATTCGGGCGGCTCCATAATAATTCTATTTCTTTTTGCTAATCTATTTCACTAATAATTCCTTTTCTTTTATGATAAAAATATAATTCCCTTTCTTTTAGCAGGCTTCAACTCATTTGTTAACTGTTACACGCTCATCATATCGCCTATTGCTAGTGGATACTGAAGTATTCTTGAAACTGTGGGACTGGTCCTGTTTCTTGGAGCTTGTACAATGTACTTCAAATATTCATACAAAAGAAAATGATGAACATTCAAAGAATATGTTAGAAATGAGATGGTGTTCAGTGCAGATAATCTCTGTCATTTTAGGGTTAAGTGAAGCAGCTACCAAAAATTTCCATTTGGATACTGAAGAGAATTTTGAATGCTTGTTGCAGTGAGTGCTGTTTTCATGTTTTCTACACTTGCACATCACCATGCTTGAAATGCACTTTTCGATTTTTCTCTCCTTTGCATGACATTCCTCCCCCTATCCCCCCCATTTCAGCTGGGAGGAGTTTTGTCAGGATGTAGCATTAGAGAAGGCTGGTTGGTATTTTGAATTTTCGCAAAAAGAGATTCCTTCTATTAATGGGAATTTCTATTCCAATGGAAACTCTCTCCACTCTTCCTTGGGTGTTTCCTCACCTCATATTTGTCAGATTGAACCACCATTCAAAAGCAGAAGGCTATTGACATGGTACACTTTATTTACCTGAAAAGATTGATTATTTATTCTTATTTTCATTTGTGCATGTGTTCTGATCTCTCTCTTACTGTTATGACAATTAGGTGAGTTTTAAATATTTTCCCAGTGGAATTTCTTATTGTCTTACATTCTCATATGCCTTAACTTATAAGACAACTTCATTTGCGACTGTCTTATCCCTGTGGGTGAGAATAGGTGGAAGAAAATAGTGATGTTCCAAGTTTAGATAATGTTCTGGATCAATTAGTAAATGGGGAATCAAGAACTAAAAACTCTGTTTTACTTTTTTTTTTTCTATCTAAATGTCTCTTCCTTTTTGGTCATATTCGTATTAATTGGTACACACAATGCTGGCCTTGATGGTTTATTTATTTTTATATTCAGGGACAGAAAATCTGCTGGTGTCTCATTTGTTTTAACATCAAATATTAAAAAGTGTTTTGAGATGGTTCAGTTAGCTGTTAGTCAAAAATGGCCTGTACTTTTATATGGTGCTGCTGGTGCTGGGAAAACTGCTCTTATCAACAAGTTGGCGAGGGATAGCGGGAGGCAAGGTATTATATCTTTTACTTTTCCATACACTTTAACCGAATCACTTTTGATTTTAATCTGAGTTGCTCTTAATCTTTCTAATGTTACCGTTATCTATCTTTTTATGTTTGGAAAATCAATTCACCCTTATGCCTGAGAGATCAATAGTAGGGGTTATCTGTTGAGGCCACTGATGGAACATAGAGAAAAGAGAGTAGATTTACTAAAAATGTTTTAAGGTAAAGTTAAGTGTATCATATTTTTTTGATACAAGTACCAATGACTTGGACCAGTGCAGTGGTTTTTTTCCCCCCAAAAGGGGAAGCCTATGAAGCTAAACTAGAGTAGTCTCGTGCTTTGTGGGTCACATTGGAGTTTGAACGGATTCTAATAAGCTTGCATGATTAAATAAGACTAGAGTAGTCTCCCCTAAGTGCATTTTTGGTATGCCAAACACATGAGAATGAGTAATAAGTGCAGAAATGAGATTAAATTGAATAAGTTGAAGTTGATTCTGCCGCACCTATGGTTTTGAGTCATTTCCATGCTTCTAATATTGCTCAACTATTATGTGTGCTCTGGTGATTCACTCTCTCTCTCTCTGTTCATTCCTTGCCCAATAAGAACAAATTCCACTAATCTCTCTCTTTGTTAGTTCCCCACCTAGTGTCGAGTAGAGTCCACACAGTGTCGTTGAGCATGGTTAACTGAGTCGACTCACTAGAGATGATGTCGATTCATGCGAAGAACGGAGCCTAGTTTGCCAGTAATGGAATAACTTTTTATTTGGTGAGGCTATGTCTAATTCGAAATTGAATCACGAAGTTGTCAAATGTTGACGATTTACCACACTTACGACAAAATTAACATTGATTGTTGGGTTGCAAATAGAATTTCAAAATTTACATCTATGGCAACAGAGATGTCAAGATCAATCACGAATAGAAGTTCTATCTCTAGCTCGATCCCACCTAGCAACTTCAATTTGACAGAGGAAGGAAACTCACATTCACCTATTATTTTTAATATCACATGAAATTATAAAAATACCCTAAAAAAGAATTGTTTTTTTGATAATATTTGAATAATAATTTTATAACATAAATAGAATGTTCAAATAATATTTTTTAAACATTTTATTTATGTTTTAATAATATTTAATTTTCTTAGATATTCGTTTGTTGGAATATATAGATTGGAACTTTTTCACACAGCCTAATATTTTATTTATTTATTATTTATTTTTATCTTTAAAGAGATGTTTTAGGATTTTAAACCGGCAATGAGGTTGGATATAAGATGATTGTAAGTTTGGTCATGATAGAGAATACGGTTTTAGATTTACATGTGCTATTCTAAAGAGCTGTGGGAATAATTATTGTGTTGAATGTAAACTCAATGTTCACAAGAGTAGCAATTCTATAGTTTTATTCCCCTCCAATTTTCAATTATTGTTTTTGGAGAAGTTGCATGTAGCATGAACAAAAAACGAATTAGGACGAAATGATTTTAATCGGGTTGATGTGGGTCCTAACGCAAGAGAATAACTGGTAATCAAGGGGATTGTTGTGTTAGTGAACCGGACATAATCATGTTTCCATATTCAAGATCTGTCAGAGTTTTGACTGTTTTTGGTTTGAAGTATCCAAATATCTAGGTGCAAGTATTTATACTTGCTACAATTATCTGGTGCAGTGGTTGGTGTTACATTTATATGGGAGATTTTCTGTTCTAGGATGTTGGCTAGTTTACCTTGCCTCAGGCTCCTTTGTCCTTTTATAAGGTCCTAGGTCAAGTTTATTATGTTGTACTGCTTATTCTTGTTTGTTGTCTTCCTAGCTTTGTCTCGGTTATTTTTCCTGGGAAGAGTTCTATTTGGCTTTTACTTTTTTAGTTGTGATCTCCTAGTTGATGTATAGGAACTGGCTTTTAATGTTGGTAGGTTCCCTAGTTTATGGCATGGATTCTAAATGACTAGAAAATTCTGACTTACTGGTTTTTGGTAAACTGATTTTCTTCATCTGTCTGTCTAAGTAATCATAATTTTCTATTTCATTCATGGAGTTGTCTTCAATAATTTATTGTCCGGCTCTGTGTTTTATCAGTTCTTTCAATTCACATGGATGATCAAATTGATGGGAAGACGTTGGTTGGGGGCCACGTCTGCACAGAGATACCTGGAAAATTCAGATGGCAGCCTGGTTCTCTGACCCTGGTTTGTCTAAAATTTAGGCAACTGCCGTAACACATTTTTTCCCCAGCTGTTTGAGTTCTTACAGCTTATCTTGTTGTCATATAATTTAATGTTTGCAGGCTATTCAGAATGGTCTTTGGATTGTCTTTGAGGACATCGAAAATGCTCCATCTGATGTGCAATCCATCTTATTGCCTTTATTGGAAGGTGCAGGGTCTTTTGTAATTGGTCATGGGGAGGTAAGTACATTATTTTTTATTACTCTTACTGTTAGGTGTTCCACTTACTGTTTTTATTTGAAGTTGTACAATCTTTATAACTGATTATTTGAAGGCAAAAAAGAATTACTTGAATGTGTATTGTTTGCTACATACTTCCACATTAATTGTACACTGCTGCAGTACTTTCAGTTTTTATTGAAATATAATAAGCCTTTATCTTGTGAAAATTGATTTTCGTGATCTAATTTGGCTTCTTACTCTTCTTCTACAATAATATTAGAGTAATTCAATTTGAGGAATGCTAGGTATTTTCATCCCCATTTGCATGTATGCAATTTGTTTTATAATTACTTGAAAAGGTATGTGAATAATTTTCATAAAATTTATGCTTAACTCTGATCTACCTTTCAGCGTTAGTTTTAATTGCTGACAAATTTTATGATTCTTGATCCTCTAAACTGTGCTTAACTATTTTGTTTTGGCAACCATATAAACATATCCATAGTTCTGATGCTTCTTTCTCCCTTTTTCTAAATTTCCTTTCTCTTGGTGTCATGTGTTACTTTTGCAGGCTATAACTGTAGCAGAAGATTTTAGATTGTTTGCTACAATCTCGAGTTCTAAGATTGACGCATTTCGTAATAGAGGTTTGTGAATACATTTACATTACTTCACTGATATTTCATATTGTTTTGTGATATGATATTTTGATTTTTGTGAATGGGTAGCATTTGATTTTGTGAATAAATTGAAAATCATTTAAAATTAGTCTTGACTTTAGGTTGTCTGTTGTGAGGATTGATAAATATTAAAATAGTACCCCTTCAAAGAGACAATGGCTTTGTAGGCTAGACAAAAGAGATAGGGTTATCATTTATCCATGAGTATTTTTATAATAAAAGTTCGCTTTATTACCCTTTAATGTAATATAAAATTAATTAATTAAAATAGAATGAGCTTAGACTATCCAATCACATTAATATCTTAAAGAATAGGACCCGGAAAAATTATTTTGATGCAAATTAGTTATAGTTTTAAATAATATTAGAGCGTCCACATTAGTTTCATAATTTTCATCTCTATTTTAGAGAATGAATAGTATATTATTTGATACATTTTGTTTATCTTTTATATTTCATTTTTCATATCTATCTTTATATTTTTAAAAAATAATTTTTTATTTTTTATTTACTATTTTTTATTTCTTTCATTTATTACAATCAATTAAAAGTGCACATATGTCAAAAAATATAAAAAAAAATATTTAGAGGATGAATAGAGATTCTATGTGAGTCATAATTCATGTTGCTACATAAATGAAGTTTAAGTTAGGTGTGTTCTTTTATGGCATGGACCAATTAGTTTAGAAGAAATTTCAGTAATAGGGGATTGAGTATAAGGAATTGAGAATAGGCTTTACTATGGTTGTATATTAGATCTGAGCACTGCTTTTGTTTCGACTCCCTTTTTAGGTTTACGGAATCTTATGAGTAGGATTAATTGTAATGTCTACTTAGGCTGAAATTGTCAATGTTGAAGTGCATGTAATGCCCTATTCTTTCAAGTTTTTTAAGTAGGCGACTACCTAAAAACTGGAAGTGACTTCATTGTCATAATCACTCATGTGAATCCTTGAGTAAATTTATTAAAATCTAACTAGAAACATTTTCCCTGTACATACAGGTGGAAATTCACTTGGTTCTTTGTGGAGAAGTGTGATGGTTCCACTACCCAGTAATGAGGACTTAAAGGCAATAGTGCAAGCTTGGTATCCAAATTTGGAACCTATTGTTGAAAAGCTCATAGGTGCGCTGGGACATCACTTATTAATGGCTGGTTTCACATTAGATTGATATCAGATTAAAAAATATGTTGCCTTTGGCAGGAACCTTCAAACAAGTTAACTCTGCCTCGTTGCACAAGCACACAGGCAATCTGTATGGGAAGTATGATTCTTTAGGTTTTCCAAGCAGGTTTTCATTAAGGTAATGGACATCCTTTTTTTTAATCTGTTTTGCTTGTCAAGATCAACATATTTATTTGTTGCTTCTTGGTTCTTAATTGCAGGGATCTGCTCAAGTGGTGCAAGAGAATAACTGGACTAGGTTTTAACTTTATGGAGGATGGTTTGTCACCTTACATCTGTAGCTGCATTCATCAAGAGGTTTGAAAATAATAATAATAAAATTTCAGGCCCCTGTAATTTATGGATCTTCTGATGAACTTGCACACTAGTTAGAGTTTTTTTCGTAATCAATCCTTTGATGTTTCATCTGATGAGTCTTGTATTTTTCTTTCAGGCCGTGGATGTTTTTGCAGCTCACTTGACTTCATTTGAAAATCGATTGAATATCCTAAAAGAAATTTCAACGGTGTGGCCTGTGTGTATTCCTCTCTCAGAGTCCTTGTACCCACCAAACAAACCTTTGGTTCAGGTTTGTTTGTTTTAAGATCATGATCTTCTATCTGACTGAATTTTGGTAGTTTCTCAAATTTCAATTGGTATGCAGGCTGGTCCCTTGGATCTGAGGATTGGAAGAATTGTGCTGGAGCGAATTCAGACATCAGTCAGTAAATTCTTTAACTGTAGTTGGAAATCTGCTTGGTATAACTGAGCAACTATCTTGATGTATTCCATTGCGGTATTGCAGTTCCAGGTTCCAAAGAAGCCCTTTGTTGAAATTCGTAGTTCTGTTCACGTCCTCGAAAGAATAGCTTGCTCTGTTAAGCAAAATGAGCCAGTTCTCTTGGTTGGTGAAACGGGTACTGGGAAAACTACTCTTGTGCAGAATCTGGCTATGAGGATTGGCCAGAAATTAACTGTTTTGGTATGCTAATTATGGTATTTATTTTTGTAGGTTTGTTAAAATTATTGTCCTCGGGGTGGTGGGGTGGGGTTTTGCATTACATGTCTGGTTTATGACAGGGAATTTAAATTCTATTATGCCTTTTTTCCCCAACAGAACTTAAGTCAACAAAGTGATGCTGCTGATTTATTAGGGGGATTTAAGCCCATGGAAGCAAGATTCATATGCATTCCGCTCTACAATGATTTTCAGGATCTGTTCTCTAGGACCTTTTCTACTGAGGTGACTTGAATGTTAATGTATATGCTGCTTGATACTTCTCAAGATTATTTTGGATGCACAACTAATGCAAGCTTATGTGTAACTCCAGGCTAATGAAGCTTTTCTTGATCGCTTGCAAAAACATATGAGAAACAAGGATTGGGAAAGTCTATTGAAGGGGCTTGAAATTGGAGTTAATAGAGCACTCATCAAATGTAGGTCTGGTAAAAAAAGGAAGAAGCCGGAAGAATTAATGAAAGCATGGGAACATATTTCTGTCAAACTTGAAACCACCCGCGGCCAAAATTTTGCCTCCTCTGGTATGGTTTTTTCATTTGTGGAAGGAGGTTTTGTTACTGCCCTTAAACGTGGTGATTGGATTTTGTTGGATGAGGTAAATTTGGCTCCTCCAGAGACATTGCAAAGAATTGTTGGCGTTCTTGAAGCGGGGACTGGGTCCCTTTGTTTAGCTGAGCGAGGTGATGTTGAATATATTCATAGACATCCCAATTTTCGTCTATTTGCATGTATGAATCCTGCAACCGATGCAGGAAAGAGGGACTTGCCATACTCTTTGCGGAGTAGATTTACGGAATACTTTGTTGATGATATGTTGGATGATGAAGATCTTTCCCTGTTCATCAAGCAATTTATAGATGGCAGTAATGGTGGATTAGCTAACATGATAGTTCACTTTTACAAAGCTGCCAAGAAGGGCTCTGAAGAAAGGCTGCAGGATGGTGCTAATCAGAAGCCTCAATATAGTTTAAGGTCACTTTATCGAGCAATTGAGTATACAAACTTTGCTTATCAGAAGGCAGACAAAAAATTTGAATTTCAAAAAGCACTATATGATGGATTTTGTATGTTTTTTCAAACTTTGCTGGATGGACCCAGTGCAAAGCTAATGAACAGCATGATATTGAAATATTTATGTAGAGAAAAAAGGCCCCAGGATGTCCCATTCTGTGATTACCTAACTCCCAGGGAAAAAAGGCACCAGAATGAAGAAATATTTCATGTTGATTTCTTAAGAAGCTATATTCTGACTAAAACTGTCAAGGAGCATCTTAAGTGCTTGGCTCGTGCCATTTTGGTAAAAAGATACCCTGTTCTCTTACAGGGCCCTACATCCAGTGGGAAGACTAGTCTTGTTCAGTATCTTGCTGCAATAACTGGTCATGAATTTGTGCGTATCAATAACCATGAGCACACTGATCTGCAAGAATATTTGGGTTCTTACATTACTGATGCTTCTGGGAAGCTTGTCTTTCATGAAGGTGTATTGGTTAAGGCTGTTCGAAATGGATATTGGATTGTTCTTGATGAACTTAACCTTGCCCCATCTGACGTTCTTGAAGCTTTGAACAGATTGTTGGATGACAACAGAGAGCTTTTTGTTCCGGAACTTTGTGAGCTTGTTCATGCACATCCAAATTTCATGCTTTTTGCCACTCAAAATCCTCCGACTTTCTATGGTGGGCGTAAAATGCTTTCTCGAGCTTTTCGTAACCGTTTTGTGGAAATTCACGTTGATGAAATCCCAGAAGATGAGTTATGTACAATATTAGAACAAAGGTGTGAAATTCCAGGAAGCTATTCTAAGAAAATGGTTGAAGTCATGAAAGACTTACAGTCTCATAGACAACGTTCTAAAGTATTTGCTGGTAAACATGGCTTCATAACTGCCCGGGATCTGTTTAGATGGGCTAATCGTTACAAGAAATTTGACTGTTCCTACGAGTATTTGGCACGCGATGGTTATTTTCTTTTGGCGGAAAGATTGCGTGATGGAAGAGAAAAAATAATTGTTCAAGAAGTTCTGGAGAAACATCTGGTCAAACTTGGCAAGGACGACTTCTATAAGCAGGTCTGATTTTCATGTTACCATCTTTTCTGTTTCTTTCTTTTGTTACCTTTGATAAATTTTGACTATGATGGCACAGCTTTTAGTTGTGTGGTTAACAATTAATATATCTTTTTTTCTCTCCGACAATGTTTCCAATGGCTTTTTTCCCCCTTAATGGACATAAGGATGTTTCTCTACTGTAATCTGTTAATGTGTCAGCCTCTTTTTGTTTGGTCCTTGTGTTTGAAAAGTTATTTTGGCTGTGAAATTGCATATTGAACATAGTTTCATGTATGTATTGTGACTAAAATAGGTTTTTGATTATGGTGCAATTGTTGGACCATGGATATATCACTCTATTTTGAACTCTTTCTCTATATCACCATCTAATCTACCTGATTTTCATAATGGTTGCATGAAATGCCTAATTGTTTCTCTAATCATATAGGCTCCCAAATGTGCCCCGGTTCATTGCAGTATAATCTGGACAAAAAGTATGCAGCGGTTGTACTATCTTGTTGAGCGTTGCTACAAATTGCGAGAGCCTGTTCTTCTTGTTGGTGAAACTGGTGGTGGGAAGACTACTGTGTGTCAAGTCTTGAGCATGATGTTGGGATTCAAATTACAGATTCTAAATTGCCACCAGTACACCGAAACATCTGATTTTCTTGGGGTTAGTTATTTTTGATCTTGGCTGTTTGTGATTTATTATTATTGGCAATGGAGATTTGTTGTTGCCCAATGTGAAATTTCAGTTTACCAAATATTATTTGGTTAATTGCTGACAGGGGTTCTATCCGGTCAGAGACAGGTCACAACTAATTTCAGAATTCAGATCTTTGACCGAACAACTGGTGCTATCAAAGGCCTTCTCCCACTTCCCTGAGGACGTTGTATGGTTACTTCACTCTATTCATACTGTCACTGAAACTTGTACTTCCGAGTCAACCAATTAATAAAGTTACTCACTTCTTTGGATGTAGATAATATCATCGGATATTGGTCAAGCTTCCTTGGTAATTCATCAGTTGTCAGAAATCATAAATAGCTATCGACAGGGTCTGGTCTCCTGTACTGATGTCAATGTAGATGACATTGATGCTTTAGAGAAGGTGAAGCTGGACTTGGTTCTGCTAAATAAGAAATGGAAGGCCATTTTTATCTGGCAAGATGGTCCTCTTGTGCAAGCAATGAGGGATGGAGATCTTTTCTTAGTTGATGAGATTTCCTTGGCTGATGACAGTGTGCTAGAGAGATTGAACAGTGTGTTGGAGCCAGAACGTAAACTTGTGAGTTACTTCATACCCAAAACTAGATTATTGTTATACATTGCTTGTTTGCCTTTTAAAATAAATTTCTAGTTATATATCCATGGAGAAAAACTCTGCTCTATTATCTATGAATGGCCTTTTATTTGGCACAGGAAAAAGAAAAAAGAAAAAAACTTGCTAGCATATATGTATTCTATGCCTAGTTATTTTTGTGACCTAATAAAAATGCATACCACACTAATAATAGTGTGGCAAAATTTATTTACTTAACTATTAAGTAACTCTGATGATGCACGAAGCTGTTCAAATTTGTGGGGAAGAACACCAATGGGCTACATGTGAGCATTTAGAATAATTGAGAATTAGCTCCAGAAAAGCTTTTAAGGGGTTGTTTGTTCATTAGAAAATAATTTAGATTCCTAAGGTTGCTTTACAAACAACCTGCTTAACAATGATTGACTAAGATTTTGAGTTTGACCATGTAATTGAGGCTCATTGATGTACTCTGGTTGAAATTTGCTACCTTCTTTAATTGTCGTTTTATGCTATGGTTTTCTGGTGGTATTATGATTTTACTTCCACTGTTCTGCTTGATGGTGTCCTCTGTTAAATTCTAGATTATTCATACTGACATGTTTCTCAATTTTGTTCCTTTCTCCTCTGGAGTCTTTGGCTGAGAAAGGAGGGCCTGATCTGGAAAAAATAGTTGCACATCCTAACTTTTTTATTCTTGCAACAATGAACCCGGGTGGTGATTATGGTAAGAAAGAACTATCTCCAGCTCTTCGAAATCGATTCACTGAAATATGGGTTCCCTCTATTGATGATCTACACGAACTTAGAACTATTGCTCGGGAGAGGTATGTGAATTTGTTGAAGCTTGTCCCAAAAGTTAAAGACAATAGACTATTACTCATCAGATACTTGTTTTTTGTACATACAGATTTTCCTGCCCTGAACTCCATTGTGTAATGGATCCCATGCTAAATTTCTGGGAAGTACGTTCATATACAACTTCTCTTTTTTGCTGTTGTTCTTATAATGCTTTTTTCTTTTGTGAAATGGTTAACTTTAGAAACTAGTATAATGAGATTGTAAATATGTTGCTTAAACAGAGTTTATGATAATGTCCACCATGTAGCTCAGAAAATTTTAAGTCCCTTAGCACTTTTTTTTGTTACAGAAATCATTGACAAAAAAATTGGTATGATATCTGAGCCTGTTTTAGAAAAACATTGGTATATATAATTTTAGTTTGGAATGTTGTTGTAAATTAGATTTTTCAATAATCAGATATAATTACTGTGGCTTTGTTTGAGAACGTGATGCTATCCTAGGTTTCTGTTGTCACTGTTAGTAACATTTCTGTTGATATTGAATTAATTTGTCTAGAAAATTTGCTATAGCTCAACCAAACTTCTTTATTGGACCTTTTGGTGTTGGTGGGTTTGTGTTGGGGCTTATGATTGACGATTAAAGTATTCTAGACCTCGTTTGCTTGTGTTCTTATTGGTCAAGAAAGAAATAATTGGAAAGCAGCAAGCAATTGTTGTTTTTTTAAGAAGTTAATTACTGTACAAATCATATGAGCTTCCATTTTAAGGTGAAAGCTTAGGACCCTCTTGTGTTCTAAACCGTGTTATTTGTTTCCTCCTGTTTTGATCATTTAAGGAATGGTGTCCTTCCGACCCCAGTTTTGGTTCTTATTTGGTGAAATTGTCATATTAATTTGTTTGGTAGCTGGCTGTTCGATTAATTCTTACCTTCTAAGCCTGTATTTGATTTCTTTCTATTCTTATTTGCTTGTTTAAGCTTAATTCTTAATTCACTTTTTTTCATGCAGTGGTTCAATCAATTACAAGTAGGGCGAGTGCTTACCGTTAGAGATCTCCTTTCATGGATCGATTTTATTAATGTGACCTGGAAAAGTTTGCAGCCAAAATATGCTTTAATCCATGGAGTTTTCCTGGTTTTGCTTGATGGTCTAACTTTGGGTAGGCCCCCCCACTTTTCAAAAATAAAATCCTATTTTTATGTTGTGGCACTCACTTTTTGTATTATATTATATTTCAGGAACTGGGATTTCAAAGAGAGATGCCAGAGAGCTGCAAGAAACATGCTTTAATTTTCTCATAGGACAACTAAAGGTGTTAATGTTTCTCTTAATTTTGGATCATCCCATGCCATTTCTTTTGTTTTTATTTATATTAAAATTTGAACCTTTTGTTGACGACTTCATTATATCTAGGTAGTATTCGTATATTTGACATTATTACGAGAGATATTATTCTCTTATATATAGTAATGCGAATGATATGACTAAATATAATTATATTTATATTAAATATGGTTAATACATATGGAGATGGGAGTATTACTAGAATATACTCTTTTTTATTTACTGGGATATTCTTATAGTAGAGTTTCTTATTTTATATTATATGAATAAATATTGTCAGTTCGAATTGTTAAAATATTTTGAACATTAGTTTATGATCAAAGTTCTTTGTTCTGTTACCAAGTGGTGAAGTGAAGTTTCCTTCAAATGCAGGATGCTGATGATAATAGGGTGGCTGAGTTGGAAATGTTCAAAATGGAAAGTTATGGTTGGGGTGAGCTTGCATCGACTTCAGATTTATCATGCGGCGGTGATTTAAAACACGAGAGATTGTTTGGGATCCATCCTTTCTATGTTGAAAATGGTAATTTTGTGGTCTCTCATGTAATTTCTTTCCATAATTTATTCATCTACATTCCCTGCTGAATTTAATTAATTTTTAATTGACTTTGGCACTCTTGGAATTGTGTTTTGGTCATCTATAGAGTGCTAAAATTAATTAGCCCCTTGAAAAAATATTGATTTATTGCAGAATAGATATTTTGACTATTCATTATGTGTGAAATATATTGTGAAATTGTGATATTGGTCATGTTTTTAGGTGATGATAACTATGAAGTTCAGGGATTTGAATTTTTGGCTCCAACCACCCGTAGAAATGCCTTACGAGTGTTGCGGGCTTTGCAGCTTCCAAAACCTGGTATGGCTCCTCATTAACCTTATGTATGCATATTTCCTATTATATTTTTATCCTCTAATATCCTCTTTCCTGTCTCTATTTCTTAGTTTTGTTGGAAGGTAGTCCTGGCGTTGGGAAGACAAGTTTAATTGTTGCCATTGGAAAGTTTTCTGGGCATAGAGTTGTACGCATCAACTTGTCTGAGCAGGTTATATTTATTTTTCCTCCTCCCTCTTGTGTTTTATGGTGTATGCCGTTTGGTGCTTTTTAACTTTGAAGTTATTGGTTTTGGTTGTAGACTGACATAATGGACTTATTGGGGTCAGACTTACCTGTAGAAAGTGATGACGGATTGAAATTTTCCTGGTCTGATGGAATTTTGCTTCAGGTTTGAAATGTAGTTCCCTAAAGCTTGTAGTTTTTAGTTCAGCTTGGTGGCTTGTCTGACTTTTTTCTGTTTCAATTAATTCTCTACAGGCTCTAAAGCAAGGATGTTGGGTTTTGCTAGATGAACTCAATCTTGCTCCACAGTCCGTCCTCGAGGCATTTTCCATAATCTTGCTATTGTTTATTTTGGCAGAGATTTTTTTTAAAGTTTCTTACTCATTACTACTAGTGGCCTTCTCAATTTGTGTGATTGAAATTAATGAAAGTGTCTCTGCTTCAGGGTTTGAATGCCATTCTGGATCATCGTGCAGAGGTCTTTATTCCCGAACTGAATCGTACATTTAAGTGTCCTCCATCTTTCAGGGTTTTTGCATGTCAGAACCCTTCGTATCAGGGTGGGGGCAGGAAAGGTCTTCCACGATCCTTTTTAAACCGTTTTACGAAGGTATATTTCTTGTTTTTTTGGCAATGAATTTGAAGCGTGGTCCTCACCTACGTTTGATGTGTGTGCTATTTGTGGTAATAATCTTTTTCTTTATTGCTGCTTTCAGGTTTATGTTGATGAGTTAGTTGAACCCGACTATCTTTACATCTGTAGCTCACTCTATCCATCGATCCCGAATCCCCTTCTTTCAAATCTTATTTTGTTTAACAAACGATTGCATGAGGACACAATGTTATGTCTGAAGTTTGCTCAGGATGGCTCGCCCTGGGAATTCAACCTCCGTGATGTGTTAAGGTCATGCCAGCTCATACACGGTATGTATATTCCCCTCATATAAAGAGAGAAAAGTGAAGCATTTCTAAGATCCATGAGCTTGTCTGCAGATGCACCTGAAAAACTGAAAGATTGTTCCTTCCTTAACACTGTCTATGTCCAAAGAATGCGTACAGAAGCTGATCGAAGAGAAGTTTTGCAGCTCTTTGAGCAAATCTTTGGAGCGAAGCCTTCTTTAAATCCTTACCCACGTGTGCAGCTTAATCCTAATTACTTAATTGTTGGGAACACTTCAATTAAAAGGTCCTGCCACCAGTCACATAGTACGTCAATCAACCAGCTTAAAATTTTGCCAAGAATTCGTCTTAGCCTTGAATCTGCTGCACAATGTGTACAGTTTCAGTGGCTGTCTATCTTGGTTGGTCCATCAGGGTCAGGGAAGACATCCTTAGTAAGGCTGCTCAGCCAGCTCTCCGGAAATGTACTAAATGAGCTCAACCTTTCATCATCCTCTGACATTTCTGAAATACTTGGATGTTTTGAGCAATTCAATGCTTTCCGCAGTTTTTGTGCTATTGTTTCTCAAGTTGAACAATATGTTAATGACTTGTGCCATTTGCAACTGGAATCTTCTATGGAGGCATTTTTGACTGAAAAAAGATATTTGGTTGGCAAATGGCTATCCTTTCGTTCAAGCACAGATCGTGTCACAGTGTCTAGTTCAGCTACTGCATTTGTTGAAAATCAGAAGACTGTATTGAATTTGCTTAGGTTGTTAGCTGAGATTATTGAACAACTGCTGGTAGATCTAAATAATAACATGTTACCTATATCATGGTCTTGCAATGAACTCAACAGAACCTTAAAAATGGTTCTAAAGCTCCAGGAGGATTACCATAGAAGGCATTCAGCGAGGTTTGAATGGGTAGCGGGAATATTGATAAAGGCCATAGAGAATGGGGAATGGATTGTTCTAGAAAATGCAAATATTTGCAATCCCACGGTCTGTCTATCTTACCTTTGTTCAATTACTATTTTCTATTGTTTAAAGCTCTTTGCTTATTATTGGTTTGTCTATATTATGTTTTTAAAATTTCATTATTGCAGGTTCTTGACAGAATAAACTCTTTAGTGGAGCCATCAGGGTCAATTTTAATTAACGAGTGTGGAATTGTTGATGGTGAACCCATGGTTCTCCATCCTCATTCTAATTTCCGAATGTTCCTAACCGTTAATCCAAACTATGGTGAAGTATCACGAGCAATGCGAAATCGAGGGGTTGAAATTTTTATGATGCCACCATATTGGTTACTTGAAAGGGGAAATGATGAAAGTCATAAAAGGGCTGAACTAGAAGATGTGAAGCGATTTCTTGTTCTATCTGGTATACCTAGTGGCATGTTGGTTGATTCAATGGCCACAGCACATATCTATGCCAAGGATAAAGGTTTATCCCTTAAAGTCTATATTACATATTTAGAGCTGTCACGTTGGGTTCAGTTATTTCAACAGCTTCTTGTGAATGGGAACCAGCCTTTGTGGAGCCTGCATATAAGTTGGGAACATACATACATATCTTCCTTGGGCGAGGGTGAAAGATACGACATCATTACTCGTATTAGAGATTCTTGTTTGTCCTTAGGCCATTTTTGTAAATTTGATCGTCCATTACGATGTTCTTTGTGTTTGCCTGGAGGATGGCCAATGCCCTCAAAATTGAGAGAGACTGTGTGCTACTCCAGAGAAGCATTTGTAAAACAGAGCTGTATGTATGTTCAATTCCTTGGGGCTCAGTGTGCAGCATATGAATTTAGTTCCTCATGTGATCTTTCCTCCACTAATCAATATTTAAGCGGAAATGTTGACAAGTGGACATACTTAGTTGACTCAAGGATGTTACATCACATTATGTATCCCAATGTGTCAGAAAGGCTAATTTCGAATGATACTATGTCAGCTAATTTTAACATAGAGAAGGCAAAACAAATGCTCTTCTTTGCTTTCACATGGATAATTGAACAGGCCACTTCAGAAACAGATATTAAACTGTACCTGCGGTGGTTTAAATGGATGAATTCACAGTTGCAGCCCTTCCACCAGTTTTTTGGTTCTATTGTTGAGCAATTGGAACAGGAATTGCAGCATTCTATATGGACCTTCATTTTTCAATTTCATCGTGACCTTGAGTCTCCTAACCAAGTCGACTCATACCCTATTCCGATGCTTTCATTTGAGTTAGCTAATGCACCTGTATCAGTGGAAATCAAGAAACTCTCTAATGCTATTAAATGCAGAGACGTACTTAGGCATAGTTTTCAACAATGGAATGCTGAGAGCTGTCTTGAATATAATGATAAAAATCAGGGTTTCACTTCAGTGCTGATGTCACTGCGTGTGTTGGAAGAGGAAGTTCTTAATATGCTTGTTGAGTCTTCTTCTTTTGATGTGCTGCTTCCATTATATAATAGCCTATTACAAGATCACATGCTGTTCTGGAGCAACATTTACTCTGATAAGTTTGATTACTTTGGGCACCTGTCTTGGCGCTCTTTAATGAAGAATGCATCCAAATTTCTGGATTTCTGTCCAAGTGCTGCCCAGACGTTGCTGGTAAGAACAATCCTACATATAGGGTTCCTTTCTTTTGCCTTTATGTACTTTCGTTTAACATATATAATTTTGATTGATGTAGGAGGAGGGCAAGAAATTGGGAAAAATTATGTCGTGGGCTCTCAATTCACAGAAGTCCATGCTGTGGGTTCATGGTGGCCATCCTTTCGTACCACCTTCATCTGATCTATATCACAAACAGCGTCAGTTTCTAAGCCTTTGTGATTCTATGTGGCCAGTAGGGGTTAAGTCTCACAAACACGGTAAATCTTCCTGGCTTATAATTTATTATTTCGGCTCTGCAATAAAATTTAGAATCTAACTTGTTGATAAAAATCCATAACAGTGAATAATTTTCTCATCGAGGAGGTCATGTCTGCCAATAGCGAACTTCGTTCCCTTGCTCTCCAAGGTAAATTGAAGGCAACATTTTATTTATTTATTTATTTATTTTTTGAAACCATGATGGGGATCCCTGACCTTCATCTGCATATCTGAATTATTGATGCCTCTTTATTATCCACATTTATTTTTTTTACTTGCTACAATTTAGGTGTTAGTATGATTGATGGATCGAATTGTGTGGTAAAAGCATTGCATATATATATATATACATTGTTTAGAAAAATAAAAATTCTGAAACCACCGAGAAGGTGCATATTCTGGTGTTAGCTTTGATATTTTGGTCAATTGTGAAAATTTGGAGGTCAGTAATATTAGTGTTAAACATATATATTTTTCCTATCCATGTAATTTTGTTTAAAACTATCTAATAATTGAAAGACATAAAATATGTTTCACAATTAACCACAATATTAAAGTTAACACCAAAATATGCACCTTCTCAGTGGTTTCAGATTTTTTATTTTTCTAAACTATATACACACACATGTAATGCTTTTGCCACACAATTCGATCCATCAATCATACTACCACCTAAATTGTAGCAAGTAACAAAAAATGATTGTTTAGAACTTTAGATAATTAGCTAACTTTATAGTGCTTGCTGCTTCAG
The DNA here is from genome assembly GCA_023512835.1 of Taxillus chinensis. Classification (NCBI taxonomy): domain Eukaryota; kingdom Viridiplantae; phylum Streptophyta; class Magnoliopsida; order Santalales; family Loranthaceae; genus Taxillus; species Taxillus chinensis. The sequence goes on along the minus strand of CM042088.1, from coordinate 34,747,546 downwards.
TGGATTGCAGAAATGTTAATGGCGCATAAAAACTTTGAATACAAACATTTTAGGCTCTTGATACAGTTTTTTTGCCCTCTCCCCTTGAGGCGGGTCTTTGAACAGAAATTTCAAACGTCCATATCCATACTTTTTTTTCCATATAATTGATGTTGCATTGTTGTAGGTGCCTGCATGTCATTGTATATTATGGGGGAGATTGAAGAAAAGGAAATCTGCATTATACAGAAGTTAGAAGAGATGTATAAGGTTCTGTACCGCTGATCTATTAACTACACACCATCACCTGGGTTTAGTTTCTTGTTCTGACAGGATTTTGTTCTTCGTCTACAGTTGCTTTTGGGAAGACTTGAACATGAAAAAACAATATTGGAGGCCAAACTAAAGATTGAGGGGGATGTACATGCCCTGCCAAATTCGGCTGCTTGTTGTGTTTTCTACCCTGAAGTATTATGCAGAAATACTGGTTGTGATAGTTTGCAGGAAACTCTTCCATTAATTGACAGCACAAGCTTCTTCCTGGATATGGATATACTTAAAGAGTTAGCTGTGATTAGTTTGGTTGATCCCAATGATTTACAACTAGTAAGATTAATTCTTTTTTTAATTCTTGCTATAACTGTCTTGAATGGCTTCATGAGATTAATTACCTGATTTTGATAAAGGCTTATTATTGTTGTTGTTTTTGCTATAATTGTCTGGTCAGGTTTTACTATATGCATAACATTCCATCCTCACTGCTATATAATTATTTAAAGTGGCATGCTCTATTAAATATCTATTGTCAGACCTTTTTTAATAACAATGAACACTTCAACGCAACACAACCCCCCCGGACCTGTAATCCATCACACTTTTTTTTTTCCTTACTCTATTATTGTCTTTTTAGGTTCACAGTAGTCAATTTATGGTGGTTTTTTTTTTTTTGCTTTGGTCACAGGCTATGTCAGGGGTTGCTGAGGTTTTGCAACTTGCATTAAAATATTCATTAAAATATTCATCTAGATCTCCCATAAATTTTATGCCTCATCAAAAGATTCTGTGGACTCTAGATGCTTGGACATCAGTAGATGCAGGTTTGCATTCATTCTTCAAATTTTCAAATTTTCATTATTTTAGAGCTAATCTTATGTACATTCCCTTCCATGATGCAGTGAATGCAAAAATGGCTAGTTTTGTTCTTGAGATGTGGTTCAGGTGGCATTGCTCTTTGTGGGCCTATTGTTCTGTTTCTGTGAAGGTATGATTATTCTGACATGTAGTGTAGTTTCTTTTGAGAATTGACAAATTTGTTTGTGGAAACTTCATATTGTTTTATTATTTTTTTTTTTAAATTTTGTTTTGCCTCATCTGCAGTGTTTCTCCATGGTTGATAGGCATGACATCCCATTACCTGACATGTTCTTTCAGCCAGTGAAAACAGCAGCAGTTGTTCATATAATGTAAGCAATTACTGTAGTATAGCTGTTATTTCCCCCCTTCTTTACGTAGGGAAATATTGACATTTAATAAATCACTACATGTGGCTTGATGGTTACCTATATGAAAAAATAAGTAAATAACTCAACTTATTGCTGGCTTCATTTCTTGCATTATGTATAGTTATGATTTGGGCTCCACCGAATTGCTGTGATTAAAGAATTATCACGATGATGATTTATGTTTTTTGCATTTTATAAATTAGGAAAAAAGGAGATTGCATTTTCTTTGGGAGGTTAAGTCTGTTGACTCTCATTTCTATTTTAATTCCAATGTAGGAAAAGTGCATCTGCAGTGAAAAATTATCACGATCGCTCTTTAAAACTTAGAGTTGCTTCTCGCTATTTGTGGCAAAGTTCTAAACAAAGGTGTCATTTTCCTACATTCCTTTTATCAACAGCCCGTTGTCTCTTCCAGCAGGTACGTCAAGGCATTATCAATGCTTTAATTAGTAATGAAGTTCTAGCAATATTTAACTTTCTTTCTACTGTATATATATTGCAGATTATATATGCGCATAAGAAATCCTTCGACGCTGATAAGTTCTTTGCGATAAAGTCCATTATTTTTTCTTCGGAGAAAGAGATGATTACGGTATATTTGACTAACAATTAGATTTAATGCCTCCTTAAAAATATGCTGGTCCCTTTACTGCTGTTACTGTCATTTTGTGCTTTTTATTTTTATTTTCTGTTTATAGCATAAATCATAAATTGTGTATAAAATTAAGTTCATGCCAATTGATTTGTCTTGTATCTTCAAGATTTCACGTTGACAGACTAATGTCTTTTGATTGTTCACTATTGGCTTGATCTTTCTTTGGTCACAGCAAGATGAAATTCTGGCTCTGTGCTCTCTTATTGCATCATCAATGCATGAAAAATTGGCTTCTTCAGCAAAGTTATTCATTGAGCCACTGCTTAGAGAGCTATTCTTTGAAAGTTGCACTGGTACGCTTAGGCTTTTTGTCCCCTTCTTTTTAGCACGTTTGAAGTATGATGAATATTAACGAGATTGTACAACTGCTACGTGGCCTACTAATGAATTCTCTGAGTATTTTTCTACTGATGTATCCTCACTTTCATCGTCCTCTCCTAGATCCCATTTATAACCTTGGTTGTGCTTGGCTGCACATTGGAATTTTGCGTCTGCATCTTCTGCTTACCGGTGATGATTTGGATCCAGTCATAAAATATTCTTTCAAATACTCAAACTTGAAAGAAAAGATATCTCTCCTGGATCTTGAAATTAAGGTATTCATCTTTGCTCTTTGTACAAAATGATGGTTTACACCAGCTAAGGAATCCATTAAGTGCTCATTTGTGTCATCACAATGATATAGCTGTTCTCAATTTATCACCTCTTTTTAACATTGTGCCTATCAAACCCTGGAGGTTCTAAATGAGCTCTACTTAAAAGATTGATTTTTACAGGTAAGACAAGAGTGTAACGACCTAGTTGGCTGGCCTTCAATAAGAGAAACAGACAAGCAAAAGGCAGAGTGTTTTGAGAATCTTGTAACAGAACATAAAAGACTAGAACGGAAGGTATGGAGGCCTTCATATTTAGTTTTCTTAACTTGGTTTTGTTTTAGATTGCTAGTATGTGCAGCATTTAATCATTTGTTTTCTTTAGTAAATATGATGTGTTTGGAAAGCAGCATGCTTATTCCAAACGATTGGGAAGGCCAAAATGGGCTGGGTAGGATGGATATCATATACTCGACCTCCATTGTTTATTTTTTCTCCTTATCCAAGATATTTCCTTTTAATCAAATATGCACTCTGCATTGTCTACTCTCTCTATTTTCTTCTTCTTGCTCTTAAAGCGCACATATTTTTTTTCAGAATAAAAAAATGAACATACATTGTGATATGCCATTTAATCATTGATGGACGATATTTTATGTTATTTGGTGTTGCTTTCTCCCCAATTATTTTTTATTTGGTGTGACTAGTTGATGTGTGTTTCATTTTTTTTCTGTATTCTTTTTTTGCATCCAGATTGTCTTTCGTGCTGATCCTGGGAAGTTCAAGAAATTAAAGCACGAGTGCAATGAATTTTTTAATCTGGCCAGTTCCTTCATAAAAATTGCTAAAAATATGTTAAGCTCGGATTTACAGGAGATTACTAGCCAAATTTGCAACTGGCAGGACACTTCCACTTGCTTCATTAACCGATTGTCTGATGAGTACCCAAATTATATTGACATAATCGAACCAGTTCAGGTGGCCATTTATGAAATGAAATTGGGTTTATCTCTGGTTCTATCAAATGCTTTGCAAAGAAAATTTTTAGGTGCAGCTGAGAGGGGCAGCATGGATCTGATTCTGGAAACAATCTATTCATTCATGAGTTTTCCTAGAGACCCTACACCTGAATCAATTGGTGTTGAGGTTAACAGCCAGCCTTCTGAGTTTCATTACTATAAGATATGTTTTCCTAAAAACAAGTGGAAGGTGGATATGAGTTTGCTGGAAAAGTTGGTTTGTCTTACAAGAGATGCAAGTGATGATAGAATGGTATTTTATTCTCGTAATTTTCTTGTACTGCTATGTTTTATTGTATTCTTCGGCCATTTATTTTCTGAATTGTAATTTATATAGATATCAGTCTTGCAACAAAAGGCGGCTATTCATCAAAATATTCTTGTCCGTGTTACATATTCTGTGGCTAATGCACGGCTGCTGGATAGTGCATCCTTCGCTGTAAGAATCCTCATATTTTGTGATTTATGGAAAATTGAATTCGTAAAATGTGAACATATTACTTAAGTTTGCAAATTGTTTTCTGAATCAGTTATTGGATAAGATATATGATGAATTTGCACGTGTTTGGATGAATATGAAAGTTCAAACAAAAACTTCCGAAGACTTTGACACTCAACAATACAAGTTCAGGCCTCGCATTTTCAGAATTCAGAACATTTTTGAAGTTGATATTTCAACGCTTTGTGATTCACTTGCCAATGATTGCTTTTCAGAGTGGCAGGAATCACTCATCGTGGATGAGTTTAGTGAAATGGTATACTGTTTATTTTTTGCATTCCTATTAAGAATGGACCTTTCTATTTTAGTTGTTTCCTCCTAATAAGATTTTTTTTTTTAAAAAACCTTTTCAGGATGGACCTAATGGGGAGCATAAATTCATGGAGGAAGAATGGAATGTTTTGCAGGATTCCATTTGGAAGAACATGGTCCACATGCACAATCAATTGTTTGGTTCATTAAATCTTGCAGTCAAGGCAAGTTTTATTTTTATATTTATTTATGTATTTTTTATTTACCCCAATTAATATTTATAACAATGGCACCTAAACAAAAATTAACACAGTGTGGTTTAGTAACTGCTCCTGCAAACTCTTTTGTAGGTTGATTAGATTTTTTTCCCTGACCTAATTCTTTAGGTCAACTCTTTTTTTGCGATCACAATAAAGTTTCCATATTAACGGGTTGCCAATATCCTATTTATGCATTAACTCCCCCCCTTTTTTTGCAGCCTGAAACTTTTCAAGTTTGTGATGCGGACAGACTGTTTTCCTTTGTTGACTCTTACACATTAGGGTCAGAGATGATTAAAGGTAATGAAAAGTTTCAGTTGTTAGTATAGTTTGTATTCTGTAAAATTTTTGTATCTTCATTTTTTATTCTTTGCATCTTTGTTCAGGTCTTGAGGGTCTTTTCTCTTCTGTCTTGGATGCTAAACTTGTGCCCGAGCATTTACTTCGCCTCTGTTTGGAGCATGATCAGATGTCTAGTTTATCTCATAAATCAACTCGTGCATACAATTTTTACAAGGTTTGGAAACTTTCATAATCATATCGTATCTCGACCTATCTTTCATAATCATATCTTATCTTGACCCATTGAATTTTTTTCACCTGGTAGGATTCAAATGCTCCAGTAATGGCAAACATGGTGAAGTTAATTGTGAATCTCCAACGTCTCGTTCTGTCTCTTTTGAGTAACATGGAGGACCATCCTGGTCTGAAGAAATTATTGGATATTACTGAAATGCTATTGTCTATTCCTTTGAGCACGCCTCTTGCCAAGGTAGTGAAGCTGACTTGTTTCTATATGCTTATTGCCTTTCTTGTCCACTGAATCATTCCTAAATATATATCTTTTTATGATCGTCACATGGTTCAACTATAGTTTGTGGTTATCTCACTAACCATTCTGTTCAATAAATTTATTTCCAATATGATTTCCTTTTAAAGTTTGCTCCAGGGGTCTTCGAGAGTTGTCACCCACATCTACTTTTGTTTCTGCAAAATATTTTTAAATAATAATCTGTGTTATGGTTTGTGCATAATATTTTTTTAACTGGTGGCATTATTTATTCGTATCTATTCTTTCCAAAGGCTCTTTCAGGGCTGCAGTTCTTGCTTGGCAGAGCCTGGATGCTACAGGAAAACACTTCTGAGTTTTCTTTCTCTGGTAAGGTTTTTATTTTTTAATTTGATCTCTCTTGACACTCAATTCACTTTTACTGCATTTTTTTGTGATTATGATTTTTGTTTTATTTTATTAGACCAACTGGAACCAATCATTGCCTTGATGTATTCATGGCAAAAGTTGGAGTTTGACTCATGGCCTGCTTTGCTTGATGAAGTTCAGGATCAATACAATTTAAATGCTGGAAAGGTAAAACATGATCTCTTTATGTATGTGGATGATTAGTTTGAAGTTTAGAAATAAAATAAAAATACTGATTGGGGATTGGGTCTTGGAAACTGATGCAGTTCCTTCGCAGCAAAATTTAAAAGTATGTGAAACAATTTGTTTGCTTTCCACTTCTAGCTGAATTTTTGGAAAGTTTACCTGTCTTAAACACTTATTTATATGTTAAAATATTTAATTTTATGCATCTAAACAATCTGGCAAGTGTTTTGTGTAATTTTTCTGTTATACCACCTTAGTGAAGTCTGGGGCCTAATTGTGGAAATGCAGGACTACTGCCGCTTGCACATTACAAATAGTTTCCCCAATGCTTCTGTTCTTTGTAATTTCAATGAGAAATCTTTTGCTTAGGGAAATGTTCTATACACACAGTATGCTGTCCTTACCAAGGTTCATTGTTCATTTTGTGTCATGTTTCTTGTTATATTATTGAGGACGGCATCTTTTATTGCTTCCCTGTTGTCATGGTATAATCCTTTTACGCTGAGGAATTGGACTACCTCATCATGTGTTTTTCACCTACAATTTGGGGTTTGGCTCACCTGTTCCCAATTTGAAGCTATTTAGTTAACCAGTTCAACTCCTGCACATGTAACTTTTTGAAATGGAACTTTTAAAAACTGATGTATTTTCATTTTTAAAACAAGGGGTGTTGAGAAGCCTCAGTAGGCCAATTCTGTTACATTCCAACCCCCCCCCCTTCTTATAATGAAGGCCTGAATCTGATGTAAGAACACTTGTTTGTCACTAATATTGTGCTTTATTGATTTTGATACAGCTTTGGTTTCCTTTATATTCAATTCTTCGACACAGACATTCTGCTGATATTGCGGGTTACAATCAGTCAACAATCCAAAGGCTTGTTCACTCAATACTATTTCCTGTCTTGTTTTGTTGGCTGTTAATCGCGCGCGCACACACACACACGATCAACTCCTTTTAGGAATTTGCGTCTTTTGATGGCAATGTTAGTTGTGATTTAATTTGCTTCTTCAGAAATTCATTCATTTGTATTGTCTTGTTGCAGCTTAGAGGAGTTTATTCAGACATCTAGTATTGGGGAGTTCAGGAAACGGCTTGCGCTTCTCTTTGCCTTCCATGGTCAAATCAAAAGTGGGATATGCCTTGGATATTACTCAGGGTTAGAAAGACTTTGCCTTCTATTATATATTTTTGTTAAAATTCGAAGACTTTCATTTCAAAATGAGGTGGAGTGATCGTAAGATTTTATTAATTGCAAAGGTAGCCATTTCCCGAAATGGGATTATAAATATCAACATCCCTCCTAACACATGGACAATATTTGGTAATGTGGAATACTTGTGTATTCCAAAACTAATTGATGATGGGTGGAGTGACTGTAAAATATTATTAATTAATTGCAATGTTAGACAATTATTTATGTGAGATTACTTTCATTATGCTTGCCATACATTGTTGGTTCACAATTTAACAAAATACGGTTTAATGACAATATAGTAAGGGCGTTGTAGCCTCCACATTCTGGGTTTAATCTTATTACCCTGCCAGTGTGAGAGATTGCTATGCATTGAGTACAAACATTGTTCATAGTATATATGGACACAGGCACAGTATACAAATAAATGGTCAATTACATGTTCATAAAAGAAAATTGTCTAAAGGATAAAATTACCGATTTATATTTGATTTTTCAGTACTTTCGAGATGGAGAATTTGAAGATTCTGTACAATGTGTATGGCTTCTATGTGCAATTCTTGCCCACGTGAGTTATTTGTTCTGTTATAAAAATTTTCGTTCCAGCTACGTTAACATAACTTATGATTACTTATGATCTTGGTTTTCCAGAATTTTGACCCAAATCGCAGTTAATAGGAGAAACATTGAGATGGAACTGAAGGACTTACTGAAGCTGTGTAGTACTTGGGAGCATTCTAAAACATATTTGTCTATAGAAAATGCAAAAAAAACTAGACAAAAGCTGAGGAAGCTTATACAAAAGTACAATGTGAGTAAAAATGATATGACTTGGATTTTTATTTTGGTCTCAAATGTAATGACATGTAAAGAGTTCTTTCTTATTGCTTTTTCAGATTTAAGTTATAGGTATGACGATTTTTTTTTTTTATATGTTGGTCCAGGATTTACTCCAACAACCTGTAATGCTTTATCTTAACCAAGAGGCAGCACTAAATGAAATTAGAACTCAAAATATTCAAAGTCTAGAGCACCATGGTAATTCTTCAGGGAAGAACGAGCAAATGTTGAATGCTGCATTGGATGTCATACATTCTAGAAAAAAACACAGGTTTTTTGTTTTTTTGTTTTTGGTTTCTAGCACTTTTTGTCATTCATTTGTCATTAAATACCTGCGTTTGGAACCTTTTAACATTTTTTTATCTGATGTAGTTCCATGTATTGTTCTGATTGGAAGAAGACGGTCAATCTTGCGTTGCAAAAGTTACCCTTTGGAACCTCAGAATCTTCTTTCTCAAATATCTGTGCAAATAATTATGAAGGTTTCCTACATTTATACTTTATCTACAATCCAAATCTTTTTCAAAATTTCATTACCACAGTTGCTGTTGTATATGCTGGCAAATTATATAGCTGTGATAATTCAAATTTGTGCAGAAGGCGCAACTATTATACAACAGCTAGCTTCCCACTGGCCATGCACTGTATATGAACAAGAATGGAAGGCAATGTGGAAAACTCTTAAAAAGATATGCAGAACTGCTATGGATTGCTGTGATCTATGGGTTGATGGAACCAAAAGTATGAGAAAGAGAAGGGTCTTATCTAGATATCTGAAGTTGTTAGAGAGCTGTGGTTTGTCAAAGCATAGGGCCTTATATGTAGAGGTACCAAATGACTGATAGTTCCGATAAAGTTTGAGGGTTCTTCTTGTTGATAACAATTACATGTGTATATCTTGTCCTATATGATACCTTTTTCTTTTTACATGCGCATTGATGTTACTGCTTTTGGTGATGGAAATTGTTTAGGATCGAATGCAACCCTGCCAATCAAATCACTGGTTCCTTCAGCCATCATATGATGAGCTGCATTTGCTGCTGCCCCAAGAAGATGGATCTTCCATTTGCAATGTTATTGAGGATTCAATCCGGTTTCCTTGCTTAACCCCAGAAGCATGGGATTCAGAATGGAAAATGGCTAATCAATACTACTTTAAGAGCATGGCCTCAGTGCAGCTTATGCGGCAAATTTGCTTGAAATTTCACAAAGATTTCACACTTGAAGAGGTAAATATCTGGTTTAGTAATTTCTAGTGTGCCAATCTTTGGAATCGAGCAAGTTATATATTAAATACCTGTGTAAGGTTTTCTACATGGATTATTTTTCACCTTTCCAGAGCTACTTGTTTTAACTCAAAACTGCTTAGTTTGATTAGTTTCTTGTTGAATTGTTTGCTCAACTTAATATCTTTGTTGAGCAGATATCATGTCCATTTCATACTAGGTTTGTCATATTATTCAGTGCTCCTCTCTGACATTGACCCTTGCTGAATTATGTCTAGTTGCACATTATTATTTTTCTTTGTGTTAAGGTACATACGTGTTTGCTTTTCTTTCTTGTAGGTGAATAGGTCACTTTCTTTTCTAGACCATCTCATGGTAATACAGCAGGGACAGAGAGTTGCTGCCTATAATTTCGCTAGCCAAGTAGGAGAATTAAAGAGATGTGTGTCATTATTAGAAAATTTATGTTCAAATGTTGCTGGTTTTGATGACAAAGCTAAATGGTCTCTTACCTCACACCAACATGCCACGTTTAAATGCATGTGGCAACAAAAGGTAAGCTTTCACTTTCTATTCACCTGTGTAATATCATTTTCTAAATTTAAGAAGTTCACACCTTTATTATCTTAATTGCAGCAACTGTTTGATGATTTGTGTTCCACACTGCTTGAAAGCTCTTTGTTGCTGAAGACAGTTGAATCTGCTCACTTGGATACTTGTGGAATTATCAAAAATGAAGCAAAAACACATCTTCTGTTCATCGAAAAATTTGTCCCAGTGATTCAGAAATCTAAGGTTTTTTTTGTTTTTTTTGTTTTTGTTTTGGTGTGTGTACAGTTACCATTTTTTTATTTGTATTATGTACTATTGTACTTTTATTTGTATACTAAATAAACTTTATCACAGGAATTCTTGGATGATTATCTTCTAGATCGTGGTAGAAATATAACTACGGGGGAAATGTGCTTGATTCCTTGTTTAGTATCAGAAGAAGTTAAACACCTGTTAATTCAGAACTTCCACATTTTGAGGGAAATTGAGGACCAACTCTATGCTTTATGTGGGCCAGAATTGAACAGAAGTTCTGTTAGAGACACTTTGCTCTGTCACTTAGAACATATAATTAAGAAGGTAATTGTAATATTCTATTTTGCTACAGACGGATAATAAATATATCTTGTTTGCATGACAAAGTATTATTTCAACTTTTCCAGGGGAAAGTGATGGCAGAAGAGTTCAATCTCAACACGAACACTAAATTAACTTATCTTCATGGTCAACACACTGACAAAAGTTATTCTGGAATTAAGGGTGAATTTTATGGAGCCCTCCAAAGAACATTGGAACTTCTTATAGATGCTTTTAAAAAACACAGCTCATCAAATTATGCTGCTGCACTTACTGAGGAATCATTGGGAAAAATTACGTCCTGGAAGAATACATATGATTCATGTGTAGCCAATCTACGTCTGGATTTGATATGCAATGAACTTCACAGGGCTATTAATTATTCAGTGAGCTTCACCGTTTCTTTTTTGGAAGCTGTTTATTGATTCTTTTTCTTTATTCGAGCTCACTATTCCTCACCCTACATTTTGTGTTTTTCATAGAGGATGCTGTTAGACCAATCTGGTAGTGAAAATCCGAATCTCTGTGTCCAATTTGTAGGAGATTTTAAGCGTTTGCATGTGTTGTTAGGCCTGTTATTGAACTTAAGCCAGAGTCTTCTGCATGATTTTCTAGCTATGAATAAAACAGTAAGTCGTCTTTCCCTAAGCTGTTAAATTACTACATTTGTCTTTTTTTGGTGTTTCTTGGAGCTGCATCTATTTTGACAAACCCTGAAATAGTACAAGACAGACACTTTCAAGCGTCTTTTCACATAAAATTATAAAATTATATAGGTTACGAACTACACCATTGATTATTGCAGGTATCCATATTGACCACTGCAATTGCAAATGTCTTTTCTTCACTCTATGTGAAAGGACTCGGCACATCAATGGAAGACCAGGTCGATGATGCTGGTAATGAAAAATCTCAAGAAGCCAAAGGAACAGGTATGGGGGAGGGTTCTGGATTAAATGATGTTAGCAATCAGATCGATGATGAAGATCAGCTTCGTGGAACTTCAGAAAAGGTTTAGTATTGGAGCACATTTCTAATTAGCTAACCGCGCTTAGTATTTAGCTTTTCCTAGGACAAATTTGAAATAAGATTCTAAATTTGTTTCTCATTATTGCCTTTTTCAGCCAAGCGAAGAAAAAGATGACTCAACTGAAGTCCCAAGTAAGAATGATAAAGGGATAGAAATGACAGAGGATTTTGATGCTGATGCATTTGATGTAAGTGAGGACTCCGAGGATGAAAATGATAGCAATAGCATTGAGAACGAAGAGCTGGATTCTGCCATTGGAACAACTGGGGCTGACAGTGAAATTGCTGATGAGAAACTCTGGGATAAAGACACAGATGAGGAGCCCAAAGATGGAACTGAAAAGTACGAAACTGGTCCCTCTGTAAGGGACAAAGATTCAAACTCTAGGGAACTTAGGGCCAAGGAAGATGACGCTGCCACTTCTAATGAGCTTGGAGAACTTAATTCCGAGGATTGGCAGAAGCAAAATGACGATAATGGAAGTCATGATCTTGAAGATGAAGAGAATGTGGAAGACATGCAGATAGACAAAGGTGAAACATGCATGGATCCGACAGGACTTAAACCTGAAGCGTTAAATAAAAGTGTAGAAGAAGACACTAACATGCATGAACAAGATAACCTAGATTCTGAGGATAAAGAAATTTTAGAAAATCGTGATGATAACGCACAGACCAAGAATGGTGAAGATAACAGTTTAGCAGATGAAACTTCCGAAAATGCAGGGGTGAAAGAAACCGGTGAAGATATTGAAGTGGATACTCCAGGAGAGGGTAATGAAGAGGCTTCAGAGATGGATCTGACGGCATCGAAGGAAGATGCATACGAACATGGAAATTCAAACCTTGACAGTGGCTCTGTGCCCAATTCAGAATCTGCTATGCAGCTGCAGAGTGATTTGCAGGCAGAAGATTTGAGAAACCTAGCCACAAAAATGAATTGGTCTGGCAGCCGTGATACATCTAATGACCTTGCTCCTACAAGAAGCTTACCTTCCAGTAGTGTCACTGACGTGGAAATCATGTTTGGAGATTCAAAGAATGGGACGCTCTCTGAAGATCCCCAGAAAGCTCAATTGCCACAGCCTGATTCGTCCTCTCTTCAGAGAAACCAGCCAAACCCTTGTCGGAATGTTGGTGATGCACTCGAAGAATGGAAGGAAAATGTTAGTGTGTCTACTGATCTTCAGGAGAATAGTATGAAAGCTTCAGAAGATGTGATAGATGACAGTTCTATTGAGTATGGCTATGTTAGTGAGTTTGATAAAGGGACAGCTCAGGCTTTAGGACCTGCGAATCCTGATCAAGTTGACAAGAATGTCAATGATCACAAGTCTGTCGAAGATGGTCATTCTGATTGTAAAGAAGAACATCTAGAGATGGAGATTGAGAAGAACAATTCTGAAGACCATCCTATTAAAAGCTCCCCCGTGATTCTGAGACAAAAAATTGAAAAACTGGTACTGCGCTCAGAAGTAGAGATGCCAAATGGAGAGAGTCCTCCACAGGTTCAGGGTCATAATGATGGTGATATCAAAAAATATTTTGACAGTTCTGTGACTGTCAAAAGGTCTAACACGAGTGATGAATCACAGCAATTAAGTGAACTGTCATCGAGTAACTGTGAGGGAAGAGCCAAAATTAATGAGGAACTTTCAAATGATGCAAGCAATGAAGCAACTATTCTTTGGAGAAAATTTGAATTCCACACAACAAGATTATCTCAGGAGTTGGCTGAACAGTTGCGCCTTGTCATGGAACCCACACTAGCTAGCAAGCTTCAGGGGGATTATAAGACAGGCAAAAGGATTAACATGAAAAAGGTAAATTTTTTAATTCTCATGCTCTTCATTTTTCTTCTTTTTACTCAACTTTAAAATTTGCCATTGAACATGGTTTATTCTTCTTTATCAGGTGATTTCATACATAGCAAGTCATTATAGAAAGGACAGAATTTGGCTTAGGCGTACACGACCCAATAAACGTGATTACCAAGTTGTCCTTGCAGTTGATGATTCCCGAAGTATGTCCGAAAGTTGTTGTGGGGAGGTTGCTATTGAAGCTCTGGTAACAGTGTGTCGTGCCATGTCTCAGCTTGAAGTAGGAAACTTGGCTGTTACAAGCTTTGGGAAAAAGGGTAACATAAAGTTATTGCACAACTTTGATCAGCCATTTACGGGAGAGGCTGGCATCAAGGTTGGTCCATTTTTCTTTTTAATTTCTTAATTTCAAAAAATAAGTGTTTAAGTTATCAGTATCAAGGTTTGCTTGAGATTAAATAAACAATTATATTGATATGTATTCCTGTCTCGGTTACTTTTCTTTTTGGTGTTTGTTTTATCGTATTTCTTTATTTCTAACCTTTATATGCATTATAGCCGACTCTCCACTGGAATATCCTCATACCAATCTCTGGTGATTTCCATTTAACAGATGATCTCAAGCTTGTCATTTAAGCAAGAGAACACCATTATAGATGAACCAATGGTTGATCTGTTGAGGTATTTGAACAATATGCTTGATGCTGCGGTAACCAACGCTCGCCTTCCATCCGGACAAAACCCACTTCAGCAACTTGTTCTGATCATAGCTGATGGCCGTTTTCATGAAAAGGTGTGTTTAACAGCTTTACATGAAGGTTATGTTCCTCTTTATATTATTTTTAAGATTGGCATTCTTCTAACATCTCTTCGTTGGGATTCCATCTGCGACAGGAAAGTTTGAAGCGATGTGTTAGGGATTCCTTGAATAGAAAGCGTATGGTTGCATTTTTGTTGCTAGACAGCCCTCAAGATTCTATCATGGAACTCATGGTAGCCCCCAAGATTCCATCATTAAAAAACCCCCCTTTTTACTAAAAATAAAATAAATGAATGTTTTTTTATTTTATTTCTCTTTAATAAAATGTTCTGTTAATTTTGAGTTTCTCCTATTTGTCCTCCCAGGAAGCCTCATTTCAGGATGGAAATATCAAGTTATCAAAATACATGGATTCATTTCCCTTCCCATATTACATTGTGCTGAGGAACATTGAAGAACTTCCTAGGACAATGGCGGATTTACTGAGACAGGTGAACTATTTATTGAAATCATATTTTTCTGGATGGGTAATTCAACTATTTTCCTCGTATGACCAGATTCTAGTTATATATAATATATATATATATATATATATATTCATAATTGGGTTTTCTAACCAGTATTCCACTTCCACTTCAGTGGTTTGAACTTGCACAGTATTCGAGGGACTGAATTCTTTGTACTTCCAAAGACATGCAGTAGTTTAAAGTTATGCCGGGATTGATGCTCCTCTCGTCTCCCTGATTTGTAAAATCTGGCGGCTCAGCATCTGGGTTTCCCGATGTATAAATTTTGTGCATCAAAAAATGTAACACTAGCAATGAGGTTGTAAAAGGAGAATGAGGGAGAGAGAGCGGGGGCTGATGGACAAGGGAACAATATAATATTACCACCTAGATGTAAAAATTTTGTGCATCAAGAAATGTGACATTAACAATGAGGTTGTAAAAGGAGAGGTAGGGGGCTGATGGACAAGGGAACAATATAATATTATCCTGTATCAATAAATGCTTTGTATAAATTTATATTTGTTGTTAATGTAAAAGTAAATGCTTTATTTTTATTATTTCCAATGAATCACATCAAATGTTCTCATGTGATTGGTCCATTGACCATTTTATTTTTACGGTACATTTGACTATTAATCAAATGTCTTAATAAATTAAGACCCGTTAAAATGACTAGTTAAAATGTAAATGTATTATTTTAATTTGGAGGCCTCGGCATTGGCATTGCATTCTTAGATTGTGGATGTTTTTGTTAACATTCAACTTGTCATTGGGATGGGGGTTATGTTTGGCCTTCGTTCATGTCATCCTTGGGAACATGAGGATTGAGGAGGGGGCCAAAGTGGGGGCGATTGTACTTATTGAGCTTATTATTTGGTGATATAAAATATGGTTAGTTAATTTTTTTTAAAAAAATTATTTTTGTTTAAATTATAGCTAAATGAATTTTGTGCTTACTGTGAATGCCCTTAATTGGCACATGATTTACAAAGGTCATATGTAACCTTAAGTGTACTATACTCTTTTGAGAAACTATATTTTAATTGATGAGAGTTGTTTTAAGATTTGTGTTAAAGAGGGCATATGGGTGATTGTGTAACTTAATTACTGCACATTTCCTCCAAACTAAAAGTTCTTAACAACATTATATCTAGAAAGACTACGCTATAATAGTTCATAATGCATTGGATGTCTCTGTCATTTAGAAGACGTAAGAACATGATTAACAAAGCAATTAGCATTATCCTCCAAAGAAAGTTAAAAAATAATATAAACACACAAATATCCCTTTTATTTATCAAGGTCGAATTCTCTTGGTTCTATATTATGGACATTCGTATTGCTTGAGGTGTGTTGTACTAGTTGGAATGATTTTCACACATTTTCTCTCTTGAGAAACTATATTTTAATTGGTGAGAGTTGTTTTAAGATTAAAGAGGGCATATGGGTGGTTGTGCAACTTAATTACTGCACATTTCCACCAAACTAAAAGTTCTTAACAACAACCTTATATCTAGAAAAACTAGGCTATAATAGTCCATAATGCATTGGATGTCACTGTCACTTAGAAGACATAAGCCAACATGATTAACAAGGCAATTAGCATTATCCTCCAAAGAAAGTACAAAAATAATATAAACACACAAGTATCCCTTCTATTTATCAAGGTCGAATTCTCTTGGTTCTACATTATGGACATTTGTATTGCTTGAGGTCTGTTATGCTAGTTGGAATGATTTTCATACATTTTCTATGATAGTGCACACTAGCATTGGATGTCATTATCATTTAGAAAACATAAGCTAACCTAATTAATAAAGCAATTAGCATTATCCAGCAAAAAAATTAAAAACTAATATAAACATATAAGTATTCCTTTTATCATTGGATAGATAGAAAACAAGTCAA
This sequence comes from Taxillus chinensis, assembly GCA_023512835.1. Classification (NCBI taxonomy): domain Eukaryota; kingdom Viridiplantae; phylum Streptophyta; class Magnoliopsida; order Santalales; family Loranthaceae; genus Taxillus; species Taxillus chinensis. The sequence continues at coordinate 34,730,988 of CM042088.1, read as the reverse complement.
CCAAAGTAACAAACTAATTAGCATTATCTACCAAAGAAAGTAGAAGAATAATTTAAATACAAGTATCTCTTTTACTTGCCAAGGTCAAGTTCTCTTGGTGTTACATGATGGCCATTTTTATTGCTTGAGGTATTCTGTTCTAGTTAGAGTGATTTTCACATATTTTCCATGAATCCACTTCTTGAAGATGCCACAAAATATCAAAAATTCATTTGATGCATAGCTTTCTTCACATGCGCATAAAAAGTCTCTCTATGTTCATGTTCATCCTCATCATTTTTTGCAATCTTTGATTTAGAGAGAGTTTCAAAATACAAAATAATAGAAAAAAGCCAAGCTTGCAGTTTAATATGTATGAACTTTGAGGTCTTGACACTCTAGAGTACTTTTGGACTTGATTTATAATTTTAGTATATTGTTAAACTTTTAGTTTACAAGTTGTGAAGTTCAAATTGAAAGTTACCCTACTTTTAATTATATAAAATATAAATGTATTGTATTTTTAATAATTGAAATGATTAAAACTTGTATTGGCATTTGTATTACCAAACAAAATAAAATAAAAATAGGATTTACATTTATTTTTTAATAACAAATAATAATGAAGATATAAAAAACATTTATGAGATGCCATGATTGTTATATATACCTTATTTGTTTATTGTTTGGTAGATGCGCATGAGATGCCCTGATTGTTTGGGTCTTTTTTTAGCAAGGACTTGTGCTTGTGAGGCCAACCCAAGCCTGGGAGGCAAGATAGAGCCTGAAAGGCTATTGTGTCTGTGAGATATCGTTTAAAAGGGCATACTTGATTGCCTGAGGGGCTTACTTTGAAATGAATTACATGAGTATACTATTAAGTTAGTAGTTTATATGATACGAACACATGCCTACAATTTGCATATAAAGTATATGAGCTGAGATAGGTTAGGGAAGTATAATTCCAACTGAGCTATGATTGCTCATCTCACTTGTTGTGTTTATCTTTTGTTTCAAGTGCCTATAAGAGTTATGAGGTACACCCTAGGTGGAGATTCCATTGTAGTTTTTTTTTATTGTTGTTTTCTTTGTTTTATTGTTGTAAACACATTGTAACCCTTAAGGGGAATGATTGATGTATTTGGTTGCTGTGAATTGTAATGATACATGTTTACCATGTAAGAGCATGTATGATTGATATGAGGAACACGATACCCATGCTAAGGTCCCCTTATAGGTGTTATCACCAAACCTTGTCTCTTCTGGTGTGGCCATTAGAATTCACTAATTGGTGTCCTCATGTTGAAAATCCGGGGTATGACATTACATACCTCAAATAGGATTTTGAGGACGAACATAGCTCAAAATAGTGAAAATGACACGTAACTAGCACAGAAAGGCCACAGTGCTTGGCTATGGCTACTGCCTTGCGGCCACAGTGATTAGGCCAACTAGCCTGCTAGCCGCACAATAACTCTTTCTACAGTCGCGACCGTGTGTTGCAACTGCCCCAACTCCTATCCTTAACCCAAATTGTGGTACCAAAACACCCAATTAATCTATCCTACATTATCATAACAATTAACCAAGGTATAAACAAGAATCATGATGCAACATAATGCATCACAAATCAAATTACATTAATTTCTATGGTTCCAGAGCCAAGAACATGCTTAATTCCCAAATCACCAATTTTACACAGTTTTAATTCATTTTTAGCCTATAATTGATGTTGGCAACCTGGAATCATTATTGTAAACATATTTCGAACATCAATGTGAACAAACAACGATGAAATCTCAATTTTCCCAATTTACAGGGTTCAATCTATTTTTCTAAATTTCCAACAATATGTGAAACATTCATCCAATAGAATAGTATAAGATCATAGGATAACATACTTGGAAGTCGTTCCATGGATTGGATAGCAGAAATATCCAAGAATGCAATTGACCAATTCCTCTCCTGTTCCCCTTGTGTGAGCGCATAAACGTAAGAACACTACATTGCCTCTTGCCATATTTTTATTTTAATTAATTAATTATTAATTTATTTACTTAAATTTTTAAAAAGTCCATAATTCCACAAATTGACCTCTTGGAACCTCAAACTCCAAATTGGGCCAAAGTATATTTAAAACACTCGTATCAACGAGCATATCATTGTCCAAATATTTTCATACTCGAATAATAACTATCTCAAAAGGTTACCTAAAACACGTGTCGCTATAGTCCTATTCACCCCTTCCCTTTTAGGCTCGTGGGGACCAACACACTATGGCCCAAAATAGTGTCATGGCCTCTTGAATGGGGTAGACCAATAACAAAATTTATGGTCACGTCATCCTATTTCCCCTTAAGTACTGGCAAGGATTGTAGCTTACCGGCCAACCTCAAGTGTTCGGTTTTCACTTGTTTCCTTAATGCTCGATACATCTTAGTTCAATTTGGATGCACAACCAATCTTGACCGATGGAACGTTGTCAAAACTTTCTCTCAAACCTATGCTGGAACTACCAATCGTTCTTTGAAGTGTAATACATGTTTTGCATTTTTTGTCCAATCCACGAGTAATTCCACCAAGTATATTTTGTCACGAATAACCTCATACTCAATATCCTCTAACTGGTTTTTTACCGCCTGCTACTGTAGTTTACTAATGGCTATAATAACTCAAAGAATACTTCAGCTACCACTATTAATTGGTCTCAAACCCATAATGGCCAAATGTCCCATCATTTCTCATTCCTTAATAGCACAATGGGCAACAATAAGCATGCTCTTCCTACTCAAAGTATCAGCTACCACAATACTCTTCCCAAGTGTATACAATATACCATATTGAAATTATTAAAGATATTCCACCTATCACAACTACTTAAGATACAAATCCTTTTGGGACAAAATATACTACAAACTTTTGTGATCAGTATATACTATAAACTTCTCCCTAGGGAGGTAATAATCGATAAGTTAAATTTATAAACATTTTTGCCATATATTTTTCCAAATATTTTGTGGGTGTTTTCTTTTATCTATTTTGCATGATTGCGTGTTGGTTCATATCCTTTTGCATTATATTTGTATTCCATGCATGTTTGTTTGTGTTTTATTGAGTTTTGTAGTTTACCGAAGAGAATTGGGATGTAATAGGATAAAAAGCGAAAAAATAGAAGAATGGAGAAGAAATGTTATGATGGCTACATTATTGTAGCCAGCTATTGCTTTCTATTTTGCAGTTTCCATTTTCACGTATTTGGAGGGTGAATTTATCCTTTGGTTGGAGTTTCCAATTTTTAGTGTTTTATGGCTTTATAAATACCCCTTTAGAGGCCTAGGGCAAGAGGAGTTGATTTTGGGCATCATCTTCATCAGTTCAAGAGAGAGTGGGCATTAATTCAAGAATGGAGTCTTGGAGATGATCTATGATAGGGGCAGACATAACTCTTTGTGTTTTGTTTAATTTCTTCCTATATCTTGTAAGAACAATGATCTCATTGGTGAAATCTCTTGTTTTTTTATCAACATAAGTGAGTAATTCCTTAGTCTAGGGATTGAGAATAGCCCAATTCGAGTTGAATGTTTTTAGGTTGTTGAATATCTGGTGTGTACTAATTATTTATTTGAGTACGATTTCATTATGGTATTTTCCTTGATTCTAATGTGTTTAGTTAGTATGTTATGATTGTTAGGTGATTAGACAATGGATCAAAAGAAGAAGTTTAGTCACTTGAACCCTAGAATGACACTTAAGGCGTGTGTGTCATGAGAGTAATCCATATTCCTAAGGTGAATTTTAATTATCATAGAAACCAATGAGTTTAATCCTACCATAGGGAGTCACGAGAGTAGTTCATTGTTAAGATTAGACACATTGTTATTCATGCAAAAGTGGTTAACACATACCATTGGATAAATTACCCTCATATTCTATAAATGATTACATGTTAAATATTTCTTTTCCATGAGCATGATACTGGCTTTGTAGTAAACCCCCCTCCCCCCCAAGGAACTTCACCCCATTACATTATTATCATATTTAACTACTTTAATTTATTATCTTTTATTTAGTTCTTGCATTTTACATGACTGTTATAGTTTAGAGAAACACTTAGGGATTCCTTCCCTGTCCCTGTGGGATTAACCCCAATTTGCCCTTGCTATAAGTTAGTTAAGAATCATTTATTTGGATGACATTATTGTCACAAAAAAATGGTTTATCAATGATGCCAACTCTTACGTGTAAATATCACATCCGCCAATTCTAAATCATAAGTTGGATAATTTTGTTCACGCAGCCATGTCTTTTGTGAACCATAAGCTTTTACACTTCGCTCTTGCATTAGGACACAATCTAGACAAACCCACGAGGCATCACAATAAATCGCAAGTGAGACACCTTCCTATGGGAGTATAAGAATGGGCGGTGAGGTTAAACGAGTCTTCAACTTTGTGAAGGTCTTCTCATATGCATCGGTCTGGTGAAATCAGACTTTTTTGGGTTTATCGTATCAAAGGTGCTACCAACCTTGAAAAGTCTTCCGTGAACCTCTTATAGTACCCTGCCAAACTAAGAAAATTATGAATCTCAAACACATTTATGAGTTTCTTCCATAACATTACTGCTTCTATCTTTACAGGGTCTATCATAATACCTTCTATTGACACCACATGTCCATGGAATTTCTCCTTTTGTAATTAGAAGTCACATTTTGCGAACTTAGCATAAAGCCTGTAATGTTGCAAGATTTGTAAGACAACTCACAAATGCTACTAATGCTCATATTTAGATTTGGAATAAATTAGTATATCATTGATAAAAACCACAATAAAGAGATACATATAGGAGTGGACATCTGGTTCATTAGGCCCATAAAAAAAAAGCTAATGCATTTGTGAGCTTGAAAGGCATCACCAACTACCATAATGACCATACCGGCAACTGAAATTCATCTTTAGTATATCCGCCTCTCAAACTCGTAATTGATGACATCTCGACCTCAAGTCTATCTTTGAAAACTACCATGATCCTATAAACTAGTCGAACAAATCCTCAATCTTATGTAAAGGATACATATTCTTCACTATTACTTGATTCAACTTTTGGTAGTCAATATATAATCGAAGTGAACCATCCACCTTCTTGGAAAACAAGACAAAAGTGCCCCAAGGTGAGCTATTCCATCTAATAAATCCACGTACTAAGAGATCGTTCATCTGGCTCGTCAGTTCTTTTAACTCAGTTAGTGTCATTTTATAGGTTATCAATCTCATAGGTGAAGTACCTAGTAGCAATTCGATCACAAATTCTACTCCCCTTTTTGGAGGTAAGTCAACCAAGTCCTCTGGAAAGACATTTGAAAACTGTTTAACAACTCAGGGCAAAACTGCTTTTCCCTCTTTTCGAGTATCCACTAATGTTAGATTGGCTAGCTGATGGGTTACATTACCTCATCCTTGCCATAACGGCCATAACCTACAAGCCTCATATGTCCAATCGCCCATGAATACCCGTTGTGTGCCCTATGGTGTGAGAAAGGTAGCACAACACTAATAACAATCGATTCTTGCTTCCACGCTCACCTAGTCCATGCCTAACAAGACATCGTACGTCACTAAACCCGTCATAAACAAGTCCCATTGGAGCTCTATGCCCCCAAGAGATATTTGACAACTACGATAAATCATAGTTAGGGTTAACTACCTGTTTACTTGTGATTCAACAAACAATGGTTTAACAATCGTATCACAAAACAACGGTTTAACAATCGTATCACAATTCCACCTTTGTCGTTACCACAATAATCACTATAACAATAGTCATAGGGAATAATTAATCCAAGCATATTATGGCTCTAGTAGCATCAATTGTAACAAAAAACATGTCATTAGGATCCACAAAAGTAACCTGACAATCAAAACATATCATGCAACAATAGTATCCAATAGCATAAAGGAATAATCAAACCATAACCAATAAGCATTACTTATTAAGCCAATCCAGTCAATATGGTCAAATGAGGGAACCTCAAGGGTTACCCTAGCACCACAACCAAAAAGGTAGAAACCACAAACAACAGTATCAATCAAATTAGTGGAACTAATAATAATGAATCTACACAATACCCAATACCAATTTCAATATCAAATAAATTAGTAAATCAAAGCAATAACTTATTCACTAAACCAGTGTTTCCATTAAACCTTGATACTAATGTTCCATTAGAAAACCACATTAAATAATCTCATTATCAAATTCTCCACCAATGTCAATATTTATGTCAATGGTTGGTATGACTAGGGGTGTAAAATGGGCCCAGGCCTGTAGGCTTGCGGGCCTGGGGCGGCACCAAGCAAACCAATCATAAGCCTGTTTAAAACGCAAGCTTAAATGGGCTAGCTCGTTTACTGGTCTGCAAGTTTTTTTTTCTATTTTTACTATAAATGTCTTGAAATTTTAATGCATATATTATATTATGAAACTTTAATTGAATAATTAGATTTTTGTATTTTATGTAAACAATACAGTTTTTAAGAATATATGAAGAGACTTACTAACATATATTCAATTACGTATAATATATTGAAGTTTTTTTATATTATATAAGTGAATATTAGAATATTGACATATTTGTTACTTGATATATAAGCAGTTGTAAAATAAAATTTAAATAAGATTAAATTAATGAAATATTACAATATATTAAAAAAATCTCCACTGTTACTCCTTATCATTCAATTGTATTTTGATTGGTTTTAAATTTAATAAAAAATTAAAAAATATAGATATGTAGGCTAGCCCCATGAGCCTGCGCAAAACGGACTGGACCGAGTCATTTGCAACTCGTTTAAAATGTGAGCCAAGGATGTTAAATGGGTGGGCCGGGCCGGGCTCAGCCTATATGAGCCATTTTTAAACGGGCCAGAATTTTTAGGCCCAACCCATCTTGCATACGGGACGGGTTAGCTCACAGGCTAGCCCGTTTAAATTTATATTTTTTTAAAATATTTTTTTTACTTCAAATCTATTATTTATTTTGAAAATTTACCAATTTTAGTTCCTATGAGTCAAATATAACTTTTATATAACTATGAAGGTGGCCAAACTTATAAAATATGAAAACATTATACGAACTTCTAATAAATTAAATTAAAAAATCAGGAAAAAAAACTCAATCTGCGAGCGAGCCCATTAGCTTGTGAGCTTGGCCCACTTGAGCCCGCAGCCCACAAGCCAAAGCCCATTCTAGCCCGTATATAAATGGGCCAAATTTTACAACTTGTGTGGGTAGCTCTATTTTATCTCCGACGCACGGTCTTCCTTTCTCGTTTCATCAGGTTCCTCATTTTACTTCTTCAATTATGGATTCCATTTATTAGAGTTTCATAATTCTTAACTCATAGTTTCCTCTTTTGGATTATTTGTTGCAAAATTAATGAGAAATTAGAAAATTAATGAGCCTGGTACACATGAATTACTTCTCCAAGGTTAACTAAAGAGTAGGGAGGGAGTTGTGTACTTGCTCAAGACTCAGCTCGAGCAAGGTTCGAGCCTTGCTCGAGAGGTGTCTCAAGCAACCGCGGATGCCTTGCTCAATACATAAGTCTATCATGGGCTCGAGCTGAGTCTCTAGCAAGTATCGATGCTCAAGACCATGCTCGAGCTGTGTCTCGAGCAAGGCTCGAGCCCAGATACTTGCTTGAGACATTGCTTGTAACATCCCAGCCCACCTGTAGCACAATATTGTCCGCTTTGGGTCACTCATCGGCTCACTAGCTGGGCCCCCTCACGGTTTTGTTCTTGGCAGTGCCCATTGGCACCCCAAAAGGCCTCATGCCAGGAGAGGTATCCACAACCACCGAAGTAGCCTGCTTCGTTCTCCTCCCCAGCCGATGTGGGACATTACATCCACTCCCCCCCCCCCCCGGAGAGCCCAGCATCCTCGCTAGCACACCAACATGGGCCCTGGCTCTGATACCATTTGTAACAGCCCAGTCCACCCGTAGCACGATATTGTCCGCTTTGGGTCACTCATCAGCTCACTAGTCGGGCCCCCTCATGGTATTGTTCTTGGCAGTGCCCACTGGCACCCCAAAAAGCCTCATGCCAGGAGAGGTATCTACAGCTACCTAAGTAGCCTGCTTCGTTCTCCTCCCCAGCTGATGTGGGACATTATACTGCTCGAGACCATACTCGAGTTGTGTCTCGAGTAAGGCTCGCGCCCAGATACTTGCTCGTGACCATGCTCGAGCTATGTCTCGAGCAAGGCTTGAGCCCAAATACTTGCTCGAGATTCCGCTCGAGCCTTTATTGAGATATCTCTCGAGCGTAGTCTCGAGCAAGTATCTGGGCTTGAGCCTTGCTATAATTTGAATGTCTGTATTTACTTTTCCTTAAACGTATACTTTTTATGTTATTTATTCATTTTAATAATATATTGACAATGGATTTTTTGTTATTTTTAGCATGAGAAAGGAGAAAGAACAAACATATACAGTAGATGAAGAATGCATGAAGGATAGACAAAATACACTGGACATAGTGAATGGTAGTCCGGGGATGTCGCAGAATGTTATAATGGAGAATGATGATATGGTTGAGGAGCCCATTAAGGAGATGGAATTTAATGCATTTGAAGATTTATTTATAAATTCCCCAAATAATTAGCCCCTCTTAAATTTTTTGTAACTCCCTTATTTTTTTGAATTTGAAAAAGAGATAAATTCTTTCTTAAATCCCATAAAGACCTCAATCCAAATGCAAAACACCCATTTGAATTTGGAGTTTTTCAATAAATTCTCCTTTGACTTGAGTGTTTGGTGTCCATCCTTTGATCAAATGACTTCGGTCCATAAGGAAATAAGTATGCTGCAAAAATAAGGAGTTCATCGCCGAAATTCGGGCTTGGTCAGGTGAAGAAGGCTTCACCCGACCACCATGTAGAGTCTTCAAACTTCACCCGACCAGAAGGAAGTTATGTTCCTTGATGCGTGGAGAGTCTGAATATGAAAAATAAGCTTCACCTGACCACCTCCAAACGACCTCGGATTTCACCCGCCCAGAAGGCAAAAATCTTCATTAAGGCTCCCGAAAGCTATCCCTGAAATATGGGCTTCACCCGACCTGGATGGGTGAAAGGTCCTTCACCCGACCTTCACCCGACCACCATGAAATTCAGTCATCGTGATCCTTAGGTTCTTGGGATCCTTTATTCCTTCTGTGAATTTGGTGAATGCTTCCTTAATTTTTGGATTACTATCAAAATATAGCAAAAATACCATAAAAACTACAAGAATTCCTCTTTTCTGGGTTAGGCCATGAAAATATGATAATGTAGCACAAATGGGCAATAAATGAATCAAAAGAGTATGAAAATGTACCCAAAATGGCCCTAAAAAGGGGATATAAATCCCCCCGATCAGTTGTACTTATAGTTGTTGGTATTCTTGGTTGCATGTGATTTGGTGAGTTGTTAATTATTCTATTCATGGGTGTTGCTTCGATTATCATGTTTGTTGTAGCTTTGTTGCTTTTGATGATTATCGTGTACTTGATACATGTGATGTATGACTACATTGTGTTAGTGGACGATGGTTATGATTATTTAACTGGGTTTGTGAGTTTGTTTGTTTATCAGGACAATGATTTAATTTGGGTCACGTTGTTATTCTAAATGATTGCTAGTTGTAGTCAAGATGTGCATAATCATTTTAACTTGAGGGGTGTTATTTCGTTGAGGATGACTCGTCTTTTCGGGGACGAAAAGTTCTAAGGTGGGGAGGATATAAAGACTCATACCTGTGTGAAGTTAAAAGTTAGCCCCGAATAAAGTTGTAAATATCTATTTTGCAACGTGGCTTTAGCGTGAGTATTTTAAGTTATTAGTATTATTATTATGGTTATCTTAATATTTTATGTTTATTGTTATTATAATATTAATATAATTATTTAAGTATTGAGAGTAATTATTATTATAATAATTAATGTTATTACTATTACTATTATTGATGCAATTACTGAATTTATGATTATTATTGTTATTATTATAATTATTAAGGTCATTATTATTATTATTACAAATCCTATTATTATTATTATTAAATCAAATAATATATATAGGTATAAAAGGAGGAACCTAGGATAGAAATTCTACATTTCGTTCGTTGTGCGCAGAGCGTTGCTAGGGAGGAGCAGTGGGTTTGAAGCAGATGTGTACTATCAATCCCTCAAGACTAGATCCAAGTATCGACTTGTTTGCTAGATGTTGGTCCAAAGCTAATGGTTATTTGTTTCATATTTTGTTATAACTTAGTTTAAGGATTTTGTAAGATAATTGGTTTTATTATTTGAATATCCGGACGAGGGTCCATGAAAGTTGTATTGGATTTATAGTGTGACTCTATTTTTAATAAATTATTTTCCTTAGCTTCATAATATGTGGAAATGTACAGGAATACCCGTGATTTATGATTGTACAGGTACGTTTGGGATAGCACCCGCTGTGTAGTCCATATCGGTGCTAGTCACCAACCCTTTGACCCTTCGGGTGCAAGCATGAGGAAGTCACACTGTTAGTTCCAGTTCTTCTGGGATTCGAGGGTGTGACAATTTAGTCACGAGCTAAGTATCGAACAGAAGCAACGAGCATAACTTTTTTGAGATATGCTCGATGCTTCTACTCGAGCTTACGCTCGATCCTTAGCTCAATACTACATATCGAGCTAAAGATCGAGCATTGAGCACACCTCAAAGGAGTTGTGCTCGATTCTGTTTCTCGAGACGCAGCTCGAGACTAAATATCGATTCAAGGAGCGAGTAAAAGCATCGAGCCGGTGCTTTGTCGCGCTATTTGTTTTCGCCGATGTGGAATAGGCCACGTCAGCCGAGGTTGTGGCGATGCCACAGGCGTAGTTATCCCTAGCACTACTCTAAAATAAAGCAACATTTAACGCTACGTTGGAGACCTGCTTTTTGATTTTTGCTCTATATTTGACACTTTAGTGTTGTGGTTGGAGATGGTCTAAGCCCATTTAGGCTTGCTCCACAGTGAACTACGCCAGCCGATTTTACACCCTAGATATAATCAGATTTAAAAAAGTGTTTATATGTGTATATCTTTGTGTGCTACTTTGTTTGATTCTATGTACAACTAAATGGACAATCTGATTAATCTAAAGGATTCAAATTTTATTTGTTTTACAGTTTTATGTAGCCAATGGAGAACTTTCCATGCTAAACATTTATAGAAAATTCCCTTGCTTTATTCATTTTTGGGAAATTATATGCATCTAGGAATTGTCTGATGAGACTTTATTTTGCAGGTTATTTGATTCGGAAAACTTTTGAGAGGACTGCATTAAATTTTTTGATAGAATGATAATATTTTTCTTTATTGTGGCTGGTGGTTCAAGCTGATATTTCTTTTATTTTGTGCTCACACAGCCTTGTCAAAGCCTTTCGTTTTTTGTTTTTTTTTTGTTCCAGTTTCTATTTGCTAAAAGGAGGGCAATTTAGTTTATTTTTTGTTCTACCAGCTAGTATTACTTTTGTATAGTTTTTTTCCCAATCTATCCCAATAAAGGGTGAAACTACTACATAGTTTATTTTAATTCAAAATGTTTTTTTCTGGGCAAATTTTAGAGTCGTGGTATAGGCTTTTATCTTTTGGTTTGTTTTTTTCCCTAATAATTTTGGCTGATTTATTTTTAAAAATAAAATTATTTAAAAAAAATAAGAAATTCAAATAATTTAAACTGAGTAATATTTTTTAAAAAAAAATTATTTTTAAAAATAATTATAAAAACCAAACGGCTATCTCCACGACGGTTGATTTCCTCAAAAGCTATGTTCTGACTAAACGCTGGTAGCATCTGAAGTGCTTGGTTCGTGAAATTTTGATTAAAATGGCTAGGCTTGTTCAGTATCTATCTTGCGACAATAACTGGGCATCCCCCCCCCCCTTCAGCTGCCCTTTTTTAATCTATAAATGGACCTAAACATGAACCCATGCACCTTCGAGCCAAAAGACAGAGCTGTTCTCATTACCAAAGGAATTACAAAACAACATTAATTCAGCAGCTAAGATTACACCCCACCTTTGGTTCTAACTGCACTCTAACTATCACCATTAAAACAAATCCAAAAACAAAAACAAAACAAAAAAACAAAAAAACGCATCCCAGAATGTAAAAAACATCATGCAACATTGACGAAACAAAAACCTCAGACCTCATCCTCATGGAGGAGCATGTTGGGGATGCCTCGGTTGATCGGGAACCAGAGGCTAGTCTACGAGCAAACAAGGGCCCCTTCTTCCAGGTCCAGCTCAAGGATGACATGGTGGAACTTGCCCAAAAACTCATCCAAGTTGAGCGTCCCTGCTTCGTCGGGGAGGTCGGCATAGCCCATGGACTTGGCCGCACCGACTAAGGCCCTCCACTCTACCTTCACAAACATGTTCTTGAGGAAATCAGGGTTCAAGACCACCTCCTTCTCAACCACCTTCTCGGCCGCAATATGGAGGGGGAATCCATTCTTTACACCCTTGATGTGCGAGGAGAGCATGTTATGTGTCAGTAGCTTCATGTCTTGTCTTGTCTCTTGAGCCTCACTCACTTTTGTTGTTTTTGGATCGATTTTTCAGCAACTTATCTACAAATAAACTGAGAAATTGATGGATTATGAAACCCCACCCCTCTTTAGGGCAAATTTTAGGGGTAAATGAAAAGATAGAATTTGATATAAGCAGTAATGCAATTAGAAATAAAATTCAACCATTGACATAAAGCATACATCAAGGAAAAACTTTTAATCCATATTACAAATATAAGCTACCAACAACAATAATATCGTGTCATAAATGAAACCCATATGCGGTTGCCATTCCAATATTCCATATTTTATGAAAAAAAATGTCAGAGATTGTTACAGCCACAAAAACAAGCATGACAAGCAGGAGAATAAAACTAGTACACTGGACAAACTGAAGAACAATGATGTTTGGCATGATCTACTAAAACTCAAATTTTCTTGGCCTTTCGATCAGAAAATAATCTGTGGAAGTATGATAGCACACATAAATCTCATACACATTGACAAATATTCAAACTTCATATAACATTAAGAACATTCTCTACAAAGGCTATAGTTTTGATTTCAAAAACATGAACCGCATCAAAAGATTATGTATTTCCCATCTGAATCTACCAACAACAGAATACAATAGCAACAAGAACAAAATAATAAACTTCGGTACAAGGGAACACAGATCGAACAAACAATGAAGTAATTTCATGTAAGTAAATGATGTTGATCTAACCTATGTTGCATATTAAGAAATTGTTCAAAGAATTGAAATCTTAAAACGTTAATTAATATATATATATATATATATGAAAATAAAATAAAATATAAAATTATGAATAAAAATATTATATATTAGTAAATACATATTAGATGATTACTAAACTTTTTTACAAATATATTTGGTATTATCACTATATTAAGTACTTGATAATATATTTGAAAATTTATTTAGATTTACCAATCATTGTTATATATAATAGTTTTATGATTAAAGTATGTTTTTAAGTAGTTATTATCTAATAGTTTTTCTTCGTATAGAAGTTTTCTCCCCATTTCAGACTGGTATGTCCTAAAGGATAAGATATTAAAATTATATATATAATTTTAAAATTTTTATTTATAAATGACTTATTATAATATTTAAAAAAATCTTTTTAAAACAATAGAGAGTTGTAATTTTATATTAGCATGACACTAATATATAATTTTAATAATATATAAAATCTCTATGATCATAGATGATGTGAAGTAACAAATTATTATCGTAGTCATTTAATATAAAATTATTTATTAATCAATCTACATTAACGTTATAATCTATTATTATTAACTACAGTTATATAAAAAATTTTAAATATGAATTATAATAATTTTAAGAATTTATATTTTGTACACCCAATCTGAATCCGCTAGTCTGCAGCGAAGCCCTGATACGAGAGCTCGTCATTAAAAAAAAAAAGGGGGTTGACGTCTTGTCTGTCCTTCACAACAATTAAAGAAATTAAAAGGATTGAAATTTGTGGAATTTTTTATTTATGGAGTGGGCCTGCTAAGCTATGCTCCTGAATGAATTTGATACGAGACGACGCCGTATGAGAATTGGCCTTTGCTAACTAATTACTATATTATATATAACGCCACCGCCCGCCATTGTACATTGGCAGGCTCGTTCTCTCGTCGTGCATGGTAACAACTAACAAGGATGCGCGTAGAGTCTGCTTCGTTTTGATGTTTTTTTTTACCCGTAAAATTCATTTTCTTCCTTGATTGATGCGCATAGAGTCTGCAATTGTTTCGGGCCTTCTGTGACTAGGTCGATTTTGTGGCATTAGTTGCCGATCTTGCGGCGGTAGTTGCTTTTGTGTGATGCCGTGATTGTATTTAAGAGTTGAGATTGATTGCCACTGGCCAAATTGGGCACTGGTTGTCATCGGAATCAGGCTTTGGGGGCATCTGGTATTGGGCATATTGGCTGCTTAAATTAATCCCAAGTCCAAACAAACATAAAATTAACATATTTAGGCACAATAAAACAATTTAAGAGCTCTATACGAAAATTAATTACAATATGATGACGGAAAACATGGTAAAATATAATTGAATAAGACGTGCATAAATACCGAACAAATAATAATAATAATAATAATAATAATAATAATAATAATCAAATGGAGTAGTCAGAGATTATTTTAATTTAATAATAATATAAAATTAAAAAATTTTAAAAAATAGTAAATTTTATAATTATTTAAAAAATTATTCTTAATTATTTTTATTTTAAAATTTCAATTTAATTTTATTGACAGACTGAAATAATTTATTTTTATTATTATTTTTTAACTTTTTTTATATTTTATTACTTGAGTCTATTATTTTTTTAATTTTAAAAAATATACTTTCTTTTTAAAATACATTTTTATTTTCTTACTAAATAAAAACTATTTTTAAATTATATTTCAACACAAACTCCAATAAAATTCAGATAACAGAATATTAAAACTAAAACTCATATCAAACATGCGTCATACTTCTAAATTAATTTTAATTAAGAATAAAAATAATTCTTAAAAATATTTTTTCTCTAAGGAAGATTATTATTTTACTATTAATAAATTATAAAAAAATCAGCTTAGTTTACAGATGGCAATGGGACACGACAGGTTTTGAGTTATGCCATCCTCATCCCCATTAGAGAAAATATGTCCTGACAGGTAATAATTTTTTCGCCTCATCCCCATCCCGCCCCCAATCTAGTCACGACCCACCAGCTTCAACCCGGCCCACTTTGCTCACGTGCTTGAAAAAAATTCCTAATAAAATATTGCCAAGAAAGTTTAAACTCGGGACGTTCCCCCAACTAATGCAATGGTCTAATTTAAAAAAAAAGTGAGCTTGTTGTTTTTTTTACTTTATGAATGTCACTTTCACACACTTCATATTTGTTTAATTTATTTATGCATCTTTTATTTTATTCTACTTAAAAAAGGGCTTTCAATTTTTTTTCTAAATATTCAAAAAATAAGTTTTCTTCAATCCTTTTCATTCATTACTTTTTATTTTTTTATTTTTTATTTGGATTCTTTAGACCATTCTTAATTAAAAAAACAACTAAAACAATTTTTAAAAAAAATGTCTTTATAAACAAAGAAATAAACAAACATATAAAAAAAGGATTTTCTTGTACTTTTTTCATCAAACATTTTTTTACATTCTTACCTTTTTTAGAAATTCTTTTAGAATCCGTTAAGCAAATTTTAAGGACTAGTCTTTGGTTTGTAAATACTTTAATTTTTAGGATCTCCCTTAGACTTTTAGGGAATATGATTTAAACTCAATTTTAACAAATAATCTAGAAAAAAAAATAGAAACTCTAAGTCCTTATGAACATAGAATCAATTGTGGATAACTGAAATTAAAGCAAAAGTTAAAACAAATTAGAAACTTTTTCCTCCTAAGATAGGTACCGAAAGGACGTTGCGGGGGTGCTAATCCTTCTCCATGCGTAACAAACCCCCGAACCCAGCTCTGGCGATGTAGTTTATTTTAGCTAAACAACTGCACCCCAAAAACAGTTGGTGGCGACTTTGTTCTTTTTCATCACCATTCGGGTAAAGGGTGGGAGAACGGCATCCCCAAAAGCGGGTTTCCCCCCGGATAAAATCCAGTGATGACAAAACCCATAATTGGATTTTTTCCCAAAACCTATGGTTCAAGCTAAATTTCGCAGATTATGCTCAAATCACAAATATCAAGAACAGAATTGAGATAAAAAGTTCAAAAATACCTACTTAGTAAGAATTCACGGATAAATCAACCACAAAACCCAAGCTCCAAGCTTTGATTTGGCAAGCTCTACCTCCAAGCTCGCTCTCTCTCTCTCTCTCTCTCTCTCTCTCTCTCTCTCTCTCTCTCTCTCTCTCTCTCTCACCAAAACCGTAAACGTAAAATTACAACCCACTGAGAATCTCTCTCTCTCTCTTTCTCCCCTATTGTATTTTATGTTAATTCTTTAATTAATAAACACTCAAAATTATACAACTAGCCTTTCGGGATCCCAAACTCTAAATTAGACCCAATTACTGCCAAAATGCTCGTATCGCCGAGCACGATACCAAAGTGATATCTTCATTACCAAATAAAGACTATCTCATAAATAAACCAAAACACAGGTCTTTACAAATATGTTATTCTGCGATATTGTATTTTAAATTGTACTTTATGATATTGTGATATGGAGCCTGCGTGGTTGAGGGTGAAAGTTTGTGTGATTATTGTAGTAACTTGTATGGCTGAGGTTGAAGTTCCTATGTGGTTGAGGTTATGGTTTGTTCATATTTTGCTTGCGTTATGAGTACCTTGTAAGGTTGAAATGCTAGTTATAGACTGTTTATATATTGTCACGACACTATACTTATTGATACAATTATGTAGAGATTAAGAGCATGGGATGAGTCACCCCTCCATACTAAGTTATGGTTGCTTATCCCTCATATATTGTGATTATTTCTTTTTAGGTACCTATAGGCGTTAGGCGGAACACTAAGGTGGAGACTCTAATTTATTGTTTTTGTTTGTTTTCACTTTATATTGAGATGTTTTGAGAAACTAATATATCTTCATGTGAAGAATGATGTAAAAGAGTTTTAAATTATTAATAAAAATATAATTTAACTTGTGGTTATTTGATGTGATTATCGTGGTATCTTTTGTGTGACTTGTTATTTAACCCAACTCCTTGCTCCACTGAGTAAATAAGGGGAGTTACTAATTGATTTCCACATATTGAAAATTCGGGACGTGACATAATCTTATTAGCCCTTAGGGTCCTTGTAGATAAACTTAAATGGTTAATAATTGCTTGGATTTTACTCACTGTATTGCTTCTCTACATAACTCTGTTACATCTGGAATGTACTCGTTTAACTAAAGTGGTTAAAAAATTGTTGCTATTGTGCTATTGATTGTGCTAAAGTGGCTAAAAAATTGTTGTACAAAAGATGTTTAGCAGAGCGACACACCCAATCGTTGACTTTGCCCTTGGCGGGTGAGGAACAAAGAGTTCGGCTCTGCTTGTAGCGGCGCTCGACTTTGCCCTCAGGGCATCCCTCTGGGCAGAGAAAGGATATACTTAACTGCTTCTGCATCTTTTGGGATTCTGACAACCTTAGCCTTTCCCAAGTCGCCGCCGTCAAGCAGCGTCATGGTGGTGCTGAGCCTTGGCGGCGACACCATGGACAGTGGATACGCGTACCGGCTTCAGTCGACTTGTGGGTCTCCAACACTGTCGCTTTGCTCACCCAGATCATCACCAAGTATGGCTTGGAGGCCCTGGACGGCCTCGACATATCGACTACAAGCACTTCCGATCCACTTCGACAGAGCCCAAGGCGAACATGTTTGAGGTGGAGGAATTGGAGTTGGGTCCGACCACAGCGGCGAGGAACATATAGACCAGCGTGCAGGAGACGAACCCTAGATCTGGAGAAAAGAAGTGGAAGTGTACGTTAGGGAGGTTTCAAGGATAATGTCTGACTTGTCAGGTTTAATTATAGCTACAGTTAATTTTAACTAATAGTATAATTAATCTATTGAAATAATATTTTAATTAAATATTACTTTAACTATTTAACTATTAATAGTGTAATATAATTAAGCTATTGAAAATATTCTTACTTAATAAATAGCCAGCAGTAGAGTTTTAAACCAAGCATGGGGCTTCAATCTCTAAAACATCTTGTGATAGTAATTAGCAATGAGAACAGTGTCTGACGGCGGTGAGTGTGTGTAGCCGTTTGCACTTTGAAGTTTGAACTATACTCTAGTAAGATGGAAAGCGCAAAGGTCTGAGAAGCACAACACAGCCTTGGGGGGAATTTTTGGGGTACATAGATGGGTGATTATTGCTTATTTAAAATCACATATAACCGCGCGCCCATACATTTCGCCTAGCAAAACAAGAGAGACCAAATCGTTAAAAGAACAATAGGATTAGCAATTAACAACAACGTACCTACCAACAAGACCAACTATCGGCTAAAAAAATGAAATACAGCAAGTGACAACAATTTCGTTTTTATGTAGCTCAACAGTGGCAGTGAGACAGCAAATGAACTACCAGAAACGATAATATGATAGGAGTAAAAGACAACCCTTCACCCGGAAATTATAACACTTACAGTTAATTGGAACATGGTAAAACTAATCAGAATATGAAAATTCAAGTACCAAATATATCCGTGCATCCACAGGACAATAACGTCATAGATGAACAACTAAATCCTGAGGGGACCTAAATTTTAAATTTGTCAAATTGCTCATCTATTTTTCTATGAAATTTTTACTTAAATTTGAGTCTCTAAGAACACGTGTATTTAATAATGTAAACTTTAAAGATGTAACATAAATGAATCTCAAGAAAAGAAATAAATAAGACTAAATAATTACTCAATAGATCCAAGGTAAGAATCAAAAGATATTTTAGTAGAAAACATTACAAAAAAAAAAAAAAAACATGACTTAAATCTACTGCAGTCACTAGCAACAATGGGAAAAAAAATGTACAAAAAACAAGAGAAAAAACCAATCAACCAGAAACTTGTGCACACATGTATGGCACATGGAAAATTTTAGTCATTTTTTTACGTTTATAATTTTTACTTTATATGATTTCAGTGGAGCCCACCCTTTTTTTTAATGCTTAAGTTACATCACATATGGCAATAAAAGGTATATAAAAGTATGTTTCCATTTGAAGCAGGCTGACACTAGCCTAATACCTCTCTCCCTTTCATGGTTCGAAGTTGTGTTCATGAACAACATTATTATATATAATTTTAGACATGAAATAATATTTAATTTAAAAAATAAAAATTATAAATAAATAAATCAATCAAATCATCATATTAGAATCGCTAAATAAGTAATATAAATGATTGAATTGCATACTATGACTAAAAACATAAAAAAATGCTAGATTATTATTGTAACATAAAAATAAATATATTATTATATTTTACCTGATTTATAATTTATTATCTCAAATTATCATTTAAGTTCACCTTTTATTTACTTGACAAAAGAATAGATAAATCGTAAACACATATTTTTTTCTTTTTAATTTTCTTTTAATTAAAATAAAATCCTAATAGTCATTTAAAGAAAATTTATTTATTGATCAAATTAGTTTATATGTCTATAATTAATTTTATTAAATTAGTATAATATTTTTTAAGGAAAAATAATTTTACGTAAAACACAGTTAAAAAAATTGACACAAGTATAATATTTTTTATCATTTTTACAAGCATAGCTTAAAAAACACGAATAGGAAGCAGAAACAAAATTTAAATACATCTAAGGTACACAAGTATAATATATATACATATACATATATATATATATATGTATTAAGCATTTTTACAAACGCGCAGTTTAAAAAACACACAAAACAAATTAAACGAATTAGAGACAGAAAATAAATTTTAAAAACATTTAAAGTACATTAATAATTAATAAATATAAAAGACAAAATAATAAATGTAAATAAACATAAAACAAAAACATATATCGTTGGGAGAAATTAAGATCTTCTACAATTACTACATGGTGCATTACGTCAAAACGACATCGATTTGAAATTATTTATATCAAAAATTATGCTATTTGGTATGAAGTTTTTTAAAAAAAACATCAAAGTAATGCCATTTTGACGCACTGCACCATGTAGTAACTATTAAGAATTTGAACTTCGTTAGGAGAGGACAACATGAGTGTAGCGCAAAAGAAGAAAAAAGAGAAAAAAAAAAGATAAAGAATTAGGCAATCGACAGCCACAGAGGTATCGACAAAGGCGATGCATGCAAACATGTCGAGCGTAATGGTGCAATGCACAAAGGAAGAAGAAAAATAAAAAAGAGGACAACGATTCTAGCAATCGGCAGCGACGTAGTGTGGAGAAGAGAAAATTAGGAAGAGAGAGAGAACGAGAGAAAATAAGCTGTGGACACAACATACCTTGAAGGTATCCTATCAATTTTGGATGAGATCTCATTCGGGAGAAGACACATCATCGATATCTTGATTGAGATCAACAAGATAGAGAAGGTTAGCCGTATATACTTACCGGCCTAAGATTTCAGATCGAAACCCTCCAATACCGTGATAAATCGTCCGAGATTTCTCAAACTTGAACGATACTTTGAACCATGCTCTCTTTATGCCCCAGCTTCAATCAATTACATTTATTTGTTTCAAGCCAAAAGTAGGTCTATTGATTATCCCATACCATTTGCAGCCACAAAGTAATATGATTATCCATCCAACAAGGCAAGGCAGGTGTGTTTATAAGTTTAAACAGCTAACAAGGTCTATTGATTAATTCTACACCGGAATTAAAAAACAATAGGCCCAAAAAATCAACAAAGATGAACTATAAAAATAAACTTGAAAACAAATTAAAACCTCAACAAAAGGTTTTCTGAAGGCCAGCTTACAGTTTGCAAGTCAAAACTGGAGGAGAGTTGCAAACCTAAATTGATGGTTGGATACCTTGATGCCACATTCTGTCTTTTATGACTTCAAAATAGATTGGCATGATTGAAGATCATGGGCATATTCCATTTAAGCTCCTTAAGAGTAGATGTACTTTCAATGGAATTCTTTTTCAGTTAGTTGATAGAAGCTTATGCTTTTAAAAAGCCATTGAGTGGCACAAACCAGACAGTATGTATGGACAACAGGTGACTATAAAATACAGAATGTGGTTGGGAGGAAAATGTGAATGTGGCAGAAGGGCAAGGCACCTATTTACTGCACCTCATTTTCTCCCTCACTCTCATATTTAGTTTTATGGGAATAGTAGTACTTCTCATTGCGCAGTTCCTTTTTCTCATGGCCTTTGGTGTGAAGAAGTTGAGCTATCGAGTCTCGCCTAGCAATAAAAAGAATGAATAAACAAGCAAAACATTATACCACAATATATATACATATATATTCAAGAATTGTCAATAAAGACAACCTGCATAATGAAGAGGAAACTTTCCACAACGAAGATCTTCATAAAATTTTGTCTCACAGTCAAGAACTCTGTTGCATTAGAATACTAATCATCTAACATTGTTCCACTCCCTCAACACTCTAAACCAGAATTCATGTGGCGAATAACACCAAATCAGCTTGAACATTGTTTACAGGTGACCTATTTACTGAAAAAGGAGGGAAGATATGTTTGCCTGACAGAAATGGGAAAAATAAGCTGAAGATAACTGTCAGCTAAATATGAGGTGAACTTCAAAAATGTTTATTTGAGAGGAATTGCTTTTTGAGCTCAACGATAAAATTAGAGCATTAAAAAAAACCTTACAATGATTGAACCGTAAGTTCCTTCAACCTGCAGGGAGTAAAATCTTTTAGCCATATAACATGTTTTGCATTATAAAACATCAGTAACCTGAGTATGGTATGCTTGCTCTCCCACCACCAAAGACAGTAGTTTCTGATACACAAGAGGACATCATGCCAAGCAATATGAGTATGACGATTCATTTCCTTATGATCTCAACCAGGCTCTAAGCCATATTTTATTATGACAGCAAGTAACTCACTAATTGAATTAAGGTTACCCTCCTGATGGAAGGCATTAAGCATCACCTGACAAATTTCTCCATCAGGGGAAATGTCATTAGCTAACATCATACGAAAAAACATTTTTGCGTTTGTTATTAAAAACCTTTTGCACAATCTGTTAATTACAGCACTATAATCCCTGATAGAGATGTCAAAACCCTCCTTCAACATTTGATGGAAGAGAACCACTGCTGTATTGACATTTCCTTTTGCGCAGTGTGCTTTTATCAATGTGGTGTAAGCTACTTTTGTCAATTTGACATTTTGAACCTGAAGAGCCGCCCATAGTTCATCAGCATCCCTTAAGCTACCATACTGACAAAGCCCATTGATAAGAACATCATAGGTAACAGGAGTAGGTTGTAGATTATGCAGTAACATCTCATCATGTAATTTAAAAGCTTTTACCATATCGCGAGCTTTGCAGAAACATTGTATGATGGTATTATATGTGATTTCATCTGGTTGCAAACCCTTAAAGTACATATACTCGAGTAAGTCAAGGGATTGTTGCAATCTCTGCTGTTTGCATAGTCCTTTCATAATTACAGTCCAGGTAACATAAGTAGGATATATAGATTTTGCTTCCATCTCATGAAGTAACTCAAACATGGCGTGCATATTTCCATCATCACAGTATCCATTAATAAGAGTGGTATAAGTCACTGCACTTGGTAACAACTTATGAAACATAATGGCATCCAATAACCCTCTAGCTTCAGCTAGTTTACCAGATTTACAGAATCCATAAATAAGAGAATTGAAAGTGACAATACTTGGAGAAATTCCCTTTTCAATAACTTGCCTATATAATTGTACAGCCTCATGAATGCTACCCAGTTTGGCATATCCGTCAATCATAATATTATAAATGACAATACTAACTGTCACGCTACTCTTCGTTATGGTCTCAAAATATGTTCTTGCTTCTGATATCAACCCCTTCTCACATAGACCCAGCAGAAGAGCACCATGAGCAAAAGAGTTGGGAAATACCTGCTTTGAACACATCTCATCATATATCCGAATAGCTGTTTGGACTTCTCCTTGCTTACAGAGGCCATGAATGAGGATAGAATACGTTATAAGATCTGGCTCCAAGCCTGAAGATCCCATGTCATAAAATAACATAACTGCTTCATTAACTTGCCCACTCTTACACAAACTACTGAGCAGCAATGTATACAAAACAATACTCAACTCAAAACCCATAGGAAGTGTCTCGTTCAATAGCCTCAAGCCTTCATCAATATGGCCAGATTGGCAGTACCCACAGATTAATAATATATATGTAACAAGATCTGGATTCAACCCTTTAAGTAGCAGTTTTTGAATGACCTTCCAAGCACCACTCATTAAACCAAGTAGACGAAAACCTTTAACAAGAATGTTATAAGTAACTATATCAGGCTCAACATTATGCCTCTCCATGTCGTCCATGAATTCTAATGCCTCTTCCATACATCCTGCTACACATAGTCCATGAATAAGAATATTATAACTGTACGCATCAGGATGCAGGCCACATTTAAGCATCATACATAGTAATGATTTTGAGACATCAAAGAAACCAATTTTACAGAAACCCCACATGAGAGTATTAAATGAAACAACAGAAGGCCCAAGTTCGTTCCATTCTGTGGCCTCCATGAAGGAAACAGCTTCTTGTAGCTTGGACTGCCTGATTAGACCATCTATTAGGATTGAATAAGTGTATTCACTACCAGAGGCCCCAGTGGCTTTAATTTCATCATACACATCCCACATGTCATCGGTATGCCTCAAGTTGTACAACAAACTGTTATAGGTCAGTACTGAAGCTTGGAAATTGAAAGTTTTCATTTTAGCAAGAACAAAGAGGGCATCATTGACCATATTGGATCTTGAATACGCAAAAGCCAACACATCCCACACAATCTTATTTGACTCCCAGTGTTTGAAGTTATTCCACAAGAGTTCACATAGAGATGCTGCCGAATTTGAGCCTATTGAGAGAAACAAAATATCCATGAACAATATAGAAACCCACAAAAATGTCATGACGGAACTGAATTTATAAATTTGTCTGAGCTACATAAAATATAAGAAATAGTTGAAGACCAATAGTTGGATAGAATCTAACAATCACTGACTGCTCATGGGGACTTTACTCTCAACATTAAGAAAACGTAGACAAAGCATTAAACTTTTGGAACACACACACAAAAATAAAAAAGACATGTTCCCTAGTTTTAATCGATCATTCATTTCTTATTCTTTTTCAGTACCGATAAACTCATAAAATAAATACCGCTACACACACCTTCTTCTACAACCAATTGCTTCAAAACCAGACAAAGCTCTTTCTGCCTCCTTTGTCTGGCCAAAACGTGGGAAACAACAAGCCACGAAAACCTAGAATGCCGAAATCCATACTCATTTTTCAAAATCTCAAAGAACACAACCGCGGACTCTGGGTCATCGACACTCAACGCAGTGATGATTCGATCAACTCGACAGCCATCGAGTGTTGGAATGACGGGCCCAAACGTAGGGCCTCGGAGAAATTCTACGGTGCCGAAGCTCTTAAAACCTAGGATGACTTGGCGGACGACGTTGTCTCTAGGGTCAGCGTCGGCGGTGGCTGTACTATATTTGTCGCAGTCGTATGGGTCTGTGAGTGTGGCGGCGGAGACAGAGGGTTTAGTGAAAACGAGAGAGTTGAGAGGTCGTAGGGAGACAGGGATTCGAGGAATACGAACCCTCCATTGTCGGGCGTGATAGAACATGGAACGGCCTGTGCTGGCGAGAAAGAGAAAAATCTAGGGTTAGAAGGAGCCGTTAGTTTCCCGGCAAAAGGCAGATTAGGCTCTGCATTTCGGAGATGACATTTTGCCGCTCTCGGTGAACCCCTCTAGGCCACACCGGCTCAGGATAAGTAGGGATGCAACGGGGGCGGGTCCGGATCGGCAGTAGGTGACTTAAAGTTTGGGGTATTTTTGGGTCGTGCGATAAGTCGAGAGTCTCGAGACGTGTATTTGAAGTTAAAATTATTTTAAACTCTTAAAAAAAGTTGGAATAGTGGCCAGTACCAATGATCATTCCATTGTCTCCCGGAGATGGCTGGATTTTATCCAATCATTGAGTGGAGCGGGATTTAAATAATTATTGAATAAAAGAGATCAAAACTATATTATCTCATAATCTATTATATAAATATGTTCATCAACAATGAAAATCATACTTATCAGAATTGGATCGGCTCGGCCGGTTCGACCGGTAAACTAGTGACCCCGACACTTAATTGGTTAATTTTTTGATTGGATTGTTTCTGTAGAAACACTGGATAAACTCGGGTAATTCGATCAGTTTTTGGTGATCCGGCTAACTTGGTTGGGTTTTTTTAAATATTAAAATATTATTTAATTTGTTTTATAATATAAATAAATTTAAAATTAGTAGCTAATATTGACATTTCACTTTAATATTCTTCCAAACTTATTTGATTTTTCTTTTATTATAAATTTATATCACTAAATCTTTAAATTTATTAAGCTTTTAAGTTAGAAATATACATTAAAAATAAATAGTATTATATTAGAAGTATAATTTTAATATATTAGTTTAAAATATTTATTTTATATTAATATATATTTATATATAATTATTAATTCTATGATCAGTTCGACCACTGATCTGGTAGTTGAACCAGTGACCCGACCACCCGGTGCCTTAATAGGATCAATGTCCGATCCGATTCTGATAACTATGGTGGAAACTAAATATGATAAACTCAATGATCAAGGACATGGAATTACAAAGGGAAATAAACAGGATATCCTGCCCAAAATATTAGACAGGATATCCCAGGATGTTAAACAGCTGCCTAGAATATTAGATAGTTATTATCCACAACAAGAATCGGTAGAATCTGTAATGACATGTGTTTGGGGGATTAAGGAATTAGCCTTGTAAAGAGGTGAGTATTTTAGAGATGATAGTTTGTATATGGGTAAGGTTCACATTTGAAGGCTTCATACTCTTGCTTAACCATGGAAATCTTGTTGTTCCTGATCTGTTCATCTCCTTCATAGATAAGACAGGGTTTGTCCCACACCTCCTTTGCCGTCTTGAGGTCCTGCACATCCGTGAACATATCATCGTCGAGTGCAAAGAAAAGGATGACCTTTGCTTTAAAGTCAAGCTTCACTTTCCTCTGCTCAACCTTGGACCAACTGTCTGAGTTTTTCATCTGTAAACGGCCTCTCTACACGCTCTTTGGAGTATAAGGTCCGTTCTGGATAACTTCCCAAAGAAAAGTGTCAAGTATGTCCAAGTGAGCTCTCATTCTCGCTTTCCATTTGGAGAAGCA
The DNA here is from genome assembly GCA_023512835.1 of Taxillus chinensis. Lineage (NCBI taxonomy): Eukaryota > Viridiplantae > Streptophyta > Magnoliopsida > Santalales > Loranthaceae > Taxillus > Taxillus chinensis. Next base: position 34,704,449 of record CM042088.1, on the reverse strand, counting down.
CATGGGTGTGCACATGGGGACTTGGGAGGATGAGCCAAGAAGGACGTTGTAGAAGTCTTCCTATTTTTTCTTGTTGTTGCTGGTGCTAGGTTCTTCTTGCTCTTGCTCTCTAGTCGGTTTCAGTACTGGAGTACGACTGGATTCTTGTTCCTCGACCAGAACTTGAGCTTGCTTAGGAAAGGAAGCTGTGCTACTAGAATCCATATCTGTTAGTAGGGATCTCTATAGAATTGTAGAACTGTTCTGATACCAATTGTAGGTCCCAAAGTGAGTCTAGAGAGGGGGGGTGAATAGACTATTTTCACGGAAGCTAAGACTATAAGCTGGTAAATGAATATTCAAGAGATGACTATGCTATGAATATTAATTGAGAAGATGACAATATGGTATAGGAGTAATTATTGACTATCTAACAAATCTGATATGAGAGTTAATGCAGTGGATGGGATAGACCTCAGATATTTAGTGAATATTCCTACGGATGTCGATATGAAGAGATTGACTCCATTTGGAATGTTCTAAGATAGATTTCAATTGTGGATAAACAACACAGAGAGTATGCTGGATGATTGTGCTGGATCTGTTTGAACGATATTGTATGATGAATCATTCAAGGATATTCTTGTTCTTTGATCAACATGGCGCACAACACTTGGATGAATTTTCTCTCAGAGTCTCTCTCTAGCGTTGGAACTCTCTTTGATTCTGCAAGAGTTATTTCTTTAATGCGTGTTAGAATTCTTTATCTTGTGTTCTGTGTTCCTTGCTTTTTGTGAGAGTTTGACTCATATCATTTCGTTAAGTGTGTGAGAGATATATTTTAAGGTTATAGTGCATGTGCGCCTTGTCGTTCATCCTGACAGTCTGACTTCCCGCTACTTAAAATGCGGAAGTACAAGAGATGTGATGATCTGCTCTAATTCTGCTGATCTGTTGCCCATGATGCGCAATTGTGTGCCCATACTAATACAGTCGATCTTGGCCGTTCATCCGTTGATGGTGGTTGGCAGTCATTATTGCGATAATAAATGCGCTCAACTGCGCAGGATGGCGCAGGCTTACTTTACAAACCCTAGCTGAAGATATTGCTAAGTAAGATGCTTAGGGCTGTGAGTTTGCCTCGAAGGTTTGGTGACTTAAAAATTTACCTCAAAGATTTGGGTCGAGCCTCTTTTTAATGTATAGTGATACTTCAGGCTTCGACAGTGTTAGATCCTGTGAGTCTTTGACTTTGGTTTTATTTGAGCCTTCGTGGATAGTAGTTTGCAGATGATGACAAGCTCACTCTATAAAATGATCTTTGACTCTGCGAGTTTGTGATGCTTAGAGCAGTTTCTCTTAAGAGTATACTGACACACTACTAGCTACAAGTCTTCAACTCTATATCTTCAAGTCTTCGTGGATGGCAAATTACAGGTTGGCCTAAGTTTAAGGGTTCACTCTGTGTTAAGTGAGTCTTCGACCCTTCGAGTCTTCGACCCTTGCTGCAGCTCTTTGAGTGACTCTTATATTGAACATACATAGTCTATGCTTGTTGTCTTAGCTGCAAGTCTTCGACTCTGTTTCTTTGAGTCACTCAGTTTGCTTTGGAGGGCTAAGATGTTCTTTGACCCTTTTATTCATTTGGTCTACGAACTTATGTTGGATCTTTGACACTGCGAGTCTTCGATTCTCAATGTCTAATGCTTAGCCTATCGTCGTTGGGTTGTTGCAAACTGAGTCTCTGTTTCTCCGAGTCTTTGATTCTACGGCTCTGCCTTTAAGGTCTACAGGTCTTGGTCTTATTTATGAACTGACAATTCCTTTTGATTACTTATCTATGACTCTTTAAGTCTCGGTTACAATTTCTTTTGTCAGTTTATGTAATTGAGAGACCTAGGCTCTTCGACCTTTAACTTTCGAGTCTGCGAGTCTCCACACGTTTTGTAGTTGACAGATTCTTCTTGCAACTTCAACTCTTTGACCCTTCGAGTCTCCGAGTCTTTGTGTTAATTTATGTTTTGTCAGTTTTCGTTAAAGCATCTTTGGGGACTCTTCAGTTTCGCATTCTTCAGGGCTTTGAGTCAACTTATGTTCTGTCACTTTTAAGTTATGACTCTTCGAGTCTACGAGTCTTTTATCATTCGGACTAGTGACAGTTTTACTCTTCTTCGAACTTCAACTCTACGACCCTGATACCTTCGGATCTTTAAGTCTCCAGACTTAGAAATATTATTGGCAGCTTCACCAAATCTTATAATACCCAACATGTCTACTTTAGGACGTTTCCCAATGGAACCTCAATACTCATATCCACTCTAGGACTGTCTCAAATGAACCTAAATAATCATGTCCACTTTAGGACTATCCCTAATGGGACCTCAATACTCATGTCCACTCTAGGATTGTCCTTAAAGGAACCTCAATACTCATGTCCACTCTGGAACTATCCCCAATGGGACCTCAATACTCAATCCCACTCTTGGACTATCCCCAATGGGAACTCAATACTCATGTCTACTTTAGGACTATCCCCAATGGGACCTCAATACTCATGTCTACTCTTGGACTGTCCCCAATGGGAACTCAATACCTGTGCCTACTTTAGGACTATCCCCAATGGGACCTCAATATTTATATTAAAGATAAGGTCACATATCATATAAATATCTCGTAGGCATATCACAATTTAAGAAATAATACATACTCATAACACAATTCAAAACACCACAAAATACCTCAAAACAAGTTCCTAATCTTCCCCCAAACTCTAAGAATTCAACTGTGAAGAAAGGGCAGAAAATAGAAAAAAACCCACCTAGCTTAAACAGTCCAGGTCGACTTAACCGAGTCTTTCTGCCCACTAGGTCGATCAGTATAGGTCGATCTAACCCTAAATCTCCCCAATAAATTCATAGAATTCTCAAACAAGGATGGGGACAAGGAAACATAACCACCTACATCTCTTTGTTTGGATTGGATTGAAAACCTTCTTTCTTTGCGTTCTTGCTCCAAGGGTTTTCCTTCCCCTTCTCTTCTAGTGTCTCCCTCTCATGTGACAAGCACCACACACATAAAGAATTACACGCTTCTCTCTTTTTTCTCTTTCCCCTTTTCTTTTCTTTCTTTTATTTCTTTTACTCATATTAATTTCCATTATTATTTAAATTACCATGATATCCAAAATCCCTCAAATAGGCCAACACTGCCCCATGGGACCCTGAACTCTGTAACGGGCACAAATACAATCAAATTTTCTCAATTTTTGAGCCTAACCACATGTTCAACTAAAATTACTCTAACTCTCACTCTATATCAAGGTCCACTCCTAGAACCAAGGACATAGGTCCTCATAAGTTGAGTAAATAGTGGTCGAGTGAATGATGGTTGAGTGAATAGTGAATAGTGGACAAGTGAACAATGTTCGCTTGAATAGTGAACAATGATCGACTGAAATATGGGGGTTTTGATTGACCAAAGTAGTTTTTAGTGTGTTTGGTCAATTAGAGTTGTCGAGTGAAATGTGGTCGATTAAGGCTTGTTTTGAGCTATTTTTTAGTGTTTTCTTCGGGGTTTGGTTCCCATGCTTTTCGAACAGTCTAGTTGGGGAGATTTAAGGCTGTGAGCCTATGAGTTGAGGGGACTTGAGAGTTTTTCTTGTCTTATTGTTTTGCATGTATGCCTTGTTTTGATTTAACGTTCAGAATATGTATGAGATGTTTTATCTTATCTATTTAACTATGTATGGTAACTACATGAGAAACCATGTTTGTGTGAATTATCATACCTAGTGATGACTTGTGCTTGCGAGGCTACCTTGATAAGCCCCTAGAGGCTGCTATTATAGCGCTTGAGAGGCAAGATTTGTTTAGAGCCTAGGAGGCAATTGTGCCTAAAGGGAATCATTTGAGATTACCTGGGAGTTTTGTTTTACATTGATACATAAGTATATAATTGAGTTAGTGATTTACATGTAGCATTACACGAGCACATGTTTGTTAGGATAGTGCTATATAAAGCAATGTGTAATCCTAATTTTGTAAAGATTATTTCTGATTAATTGAAATATATTTTGTTTAAGTATTAAATTGCATTATTCTGCTTTATTGTGTGGTTGAACATCATAACATCCCATTACTTATCAAAGTCTATTACTGGGAATGTGTGGACACATACAATAGATCCACTAATTAGACTAAGTATAAAATTGGTTTACAATCAGTTAATGGAGTTTAGGATGCTCTATTTTGATAAAATTGTGGTGCGGACTATTTCTATAGTAGGAGTGATCTAATCTAGGATCATTGTAAAGAGTTTACAAATAGTAGTGTCAGTATGTAATCATACATATTGAATAGGACCATGATAAAATACATTCTTCAACTAATCTCCGTTGCATTGTATAAAGAATTTTATATTCTATTGTTGGATGACTGATTTATAGATTAATCTTAATCCAAATCATTTGATTAACTCATGTCTATAATTTATGTCTTTTGACTTATTAATGAGTGAGAGGCTTAATGCTTCAAATACCTTGATATCTTAGAAATATAATATTATAGATAGTGGGAGTGTCAAGTCAGGTGCGTGGAATCCACTGCTTCGCTATACAAAGAGTAATGATATTCTCATGTTATTTAATTCGGGATTCTTGGGTGAATCAAGCGCTTGTAATTACATTGGATATAATTTATTGTAAATCCTAATTCATGATTGGATCATGAATAGGTCGCCTATTAGAGAATTAATGGTAACACATGAATAAAGATATAATTAGAAAGGTTGAACGGAATCTATTGATACCTGTCTTTAATTATGAATATTATAGTGGAAGATCATATCACATGGCAATTAGTTATATCAATAGACAAATCATTTGTTATAGATTCTTATAATTATATCTGCTTAATCTTAGAGTGCAGTTTTAGTCCTTGATCGTGGCTCAGACTAAAACTAATAAATAATGATTTAATTGATTAATGAGATTAATTGATTAAATATTATTTATTAGAGTTTCAATTAAGTGAGTCCATTTGATCCCTCTTGCTAGCACCGTTTATTCTTGTATGGAGTACTAGATCGTTATAAGATAATTCTCTGGCTGTGTTTAAAAGCTAATTAATTAACATGTGTTAATATATATTTATAGTAGAGGTTGTGTTCTTGTTCTTTGATCCAAGGGTGCCATAACTCTGTGTTCCTTGAGAAGGTAAATAGCAGAGAAGGCTACTTGGTGATTGAATCCAGGAGGCTGCGATGACGATCAAAGGCAGATCGTGAGTTTGTTCTTGGAGGGAAAAGAATAGGGTTTTTGCATTACCGATCTTCAGATTGGTTTCTTCTTTTCACTCTTCGCAGAATTAAATTAATTGATTCATGTTTAGATCTTGGTGCTTGTTTACTGGAATAAAATTTTTTAAAATCTGTTTCCGTTGCAGTTAATCGTTAATCCTATTCCAGTATTCAAAGAACAAGAAACTTTGACGTGGGGTCAAGCCAAAAAAAACATCATTTTTTAATTAATAACTTGGCAAGCAATACATTCATAGCCACCTAATCCAAAATGATTTGGACTTGCTGCAAGAAGAAAACATTGCATATCTGGCTGCGTGAAGACCTTTCGGAAAAAAATTTGTTCCCAAACCATTTTTTTTCGGTAACACCAATCAGCTGGGCAACTTCAGTGCATCGACTTTGGTGGTCTTCAACTTTTCTTCTAGCTCAAGAATATTAGAATAATAAACTTATGCCAATTTTGGCTTACAAGATGCTAAAAAGGAAAAAGAAAAATTATTAGGGAAACACGATGATGATAAACCGCCCCTCTAGCAAGTTATATCCAACCAAATCTAAGATCCCAAGGCCGGCAAACAATCACAATTAATATATATATTAAATCATTCATTACATGAACAAAATATATAAATCCATACACCACCTATAACATACATCTCATGTATAAACATATAAACCCTTGAGTGTCGCTACTTCTATTCATACATCCAGGACCAAATTAAACAAATTGATTAACATGTTTAAAGCTCTGATACCACTTATTAGGATCGGGCCAAGGGGCAGACCCACCCACATGTCATAATACTGTCCGCTTTGGGCTCACCACATCGGCCCGCACGGCTTTAAAATGCATTGTTACATTTTTGGGCCTACTCCACCTTTTTAACTCCTTGGCTTCCCCCACTTTTTTCTGGGACAACTTCCTAACAATGTCTACACTCAGTAGGGAGACATGATCCTTACTAAGCTATGGTTGCTCACCCCTTCTGTTGTGTTTATCTTTGTTTATTATAGGTGTCTATAGGGGGTAAGAGGTTCAGCTGATGTGGAGATTTGATTAATGTTTTGATTATCTTTGGATTTTCTTATTGTGAACATGTAAAGACCTATGTTTGGGTTGATTTAGGAGATAGTCTTTAATTGATAAGGAAAATATCATTTTGGTATTGTGCTCAGTGATACGAGCGTTTTGGTTGTCATTGGATCCAATTTAGAGTTTGGGACCTTGGAAAGTTAGTTATGTAATTTGGGGTGTTTATTAATTCTTTAATTAATAAACACCCAAAATTACTAAATAGGGAGAGGGAGAGAGAGAAAGAGAGAGAAACTCTCAACGTGTGATTATTTGGGCTGACTTTGGTAAAAAGGGAGAGCTTGGAGCTTGAAGCTTGGGTTTTGAGGTTGGTTCATCCATAAAGCTTTACCCAGTAGGTGTTCCTGAACTTCTTAGCTCGATTCTGTTCTTGATCTACACAAACTTTGCCATAATTTATGAAATCTAGCATGAAACCTGGGTTTTAAGGAAATCGGACTTCGGGTTAAATCTAGTAGTTTAACATATGATCTGTGGTTAAGATTTGATATATATCGTTGTGGGTATATATTTCTGAAATTTGGAGGCTTTATAATCATGTATTTCATGAGGGTTGAGAAGTTAACCATGATAAATTGGATCTAGATTTAGATAGATTTAATTTGTATATATATATATATGTTTCTGTTGTTACTGTGCAATTTAAAAGCATTCAGGATGCATTTTGGGGTATATCTTGTAGTTTGTTGAGTACGATGATGAACAGTACCTTGGACGAATTAGAAAGGTTGAACTTCAAAGGATCAAAGGTCAAAGTTAGAAGGGTTAAAGTTGCTTTGAGGCTGCAGCTTCGAGTTAACAGCTTTTGATTAGGATCTTCAAGCTTCGAGGCAAAACTTCGAAGTAATGTTCTACTATTTACATTATAAACTATTATGCCTCTCCACATTTAAATGTTATACTTAAGTTACAATGTAAATACCGAAATACCTCCTATTTGGATTCAAAAAAAAACTAAAAAAAAAAACAAATTCTCACTCTTTCAAAATGTGAAAAATGGGCATTAGCACTGAATATCAGAAAAATCCATTTTTTCGTAGAGGTGACTTCTTGGAAAGTGAGGTTAGACCTCTCAAAAAAATTCCAAAAATCAAATTAGCTTAGTTATGATATGAGAAACCAATGCTGGTACTTTTTATTACAAGAAAACACTTTCTACGAAAATTCTCTATCTTGGTCAACTCTTGAATACACTTTCTACTTGTGCACCAAGACTTGAGGATATATTTGTGGAGACTGGCCTCAGTTATAAAAGGAGTGTTGTGAACTTTAGTGTCATACTGGTGTTGGGGTGTTAGTTTGAGGATTGAGCCTTGGGCTCTATGACTTGTTTGTGTTATCACCGTGATGTACAGGTTATGCTATATGGTTGACTTGATAGGCTGAGGCCTAGATTGAGCTGTTGAGCTCATGATGACAGGTTGTGGCCTGTGTTAGCTATTGAGCTCGTGGTGTTAGGGCTGAGTACCCTGAGCTAGGATTCTGTTGAGAATCATAGACAAGCTGTCTTATGCGGACAATCTAGATCCTGATAGTTGTTTGTAGACTGAGTCATGATGATTATGTACACTATACGGTGCACAAGTACATTGAGCATATAGTATAGACTTATATGTCTTGCATAATATAGTGATGTGAGGTTTTGGGGTCACCTACTGAGCTTGTAGCTTACCTATACTTGGTTGTTTATCATTTTCAGGTGTGACCTAAGACTAGTAGAGGACTTTCTTCCAGAAGGACGTGCTCACTACTCTAATGTATGATATAGTATTATATGTTGTATTGATTATGTATTATATCCCAGACATGGGTCAGTGGACAGTTGTATTTGCACATTGTTTGTGATATGATATCTGTATGACTATTTGACATATGGTATGCATGATGATGTATGAGAAAGTATAGAATACCCTCAATGTATGACCATACAGGTTTGCATGATTGAGGCAGCACCCGTGGTATAGTCTCTATTAGTGCTTGCCACCAAGTCTTTGACCTTTTCCCTTTGCTTGGTAAATATGGAAAAAGGGTGGAAGTAAGGAAAATGTATAGAAAATTTATTTTTCATTGCTTGGTAGACATAGAAAACTTATGAAAAAGTAATAAATTAACATAGAAACTTGTGCAATGTTTTCACACCCAAAATGGTGTGAAAACCAATGGAAAATGAATAGTGCCATCGTTTTCCAAAAATGTCCTTATTGATTTAAATTTTATTTTTAAAAACTAGGGATAAAATTGACAAAACATATCATAAAGTTTTCTTTCCACCTTTTCTCTATCTCTTACCAATCACTCTCTTTTTTCTACCCTTTTTCTTTCTATATTTTTTCTTTCAACCTCTTTTCCATACTTTTTCTTTCCACTCTTTGTCCAGGTATTGCCAAGCAAAGGGTTCGGATGCGAGCAAAGGAAAGTCATGTTCCTAGTTCCGGGTTCCTTGGAATTCGGGGGCATGACAGAACATGTTGTAATCCCTATGAGGGAGGGATTTATGTATTGATGTGGATTAAAATGAGATTTTTGTTGTTATGTATGAGAGTATGTACGATTACTATGATAAGAAAGTAAGGACAGCCCTGTCTTAAGGTTCCTTTCGAGGTGTTATCACCAACCTTTTGTCCTTACGGGATCGAGCATGGGGGTTCACTAAGCGATTTCAATGGGTTAGAAATTTAAGGCGTGACAAATGGTATCGGAGCATGGTTTAGTTAGCCTTGGGTGGTGGGGCGATTGGTTACTCTTAAGTCATTTGAAGGTGCATATAGGGACGTGCCTGATCAACATGGTCCTCCTTGAACCTTTGAGGAGCACTTGGGCTAGTCTAGTCATGGTGTAAGTGCATATATATGGACATGTAGGGCACTAGTGTTGCATTGAGAATGTGAAATGTTTTGGTATGATATGATTTGTTGTGATAGTATGTATGTGTGCCTTTGTTATGTGTCATTTGTAACTTGTGTCTAATGGCATGAACTATATATGTATTTGACCCATGTGATGGGGATGAGATATTGAATCTTTATTTCTCTCTGTGTAGTGAGAATGCCTCTAAGGAGAGTCTTGCGTGCGTATAAGGCAGTTAATAATGCGTTTTTCGCCCATGAGGGGCAAGATGTGGGGCCAACCACTGGGGGGAGTGAGTTGTTGGGACATTTAGTGACCCAAATGGAGGCATTGAGGGATAACATTGGGGAGGAAGTGAGGTTAGCGGTGCACCATGAGTTGGCGACACAGTAGGTGGTGCCACCACCACCCCAAGAGGAGTCTCAAGATGAGGATAGGGTTTCGTGCGAGGTAGTGTCAACCGAGCATGTTGCTGAGGACGTAATCACGAGGTTCCAAAAGGAATAACCAATCAAGTTCCTAGGAGGAGGTGATCCAGTGAGTGTAGAGCATTGGCTAAGGCATATTGAGCATCTATTCTCCTTTATCCTACTGCGGGAGGAGGATAAGGTGAGATTGCAATATGGCAGTTGAAGAATAAGGCTTTAGAGTGGTGGCTTAGTGTCGATGTGCAGTGATGCTATAGGATGAGTTCCTTCAATTGTTCCATGATCAGTTCTTCCTTGAGTCCTTAAGGTGGCAGGCACAGAAATCAAATTCCTTGTAAAATTAGGAACATAGAACGTTTTTCTAAACGTAAAGTGAAATTGCTACTTAAAACCAAATTGCACGTCCCAACGGCATCCACATGTGAAGCTATGTTGTTGCCTGAATAGATAAATCTTTCACTGTTCACCGGTTTCCTTAGGTTTGTTATACCCTGCAAGGTTTTCGTAACATGGATTATAGTCCCAATATCAATCCACCATGTATCATGATTAACATTAACCATATTAGATTCATAACAAACAAATGATAGAAAGTTACCTTTTTTCTCAAGGAAAGCTTTGAACTTGAGGCAATTCTTCTTCCTGTGTCCCTTCTTTTTATATAAGATACACTTTAAATCTTTCCCTTTTCCTTATTATGATATTTTTTTCTTCTTTGAAAGAGAAGTTGTACCAAGGTTCACCTTTTCGCCCTCTTCCATTAACAATTTACCCTCCTCTTGAGCACACATAGTTATAAGCTCATTAATTAACCATTTGACCTAATGTGTGTTATAAGAGATCTTAAAGGGGCATATTTTTAAGGTAAAGTGCACAAAATGAAATGGACTAAGAAGAATTTTGACATGGTAACTTCTAAAGTTTGTAGTTGAGTTACTATATCCCTCATGCGCATAATATAATCACACACTCCTTTAATCTTAGTGTGCCTCATGAATGAGAACTTCATAATCAAGGTGCTCGCGAGAGCCTTATCAGAGGATGTAAACTGCTCATCGATGGCTTTAAGAAGATCCTTAACCTTACTATGCTAATGACTGAACCTCAAATGTTAGCACAAATATAGTCTTTAAGAACATAGTTGAGAGGCAATTAGATCGCTCCCATTTTTCATAAATATCAATCGCATCTAAAGTACTAGTCTCCGTTATGCTAGGCGGTTTGTCTTTCTGAATAGTATAGTCAATATCCATCTATCCTAAGTGCGGTAATGCTCTATACCTAATAGTTATCACTTCTTAATTTAGGAATATTACATTTAAAATCATAAATGTTTTCAGGTAAAATTACTACAAAGAAAAGAAACATACTTATTAACAAAGTTTAGACTTTAACTTTCAACACAATTTACCAATGTAAATCATGCTAATATGAATCTAGTGACATAAAACTTGCTTGTGGGCTAGAGTATACTCAAATCAGATTCATAATATAACTCTATAGTGAAGCCATCAAATTATTATTTCTCAACTCCTGTTGGTAAATTAAGAAATATAATATAATATTTCACCCAAATTAATCATGCAAATACAATAAAATTTCTTGTGGCCATATCTCATTATATTACACATGATTAGTTACAACTAATGTTTAGTATTTACATATGATTTCAATATCAAATTTCTAAAAGTTAGAGATGCTATGGTTATTCCCCAACTAATAAAAATTTTAATTACTTGACATTTCACTTTATTATATACCGATCTTTATGTATATAAAATTTATAGACTCATTCCAAATTATAAGAATCGTATAAGTCATATATTAATATTTAATGGCATAACCGAACGAAAAACTAGCTAATCCTCTCAGATAAAAGCAATAAGATATGAGTCTACCAATAATTAGTAGAATTAAATCGAACTGAAATTCTATCACTTAAGAAGATTGAACGATAACTAATTTCTAAGCAAGGCAGAGATAATAACTTGGCTCTAGTATCAAATGTGGTGAATATAATACATCTTAATTATGCTCTCTACCATATGAACATATACTTAGTGGAAGCAATAAAACAGAATTAATATAATTACTTCCAGATATTTGAATTTGTATTTGATCAGAGATTGCGTTCTGGTCTATCAAAATTAGTCGTCTAAAATTTCAATCAACCACCTCCAATTTCTTCAGATTACATTTTGGTCAATCAAATTAGTTGTAACGACCAACTCTAATTTCTTTAGTTGTCCAACTTTCCCTTCCGTTGACCAACTTTACCAAATTGATTGTGAACGATTCAATGAACTCGAACATATTTTCTTCTTGTTAATTCCTTATGTTCTAATTGCTAGTTTTCATTCCTTTTTACTCAATTTTGGATGGTATTATTCTTTAAGAAATTAAGCTTAGTGAAATATCGCATTATAAAAAAAAAAACACATCTTAATCTGTATATTACTCCAACTATTATAGAGCAATTTCAATGCATAACAATAATAGTGAGGGATTACAAGACATGGAGAGAATAAATAACAGATATCAATCCATGAATTTATTACCAAAATAATTTAGTATGACAATTATCAGTTCATAAGTTACCAAAATAAATGAATCACATAAAACTAAATAATAATATTTACTTAATTATTATTTTATTAAAATTTAATAAAATATATTTTAAAGAACTATTATGAATAGTAATTTTTCATAAGTATCAAATTATCAATTATGATTCAAACTACTTATATAATGAATAGAAAGCTTATTCTGTGCTGGCCTCGCGAAAGGCATTCAAAGATTTGAAGTACACTGTCCCAACTTCGAGTGTTTCAGACTGTTACACGTTTAATTGCAAGGGAGTTGCTTCATGTTGCTTCATCCATATACATATTGATCGTGGACAGATCAATGGTTCTACTTTTCCCATTGTTTGGCAGGCAGACTGCCATACAATCTAGCATCATCGTCTTTTTAGCAATCAAGAATTGCCAGAGCCCTTAAAACAAAGAAAAGTAGAAAACCACCAAGTAATTTCATTTTTCATTTTATATTGATTACATAATTCGCAACTTAGTCCTACAAAACGAGAATAAAATCTATGGGCCCGACATAATAAACGATGGTTCTACAACAGTAATTACAGTGGGGATGGGGGGACTCTATCACGACTTGCCTCCACTAATGGTGTATAAATTTGTAAAAATTGCAATGAGGCTTGTCGCCACAGCCAAGATTACCATGACTGTTGCTGCGGCTTTGTCCCTTCTCGAAGAGATGCCGTGAACATCCCTGCAATTGGAAGTTAATGTCAGCAAATTTATTAATTTACGTACATTTAAAAAAAACGATAATAGGAGAAACGAGGTGAGGAGGGCATGAAGAAGAGTTGCCACTCGACCTAAGAGCAATTGCACCGGGGAAGATGAAGCCAATGGAGACAATAGAAGTGGAGCCGACAAACTGAAAGAAAAACCAAATATCGGGAATGGCAATGGCGACGAGGTAAGCGGACGCCAACAAAACCAGGGTGAGAGACGTGAATCTAGTAGTGTCCGCCTGCAAGGGCGGGAGAGGGCGGCTCTTGTTGGAGAAAAGGAGCTCGTCCACGTTGGCTCTCAGAGAGAAGTTCAACAGGGGAAACACCAGCACCAGGTGGAGGGCGTAGCTCAAACGAACCACGTCATTTAGCAGCAACCCCATCGCTGTCCCGGAGCTCCGGTCAAAATTCACCAAAATGTCACTCATGATCGACTCCCCAAACAGGAGGTACCCAAAGAAACCAATCGAGAAGTAGATTGCTGCACATAGGGCTAGCGATATTCGGACAGCTGACTTCATATTACCATCATTTCTAACCTCAATTCCAATCGGATGAACTGCATATGTATATACATAGTAGTAATATTATTATATTTATAGCACAATGATTTGATTTGAGTTACAAATTATTACAAACAAAGGAAATATACTGCACCCAGCCCGCCCGCCCGCCCCCGAAGTACCTAATGAATCAATCAATTACCATTGAAATGAAATGTGAAGGCTGTGACTATGACGGGGACGGCAGTGAATAGGTCCAAGAAGGAGGTTTGGCCCATCAGATCAGGAAGTAGTCTCGGCCTCTCTGTTTTTCCTTCCATTACTGCAGAAATTGCCAGTACTGAGCTAATGCCTACAAACACCACAGCCAGGAAAACCGCCACTGCCGAGCTAAACCTCAGCGAATCTGGAAATTAACAATCGAACATTGGTTTGTTTTTGTTTTAACGTTTAAAGAAGAAACAAAAAAAATCTACTAGTGAGTTGATTTTATTCGATAAGACTAGAACATATAAGACACTAACGGACCTACGCGCCTGCACAATACCAGGGGAAGCACGACTGAGACAGTGACGAACAGAAGGGTGAGATCGCGCGTATTCCACCAGTGAACGCCAAACCATTCTTGCAGGACGCCTAGATGTGCCGATCCCTGTGGCTGAACAGAGCTACCAGAAAGCACATCCGCTGCCAAAAATCAATCAACAATGATATTAGAATCCAAGGCCAACGGTTGTAACTTGAGGACAATCCTAATAAACTCCTGGAGACCTCCGGAAATCGTGTTTATGAGGAAAGAATGGGAAACACACCCGCGCTGAACAGTAAAAACACACTCTAATATCATATTATTAGAATTCAAGAATATGAAGAGCCAGCATCTTAAAACTTTTTAAAACTAATTGACGATATCAATATTAAATTATACTGGATGGTTAACTTCGGACAATCCTAATAATGTAAATCATATATATCTATATATCTAGTTATATAAAAGGAAAGAAAGAGACTGGAGAATAAAAAAGCAAGCAGACAAAAAAAAAAACGAAGTTTACCAATAATAATGAGATAAACGACCAAACATCCGAAGTTGGCAAGCAAGATACAAATTTGGAGCAGGACAGATCCGAAGCGGCCGAAAGACTCCCCCCATGAGACCGGCGTAGGTGGTGGAAACTCCGGGCTGCGTGTGTCTCAACAGAAACTCAGTGGACACATCCGCCAGCAGAGCCACGAACACGATGAGGCCGAACGCCGGAATGACTCCGAGGATCTTGAAGGTTGCCGGGATGGACATGATCCCGGCACCGATGATACTGGTGGACACGTTAAAAACCGCTCCGGAGACTGATGCGCCTGCTCCTCCGGGAGAGCAATCGGAGGCGGAGTTGTGCTTCGGGAGCAGCGGAGCCCCGGCGCCAGCCTCCTTCTCCGACATAGTTCCACGTCAAGCGGATTCCGGGACCAGGCCGGGCGTTCACCACCATCCTTCTTAACCGCGGCGGTTATATACACATATATATTTGTCCCTCCTCGTGATGGGGCCACGGCACTTGTTTATTCTAATCACGTTTCGTTTTCTCGGGTCCAAAAATGGCCAAGGCCATGCCATGCCAGCTGGATATCATTACAAGAACAGGGCAATCATTATTTTATCGAATGTATGTGGTCGTGGTTCAGGGTCATGTGCGTTTGTCTGTCTTGTCTACCGACTCGTAACACGTAAATTGGGTTGCTGCAAAGTCGCAGGGGCTCCGGCAATTTATTTGGAGCGGTTAAATTTTAATCAGCATCCTAGTTTAATTTATTCTCCTGGTGTAATAACGGAAATATTATAGAGTAAAATTATGTTTTTTTTATCCAAAATTAATATGTATTTTTAAAAAAAATGTTAAAATTATATAATTTTAGAGTATGAATGCTGTACGTAAAATTTTATCTCAGTTTGATTTGTAAAATTATGTCTTGTACAGGTATGTTTGGTGTTGTTTTGGGTTTTTGTTTTCAAAAAAAATATTTTTAAAAATTATATTTAAAAATGATTTTTTGAGAAATTGAATACACTAGCAATTAACTCCATACATTCTTTACGATTTTTTTTTAAAATTTTCATAATAATTATAACTTTTAACCATTCTTTTTAATTTCTCATAATAATTATATCTTTTTATTTAAGTAAATTATGCTAAATATTTCCAAATCTAATGATATTACATTAAAAAAGCTTCACGTTTAATATAATTATATTTACTGCTGTTTTAGCTTAATGAATTACACTTGACATCTTATTTTATTATTGAAACCGAATGTTAACTTCTTTTCTTTTTTCAGATCTCTCTTTTCAAAATGTTCAACCTATTAAATCAATTTAATAAACTCCATTTAACCTTATGTTTTGATATATTATAAGTAAGCATATAAATATAAGTATAATTTATTAAATCATAAGGACACCGCCTATAACTTTATTAAACCTAAAGTAATTTACTTCAATAAAGAGATAATTGCTATAAAAAAATTAAAAATAAGGTTATTAGGTATAAATTGTTAATCTAGAAAGGTACTGGGTGTAATTTTATCAAGATTCAAGAGTATCGAGTGTGATTTTCTCATTATTTTTATATTTGTTAATTTATGGCATTTTTTTAAATTATGAATATATTAAAAAAAATCATAAATAACAAATAAAAAACAGAAAAGAAAGATAATATAATAATATATGTATAATATATATTGTATGCAAATTTTAATAAATAAAATAAATTTAATATAATATACACATACAAATTTATTTATATTTGAATATGTATTTCATGTAAAGTTTTACAAATAAATCTATTTGTATAATTGTATGACATTATACAAATATATATTAACATTTGTTAATTTAATGCAGGAACTAGTGGGCAGCTGCCAGCTACGGGGTTTGGGCCAGAGACAAAACGAGTGCAGGCATAATTGTTAGTTTTTACCTTATTTTTGACACCAAAGATGGTGCTCGTCCAGATTACATGTAATTGCCAGTGATATGAAGACCCGGATTAAATATGAAAATGGCAATTATACGTGAGGATAGATTATACAGTTAATTAATCTACGAAGGACATTACAAATGAATTTATTTATTTATATTTTTATACGAATTATCTAATAATTTTTTAAAATAAAAAATATATTTATTTTTGAGTTAATTGGGATTAGACTTTCGTTAAAATTTTAGTTTGACACGACAAACCTCAGCATGTTAACCCATTGATACGAGCTCTCCCTAGCGGTACCACAGGCACGTGCACGCTAACTCTCCTTTGAATAGGATAATAAGCTGCAAGTTGGGTGTTAGTTTTGAATTAGCCAATAATGTTTTTGAATTAATCAATAAGCTAGCCATGGTAACAACTTAGCTCCTATTTTGTATTTGTTTAAATGATTGCTCCTTATTCCTTGCTATTTTCTTGGAGTTGGTTATAAGCGTGTGTATTTAGGCCGCAAATATTGAAATAAAGGTTATGAATTAAGCAACATACTTCCTTCCCTTGTGTCTCTATCTTCCTTCCTTCATTTGTTCTATTCTCTTTCCTTCTCTTCAAATTATTCGTATCATTTGGTATCAGAGCCTTGCTGCCATGGACACTCGTGGTAAGACCAACACGAAATTCCGCAATGAGGTCAATGAAGCTCTAGCGCGACATGAGTCCACCTTTGATCAGCTCCATGCGACGATGCAGACGATATTGACAGAACTTTAGGCCCAACGAGCCCACCGGGTTTTGCACGCGGATGTTAATCCATTCGCTCCAGGTGAAGCCTCGGGCGCACCAATGAATGGCCAGTCCCACACTAGCCATGAACGACACCGGCTCAAGCTGTCTTTTCCCAAATTTAATGGCGACAACCCAAATGGCTGGATTTATAAGGCTGAGCAATATTTTGATTTTCAAAATATTGAAGCCCCACGACAAATTCAATTAGCCTCCTTCCACCTATAAGGCATTGCCTTGCAATGGCATCGTTGGATGACCAAATTTTGAGGGCCCCTCACATGGCTAGAATTCACGAAAGTTGTACTCCTTCGCTTTGGCCTGACAGATTATGAGGGTCCTTCTGAGGCTTTAACACACCTTAAGCACACTTCTACGGTGGCCGCCTATCAAGAAGCTTTTGAGAAACTTTCTCATCAAGTTGACAACCTACTCGAGGGGTTCCTAATAGGTTGCTACATTGCTGGCCTTCGGGATGACATCCGTCTTGATGTCAAAATCAAACAACCTCGAACCTTAGCTGATGCCATAGGAGTGGCTCGATTGATTGAGGAACGGAACCAACTGTTAAGGAAGCCCACTCAGCAGTTTCAACCCCCCTTCTGCTTCAACATTACCACATATGCCGACTGATTCCACCCTTGGAGTACTTGGACCACCCCTGACTGTGCGCATGGACAAGGACCCTACCCCCACACCAGTAGTAGCACATCAGCTTTCTACCCAAGGAGCACGAGAGCATCGAGAAAAAGGGTTATGTTATTATTGTGATGAAAAGTTTGTTCCCAGTCATCAGTGTGCGCGACCGCAACTGTTCATGATAGAGGATGTGCCCCAGTCCACCAACGGCGGTGACATGGAACCCCTTTAAGAGTCAACAAACCAGGAAGTGAACCCTGAGATTTCTTCCCATACAATCGCGGGAGCTAACCATCCACAAACTGTGTGTATGAGTTGGAACCCCGGTGGTTGGTGCGCCATGAAAAAGGAGTAGTGCTCTCCAGGATATACTCTCATTTCTTCCTTGCGGATAAGGCTCTTACAGTGGGAGGGAATGATATGAGCTCTCCCTAGCGGTACCACAAGCACATGCACGCCAACTCTCCTTCGGATAGGATAATAAGCTGCAAGCTGGGTGTTGTTTTTGAATTAGCCAATAATGTTTTTGAATTAATCAATAAGCTAGCTATCGTAACAACTTAGCTCTTATTTCGTATTTGTTTAAACGATTGCTCCTGATTCCTTGCTATTTTCTTGGAGTTGGTTGTAAGCGTGTGTATTTAGGCAGCAGATATTGAAATAAAGGTTATGAATTAAGCAACAAACTTGCTTCCCTTGTGTCTCTATCTTCCTTCCTTCATTTATTCTGTTCTCTTCCCTTCTCTTCAAATTATTCGTATCACCCATGCATCAAATCGAGTGTTTTGACGGTGAGCTTAATTCAGGATTCGGATTTATATTGGACCATTTAATTAATTAAAAGTAATCTAAGCAATATTTTAAAAATAAAATTATAATAAAATAATATGAACAAGCATGAACCGAGGTGGAGAGGTGACTACGATTTACGGTATATCCACATTTGTTTTTTGTTCCCTGCAATTTGGGGTGAGTTAGCCAGGTGGTGTGGTTTTACAACTTAAACCTCTATCCAAATAATAGATAGCAGAATATTTTATCTTGTTTAATTTTAATCGTTTACATTTATAATTTTATAATATTTTAAATATTATGATCTAATTATGCTATAATTATTATTTATGAATTTTGATATTTCTGAATGGTATTTATTATAGTGAAATTAAATCATTTTTGATGATTTTTGGGTCAAAAATGGTATAAAAAATTGATATAAGCCAAACTATTCATATGAATCTATTCAATAAAGAGCGATAACAAAATGCAGACAGATGAAGCCTTATTCGCCAATCTCACTAGAGAACAGGGGTACCTTGCCCTACCTACACATGGGGCGGGGTACGATTTTAAAACTTGACTCTCCGCTTAAGTGGGAACAAGGGACGATAATAGATTAATCTTGTCTCCGATATGGTGGGGATCACCCTTAACTACGATCGTCGAGACTTGCCAGATGAAGAGAATCGAATGATAGAGAAAAAAAGTTACGTAGAGTTGCTGCTTTCATCTAATTTTAAACAATATTTTATAAAATAATAAATAAATTTATAAAATATTTATTAATATAATAATAAAATTTTAGTTAATAATTTTATCAAAATTTAACTATCCAAATTATTTAAAATAAAATAAACTAGCCCATATAATAATAAACTAATTTTATAATTGTTGTAATAGTAACTAACATAGTAGTAGTTGTTAGAATGTTGTAGTTGATGATAGTATAAATAAATGAATTGTGTGATGAAAATTTATATAGTAGAAGAAGATTATATTTAGAGATCAATGCATTAAGTTCTAAAGCAAATATACAACCCAAAACGATTACTAAACAAGATGTAAAAAGTCAAAAGGTAGGAACTAACATTATGAGCTTACTTTGCCATCAATGAACTGACAACCCATAATTATTAGATATAATTAGAGAGAACTAGTTGACTTCATTTGCACTACCATGTTGGCAAAGGAACATTATAACTCATCGCAAAAGTTTACTCCACTAACAGGTGTATGAAAATATGATTAAAAAGATATTAAATAGTCTATATGAAATATTTTATGATCAATATTTAGTTTATGAATGTAAATTTTTATTTTTGATGTTATATTATGTGATAATATTTAATTTAATTAATTATGTTGTTTAAAAGAATAACATATGATAGCTATTACACATATACATAACTTATAAATTCATTAAATGAATGTCAAAACAATATTTTTGAATGGGAAATTAGATGCAAAAATTTATATTGAAACAACCAAAAGGATATGTTATTTCAGGAAAAGAGGAACAAGTATGTAAACTTGTAAAATCTATGTATGAACTGAAATAAGCTATAAAGCAACAACATGAAAATTTTGATAAAATAATAATATCGAATGGATTTAAGATTAATGGGTAGGATAAGTATGTCTATATAAAAGAGGGTAGTATAAGATACACCATGTTTATATGTTGATGATATACTTATTATTGGTAGCAATAATGATATTGTTAAAGGAATTAAAAAGATGTTATCTACAAACTTTGACATGAAAAATTTTAGGTGTTGCGGATGTTATATTAGGAATTAAAATTTCTAAAATGGATTAGTATTATCTCAATCACATTACATTGAGAAAATACTAAAGAAATTCAATCAATTTGATTGTGACATTGTGAAAACTCAAGTAGATACAAGTTTACATTTGTCAAAGAATAAAAGAAAAGACATATCACAACTAAAATATTCTTAAATTATTGAAAGTTTAATGTACTTAATGAATTGTGCAAGATCTGATATAGTTTATTGGCTAAGTTAGTTAAGTATATATACTTATAATCCAAGTATAGATCATTGGAAGGTTATTGTTAGAGTTTTAAGATATTTAAAATATACTTTATACTATAGATTACATTAATTATACCAGGTATCCAACAATTTTAGAAAGATATAATAATGCAAATTGAATTTCTAACACAAATAACTCCAAATCTATAAGTCGATATATATATATTTACACTTATTGGAGGAGCAATGCTATGGAAATCATCAAAACAACCATGCATTGCAAGATTCATGATGAAATCGGAGTTTATAGCTTTAGATAAAGCTGGAGAAAAAACCAAGTGCCTAAGAAATTTCTTAGAAGATATTCCAACATGGTCAAAGCTTGTGCCAACAATATGTATACATTGCGATAATCAATCTGCTATTAAAAGGACACAAAATAAAATATATAATGGTAAATCAAGACATATTCGACAAAGACATAATACCGTTAGACGATTGCTCTCAAATGAAATTGTCTCCATTGATTACATTAAGTCAAAAGATAATATCACAGAACCGTTAACAAAAAGTTTGACTAGAGAGAAAGTTAATAATTCATCAAGAAGAATGGGCTTAAAGCCAATAATATAAGAGTTATCTTAATGAAAATCTAAACTAATTGACTGGAGATCCCAATATCTAGGTTCAGAAGGGACAACCTAGTCATGTGTGACTTAGTAGTTCACTATAGAGAGAAATCTTTAACCTATTATTATGATATAGTAGTGAAACTTGTTGAAAGTAAAAGGTTAAGTTATGCTTTTAATGACCCTTATAACTTAATATCATCAAGTAAAATATGATAGGATATTCTTAATAAGAATCACCTATATGAGTGAAGAAGGGGTTGATTCTATAAGAATAATAAGACTTAATTTTCTAAAGCACTCATGAAACCAGGAATTGTTCAAGGCCAAGATAAACACAATAATTAAAACCAGTTACAATAAGAAAGAAGTTGCATGAAAACTATATCAAGGCAGATCCTGCTACTGGCATTATCAAGGCAGATCTTGTACATTAATTGCCCAGATTTCTAGCCTCCAATCATGCCAGAATTCTTACCCGAATTAGTCCTGTGATTTCTCTCATTAATGTAAATAAATAGTACAGCTTGACTCTTGCTAGCTGTTGTAACCTTCCTAATTCTTTCTTTACTTAGATTATTGTAACCTCTCATCTCTTAGTTGTAATATGTATAAATAATGCTTAACTGATATCAATAAACGTGGGGGATAATTTCCATTGCTTTATCTACTGTAATAGTTTTCTATATGGTATCAGAGCTCCAAAACTCAAACGAGACTATGATCCCCTCTTCGACATGTCTTCCTCTCCAATCAATCAACCTTTCTCTCCCACCTGGTTGCTCTCAACATTACAGCCCAAATCAATGAGAAATTAACCTCCTCCACCTTTCCCCAGGTGGCGTGCCCAATTTGAAGCTCTTCTAATTGGGTACAATCTCTTAGATTATGTCACAGGCACCTCCGTATGTCCTGAATCTGATGGCACCTCGTCATCTATCTTACAAATGACCCATTGGGTTCGGTAGGACAAATTAATTCTCTCTGCTCTCCTTGCCTCCAAATCCACCACGATTACTCCTCTCATCGCTACCGCTAAAACATCATGTGAGGCGTGGAAAAAATTAACTCACATGTATGCCAGCAGATCCCGAATGAGGGCAATGCAACTCAAGGAAGAAATCACCTTGATTCACAAGGGTGATCGATCAATTCCAGAGTATCTTCATGCCGTAAAGGCATTGGTTGATGAGATAGCTCTAATTGATCATCCCATCTATGATGATGATCTTACCCTATACATCCTTAATGGTTTGGGTTCCGATTTCAGGGAAATAGCCGCTCCAATCCGTGCAAAGGAGAAATCCCTGACCTTTGAAGAGCTTCATGACCTTCTGGTTGGCCATGATAGTTACCTTCGGCAGCTCGAGTCAGCCACTCAACAACTTGTGGTGTCAGCAAACTACACCAACCGCAAGCAATCTTCCGGAAATTCTTCCCAGAAGTACCACAGCAAGCCCTCTAGTTCTTCGCGAAATCAGGGGCAACATAAAGACAACCGGCCGACTACCAGATACACGGGCCGGCCCAACTTCAACCAGAAAAGATATCAACCTAAATGCTAACTCTGTGATCAGATTGGTCATACGGCCAAGTTGTGTCCTCAACTCAACTCTAATGCAGTGACTGCCAACTGTACTTCTACCTCTCATGTCCCAGAAAATAAATGGCTCATGGATTCTGCTGCATCCCATAATATCACCGGCGATCTCAAAAATTTATCCATCCATTCTGAGTATGATGGTACCGATGAAGTCGTACTTGGTGATGGTTCAGGTTTGGCTGTCTCACACATCGGCTCTCTTACGCTAAAATCCCCACACCAGACTTTTCTTCTCAATGATACACTTTGTGTTCCCAACCTCTCTAAAAATCTCATATCTGTGCATCATTTTACATCCCAAAATAATGTGTTTATCGAGTTTCACCCCTCTTATTTTCTTGTGAAGGACAAGCGCATGGGAGTGACCCTGCTAAGAGGTGCATGTGAACATGGGGTCTACATCTTCCTGGCCACACTGGCGGTCTCTCCAAAGGTTGCTAATGTGCATGAACGAACCTCTCTTGATGGGTGGCACAAACGTCTTGGTTATCCATCCTCTAAAATTGTTCACCATGTTGTTCACAATTTTTCCCTTCCAATCACAATAAGTAAAGACTCCCCTCTATGTTCATCTTGCTCCATTAATAAAGCTCATCAACAACCCTTTGCTTCAACTAGTTTATCGAGCAATGCTCCTCTTGAACTTATATATACCGATGTTTGGGGTCCCGCCCATTGTGTTGGGCATGGGACATGGGACTTGGTTCATGCGGCATGGGACATGGGACTTGGTTCCTCCTCCTCGTTATTGTAATCCGGTCGGTCAGAAATGGGTTTTTCGCGTAAAACGCAAATCCGATGGGTCTGTGGATAGATTTAAAGCCCTTCTTGTGGCTAAAGGCTATCATCAACGTCCAGGCGTGGACTATTGGGAGACCTTCAGTCCTATGGTTAAGCCAGCATTCGGATTGTTCTCTCGCTTGGTTGATGAATGGTTGGGCCTTACGACAAATGGATATTAATAATGCCTTTTTACATGGGGACCTTGGTGAAACCGTTTACATGCCGCAACCCCTGGGTTTTAAAGACTTAACTCGCCCTACCCATGTTTGTCGTCTTCGCAAGGCCATTTATGGCCTCAAACAGCTCCCGTGCCTGGTACTCGGCCCTGAAGACCGCCCGCTCCAGCTTGGTTTTCCCAATTCCCAGGCCGATTCTTCCTTGTTTATTTACAATCATGATTCCACTATCTCCTATCTTTTGGTTTATGTGGATGATTTAGTGCTTACAGGAAGTGACTCCACCTTTGTGACTTCCATCATTGAGCAACTGGGCCGTAAATTTTCTTTGAAGGACATGGGGACCTTACATTATTTCTTAGGCGTGAAAGTCTTACCCACACCGGATGGTGTTTTTCTTTCCCAACATAAATATATACCGGATTTACTTGTCCACCACCAACATGCTTGGGGCCAAAGAGGTCTCTACACCTCTCTCCACCGGCCTCCCTCTTAAGCTCGATGATGGCACCGTCGTGTTGATAGCACCGAGTATCGTCGGGTCCTTGGCGATCTACATTATCTTTCCCTTACTCGCCCTGACATCTCGTTTGATGTGAATAAGCTGTCTCAATTCATGCACAAGCCCACTCAGACGCACTGGACAGCTACAAAGCGGCTCTTGCGCTACTTGAAGCACACTATTTGTCATGGTCTTAAACTAATGTGCCAGCCCGATTCTTCTCTCGCCACTTTTTCCGATGCTGATTGGGCTGGCAATCTTGACGATCGCACATCCACTTCAGCGTATATTTGTTTCCTTGGTCCCAATCCCATCTCTTGGAGCTCCAAGAAACAACGTCTTGTGCCCGGTCTTCCACGGAGGTTGAGTATCGCGCCCTTGCTAATGCTGCCTCCGAGACTATTTGGATCCACTCTCTTCTTCAAGAACTTGGTTGTCACGCCCCCAAATCCCGAAAACAACGGAACTAGGAACGCGACTTCCCCACACCCATACTACAAGGGTCGAGGGGATTAGTGTTCAACCCAATCATGTACAACTCCACAACAGGGGTAGAATTGTACTTCCCAATGCATTCAATTCCCAATATATCCAACACAAAGTAACTCATATATAAGTTTCACCAACAAGGTTCATACAACTGCCACGGACCCAAGTCCGGAAAATGAAATAATAAAATAAAATAAAAACAAATAGTCTACTAAAAAAAACTCTACACCAAGGATGTCTCGTCTGCTTCACTATGGCTCCACCAGATTCTTTACAACCTGTAGGAAATAAAAATAAAGTAGGGTGAGCACGAATGCCCGATAGGTGATCCCCATCTCCAGATTTATTACATGAATTCCTAAGTCTGTATGATCAGTGTATGCTTGTGCTATTGTAGTGTCACATCCTATCACAATTAAATTTTATTAAATCACAAATAAGACATCACATCACATTTCCATTATTAAAGGTTCACACCGGCCATTCATCCATCCTTGGAATTCCCGCTACCAACTCTAGGAATTTATATCACTACTAGACAGCCATATGTGGGACCTGCGGTGTCCCTAATGACAACCTGCCACATATAGGACTTGAGTTAACCAGCCACATAGGGGACCTGAGGCCCTTTGCAAGCCTTATGTGGGACCTGCGCTAACCCATCTAGTTCCACCACCAATCCCACACATATAATCAATAAATAGAGTTTTCTAATATTCAGTATACAAAACAACAGCCTTACGGAACATTTGAAATCTCCAAATCAATGATATCACAAACAGTATTTACACTATCAAATTGATCGTAATTAATCACATTATATTTTACTACCAAAACGGAATTAATTTCTATAACCTAACAATTAAATGCAGTAATTCAAGACCTAAAATATGTATATATATATATAGCGTCTGTCACCATACTATACATATGTGGTGTATTATTATGGGAAAATTATATAATATTAGAGGAAGTCAATATCCTGATTTAGGAGATATTGGAATATATCATTACCAATATGCTACACCGATATAATATTAGAGGAAGTCAATATTGGAATATATATATATATATATATATATATATATATATATAGTACACTAAAATAATCCCAGTATAATGATATTGTCTATCGCTATTGTGAACGGCAACAGAATATGTTACCAACGTAATGAATGAAAGCCCTCTTCGTATCTGTATTTTCTTCCATCGGTTTAGGAACATAATATTATTCCCGATTTTACGTTATCACCACTTCATATAATATATCATACAAGACATCAAACCATATATGTTTATTTATTGTCCCAAGACTTAACCTGTCGGCTGCCTATTGTCTTGTTTATGCACAAGACTTAACCTGTTGTCAAGACACGTGTATATGCATTGGCTGCCTGCACATCAACCCAGGCCCGATCTGGCCTTGGAGGAAACGCACCAGGAAGAACCTGTCGAGGAGGACAGTGCAGCACCAATTCGTTGACCGTGCGCACCAGGAAAAACTGTCGGAGGTGAACACGATCCCGCCTTAAAAGAGGCAAACCGGAGAGATCTGTCGAGGAGGAAGGTTCGGCACCGACCTGTCCGACTGCGCGCCAGGGAAGGTCGTTGGAAGCGAGCTCCGGCCGGCCGAAGAAAACGCGGCCAGAGAAGCTGGCCGAGGAAGACAGTCCGGCGCCGTTCCGATTGCGTGCGCCAGGAAAAGAAAACCACCGTAGTGAAGCACCGGCCAACCGAAGTCATCCCTGAGAAGCCACGGCTGTGAAGCCTCCCATTCCGTCGCGCGGACTGTAGATGAACACGCCCAAGATTTGACATATGGCCGATAGCCATCCCAGCCCATGAAGGGGTATATATGTGTGTGTGTGTGTGTGTGTGTGTGTGTGTGTGTGTGTGTGTGTGTGTGTGTGTGTGTGTGTGTGTATTTGCACACAAAAGTAGGATTAGGTATATATATTGGTTTCCTCTAAGTCTACGTAAAGGAATAACGAAGCGTTCATGTAAAAGAATAACGGATGATTAAGGTTCACCTACCTGAAATTCAAACTCGAGGGATCGTTTGGAGCACCACAACTTTAATCCAATGCTCTTCCCTCACCAAAACTCTGTGCAAGACACACAACAGATAGCACGTAGGTTTTTTTTTTTTTACCCTAGGTTCTCCATCGATGCTTATATATATATATAATTAAATCTAATAATAATAATAACCTTAAAATAATTACAACAATAATCACAGATAATATTAATATTACAATAATAATAACTCAAAATATTATAATAATTTTATTAGTAATAATAATAGCATAATAATAATAATGCTAAACTTAAAATATTAAAGTACTTATATTTATAATAATAATATAATCATAATAAAAATAAACCCAATAATTACATCAATAATAATAATAATTATCATAACCTTAATTATTATGATAATAATAATTCAAATATTTAAATAATCAAATTAATAGTATTAGCGTCATGATAACAGTAACTCAAAATATTAAAATAATTATAATAACAATGACATGGCAATAGGCTCAAAATAATAAAAATAATAATAATAATAATTCAAAACGCTCACGCTACCAAATAAGTATCCCTCAATTTATTCAGAGGCTAACTTTAAACTCATACAGGTACAGGTCTTTACATTGGTTTCCCGCTTTCCTCTACTCCTTTGTCGCTTTCTGTGATAATCTTGGTGCAACCCATCTTGCCTTCAATCCAGTTCATCATTCACCGGATGAAACATATCCAAATTGATCTTCATTTTGTTCGGGATCTTGTTCAGCGAGGCACTGTTCAAGTTCGTCATGTTCACACTCAAGACCAACTTGCTGATTTATTAACTAAACCATTATCCCGCCCAAAAACCGAGGCCCTTCGCACCAAAATTGCCCTTGCTGATGGCAGCTCAATTTTGCGGGGGTGTATCAAGGCAGATCCTGCTACTGGCATTATCAAGGCAGATCTTGTACATTAATTGCCCAGATTTCTAGCCTCCAATCATGCCAGAATTCTTACCCGAATTAGTCCTGTGATTTCTCTCATTAATGTAAATAAATAGTACGACTTGACTCTTGCTAGTTGTTGTAACCTTCCTAATTCTTTCTTTACTTAGATTATTGTAACCTCTCATCTCTTAGTTGTAATCGTATAAATAATGCTTAACCGATATCAATAAACGTGGGGGATAATTTCCATTGCTTTATGTCTTGTAATAATTTTCTATAAACTATTGTTTGGTTTACATAAACAAGTTAAACAGTTCAAGACATCATGTTCACTAAGCAAACAAGAAGCTCGATAATTTTACACTACTTGAAAGGTTCAAAGCCAAAAGCCACCTTATTTGAAACAATGGATATTTATGTTTTTTTTCTCTCTTAGTTTGTATATCATATCAAATCATATCATAATGATTATTTATTTTTTCATTCATGTGAGGGATTGTTAGATTATTGAATGAAGAATTAAATAGATTAATATCTTTTCATGGAAAAACACATCATTACCAATAGGTGTATCTTAAGGCTATTACATTTTTATGGAAAGGCACACCATTACCAATAGAGTTGTCCTTTGAGGTGATGGTATCTTTTCATAAAAAGACACCATCACGTAAAATCTATAAATAGGTCACTCTATCATTTATCAAATCACCATTGTTTTCCCTTCCTTTAAGTTAGTAATATCTGTATATATAAAAAGAGAAATATTATTTTTTTAGTTTCCTATAATTATAGATTGTAGTATTTGCTTCTATAATTAAAGTGTATGTTGGGAAATTGTGTCCCACATCGAAAGAAATAAGAGGAAGTCATGGAGCTCATATGGTGAAGTAAGCCCAAATTGTCAAAACACATTTTAAAGTCATGCGAGCCGATGTGACGAGTCTAAAGTGGACATTATTGTGACATGCGAATGGGCCTGCACCTTGACCCGATCTTAATAATTTGATATTAGAGCATGATTGTCCCTGTCAAGTGTTCCATTATATCGAAAGTCTTCTTAGAGCATCTGTCACGCCCCGGATTTCCAACCCGAGGAGACCGGAACGTGACCCTCCCTTTACCCAAGTTGGATAAAGGGGTTAGAATACAACATACACTTCACACTTTACATTCAGAGACCAATCTTATATTTATCGAGTCCAAACATAACAAATGTGTCCAAAACATGCATTTATTACATTAAACTCCACATTACAATACCCCCCCCCCCCCACTGGGGTTACAAAGCTTACACAAAAACAGCATAACTCAAATAATAATAAGCAAGCCACAAGCAGGACTTCCACCTTGGTGTTCCCACCTAACGCCTGTAGGTTCCTGTAAAGAAAACAACATGGTAGGAGGGGTGAGCAACCACGCCTCGATGGGATCATGTCTCCCCAATCCATCCCATGCTCCTAATATCTACATGCCATGTGTACAAGTGTCTGTGTCGTGATACAATTATTTCACCAGGATATAATAACAAGCCACAAGAAAGAAATACAATCATACACAGGCTGGAACATAAACATTCCCGGGATTCCACAGCCACCGGGTTCCAAGAACAGTCCCGGGCTTCCACAGCCACCGGGTTCCAAGAACAGTACACATAACCACTCAGGCTTAAAACCAAACACTTAGTAGGTACACATTCACAAATGTACAAACCCAGCTACTCAGGCATAAAAACAAACACTTGGCATGCATACCTTTACCAACCCACAATTCTAGCCTTACGGGCATATTATCAAACACATACTGGGCATATTCACACAGACATATTCACAAAGGCATTTTATTGAATACTTAACATGCACCGCCCACCCAACATCATGATCACACCAAAAATGCCATTGAAGGCCAACATTCATAGGAGATCACACTTATATGAATTTACATATAGATATTATAGCATTAACAATAAAAACCTTACAAAACATCCACACAGGGCCTAACCCCGAGCAAGACCCAGGAAAGACAGAACCCTTACCTGTAAGAAAATGTATCACCACAAGAACGATCCTGCTCCCACGCCGAACGTCGTCGGCCTCGAGGAACACCACAGCAGAGATGGCCAGAACTCTCCTCTCTCTCTCCCTCTCTCTGCGACGGCTGCCGTGGCTGAAGAAGAGAACCCTAAACCTAAAACAAGAGGGCTCCTCATCCTTATAAAGACCTCCCACTATCAAAACGACGTAGTTTTGATTAAGTGAAACCCAGCATCAAAATGACGTCGTTTTGATGGAACAAGCTACAACCTTCCCGCATTCAAACACGCCAAAATATCCACAATTCCAACATGGTCCTTTGGGGAAAAATCATTAGAATGACAAAACCAAGGTAACCATGCAAAAACATGCTTGCACGCCAATTTGAACGCCAATCCCCCAATTGGCGTGCAGCTCCAAATGCACTCAAACTTTACCCCAAGCCTCCTTGCACCATGTAAAAGACATCCATGCAATAAAAACCTTGCACGCCAAATGGGTCCAATTCGCGTGCACGTCTGTTTGGCCTGAAACTTCTGGTAGATAGAAGACATCATTCTAAGAATCTTTTGGTCCGCATGCCAATTCATCCGAGCCCATCTACTAGGTCAAAATCTAGAAAGACCGACTAACTCAAAACACGATCCTTACATCCAAGGTGTTTTAGCTAAAGTGTGTGGGAAGGAAACTCCCTAAAACCCAACAATTTCCAGTACGGGGCATCCGTGGTTAACCTCGTACATACCACAAACACGGGTCATTACAAGATCTCTAATAAGTTAGGTATTTCATTAGCTATATGTAAATATAGATGAAATGTTGCTCCAATAGGTGAGCTATATGACCAGCTATAACAATAAGTTTAGGTAAATTTACCTAAAATTATAGCTTATAGCCGAGATGCCATATCATTCAATAATTTGAAGAATCTAAAATACCCTCATCTCATCTCTATGCCTTCACGCGTTGCACTTGATGCTCTGAGCCGACCGAACCGGTGGCGCCACCGCAGGCCACGATGGCCTTGAAGCCTCGGTTGGTGCTCACCACCAAGTAGCCCTCGGTAGTGGCCATGGGGACAGAGAACTCCTTCCCGTCCAGGAGGAGAGGGCCAGCCATTCCCACAGGATCGCCGTAGTGCACTTGCAGTCGCCGAGCTTAGATTCCTCATCCTTTAGATGAAGGACGCAAGGAAGGTGAGAAGGGCGGCCATCTCGGAGAGGGAGACAACATGGAGCAGGGTGGAGTTGTGGATGCGTTGGCCCCCATCCAAGAAATAAACCAAAGGTTATAATTAGGGATTTGGAAATATATATAGCATGGGTAGTTTGGACAAAATAAAATTTAGCAATAAAGTTTTAAATATATGGATGGAGAAAGAGTTAGTTAAAGCTATTTTAAATTAACTATTTATTGCTTTAGCTAATAGAAATTAGCTAGAACTGCTGGAGATGCCCTTAGTGTAGTCATTGACCGAGTAGTGTGTCCAGTGATGTGCGGCGATATTGAATTAGAATACAAATTCTTATCTTCAGGTTATCAAATCAATATGCCCTACATCAGAATGTACATTGAGAGGAAATTGCAAGAAAAATTTCATAGGTATGTCCCTAACTTATGATGTCGTTCGATATGTGACAAGAAGGAAATTATTGAAAAATTATGTTCGACATCGGAAAAAAATAAGAAAAAGCCAAAGAACTTATACGGTGAAACAGACCAAATTATCACAACGCGTTTTAAAGTTGTACGGACTGATATGGGAAATCTAAAACGAATAATATTATAACATGCAAATGAGCCGGTAAATTAACCCAATCCTAATATTATAAAATTATTCAAAAATTTCAACTACCATTTACAACTTACCAAAAGAGGAACAAATTTTATCTTAAAGAGATAATATCAAACACTAAATTTAATTCAACTTTTTAAATAATTTAATTCTAAAATTTACTTAAATATTTAATCCTTATTTTATTTTTATGTTTTTCAGTATAAATCAACATAAACTATTCATATTTTAACGAACACTGTGTTCAAGAAGCGATAATTGCCATAGTGACTCATCATATATTATATCAGGGAAAGAGACCCTGGAATTTAGACTTGATATTTTATGAGAATATTGTTTCCACACTACTTTCTCGAATCTAATTTATTTGCTTGGAACGATCTGAGGTAGAAGGGGATCCAAAAACTGGAAAGCTGTCCTGTGCTGTATTATTTTGAACTCCAGAAGCTCATTTTTGGTGACAACTTCTTCTCTGTTCTTTACTCCCATGAATGAGCACAGCCAAAACCGATCAGAGAAACTGATTCACGAAACCGTCATCTCCACATCACACGATCATCCCTCCCAATTAGTAGCCGTTTTCCCAATTTTTTGAATAACTCTCATGACTTCTTCTGTCGTCGTGTCGCCTGTCACGGTGACCTTGTTGAGCCTTTTATCCACGTTATAGGTTTCGATGGCTGTGCTTGAAGCGAGCCCTCAGATAAGAATTTCTCAACATTTTGAACACTTGATTAGAGGTGAATAGAATGTATGAGAAACGAAATAAGGAGAGATGCACGTACCTTCAATCTTTTTAATGGCCTTCAAGATTTTCTTGATGCAGTCGTCACAGTGCAAGCCCACCTTCAATTCCACCACCTAACCCAGAAATCAAACCATGTCATTCATTCATTCCATTTCATAGGGAGCAGTTTTGAAGAGGACAACAAAAGAGTTGTGGGCGGAAGGCGGGCTTACGTTGGCCATTATCAGGTCTGTCGATCGTTCTCGTTGAAAGCTTCAGCAGATCAAATGAACTTGAGACTCTACTTGGGCTGGCCTCTCTCCACACAACAGTGAAAATGACTAGATGAGCATGCTTCGTTGAAAGCGCGGACGCATTGGTATAAATATTAGTGGAAGGGTAAAACAAAGGGCGGAATAGGATGCCTTCTCCTACGTGAGCTTTGCTTTGTGAAAAGTTCGACTTTTACTACAAAAGCCCTTCCCCCTGTTCCTATTGTTGACTTTTTCTCATGTTAAGACGGCCAGAAATCATTATCCTGTCGCATTCTTACGGAGAAAGACGAGGGAGTAGGGGGTAATAGATTATCATATCATAGAGGGGCTTGTTCACTCCAGTGATATCACAGCTGGCTTCTTACAGCTGCCTTGCATGTCACACACTTTTCCATTTGAGAAAAACTCGGTGCAAGCCAAACCAAATCAATGGCCTGTAAGTCTACGCCGCAGCTTGCATGATTGCATCTTTTCCATTTTCATATGAATCGGCATGTTGTGTGGGACGCACTTCCAAGGTTGTCAGTGGTAGCATCTCATATTCTCGCTCAAGCCGCGTTTTTTTTATCGGGCTTATTTGAAAGATATGTACAAGAGGTTTTTAGAATTAGATTAATTCCGTTAGTAGTATAATTGATTTATTACTATTTTTCACGTCAAATTGATACTTTTTTTTATTTGAATTAAATTAAATTAAATTAAAACTATTATTTTTATCAGATCAAATAACTAATTCAATTTGAATCGTTCAACTTGAATTGATAATTTAAAAGATTATTGGTTTAAATTAATTTAGTTTAATAATTATTAAGTTCTTAAAATTTATAAATAAAAAATTTAAATAATATATATGCACATTAATATTAATATATATTAAATTTATAATTTTAAAAATTAAAAATTTAAAAATATAATTGACAAATATAATGCATTAATATTAATAAATAATTTTAAATAAATACGTCTTAAAATAAAAAAATTAATTAATAATATTATTCGAATATTACGATTTCAATATTTTATAATATTACCTCCCTTGAACAAATTAATTGAAAAACACCTGTACTCTTGACGAACTCAAAATCCATCTAGTAGTTGTCTTAGGACGATCCTTTCTCTAGCCCAAATATTAGTCAAACACCAAACATATACAACCAAAAAGGACCGACTATAATTGCAAAAATATTTAGTTTCACTATACATGTGTAATTGTGGTATGGTGACCGGATAACATCTAACTAGATGAATTGTTTTATTGTTGATTCTCAAATTTCCCCATCCTCATAGTCTTAGTTAAAAATCTCTAGGAAGAGAATGGTTCCAATAAACCGGTAGCTCATTCAAAAATAGTTTATAATCAATCTTCATGTGTTTATGGACATAACAATGTTAAATCAAATAGTCTTTAATAATCAAAATGTTTAAGATTGCGACTTTCAAACATGTATATATAACAAGTTACTCATGAAAATAACATAAAAAAAATGTAAAATTGGCAAGAAGCATGTTAAGATAAATAGTAACTTAAATGCTTGAATAAAAAAATGATACAACTAAAATTAGCTTCCACTAAATAAGTACATGTGATGATACCAAGTACCAACAAGTCCAAATCTGTGTCTCAAAAATTTAAGGACAAATTTTTAGTAAGTAGGTATACTATCATGTCATTTACTTAATGTAATTTAGCGAAATGTCTTTGTAATGCTTTCAAATTTGAGACTTTTAAATCGGGTCTAAATTTGATATAAATTTTAAATCATTTATTATTTCATCAAACTACTATTAAAATCATCAATTGTTTCATCACATTCTAATATATGAAATTAAAGGATTTAGCGACTAAAACATATTTATTTGTAGTATTTTTTGTCTTTATTTTCAAAACATGATAGCTGTCTTTAGGTATAAAAAATTTAAAACTAAAAATAATAAAAAATTATTTTCAATTTAGAAAACCCCTAAAATAAAAAAATTATTTAGTTGTTTTAAGTTTTCTATTTTCTGTATTTAAAAATAACGATCATATTTTGAAAACGAAAATGGAAAACATTATAACCAAACATACCTTAATTATCCATAACTCAATATTACAAAACATAGCATACAAGCTAACATAATCCTAAGTCCCCATGACTTTATTTCTAAGCATTTTTGATTTTATTATCCTACTATCTTCATAAGTTTAATTACCTAGGGTTGTAAAAAGAGGGTGAGCTCAAATAGCTCATTAAGGGTAAAATAAGATAAAAACAAGCAAAATATCATAAGACATGACATGAGAAATATTATATCATAATGATAAATATAACATATGAAATCTTATGAGAATTTATCGATATTTGGACATCATAACATAACAAAATAATCCATAACAACCATCTAGAGACTATAAGATAATGTATTATCAACTAGATTGACATTTTCTAGTAATGTTCTTTAACCAATGCATCGAAGTTTTTATAGAATTACTCATCTAAGGATGACAATTTAACCCATTCCTGTGGGATCCCACCCCAACCCTAATGTGAATCTTAAAAAAATATGGTTAGGGAGACTTGAACCCTAGATCACTTCCAACAATAGCAAAGACCTAACCATTATGCTACATAATTGTTATTTAATATATTTACATGATATTATATATGCTTACAAATAATATATAAATAATATTAGTAGCAATAATAATAATAATTAATATCCTGATATGTTACGGGCCTGGGATGAGGACGAATGAAGGCAACTCCCACCCCGCCCCATTGCCATCCCCACACCCATAAACTTATTCTGTTTAAACATGATATAATATATAATAACATCATAACATAAAATTCATCATGAAATAGTCAAGGTCAATAACACATAACAATAAAATTTGAATAATAATAGGATATTCAATGATGTAAGAAACTAATTTTTTCATTAACCTCGTAGCTAAAGGGATAGACTAGAAATCCATTTCTAATCCATGATTTATCTATCCTAATTAATGAAATGGATTAGAAAATCATGAAAAGATAGAAAATCACTACATTCTTCTCATCATTCTTTACATCTTAAAACCTTGGAAACTAATCACAAATTAACATTAAAGTCATATATATATATATATATATATATATATATATATATATATATATATAAGTAGTAGATAGTAAAGCCAATCATATAGTAATCAATAAATATAAGGTTTTAGAGCTATCCATTTAATAATCAGAAAATAACTACGTAGGAATCAATAAATATGATGTAAAAAAGCTGAACATGTAACAATCAATAAATATGAGATAGCAAAGCTAACTATGTGGTAATTAGTAAATACATACGAGATGTCAAAGCCAAAATATAGTAAACAATAAATACATATGAGGCAACAAAGTTAATCATATAATAAATAGTAAATGATTTGTAAAAGAAATAACTTAAAATATTGACCAT
Source organism: Taxillus chinensis (assembly GCA_023512835.1). NCBI lineage: Eukaryota > Viridiplantae > Streptophyta > Magnoliopsida > Santalales > Loranthaceae > Taxillus > Taxillus chinensis. The sequence goes on along the minus strand of CM042088.1, from coordinate 34,668,407 downwards.
TGCGTTCTTCGAAACATCAACACTTATCAAGCTTCTTCCCAACACCAAAATAATATAGGGAGAGAGAAGAGATTTTTTCTATAAGTTTTTTGGTGTGAAAATGCTTAAGGTTCGAGTGCATATTTATAAGATGGAACCAACAACAATTTTCATAAATAGAGTGGTAAATTGAGTAATTATGATCTTTAATTAATTAAAAATTTCACTTACCTTTTCACTATATCACATAGAATCTAATTTTATTCACATGCAATATAACTTAATCCACATGTAACCTAACATTATCCACAACTAGGGTTGCAAACGAATCGAGCTGAGCCAAATAGTAAGGTATTCGAACGTGTTCATTACTGTTCATTAATGAATCGAACCGAACACAAGCCGTAAACTATGATGTTTACGAATTATTCACGTATGTTACTCTCTTGTTCACGAACGATTCATGAACATGTGTTCATAAACTTATTCGTGAACGTTTATGAATATAATTACAAAATCGTAAAAATCGCAAAAAAAATATACACCGTAACATTATTCAAAAAAGTACAATTAATTAACCGTTAGATCGTGTTATCTTTGTTTAATATGTTTAAATAATTTCTATTTGTAGTTCACAAAAATATTATAATAATAATAAATAAATAAATCAAAAACATATATTTTTATTTAATAATAATATAAAAGTATATGCTTATTGTTGGACCCCATTTTGTCCGGGTTGGACATACTAACCCCATTTGGTGTATATACCTTTTTGCCCATGCTATATACCTTGTTGAACAGGTCCTTAGAGATTCCCTATGATTTGTACAAGATGGATGTATTGACACGAACCGGGAAGCCCAAAATGGATAACCATTGCTACAAGTCCCTGAAGTACCCCAAGACCAATACCAGGGGATAGAGGAGGAAATTTGGAGAATAACGCACTTGGTCGAGCTCAATTCCGATGAAAAACGAAGAAGTTATGGCCAAAACAATTTTCATTGGAAAAAGTCAAACTTGCCAAAAGACAGTCAATGCCCCTGGTCAAACAGCCCGGAAAAGTGACTATGTGAAGTTCTCAAAAACATCTATTTAGGCAAATACAGACCTTCCCAAACAATCCCCCAAAGTTCACCCATTTTGGCATTTTTGGTGGGGGTAAAAAGGTAATTAAAAGTAAAAAAACGGGGTTGACCGTTGACTGTTGACCTTCGACCTGCCGACACTTCGACCCATTGACCTTCGAAGCCTCGAAGCCTCGAAGTATCGAAGATTCGAAGCCTCGAAGCCCCGCTGCCGACACTCCGACCTTCGACCCTTCGACCCTTGACCCTCAGAGCCTATAAACCTTCGACCTACCGACACTCCGACCTTCGACCCTGCTGACCTTCGACCCATTGACCGTTGACCTTCGACCTGCCGATACTTCGACCTGTTGACTGTTGACCTTCGACACACCGAAATTTTGACCCACCGAAGCTTTGACCCTGCCGACACTTCGACCTTGCCGACATTCTGACCCTTTGACCTCGACCTTGCGTGTTTGGCCCCTCTCGCCGGCTGCTCACGGGATGTGTTTTTATTTGTTGGCAATTGTCAAAGATGCTTTTCAACGCCTGTCGGATGCATGTGCTCACAAAAGAATGAAAAGGCAATCACAAGCTGCCCCGTTTTACGCACAGTGTCGTCCAACCACCGGACAAAGCATAGAATCCGGAAATTAATAATGCTGAGATTCATAATACACCCGACAAAGCATTAAAGGCAGCAATTAATGAGATGCAGCCAAATCTCTTTAAAACCAGTATCCTTTCCATCGAAAAACATGATTACGCCCCGACTTCTTCCTTGCGCAAAAAAAAAAAAAAGAGGATAGTCTGCAAAAACAGAAAACAAAAAAGAGCTCTGCTATTCTGCCATCTTCACACCCAGTTCCCTGAGCCCAGAAGAAAAAAAGAGATTTGCGCCCAGAAAAAGAAAGGAAGAGAGTTCGCCCAAGAGAGGAAAAAAACGCCCAAAGAGAGAGGACGTTACGCAAGAAAAAAAAAGAGAACAAGAAAAGGCTCTTTTGCCATCTTCATACCCGACTCCCATAATCCAAAAAAAGAGAATGCCCGGATAGCTTTCTGCTATTCTGAAGATCCAAATCGCCCATCCTTTCCAACTCCTTTTTCCCTATTATTTCGTTTCAGCTCTTTTTTTTCCTAGCAAAAGAAAAACACAAAAAAAAAAACAACTCTAGTATGCCCTTTTTGTTCTTACGTTTCCATCACAAAAACAAAAAAAACAATCTTTTTTCAGCCCCCTATTTCTTATGCCCACTCTCCTTATTTCCAGTCACCAAAAAAATCTTAGCCCCCAAAAAATACATCACTCCAATCTTCAAATACCAAGAAATCCCCTTTTTTTACAAATCTCACTGTCAGATTTGTTGATTCTATCTTCAAGTAGGTGATTATCGGCGTGAGCAAGATAGTTTAAGCAGAATATTTCAGACGGACGCCCTGTGTTAAAGCCCCATTCAAGCCAAAGTCAGTGTAATTTACATTTGCTGCTCTATTTTTTTAGTTTATTTGTACTTATCTTTGATGTACTCTTAGTATTTTCCTGGTTTTCGTTTTTTTTAGTTTATTTCTATACCTGATGTAATTTTTAGTATTTATCGTTGTATTTTCCTTGTATTTTCTTTATTTATATATTGTACGATGTAATATATAAAATATAGTAAAAAAAAGAGCGCAAAGAGTGGCATAAAAAAAGATGAAAAAAAGAAAAAGAAAGAAGAGTGCTTTTATTTGTGGATGTCATAATCACACACTCCACGTTTTTTACTTTAATGCATATGTTCATTACTTTGATTTATGACATTGGGTTTTCAAACAAAAAAAAAGGAAAGAAAGAAAGGTTTTCAAAAATAAAAAACAAAACAAAACAAAACAAACAAACAAACAAACAAAACATTTCTTTTTTAAAACAAACAAAAAAAACAACAAACAAAAAAAAAACAAAACAAAAACAAAACGTTTCTTTTAGCAAAACACAAAAACCCATAAATGTTTTCTAACCCAAAAAACCAAAAAAAAAAAGAAAAACATATTTCCATTTTTTTGGACTTCAAAATAAAACCAAAAACCAAAACAAACCCCTAGGATCTCATTCCTCATTTCAAACAAAAAACCAAAACTTTTAGGATTCCCTTTAGAAATTTAGGGTAAATCCATTTTAACTATAACTTCAACAAATAACTTAGTTAAATAAAAATTATAGGCTTTTTAGGAAACTTAACCCCGTCATGGCAGTGCAAATAAAATAGAAAACCTCCTCCTCCAAAAATAGATACCGAAAGGGCGTTGTAGGGGTGCTAATCCTTCCCTACACGTAACCAACTCCCGAACCCTTTGCCGATAACGTACCACACACCTTTAAACTACTCAAAGTAGAGGGTATCCAACTATACCCCAAAAACAAGTTGGTGACGACTCTAAATTTTCTCACCATTGGTTTAGTTTGAGCCTACCCCAAACGGGCCCGGACGAAAACCAATGATGACAGCTGGCAACTCTGCTGGGGACATCAACACTTTAGAGAGTTAGGTCTAGAACTAGGATTAGGAGGTTATTTTAATTGTACTGTTGTATATATTTAATTGTCGTGCTAAGTTGTTTTTTATTTTTTAGATATAATTGTGATTTACTTATTTTTTATATAGTTGTCGTTTATCTTTAAACTGTGATTTATTTATACGCTTTAACTACCATGATAGTTTTGATTTACCGCTTTCCATACTTGTTGCATCCATGCATAACCCTATACCCAGGTTTAGCACAATTTAGATTAGCGAGGTTCGATGACGGTCCCCAGGCGCGTTGATCATTATCCGCAATGGGGCCTCGGACTCCTTACTCAAGCTTGAGGTTCTTTTAAGGCACGTCCTTTTAAGATCCCCTCTTGGTAAATCCCATGGTGTATGGAGCCCTCTATTGAGGAAGTTTGGGAACCAACGAATAAGATAGGTGTAGCAATAGAAGCCCATCAGGGGGCATTGACCCACATGTTGTTTGCTCATTCCACGTCATGCCGACCTTTGTTTTGTAGGGTAGTCCATAAGTCATCCTCTTGCACATCTTATTTGCCTTACTATTGGTTTATTCTTTATTTTTTAACTGCCATCATAACCTATCATCATGCATAACACGACATTCATATAGGCATGGCAACTTTCGATCATCTCCTAAAAAGCCTTCAGGATAAAGAGGTTGTCGCAGTGGTAGCCCAAGCATCTGGGGACATCCAACTTCGCCTTGGAGATTTTCCACCGGAAGAAGCCCACAAAGCGAACAAATTATCATAGAAGATCAGCTAGACTACACTAAGGAGGTACAGACAATATGGAGGCAGTGGTCAGACGAAAGGAAAAGCATATATATACAACAGTTTGGGGATTTGCTCCATGTGACCGAGCTACTGGCCAATAAGGATATGCTTGGGGCAGCCATATATCTGGGAGCCTCGACGGCGGTGCTTTGACTTCAACGACATAGATCTTGTTCCCACAATAGAAGAATACAGAAGATTATTGGATATCCCCGTAGAAAACAAAATGAAGATCTATCTACCGGAGCCCGAAAGATCATGTCGAAGGGCCTTTGCTGAGATAATGGGAAAGCCAATATGGGACTCACCGGCGGCCACAACCTATGGTGGGCGGGAATATCTTCCATGGGCAACAATCAAAGAAATGATACGAGACCAATGTAGACAGGGGCACACAAATTGCTGGTACTAGCTATATATGGGCTAGTCATTTTCCCAAGGATACCGGCCCACATCAATGGAGCAATTGTAGATCTGGTCCAACAGTGCTTAAAGGATGTAACCTTACTCCTGCTATCTTGGCCGAAACCATTCGATCTCTTACTTATCCGAGGAGTAAAGGCTCGGGACGATTCATGGGGTGCCTACCTCTCCTATGTACCTGGTTGCAAGGTCATTTCCCTTGTAGTGTTTCTCGTTTTTCAGCTGTGTATTAGTTGCCAGCCACGACGCTATTAGATATTCTGCTTAGCAAGTGGAACTTACCTAAAGGCTTTGAAGACTGGAGAAAGAAGTTGGAGAACCTCACAGAAGCTGACATTACTTGGACTGCTCCTTGGATGCTGGTGGTCTACATGGCTTATAGTTGCGGGGACTACAATTGGGTCCCACTCCTAGGTCCTTGGGGAGGAACTGCATATGCACCACTGCAGGGTGGAAGACAAGTTGGGTATCATCAGATTATCCCTGTGCTATTTGGCATGGAAGATTGTGACTTCACTTACAGTAGAACCATGCTCGCATAAAAAGGAAAACAGATGTATCAAGCATGGTCCACCCCACACAAGATCCAACCCAACAGTCCAAAACCTGGTGTTTATCCTGCATACATATCTTGGAGGGCACAACACAAGCCACAGTTAACTACGGACATGAGAGCTATCCTCCAAGAGAATCAAACTCTAAGGCAGCAAATCCAAAGGCTAGAAGCATCTTTAGAAGGAACTCGCAGGAGGTTGCATCTGAGGGAAAAACAAGTGGAGACCATATTGCGGCAGAGGGAGGAAGCAGGTGAGCGACCACCCCAGAGGAAGAGGCGCCGTGCTACTTAGGAGATGACTGGAAGAATGCCTTAAGATCATGTAGTGATAGCTTTCATTTTACATGGCATTTCAGCATTGAATGTTTGTATTGTGTGTTTGGTTTGTAATAAAGTTGTTTGTTTTTCTAACCCTCCGCATATACATTCCATGCATACATGCATATCAAATAAAAAAATCAAATAAAAGTTCCCTTGTACCCAGGTGGGTAGCAGACTTTCTCCAGGATTGCGCACTCTTACAATCTCAGATCTCGCCATAATCAGGTATCACAGCCACAACCAATGGCAGACGAAGCAGAGAACAGACTCGTGGGTTTAGAACAATCACAACAAGCCCTGCAGGGGCAAATGGCATTGATGATGGATATGCTCACCAAGCTGATTGAAGAAAGAGAAAGAATCCCAGCAAGAGGAACCCCGACAGGGGGAACTACCAATCACCATCAAGAGCAGGGGCAGGAAGCAGTTCAACCGCCCAATCTGGCTCCAAGCCAAGCACCCACCTATTATCCTGTTATAGCACAACCCCCAACTCCAAATCCAACTCATTTCACTATGCCCGCATCGGGAGATGCAATAGAGGTAATGAGTTCTCCAGCCCCGAAGGAGCACATTGAGTCCCCTGCTCTAAGACGACTGGAGGAAAGATTGAAAGCCGTAGAAGGCATCGATAGCTATGGCATGACCAGCCCACAAGACTTATGTCTGGTCCTTGGAGTGGTGCTGCCACCAAAATTCAAAATGCCAGAGTTTGAGAAGTTCAACAGGACCCGATGTCCGAAGACACATCTAGCCATGTACTGTTAAAAGATGGCTACTTATGCTGGTGAAGACAAGCTCTTCATGCATTGTTTCCAGGAAAGCCTAACTGGGGCGTCCCTTTGTTGGTACTTTCCGCTAAATGGAAAGTGCATCAAGACATGAAAAGAATTAGCTACCTCCTTCTTGGCACAATACAAACATGTCACCGAACTGGCTCTGGATCAACTAACCCTGCAGTCTTTGGAAAAGGGATCCGACGAAAGCTTCAAGGATTATGCACGGAGATGGAGAGAGACTGCGGTGGAGGTCCAACCTCCCCTTACAGAAAGAGAACTCTACTCTTTTTATCAACACACTGAAAGGCGTCTACTACGAGAAGTTAATTGGGAACGTCTCTAGTAGTTTTGCAAACTTGGTCGCATCCAGTGAACGTGTAGAAGGTGAAATTAAAGGAGGAAAGCTAAAGGGGGATGTGGTAGAGGCATCAAAAAGGTCTCAACTATAGCCTAAGAAGAAAGAAGGTGAGAGCAACCTCGTGCATCAATCAAACCAAGGCGATGCGGCCAACATTCTACCAAGCACCAGGGTACTACCAAGGATCGCCGGTGGCCGCCTCGCCGCACCTGCACCACCTCCCCAATTCATGCCATACTTACCGCAAGGAGGGGTTCCATTTCCATATTCAATGGTATTTAATTCATTTCATCCGAGAGCGCCATACCCGGAGCAACCAAAGCCGACAACTCAGGAAGGACCAGGAGCCTCATTCCAAGGACAGGGGCAACCGAGGGCCCAGACCCCGGCAAAGGGAGCGAATTAGGCTTCTCGTCGACCACGACAAGAGTTTGATCCAATTCCAATGACTTATGCGGAATTATACCCCAAGCTCTTAGAGGCAAGGATGGTAACCCCTATACCCTTGGGAGAAATAAAGACTCCTCCCCCGGCCTGGTATAAGTGAGATGCCGGATGTGAATATTATGCGGTGGAGCTAGACATGATATCGAAAATTGTATAACATTCAAGAGGAAGGTTCAGGCATTGAAGGATGCAAAGTGGCTAGACTTTTCTGCACTAACCGGGATGCCAAATGTGAACAACAATCCTCTCCCAGAACACTCCAACAATGTCGCTAGTATCGAGAATGAAGGACGGTTGGAGAGGGTCTCCCAAGTACAAATGGAGAAAACATATTTATTTACTCTCATTACGGGAACATGGCTATATACTTACTAAAGACACGCCGAGGCAGGGAAAAGGAACAGATGGGGAAAAACAATGCCCTTATCACAAGATGTCACAGGGACATAAATCGCAAAATGTAGGGAGTTTTCCGAGGTGGTGCAAAAACTCATGGACCAAAGAATGATCGAATTCTCCAAAGAAGAGATAGACAGTCGAAGCCACATGATCCAAGAAGACATGCATTACAAACCGTCATGGGTGCCAACACCCCTTGTCTTGAATGTTAAGACTCCAGAAATCCCGCAATTGCCTCATGGAATTACGCCTCTCACCATACGTGTTCCTGCCCCTTTCCCTTACAAGACAGACAAAGCAGTCCCATGGAATTACAGCTGTGAAGTAGTCCAGGGAGCTACCGCAGCAGAAAAGAAGACCAGGAGCGGTCGGGCATATGCCCCTGATATGGCTGACAAAGTAAGGAAGGAAAAAGCTGTAGAACCAGACATTGGGCCAACACTGGAGGCAACAAGGAAAGGAACACCAATAACTGAAGAAGAGACCACGGAATTTTTTAAAACTCATGAAATAGAGCGAGTATAATATTGTGGATTAGCTAAGTCGACAACCGGCTCGCATCTCTTTGCTCTCATTAATGATGAATTCCCAACCTCACCGGAAGCACCTGCTGAAAGTTCGAGCCAGGCCTATGTTCCACCGACCATCTTAGTGGCGAATGTTGATGGAATCGCTAGTAACCTCATCATGAACAATGTCATTAGCTTTGGAGATGATGAGCTACCTCAGGAAGGAAAGGGACACATAAAAGCTCTACATATTACTGTCAAGTGTAAGGCGCACACCATAGCTCGAGTACTCATTGACAACGGTTCTGCCTTGAACATTATGCCTTTACATGTACTGCAACAACTTCCGATCGATGCATCCTATATGCGCCCCTGTACGATGAAGGTACGGGCATTCAATGGAGGAAAGCGTGATGTGGTGGGAACTCTAGACATTCCGCTTCTGATTGGACCAGCTACCTTTATGGTGGAATTTCAGGTGATGGACATCACGCCATATTATAGATGTTTGTTGGGAAGACCCTGGATCCACATGGCAGGGGCAGTGCCGTCAAGCCTCCACCGAAAGATGAAATTTGCAATGGGAGACCAACTTGTTTGTATCTCTTGGGGAAACAAGTTTCCTAGTCACCAAGCCGATCGGTTCCTTATGTTGAGAACAATGAAGAAATACCAGAATGCTCTTATTGGGCGTTCGAGATGGTGAATGTCACTTCTACCCCAATACATTATCTCTCGAAGTCTACAAGAATGGTTGTAGCAACCATGATCAAGCAAGGGTACAAACCAGGGCAAGGATTAGGCCCAAAGACTCAAGGAATCCAGAAACCATTGACCATCCGAGAAAATACCGAGAAGTTTGGGCTAGGCTACGTCCCTACGAAAGCTGACAGACAGAGGGAAGTTATCAAGAAGAGGGAAATCAGAATGGCAAGGTTGCAGAAAAGACCAGTACAAGAAGAAAGGAGGAGCTTTCCCCCCCTTAGATGTTACATTCCAGACTGGAGGGTTTATCCATAAGAGCCAACCAGAGCCCGAAATGGGGACTGTAGCTGCATTGGACACAAAGGAGCATGCACCAAATGAGATGGTTCAGTTAGTGCAAGAGGATCTTAACCAGCCATTGAACAATTGGACCAGCCTGGACCTTCCCATAATGTAATGCTTACGGGGTCACTGGGATTTAATGTATTCTATTTTAATGTCTTTTGAAGCGGTGAAAATTTGTTTTTATCAAAAGCTTTTCAATAAAATGTACTTTTCTTCAAATCTTTCACGGTGCATTCCATTCATAACATGTGCATATCATATTTGGTTATTAACTTGTAATTCTCTTATAAGCAGGTATCACAATGTCAATGAAAACATCATATGCGAAAACGAAATGAGATGCCTAAGGTTTGACTAAAGTCCAAACTGGGAGCAGCCAGTGTTTGAAGCTGATGAGAATGAGGCGGAGGAGACACCCGAGCTACCAGGAGAGATCATACACCTATTGGAAAGGGACGATCGCTTATCCATTCCAAGTGAAGACGCAGGAGAAACAGTGAATTTGGGGACGACGACCGAACCAAAAGAATTGAGGGTAGGGTCTTTGATAGCTACCGACATCAAGAAGAAGTTAATCGAGCCGTTAAGAAGCTACATCGACATTTTTGCATGGTCATACCAAGATATGCCAGGATTAGACACAGATATGGTGCAACATCGCATACCAGGTGAAGCCAGGTGCAAGCCGGTACAACGAAATTGCGACGAATGAGAATGGAGATGCTACGAAGATTAAAGAAGAAGTTAAAAAGCAATGGGACGCAGGTTTCCTATGTGTCTCCCACTATCGAGAATGGGTGGCCAATGTGGTACCATTACTAAAGAAAGGAGGCAAAGTCCGCGTGTGTGTCGACTATAGAGATCCGAACCTGGCCAGTCGACGGATAACTTCCCGCTTCCTCATATTGATACCTTGGTGGATAATACAGCAAAACACGCTCTATTCTCATTCATGGATGGTTTCTCGGGGTACAATCAGATTCGTATGGCCCCCGAACACAAGGAGAGGACCACGTTTACGACACTTTGGGGCACATTCTGTTATAATGTAATGCCTTTTGGTCTGAAGAACGCAGGGGCAACCTATCAATGAGCCATGGTGACCCTATTCCATGACATGATGCATAAAGAAGTCGAGGTCTATGTGGATGATACGATAGCTAAATCGCGGAGCACTAAAGATCACATCGAAGTACTCCGTAAGCTTTTTAATAGACTACGGAAATATCAACTCAAATTAAACCCGAAAAAGTGCACTTTTGGAGCCATGTCGGGAAAATTGTTAGGTTTCATTGTGAGCCAAAAAGGAGTGGAAATTGATCTAGACAAGGTTCGAGCTATCCAAGAGATGCCCCCACCCCGAACCATCAAGGAGGTTAAAGGATTCCTCGGGCGATTGAATTACATTGCTCGATTCATTTCACAATTAACAGCCACATGTGAACCAATTTTCAAGACTTTACGAAAGAACAATCCAGAAATTTGGAATGACAAATGTCAAGAAGCTTTTGATAGGATCAAACAATATCTGTCCAATCCACCTGTTTTGGTCCCACCAGTACCAGACAGACCTTTGATCTTATATTTGACTGTCCAAGGGTCCTCAATGGGTTGTGTCTTGGGGCAACATGATTCTACGGGCAAGAAGGAGCAGGCCATTTATTATCTAAGCAAGAAGTTCACCATCAATGAAACGAATTACACACCATTGGAAAAGACATGTTGTGCCCTTGCTTGGATAACAAAACGATTGAGGCAATACACTCTTTATCATACCACATGGCTGATTTCAAGGCATGATCCACTCAAATATCTCTTGGAAAAGCCATCCATCTCTAGAAGAATTGTCAAATGGCAATTGGTCCTATCGGAATATGATATCATCTATGTGCCTCAAAAAGCCATCAAAGGGAGTGCAATAGCTAATTACTTGGCAGGACAGAGCACTAGAAGATTACGAGCCTATGACTTGTTGGATTTCCGGATGAGCACATCAACATTCTCACGACAAGTATCGAGAGATATGGATAATGTGGTTTGATGGAGCCTCCACCTTTTGGGGCACGACATTGGGGCCATTACGATATCTCCAAAAGGCGAACACTTCCCGATGGCGGCCAAGTTAACCTTCCCTTGTACAAATAATGTAGCAGAATATGAGGCTTGTGTGATAGGACTTCAAGAAGCAATTAACAAAGGAATCAAAAAATTACGAGTGTTCGGTGATTCGGCACTCATTATTTTTCAAGTAAGGGGGTGAATGGGAGGCTCGAAACCACAAACTAATCCCCTATCGGGAGTATGTTACGAGTTAGCCAAGCAATTCGAAGACATCACGTTTGAGCATATGCCCAGGGAATACAATCGGCTTCCTGATGCACTGGCCACTCTAGCCTCCCTCCTTCGACTAGACACAACTTTGGAAGTCCAGTCTTTTGATATCCATATATAAGATGCTCCTGCACCTTGCATGGTCATTGAAGGAAATACTGAAGAAAAACCTTGGTTTGATGACGTCAAACAAGATTTGCTTAAGCAAGAATACCCACTGAGAGGCCTCCGAGTCCGATAAAAGGAATATCCGAAGGTTGGCGTCCAACTACTACCTTGATGGTCCCGTTCCATATAAGAGAAACCATGATATGGTGTTCTCGCGGTGCTTGGCAAAAGAAGAGTTGAAATAGATAATGAAAGAAGTGCACGAAGGAGAATGCGGTTCACACGCCAATGGACATGCATTAACAAGACAAATCATGCGAATGGGCTATTATTGGGTAACCATGGAAAAGGATTGCATTGAATATGTGCGCAAATGCCTCAAGTGTCAAATTTATGGCGATAAAATCCAAGTACCGCCATCTGGACTGCATGTGATGGTTTCCTCATGGCTGTTTTCGCTTTGGGGCATCAACGTTATCGGACCAATCTCGCCAAAAGCTTCCAATGGTCACCGCTTCATCTTAGTGGCCATCGATTACTTTACCAAGTGGGTAGAAGCAGCGTCATATGCCAACGTCACACAAGTCGTGGTACTTAGATTTATGCGGAATAACATCATATGCCGCTATGGACTTCTGACCAGATCATAACGGATAATGCCAATTTGAACAGTCGGATGATTGGTAAGTTGTGCGAAACATACAAAATCTAACACTGTAACTCGACTCCCTATCGCCCCAACATGAATGGAGCAGTTGAAGCGGCCAATAAGAATATTAAGAACATTATCAAAAAGATGACTAAGACATACAAAGATTGGCATGAGAAGCTACCATATGCTTTGCATGCTTATCGTACCTTAGTGCGAACATCAACTGGGGCAACTCCGTTTTCTTTGGTCTACGGCATGGAAGCGGTTCTACCTATCGAAGTGGAGATACCTTTCCTCCGAGTACTCAAGGATACTGGTTCGAAGAAGCAGAATGGGTCCAAAGTCGTTATGAGCAGTTGAATTTAATTGAGGGCAAACGCTTGGCAGCTGTTTGCAGAAGACAGCTATATCAACAGAGAATGATGAACAACTACAATAAAAAGGTGAAGCCCAGAAGCTTACAGGCGGGTGACCTTGTCCTCAAGAAGATTTTACCAATTCAACATGACCATAGAGGCAAGTGGACTCCCAATTATGAAGGGCCATATGTGGTGGAAAAAGCATTATCGGGAGGTGCCTTAATCCTTGCCGGAATGGATAGGGATGAGCTCCCTAACCCGGTGAATAACGATGCGGTGAAAAAGTTCTATGCTTAACTCTCATACCTCTCAATAAGATTCTCATCCCTGCAATGAGCGGACTTGGTGAAAACCCGAAAAGGCACCAAGGGTAAAATACAAAGCTCTAACAAAAGACAAAGAAGCAAGCAAAGGCGGACTTGGTGAAAACCCAAAAGGGCACCGAGGGTAAAATACAAAGCCAACGACAAATCCTGAAGGGTGAAAGCGGTTAGAATCCAAGGATCAGGACCACTTAAAAAGGGGTCCTTTGCAAACAAGGAAAACAGCGTCACCTAAAGACAACAGTTGTAAACGGTGAAAGACCTGGTCAAACCTAAGGCACGCTCGAATCAAATTTGTATATTATGCTTTTTAAAGACTTGTAGTTCTGTTTATTAGATTATAACAATAGGGCACTTTTTATGATATACATATGTTTTGTGGGATCAAACTAGCAAAATTCCGTTTTATATCCTTAATCATATTTTATCATCTTCATTTCACATTTAAGTAGAATATCTTAAATCCCTAGTAAGCTCTTTTAGCATTGCCTTATGAGTAGAGTCAAGCTTAAAATCCCCAAACAAATTAAGTCCCCCAACTCAGAGTTCCCATATCTCCACAGAATATCACTATCCCCAGAGAAGTCGTCAAGTCAAGCTCCTCAATGTGACGAAACTAAATTTAACAGACCCTTCATTCACAAAAGGAAGTTCCCCAGCAAAGATAGAACGGACTCCCCAACCAGAGAGAAAATTGTTCCCCAACAAGTTGAATGTTAGCCAACCTCTCTAACAGCATTGAGATAAATCTCCAACCTTTGCCAAAACATCACATTGCATTCGATGCATACATCGCATTGCATCACATTACATCATATTTTACCACAGGTTGAGGTTTATGCATCCCCGCATACAGCACATTGTAGTCCATGCATCATTTGCATACATTCAACATACCTTGTAATTTCGGGAATGTTGTCGCCTCTTTGAAGATCCTAAGAGCTCATACTCAACAAGCTTCTCATCAAGATATCCTAGCTTTCTTTGTTCCACTGTCTGAACTCTTTCTTTGCAATTTCCCCAAGCTCTAAACGCATCCTTTTGGCACTTGAACAAACTTTTTCCCCTTTTGGGTCACCTCGTAGAGCGATCTCCTTGAGTGAACTCGTAGAGGGAGCCCAGATTGGGTTACTTCCCAAGCTCACCAATTCCCCAAAGCATTTTCCTCAAATACCAATTGATGTCTCCAACAAGTCTTTCCAGTTTAAGCTATCGTTCTTTGTGGGCTTTTCCATTTTCAATTCAAGCCTATCGTTGTTGTGGGCTTTCCATTTTCAATTTGAGCCTATCGTTGTTGTGGGCCTTTTAATTTTTAATTCAATCCTATCGTTCTTGTGGGCTTTCCATCTTCAATTCGAGTCTATCGTTGCTATGGGCCTTTCAATTTTTAATTCAAGCCTATCATTGTTGTGGGCTTTCCATTTTCAATTCGAGCTTATCGTTCTTTGTAGGCCTTTCAATTTTTAGTTCACGCTTATCATTGTTGTGAGCTTTTCCATTTTCAATTCAAGCCTATCGTTGATGTGGCCTTTCCATTTTCAATTCGAGCCTATCGTTGTTGTGGGCCTTTCAATTTTTAATTCAAGCCTATCGTTGCTGTGGGCTTTCCATCTTCAATTCGAGCCTATCGTTGTCGTGGGCCTTTCAATTTTTAATTCAAGCTATCGTTCTTTGTGGGCTTTCCATTTTCAATTCGAGCCTATCGTTGTTGTGGGCCTTTCAATTTTTTAGTTCACGCTATCGTTCTTGTGAGCTTTTTCATTTTCAATTCAAGCGTATCGTTGTTGTGGGCTTTCCATTTTTAATTCGAGCCTATCGTTGTTGTGGGCTTTTCAATTTTTTAGTTCATGCCCATCATTGCTAGTGGGCCTTTTCCATTTTTTCGCTTCAAGCTTATCATTGCTTTGTGGGCTTTGCATTTTTAACTCAAGTCTATCGTTACCGTAGGCTTTCTTTTTCGCTTCAAGCCTATCATTGCTATGGGCTATCCATTTTTCCGTTCACGCCTATCATTCTGTGGGCTTTTCATTTTTCGGTTCAAGCTTTATCATTCTTTGTGGAATTTTCATTTTTAACCAAAGTCTATTGTTGTCGTAGGCTTTCTTTTTTGTTCAAGCTGTTATTGTTGTAGGCTTTCAATCTCCGGTATCTTTACACCGTAGGCAGCCTTAGATGCCTCATCAAAGTTTTATCCAAGTCCACCGACCTGTGAAGCCCTTTTTGCCTCTCGGGGACAGACCCAACCGTCGCATTCTACTTTTCCTCTGTGTTAGGTAAGTCAGGTAAGTGCTCCAACCCGTCCAAAATGACTCCCTTTTATCTTTGTACGCTATTTGTATACAAACAGTGCACAAAGAGGGGCAGCTGTTGGACTCCATTTTGTCCGGGTTGGACATACTAACCCCATTTGGTGTATTTACCTTTTTGCCCATGCCATATAATGGATGCATTGACATGAACTGGGAAGCCCAAAATAGATAACCATTGCTACAAGTCCCTGAAGTACCCTAAGACCAATACCAGGGGATAAAGGAGAAAATTTGGCGAATAACGCACTTGACTGAGCTCAATTCCGATGAAAAACGAAGAAGTTATGGCCAAAACAATTTTCATTGGAAAAAGTCAAACTTGCCAAAAGACGGTCAATGCCCTTGGTCAAACTGCCCGAAAAGTGACTATGTGAAGTTCTCAAAAACATCTATTTAGGCAAATATAGGCCTTCCCAAACAATCCCCCAAAGTTCACCCATTTTGGCATTTTTTGGTGGGGGTAAAAAGGTAATTAAAAATTGAAAAAAAAATGGGGTTGACCGGTTGACCATTGACCTTCGACCTGCCGACACTTCTACCCATTGACCTTCAAAGCCTCGAAGCCTCGAAGCATCGAAGCCCTGAAGCCTCAAAGCCTCGAAGATTCGAAGATTCGAAGCCTCGAAGCCCCGTCTACCGATACCTTCGACCCTTCGACCCTTGACCTTCGAACCCTGTGAGTCTTCGACCCTTCGACCCTGCCAACCTTCGACCTGCTGACACTTCGACCCGTTGACCGTTGACCTTCGACACACCGAAATTTCGACCCACTGAAGCTTTGACCCTGCCGACACTTCGACCTGCCGACCTTCGACCCTGCCGACATTCTAACCCTTTGACCTTTGACCTTCGCTGTTTGGCCCCTCTCGTTGGCTTTCTCGCTGGCTGCTCACGGGATGTGTTTTTATTTGCTGGCAATTGTCAAAGATGCTTTTCAACGCCTGTCAGATGCATGTGCTCACAAAAGAATGAAAAGACAATCACAAGCTGCCCGTTTACGCACAGGCTGTCCAACCACCAGACAAAGCATAAAATCTGGAAATTAATAATGCTGGGATTAATAATACACCCGACAAAGCATTAAAGGCAGCAATTAATGAGATGCAGCCAAATCTCTTTAAAACCAGTATCCTCTCCATCGAAAAACATGATTACGCCCCAGTTTCTTCCCTGCACAAAAAAAGAGGATAGTCTGCAAAAACAGAAAACGAAAAAGAGCCCTGCTATTCTGCCATCTTCACACCCAGTTCCCTGAGCCCAAAAGAAAAAAAGAGATTTGCGCCCAGAAAAAGAAAGGAAGAGAGTTCACCCAAGAGAGGAAAAAAACGCCCAAAGAGAGAGGACGTTCTGCAAAAAAAAAAGTGAACAAAAAAAGGCTCTTCTGCCATCTTTATACCCAGTTCCATAATCCAAAAAAAGAGAACGCCCGGATAGCTTTCTGCCATTCTGAAGATCCAAATCGCCCATCCTTTCCAAATCCTTTTTCCCTATTATTTCATTTCAGGTCTTTTTTTCCCCAAAAGAAAAACAAAAACACAAAAAAAAAAAACAACTCTAGTATGCCCTTTTTGTTCTTACGTTTCCATCACAAAAAAAAACAATCTTTTTTCAGCCCCCCTATTTCTTACGCCCACTCTCCTTATTTCCAGTCACCAAAAAAATCTTAGCCCCCAAAAAATACATCACTCCAATCTTCAAATACCAGGAAATCCCCTTTTTTACAAATCTCACTGCCAGATTTGTTGATTCTATCTTCAAGTAGGTGATTATCGGCGTGGACAAGATAGTTTAAGCAGAATATTTCAGACGGACGCCCTGTGTTAAAGCCCCATTCAAGCCAAAGTCAGTGTAATTTACATTTGCTGCTCTATTTTTTTAGTTTATTTGTACTTATCTTTGATATACTCTTAGTATTTTCCTGGTTTTTGTTTTTTTAGTTTATTTCTATACCTGATGTAATTTGTAGTATTTGTCGTTGTATTTTCCTTGTATTTTCTTTATTTATATATTGTACGATGTAATATATAAAATATAGTAAAAAAAAAGAGTGCAAAGAGAGGCATAAAAAAATATGAAAAAAAGAAAAAGAAAGAAGAGTGCTTTTATTTGTGGATGTTATAGTCACACACTCCACGTTTTTTACTTTAATTCATATGTTCATTACTTTGATTTATGACTTTGGGTTTTCAAACAAAAAAAAAAGGAAAGAAAGAAAGGTTTCCAAAAATCAAAAAAACAAAACAAAACAAACAAAACATTTCTTTTTTAAAACAAACAAAAAAAAACAACAAACAAAAAAAACAAAACAAAACAAAAAGAAAACGTTTCTTTTAGCAAAACACAAAAATCCATAAATGTTTTCTAACCCAAAAAACCAAAAAAAAAAAGAAAAACATATTTCCATTTTTTTGGACTTCAAAATAAAACCAAAAACCAAAACAAACCCCTAGGATCTCATTCCTCACTTCAAACAAAAAACCAAAACTTTTAGGATCCCCTTTAGAAATTTAGGGTAAATCCATTTTAACTATAACTTCAACAAATAACTTAGTTAAATAAAAATTACAGGCCTTTTAGGAAACTTAACCCCGTCATGGCAAGGCAAATAAAATAGAAAACCTCCTCCTCCGAAAATAGATACCGAAAGGGCGTTGTAGAGGTGCTAATCCTTCCCTACACGTAACCAACTCCCGAACCCTTCTCCGATAACGCAGACCACACCTTTAAACTACTCAAAGTAGAGGGTATCCAACCGTACCCCAAAAACAGTTGGTGGCGACTCTAAATTTTCTCACCATTGGTTTAGTTTGAGCTACCCCAAAAAGGGCCCGGACGAAAACCAGTGATGACACTTATTAAATTATATCTAATAAAAATATATTTATATTTAATAAAACAAGTTTTATACATATTAATTGATTTATTAATTTCTCGATCACAAATAATTTTTACGAACACGAATGATATTCACGAACGAACACTTGTTCGTGAATGTTGATGAACATTCATAATAATGGTATTCGTGAACCTGTTTAGAATGATACTACCTTAACAACGAATATAAATGATATTTTATTGAGGCAAACGCGAGCTTGTTTATGAATATTTGATTCATTTACAACCCTATCCACAACCAATCTAACATTATCAATATATAATCTAACTTCATTCTCATGCAATCAAACTTTATTATATGCCACCGAATCACATGCAGTCTAACGTTATTATATACATCTAACCTTATTTTCTTTTTTACTTTACCATTTTATATATTTATTTTTACCATACTTTTTATTATTTTTATTATTTATCAAAATATTACTTTTTATACTTACAAGATCTAATTTACTCATTACGTAAAAAATTAATATAATTAATAATCATAAAAAATAACATACTTATGTAAAATAAGCGCGTCAATACAATCTAGATTACAATAGTAATTTGGATTCATTCCCCGATTTGGATGAATTCTCTAATTAGGTAGCTTTTTACATCAAAAGTGAGCCATATGACGTAGTAAAAGCGATTTAATTAGGGAGGTATACATTGGTCATATTTATTTAACACTAGTAGCAAGGATGAGGTTGGACCTTTGGACCATGGGCAATCTCTGCAAATTAGTAGAAAGTGATAACCCATGGGTGGGGTTCGGGACAGGGACATGTCAACTGGCAAGCATGTTATGTTTCATGTACTCATATTAATTTAATTCAAATTTAGTTTTAAATTTATTAATAGGTTAGCTTAAGACTAAATGATCCAATCAAATATCATTTGATCGATAAATACATTAATATTTAAACTAATAATATCGTTTACATGATTTACTACTTTTAACTCAAAAATGAAATATATACTATCAAAAGTCAAAACTCACTCTCACCATGTATTATTTGATATATCAAACTAGTTAATATTGTATAATTGACTAATAACATTGGTTATAATTATAAGAATATATATATATACACACTCATACTTAACAACTAATCTTATACAAAAATAATTATATTATTGATCATTTTAATTACATTAAGGTAAATTGAGAATAAAAACAAGACTTCTTAAATTAGTGTATTAACTTATAACATAAATATTATGATAACTATGAGATATAATTATATTAAACAGGTTATCACTACTCATGTTATCACTTATTATTGATAATAATTATATTACTTAGGTTATCATTATTCGCTACCTGGGTTATTACTTACTAATTATAACTTATATGTACATATATATGTATGTGTATATATATATATATATAACATAAGTAATATGATAATTGTTGAGTATTTAGAGTCTAATAACCAATGCAATGGACTTTGTTGATAACTATATACATCATAGACGATTATTGTATACAATGCTTACATAATTAATGTATATATACTTAAAATCTAACATATAAATAATATTAGCAATAATATGATGAAGACCTTGCCATCATGTATGAATCAACTGCCTGTGTCATCATGTACGAATCAACTTCCTATGCCATCATGTACGAATCACTGCCGTGTTGCCCGTGACATGCCCATATTGAGTTATTGCATGTGACATGCACCACATGCACATATCATGTTACACAAGACCGCTACGACTCTTTTTTTATTTACTTACCTTATTGGATTAGAAGTCTTTCCTTTTATGAACTTTTCTTTATTTATTTCTTATTAGGCTATTTTTGTGTTTTTTTACTTTAGTTTCCTAATTCTATTAGAATTTGAATTTTTAAATGCTAGCTATGCTTATAAATGGGCCTTTTATGGGTGACGAATGTGTAATAAGATTATTCAGATTATTGACTATTGACAATTATAAACTCTCATATTATAGGTTTATATTTATTTTTGCCTTTTTCAGGTTAATTACTTGAATTGCTTGGGCTAGAGTTTGGATATTTGGTTATCCTTCTCTACATTTTTCTCGAATCCTAATTAAGGTCTTCAATAATTTGGTGCTTTCATTGAGAGATGTTAATTAAGATTTCTTATTAAGTTATCAATTTCATTGAGAGATCTTCATCAACATTTCTTATTGACTTATCATTAAAGGATAAAGATTCAATCTTTATTACGCATTCTTCATTAACATGACGGATGAGGTGACAAAAACAAACAAACAGTAGTTTGGAGTCCTATAGCACTTCATGGCAGAGTTATCAGCGGCTATGGCATGGATGGTTATATAAAGATCCGTATTCTTGGTCCTAGGAGTGGACTCTATGCTAGAGTGAGAATTGGAATGAGTAGATGTAAACATGTAATCAGGCTTAAAAAAAGTGTGAAAATTTGACTATACTTGGACTCGTTTTGGAGTCTGGAGCCCCATAAATCAATATAGACTTATTTAAGGGTCTTTTGGGGCATTAGGGAAATTAAGATAGAGAAGAATTTTGTTTTCAATTATCAAGTAAATAGTATAAAAGGAGAGATAGGGTTTTTGGTGCATTTTTTTTGGCATTCTGCACAAGAGAAAGAGAAAGAGAGGCATGCGCAAGAGAGAGACAGAGAAGGAGACACCAAGAAGGAGCCTTTGGACCTAGAGCGCGAAGATTAAGGTTTTTCAATCAACTTTAAGAGGTAGGAGCTCCTAAACTCCCTTACTGTGATCCTATCTTATTATGATGTGGATGGCATGAGGTGTAATTAATCTAGTATGTTTTGGGGGAGAAACTCCTATTATGGCTTGATCTGTGTGTTTATATGTGTATCTGATCTTATTGTGTGATTTAGAGGTATTTTAGGATGCAATTTGTGGTGTAAGTGGGGGACTGTGCATAAAAGTATGTTTTTTGAATGTCTGGGAGGTCGCTAGGTCGATTCCAGACGGAGGACGGCGGAACGATGATGAATAGTAATACTGGGCGAATTGTGTGGTTGGCGGGGTGTTTAGGCTTAAGAGTCGTAGAGTCAAAGGATAGAGTTGAGAGTCAAAGAGTCAAAGAGTCGAAGATTTAAGTTTGAAGGGTTACAGTTCGAGGGAGTTCTCCGAGTGTTCGAGGGGGAATTCTTCGAGGGTGTGTCTTCGAGTCTTTGAGGGAGGTTCTTTGAGGGAGGATCTTCGAGTGTGGTTCTTCGAGGTAGACCTTCAGGTCAGTGGCTTCAAGTCTTCGAGGAAGGTTCTTCGTGGCAAACCTTCAGGTCAGTGGCTTCGGGTTTTTGTGGGGGGTTCTTTGAGGCAAACCTTCGAGTCAGTGGCTTCGGGTCTTCGAGGGAGGTTCTTTAAGGTAGAACTTTGGGTCAGTGGCTTTGGGTCTTCGAGGGAGGTTCTTTGAGGTAGACCTTCGGGTTAGTGGCTTCGGGTCTTCAGGGAGGTTCCATGAGGTGGACCTTCGTGTCCGAACTTCGGGGCTGGTCTTTCATGTGATTATTTCGTGGCTTGTAATGTAACTTGTTGTGTTGTGATTTATTGTTTATTGTGTTTAATGCTTTGATTGTGGCAGCCTGTGTGGTGGTGAATGAGGTAACCTATGTGGCGGTGAACGAGGTAGCCTATGTGGCGGTGAATGAGGTAGCTTGTGTGGCGGTAAATGAGGTAGCTTGTGTGGTGGTGAATGAGGTAGCTCGTGTGGCGGTGTATGAGATAGGCTGTGTGGTGGTGGTAACTCATGCAACTGATTTCTAATTTTGTACTAATTGTGTATTGTAATCATGACACAGCACATGCGCACTCATCATGTAGATACTAGGAGCATGGATGGGATTGCGAGACGGGATCCCTATTGAGCTGTGGTTGCTCACTTCTCCTACTGTGATTGTCTTTCTTTTCAGGTGGGACCTACAGGCGTTAGGTGGGACACCAAGGTGGACGGGAGGATTTTCTTATTTGACTGTACTTTTATTTTATTATTTTATGACATTGATGTAACCCAAAGTGGGGAATGATGTAAAAGATGTTTGGTATTATTAATAAATGTGTTTGGTCTTATGGATGTCTGATGTTTTTGTTTGTGATATTCTGTGGGTGGTTGTTAGCTCGACCCCTTGCCCCACCGGGTTGGTAAAGGGAGTCACGAACTAGTTTTCTCGGGTCGGAAATTCGCGGCGTGACAAACTAGGTCACACCACAGTCTAACGAGAAAATTGATCGATTCTTTACTGCACACAAGGGAAAAGATCATATAGAAGCAGATGAACTCAAGGAGCCGACCGTGGACCGCAACGATCTTCCCAAGAGGTTAAAAAAGATCTAGTGTTCAAGACAGACCCTATCATTAGAGCTCATGTGGATCATAGTGTGGGGCTGAATTCCCATCTGGTGAATCATTTAAAGGGATCGACAACCCAACTCCAAATTCAGAGTTCTTGATCCCTCTGACTTCCTCTACGCGACCGACCATGGTAGACAATTCCCAAGTCAAAGTCAATAAGGCCTTCACCATTAAAGACTCTCTTGACAACATGATCCTTGTCCTTTATGATGCTTAGTTAGGTGGTGCCCTTGACGCATGGCACACCCAGGTTCGTAATCGTTCCTAATAATGTGACCTTCATAATTGGACTAATCGGCACCCAACTCCCTCAGGCCATGACTTTCCATCATCACTTTTT
This sequence comes from Taxillus chinensis, assembly GCA_023512835.1. Lineage (NCBI taxonomy): Eukaryota > Viridiplantae > Streptophyta > Magnoliopsida > Santalales > Loranthaceae > Taxillus > Taxillus chinensis. The sequence continues at coordinate 34,645,562 of CM042088.1, read as the reverse complement.
GTTATTCGTATATGCAAAAGTGTTCCACAGGTCAGAGATATGGGCGGAACTCACGATAGATCCGAGATTTGGTCCGTTACTTTGTTTGCAGCAATATAATTTTATGACAGTGAGACAAGAGATTCACATAAGGAAGGAGGTCGAGAAATTTATAAAGGATTATGGGTTTCTGGGATTAATGAGGCATTATACTTGAGATTCTCAAGATCCAAACATGATGGTACATGTATATGCGTGTGTATATAAAGAGGGGGTTGAATCTATATACTTTAAACCAATTCTTTTAGTTTTAAGGAGTAGTTTACTTATTAGAGATATTCTTATAGATGTGGTTCTCATTTGGGTGGTATACTAGTGTCGTGTGCAAGATTAAGGTAACAAGTATGTAAGGGAAATAAAAGACAAGACACATGATCGACGTAGTTCGATTAATGTGATCTACTCCACGAAGGGTGTACCTACACCGAGTCTAATCCATTATCACTTTTAATACAACAGGGTATTGCCCTTGTTACAATATGATAAACACTCTTCTCCTAAAAATGCAAATACAGAATATTATTATTTTAGTACTCATTCACCGTGATGAACCGTCTAGCGTAATATGCTCATGCATGTTCAACTGTTTGCACCTCTTGACCTTAAACCATTCCTTTGCCAAACTCATTATCTTGTTTGTTAAATGTATGAGGATGAAAGATAGATGTACTCACTGTCAATCACTCTTTCAATCTCCTTCTCTGTGTATGCAGTACGAACTACTCTGTGTTTCTTGTATCTCTCAAGATACTTTTCGTGTATTCTAAAAATATTATGACGCGTACTTGAAGTATGACATATGCTTTCCTTTTATAGAATGATCGTTGCATAAAAACCTTCTACTAGGGTAAGACATGTTTCATCTTCTGATCTCCATCGTTGAAACATATTACTCTAGCCTTAGATAATGTCCATGTGTTTATTCTAGCATACTTAAATACGTTGTCCGAATAACTTACTTAAATAGTAACATTAATCGTGTTTTGATCCTTCGATTATCCATAGCCTCGAAGATGGTTGCCTCGTAGCTTCGATGATGCTTCGCATAGTCCACAAACTAAGATCTTCGAATCTGCACCTTCGAAACTTTGAGTCAAAACTTTTGGACCTTCAAGTCAAATCAACTCCAGTTTAGAGCCAACACTCTAATCTTCGGGTTAAGGCTCTGAGTCTTTGAATCCAGGTAAAATCCAATGACCAACCGACTTTTGACTCTTATAATCTTCGGGTCTCTAGTTTAAATCCAGTGATCAACCTAACTCTGACTTAGCTAATCATCTTGTTTACATCAACGGGTCTCCAAATCATCGACCCTTCGTGCTTCGACTTTGTGACACCGCCACTCTTCACCCGATGGGTCTTCGAGTATGGGAGTCTTCGAATCTTCGAGACATTGCTCTTCACCCAACAACACTTTGAGTTTTTGAATCTTCGACCCTGGGGACCACGGACTCAAAGGTCCATAGGGTCGCAGGAGTTTACGGTTCTTCGAGTTTGAGGATCTTCGACTCGACTCTACAACTTCGAGTTTATAAATCTTTGACTTTGAACAGATTCAAGGAGTAAATAGTTAGACTCCCTCTGTGAGCTCACTCTACGAAGTTATCTAGCCAAGTACGGCATGCTGCTGTCCGCTTCTAAATACAACTATTGACAACAATGACAACCCAAAAAGACTATGTAAACAACAAGATTTTTAGTTGTACAATAATTTTCTTAATTTTCCCCTTGAGGACAAGGAAAGTTTCGAAGGGTGAGGGAAATGATGAAGACCTTGCGCTAATACTCATGTTATCTTGTACGAATCAATGCTTGTTATGTCTGTCGCGTGCCCGTATCAAGTTATCGCATGTGAAGTGTGTCACGTGCATGTATCATGTTGTGCAATACATCTTCTATTGTTAAGAATCTTCTTTTATTTACTTGCATTATTGTATTAGAAATCTTTCCTTTTATGAACTTTTCTTTATTTATTTCTTATTAGGTTATTTTGATATTTTTACTTTAGTTTCCTAATTTTATTAGAATTTCAATTTTTAAATGCTAGCTATGCATATAAATAGACTTTGTATAGGTGACGAATTGTGTATTAAGATTATTCAGATTATTGACTATTGACAATTATAAACTCTAATATTAGAGGTTTATACTTATTTTTGTCTTTTTTAGTTAATTACTTGAATTGCTTGTGTTAGAGTTTGGGTATTCGGTTATCCTTCTCTAGATCGTTGTTGGATCCTAATTAAGGTCTTCAACAATTTGGTGCTTTCATTAAGAGATCCTAATTAAGATTTCTCATTGAGTTATCAATTTTATTGAGAGATCTTTATCAAGATTTCTTATTGAGTTATCATTAGAGAATAAATATTCAATTTTTATTGCGCATTCTTCATCAATATGACGGATGAGGCAACAAAGACGAACAAACAGAAGTTCGAAGCCCTATAGCACTTCGTGGCAGAGTTATCGGTGGCTATAGCACGGATGACTAGGTCACACCACATGACTAATGAGAAAATTGATCAATTCTTTACCACACATAAGGGAAAAGATCATATAGAAGGCAGCAAACTCAAGGAGTTGACCATGGGCTACAACAATCTTTGCAAGAGGTTAAAAAAAGATCTAGTGTTCAAGACAAACCCTGTCATTAGAGCTCATGTGGATCACAGTGTGAGGCTGAATTCTCATCTGGTGACTCATCTAAAGGGATCAACAACCCAACTCCAAATTCAGAGTTCTTGATCCTTTTGACTTCCTCTACTCAACCGACCGTGGTGGACAATGCCCAAGTCGAAGTCAATAAGGCTTCCACCGTCGAAGACTCTCCTGGCATCATGATCCTTGTCCTTGACAATGCCTAGTTAGGCGGTGCCCTCGACGCATGGCACACCCAGTTCGTAATCATTCCTGATAACGTGACCTTCATAATTGGACTAATCGCACCCAACTCCCTCAGGCCATGACTTTCCATCATCACTTTTTGCCATTCTTATTTGCAAAAGTATTCCACAGGTCAAAGATATGGGCGAAACTTATGATAGATCCAGATCTACTCCGTTACTATTTTTGCGGGGAATCTAATTTTGTGACAGTGAGACAAGAGATTCACATAAGGAAGGAGGTCGGGAAATTTATAAAGGATTATGGGTTTCTTGGATTAATGAGGTGTTATACTTTAGATGTAAAACAATTTTCTCAATCTCCCCTTGAGGACAAGGAAAGTTTCGAGGGGGTGAGGGAGTGATGAAGACCTTGCGTTAACACTTCGTGCCATCTTGTATAAATCGCTTGCTTATTATATACGTGGCATGCCGGTATCGAGTTACTATATGTGAAGTACGTCACGTACACGTATCGTGTTGTACAATATATTTTCTATCACTGAGACTCTTCTTTTATTTATTGCATTATTGTATTAGAAATATTTCCTTTTATGAACATTTCTTTATTTATTTCTTATTAAGTTATTTTAATATTTAACTTTAGTTTCCTAATTGTATTAGAATTTTAATTTTTAGATGCTAGTTATGCGTATAAATAGGCCTTGCATGGGTGACGAATTATGTATTCAGATTATTCAGTTTATTAGTTATTAATTATAAACTCTCATATTATATATTTATATTTATTTAAATTGCTTGGGCTAGAGTTTAAGTATTCAGTTATTCTTCTCTCGATTATTGTTGGATCCTAATTAAGGTCCACAACATAATAATAATAATAATAATAATAATAATAATAATAATAATAAAGTTATTATTATTATTATTATTAACAATAAAGAGCACATATTTTATTTTAAAAATAATATCAATTAAAAAGTATATATACTTATATTTTAATAAAAATAACATTTATGAGTAGTAGTAATATTTTAATATAAAATAGAAGTATATAAAATATAAGTAAGTTATATAATTATATAATATATTAGTATGGACTAATATATTATGTATAACATAAGTAATATTATAATTATTTGATTAAATAATATTTGATTAATTTATTTAGTCTTAAATCAACTTATTAATAATTTCAAAACTAAATTTGAATCTAATTAATTTTCATGTCAAAATTATTTTATTTATGATATGAGTCATGTATAGTGAGAGTGAGTTTTGATTTTTGATATTATATATTTTATATTTGAGTTAAAAGTAGTGAATCATATAAATAACATTATTAGTTTAAATATTAATGCATTTATCGATCTAATAATATTTGATTAGATCATTTATTCTCAAATCAACCTATTAATAAATTCAAAACTAAATTTGAATCAAATTAATATGAGTATCCACAAATGATTTCTTGTGTGATATGAGTCATATATGGTGAGAGTGAGATTTGAGTTTTTTTACATTTGATAGTATGTATTTTATATTATTTAAATTAAAAGTAGTAAACCTTGTAAATGATCTTATTAGTTTAAATATTATTACATTTTCAATCAAATAATATTTGATTTGATCACTTAATCCTAATTCAACGTATTAATAAATTTAAAACTAAATTTAAATCATGTACAATAATATCCAAATAGTAATAATATATTTACTTTTTATTACAATATATATTTATATTTACTATTATTTTAAAAATAAATCATGCAATCTTTATTAATATTATTATTATCATTAATAATAATAATAATAATAATTATTATTATTATTATTTATATATATTATATTACATATATTAATTATATAATCGCATTAAACAAAAATAATTTAGCCTAATGGTTGGAGAGATACATTAGTAAAAGATAGGTGCTAGTTCGAAACTTTTTGATAACATTTTACCAAGAATTTTGCCAGGCATGTGTACGGGGCAAGGTGTGTGTAAGGTGCTAGATTGGGATAGGGTGTAGTGTTTCCTTGCCTCATTGCCATATCTTGCCGCGACTCTTCAATTAAAACATTACTGAGTTTAATCGTTGTATCAATACCAACGCACTATCACAAACCCATCTTTTTTTGCCTCGTAACACAGTCCATGTGGTGCCCTTGACAGACCACCCTTACTAATTGGGGTATATGTAGACTAGTTTTGTAAAGACCTATGCTGTGTTCCAAGATCTTTGAGGCCGCGTTCCAGGATCTTCAAGGTAGATCTTCGAGGCAGAGCTCCGAAGTAGTGAGCTTTGAGGCAGAGCTCTGAAGTAGTGAGGCTTCGAGGTAGATCTCCGAGTCTTTGAGTCTGAGCTTTGAGTCTCTGGGTTAGCAATGCTGCAGCTTAGGGTGATCAGTTCCAAGGGACAGTAGGACCATTTACATTGGAACTTTTATGCCTCCCCACACTTATTGGTGTTGGTGTGTTAGTTTGAGTAATGAGCCTTAGGCTTAGTGACTTATTTGTGTTCTCACCATGCTGGATTGAGTTGTTGAGCTCGTGATGACAGGTTGTGGCTTGTGTGAGCTGTTGAGCTCGTGGTGCTAGGGCTGAGTGCCCTGAGCTGGGATCCTGTTGAGGATCGTGGACAAGTTGTCCTGTGTGGATAGTTTGGGTCATAATGTTTGTTTGTAGGCTGAGTTCTGATGATTGTGCGTACTACACGGCAGCACAAGTACACCGAGCATATAGTATAGACTTATATGTTTTGCATGATATGGAGTTTTGGAGTCACCTACTAAGCTTGTAGCTCACCCCTACTTTGTTGTTTACCCTTTTCAGGCGTGACTCGAGACTAGTGGAGGACTTTTTTCTAGGAGAATGTGCCCACTACTTTGATGTATGATACAGTATTATATTCTATATTGATTATGTATTGTATCCCGGACATGGGTCCGTGGACAATTATATTTGCTCATTGTTTGTGTGATGTGATGTCTATATAACTGATTGACATAGTACGCATTATGATATATGAGAAAGGTACAAGATTATACTCGATGTATGACTGTACAGGTTTGCATAATTGAGACAGCACAGGCGGTGTAGTCTCTATTGGTGCTTGTTACTAACCCCTTGACCTTTAAGGTGTGTGCAAGGAGAAGTCATGTTCCTGATTCTATGTTCACTAGAATTTGGGGGCGTGACAAGTTTGTATCAGAGCATGCTTTAGTGGACCTAGGCTAGTGAGGGATGGTTAATTAATTCAATGTGACTTGGAAAACTATAGGGAGGGCGCCTAATCAATGCAGTCCTTACATGTGTTAGTTATTTTGGTATCAGTTAGATCATCCTAGGAGCATATATGGGGATGGATGCATCTCTAGTGGTATAATTGTGTGAATGTAGGACATTAGATTGTCTTTGTGTGTGATGTGATTGCATTGGTGCCAAAATGGCATGTGGCTGTATTGCAGAGTGGGGAGAGCGGTGCAACTCAACCTGAAAGGAGGCAGGCGCAGAGGGTTTCCAGCCAAGCAGTGGGACCTAGTGAGAGTTCAGCTAGCCGAAGGTCAAGTACCTGTTGGAGTTGTGGATTGACTGGGCATTTATCGAGAAACTGCCCGAGGAAAAAGATAACATGATATCGATGTGCGAAAGTGGGGCATGGAGCTAGGCAATGTTCTACCCTTAACTCCACAAGCAGTGTATGCCCTCGTCTGAGAGAGTAGGGACAGAGGAGTAGGGCTCCATCTCAGAGGTCAGTGGTGCCAGCACAGAGCACTTAGATGTGACCTGCGGTGCACCGACCTCAACAGGACTTGTAGGGTCATGTTGATTAGCGGAGCAAGGCCCCAGTGGGCTAGCAGTGCTGTAGCTTCAGGTTAGTAGTTCCAAATGTCATGCCCAGAGAATTTAGGACATCTCTCGGCGCCACGATCCAGAATTGTATTCGTGCTACTTATAGGAGAGGAGCAAGTTGAAGCGTAGATGGTGCGTAGCGAAAGGCTCTAGTTAGTTTGTGTCGAAGAATGGATGGAGCTCCTTCGGAGTTCAGACGTGCTGACCCGCTCAAGTGTGGAGAGCACACTGCTAGTCAAGGACTTGACATTGAAGAAGGGATTTGGCCATCCTTACACAAACTGGTCGAGAACTGGAGTCGTTCTCCTGATGAGCCCGATAAAAGGGTGAAACCAGTCGACATGTGCTTCAACCCTCAAAGGCTAAACTAAGCAGTCTGTGTAGAGGAAAGCTAAGTGCCGCAATGGGTTGAATGGCGCAAAAAATCTGACCCCATTACACAAGGCATAGGAGGACCATTTACATTGGAAACTTTTATCTCTCTCTACACTTATTGGTGTTGATGTGTTGGTTTGAGTAATGAGCTTTGGGCTTGGTGACTTGTTTGTGTTTCCACCGTGCTGGATTAAGCTGTTGAGCTCGTGATGATAGGTTGTGGCCTGTGTGAGCTGTTGAGCTCGTGGTGCTAGGGCTGAGTGCCTTAAGCTAGGATCCTGTTGAGGATTGTGGATAAGTTGTCCTGTGTGGACAGTTTGAGTCCTGATGTTTGTTTGCAAGCTGAATTCTGATGATTGTGCACACTACACAGTGCTCGAGTACACTGAGCATATAGTATAGACTTATATGTTTTGCATGATGTGGAGTTTTGGAGTCACCTACTGAGCTTGTAGCTCACCCCTACTTTATTGTTTACCCTTTTCAGGCGTGACTCGAGACTAGTGGAGAACTTTCTTCTAAAAGGACGTGCCCACTACTCTGATGTATGATACAATATTGTATTCTGTATTGATTATGTATTGTGTCCTGGACATGGGTCCGTGGACAGTTATATTTGCACAATGTTTGTGTGATGTGATATTTGTATGATTGATTAGCATAGTATGCATGATGATGTATGGGTAAGGTACAAGATTACCCTCGACATATGATTGTACAAGTTTGCATGATTGAGACAGCATACGCGGTGTAATATCTATTGGTGCTTGTCACCAACCCTTTGACCTTTCGGGTACGGACAAGGGGAAGTCATGTTCGTGATTCTGAGTTCCCTAGAATTTTGGGGCATAACAAGTTTCGTTATGGACTTATCAGGAGAATAACAATAGGTCCTCACCAATTTGTGTATAAATAACCAAATCCTTGTTTACAATTAAGTTTTAATGTGATTTCCGAACCCATTTGGATTTTCACGTCTAAACTCTAAAAGGACTCCATACGAAATTCCTACACCAATTAGCTAGAACCTAACTCTTGGACTCCAGCTATACATTCCACAATGCCCCAAGTACATGCACCATGTCCTCAAACTCAAAGTGCGGTATCCTCCCCCATTTGATTCTTGCAACGCCCTTATTGCGACTATTAATATTGTTTCCCCACAGACTGCAACATCTTAAACATGATGTATCTTGCTCGATCAATGTCAACAATGGAGAGAGCCATCCATGATCATCTAGCACGTTCATTATTATTCCATTGTCAAACTTTATACCAGCCCTTGGGGTACTCTACCTTTGTGGACACAAGCGCGTACAAGTTTTTTCCTAGTCAACCCACCCTTGTGAGCTTCCACATTGGGCTCACATCACTCGTGAGAGTACTCAACGGGTCTTCAAGATACAAGTTGGATCCTACTTTGATACCATTTGTCACAGATTCAATGTTTTTCACTGTGCAACATAGTTTGTGTGGTGCCTTCAATGAGTGGCCCTTACTGATTAGGACACATGTAGACTACTTTCGTCTTACTTTGGACTCATGAGGAGAACAACTTTAGTTCTTAATCAATTTGTGTATAGATGACTAAATTCTCTTTTATAGTCAAGCCCTCAACTTGTAGTGTGCTCTCCGCACTCTCCAAGTTAGTACGTCTTTATTTTAAAGGGACTCTATACGAAATTCCTACACCAACTAGTTAGAGCCCAACTCTTGCACCCCAAATACGCGTTACACAATGCCCCACGTACATGTAGCATGTCTCCAAACCCGAAGCATGACATCTAATGCTAGAAGGATGAAGGCATGACATGAACATCATGAGCTTAAGTGAGGGAGGATGTCATGATTTGGCCAAAAGCATTGCTAAGAACGGACCTATTGGACATTGATGACCTAAATCTGTATGGCCTAAATGTATAATGCCCAAAGACATGGCCTAGAGAAATGCCTATAATGGCCCTAAGGCATGTACAACTATCCTTTCTTATGGATTATGGAACCGGTGAAAACTTGAAATATATGCTAAATAGAGCCTTGTGAGGGCCATGAATAAATATTTTATGTTTCATTTCATATCCATGAGATCTAGTTTTCATCTAATATTCATTATGCATGGAACTTACATTTATACATCCCTCGGCATAGATGAGTTTGACATTCCATTGCTATTTGTAGTCAACTATAGATCAACATGTAATATGAAGTTATTGAGCATGATATAATATATATACCCACTAAATTTTATAATGTTTGAAAATCTATAAAATATTCAATTTTCACACTCAAATAAATGCATAAAACTTATATTTCTATGCAGACTTGCTATTGACTATTAATCTAGGGCTTCTCTCTTGCAGTTCAATTGCCTATTTCCCTCAACAAGGTCTGGTAGACAGCACTTCAGAGTATATTTGTGGTTTGATTGAGTTCCTACTAAAATATTTCATTTCCCTACACCCAGTGTCCATTGTTTTTATTGACTTCTCATCTTTCAATATTTCTCCCTGTTATATATATTTATATAATTAAACCTGTTTGTAAAATTAGTTATTTACATAATATGTAAATGATATGAAAACATTAAAAATGATGTGTGCATAATATATGTAGATAATATTTGTATAATTAGGCATTTATATTGACTCGGCACATAAGCTACAAAAAATTGATAGTAATATTTAAATATCTCAAACATGTTACTAATCTAAGCAAATTCAATGAATAAATTGATAAAACTTATTTATAAATTAATAAAACTAAGAGTAAAATTTACATATATTATTACAATAATCCTATAAACATATTTATAGCCTTTTAGAGAAAATTATAAGAAGCAAATTTGCATAAAAGAAAATTATTAAGTAATAAAATACTCATTAATAACTTAATGGGTAATGAAAACTCTTAACTTAATAATTAAGGACAGTAATGAAAAGAAAAATAAGTTTGCTTGCTTTTCAACCCACCACATCATACATGAACCGGAAGCACCATGAATTTCACAACTCCTTCACCAAAAGATACAAATGAATCCTACTTAATTACAATACTGATCATACATAATATCAATAATTAAAATTAGAAATGCCCCTTGTTGCTGCCTTGGGAACCATTATTATGTTGAATCGTCCACATCAGCCAGCCTACAGTTGTTCTAGGGTCACCTGCCGTCTCGGCGGTCTTTTCTCCAATCCCATGGCTTCTCGGGGTTGGACGAAGCCCACAACCCAACTCTCTTTGTCCTAGCCTGATTCTCCCACTAGAAACCCAACAAGACAAAGCAGATGAAAACAGTAGCTTACCAAGCCAAGCACAAGCATATCGTGTCATTGGATTCAGAAGCGGTATCCATAGATTACCCCTCACTCACCATTGCCAGTTCTGGGCGGTGGTCATAGACTTTGTAGTGCCAAGCCATCCCTTTTTTTCAGCATAACCTCTTGCACAAAAACACCATTGCTGTAAATATCACCAACGCAGCGGCCGTATTGATCTTCACCATAGACTTGGATTCTCAAACATTTCCCCTGGAGAAGGTTAACCAATTCCTGCTTAGCCTCCTGTCCATATGCCATTTTACCCTCTGGCGCGTCAATCCCCCTGTTTATAAACCTCTTATTACATAATAAGACATCGCCCATTCTTCTGAAATCTGCGCTCATACATTGAATTTAATTTAAATTACACAAAAGCACCACAAAGTCAGTTCCATACTTTAGTCTTATCCGATACTTCCGTGCCAAGACCTCCTGGTTCTCCAAATGCAGTACCCTGCAATGAATGCATTTGGTAAAAGATATCAATCGTTTCTTTCTAAATTTATACAAAGTTTTGGAAATAAACTAACCGATATCCAGAGTCGACAATGTTCTTATGAAGTGCATCTGCCTTTGCATAGTTTCTCTCTGCTCGCGCTCTTGATCTCTCAACAGCGGCTTCATGCACATCATTGGGTACGAAAGACGATTCCCTGGGGTCTGCCGTGCTGACATACACTGTTACAGTATCACCATCGGCCACCGCCTTCGCATCCACCTATGTCATTCATTAAAAGCGTTTGCTCAGTCATAAAGTACAACCTAAAGGAACAACTTCGAAATTTTGATTACTCAAGAAGAGGGTAGATGGAGGGAGTGTGTCAATTCTAATTTCTAACCGGTAGCGTCAGCAATTCAAACTTCACTCCTTCCGGCGGCAATGATGGAAACCCAGCAGAAATTTCAACCAGATTTTGAGGCAGTGGCAGTCCATAATAAACCAACAAACCCTGAGAAGCACCCAACAAAAGGGGTGGTGTTTTGGCCTACAATGCTTATTAATAACCTTTCCAAAAATGTTTCTACCTCGACGTCTGCCTTCTGGTGCCTCTTCAAGGTCGAAATGACAAGCCTAGCAGCGTCTTCGGGCGTCGTTGGTGGGGGTTTGGCTTGCCTCCACGCCTCCAAGAGTTTCTTGTACCTAAAATTGCAACAACAACCAAAAAAAAAACGCAAGAACAAAAGCAAGAAAAATCAGAAGTGTTTCTCGAGATGAACTTCATCTATAAACAAATGACAATCCCTCCCTCCTCTCTTCTATGAACAAATTACCAGTTAGCCTGTGCTTTCCTGGACGAAATCACATGCTTGCCAAGCCCTTCAGGAACCTAGGAAGAATTTTGAAGTTACAGGTGTATACACACAGATATATATATATATATATATATATATATATATATATATATATCTAAGTGCACCTAAATCCATAATTAGCTTAGTGGATTGGATTGACCAGAGATCTCAAAATCAAACACGGTCAACTCTAGGTAAATTTCAAAATAATAATAATAATCAGGTCCTGGGTAATCGAGATGATGAAATGGGGAAAAAATTGGAATGATGATACCTTGGAGCTGATGTCAAAGTTGAAGAGATCGTGGGCGAGAGCCGAAACTCCGACAGTATCGACGGAGACGCCGTGCGGGCCGAGGGGGGGACCGTCGTTGTCGGCGGTCGACGGCTTGCCGCATCGCCCGCAGAAAAGCCTGAGGACGTTCCCCATTCTCTGGCCTCCGGTCACGCGTCACGCGTTCTTTCTCGCCCTGTGTTTGCACTCGGCACGGATGGCGGCCGGACTCAGTTAAGGTGGAAGGACTCCAAGGAAAATAAAAAACAACGTTTCGCTTGTGAATGTCATCATCATGAGCGAAAGCTGATCTGATGAATCTGTGGAATTTGAGAGAACAAACGGTACGTGAAAAGAGGTGGACCCGGCTTTTATTTCACACGACTCATTTTGGGGCCCGTGTATTGGCCGACCACCCTGATTCAAGTTTCAAGTTTTTTTTAAACGTTTTTATCTTAAAACTCTATCCAAACTCATTCATAATGGATTTGAATTATTCAATTGTCATCTCAACCATTAAGAGCATTTAGCGCAATATATCTTAAAATTTAATTAAATATTTATTTTTCATAAAATTTAATTAGTTTAATTTTTAATAAAATATTAATATTTTAATTAAATATTAATTTAAATTCAAATCACTAAGGTTTCAAACATTAAGCTTTCGCCATTGTGCATCCTTACAACTTAAGGTTCCGTAGCACAGCACACCCATACACCCAATGACCAAGGAAATGGAGAGCAAACTAATAGGATTGGAGCAAACTCAGTTAGAAGTTGAGGACTAAGAAATACAAAACCAATTCAAAGACATGATGAAATTATTGTCTACAATAGAATTAGATAAAGGAAAAAGTTAGACGGAAGAAGTTGTGCAACCTAGCCAAGAGTATGAGAATATCCCAATTCTCCCTTTCCAGGCATACCAACTCAATAATGTAAACCATGGCGGCACGAGTGAGACACATCACAAACCATTTGAAAATGCAACCGATGTCTTTACGTTTCCTATACAAGCAAAACTCCCTCCTACTTGGAAACAGTGGGAAGAAAGAATAAAGGCAATAGAAGGGACAAGCAAACATGGAGTAATTGATGCCCAAGAGTTGTGTTTAGTACCCAACATCGCTTTACCACAAAAATTTAAAATGCCTGATTTTGAGAAGTTCAACGGCTCTCAATGCCCACAAACTCACTTGACCAGTATTGCAGAAAAATGGCAGCGCATGTAGGAGATGACAAGATTTTAATTCATTGTCTTCAAGAAAGTTTGACTGAATGGGCCCTTTGATGGTACATCCAGTTGGAAGGGAGTCGCATCCAAACATGGAAAGAGTTGGTTGCCGCCTTTTTGGCTCAATACAAGCATGTAACTGAATTAGCCCTATATAGGCTAGCTTTGCAAGGACCTGAGATGAAACAAGATGAAAGCTTCAAGGCTTATGCTAGACGATGGAGGGAAATAGTTGTTGAAGTGCAACCGCCATTAACAGAAAGAGAACTCATCGCCCCTTTTTATTAACACGTTGAAAGGTGTTTATTATGACAAATTGATTGGGAATGTCTCCAATAGTTTTATTGATCTTGTAGCATCAAGGTAGAGGATTGAAAGTGGCATAAAAGAGGGAAAATCAATAAGGATAAGGTTAAAGCAATAAAAAGGAGCCCATTACCAAGGACAAAAGAAGAAGCACATCCAATATGGCAACATCAACCAAGGTATCGGGGAAATGTCAGGCCACAAGTAAGCTTTCCTTCATCTATCTATGATAGGGCACCACCAATAACGGCCAATGTCATGCTAGCACCACAACCTCACTTCCCAACGTACCGGCCACAAGGGGCACCTAAAGGTGTATTCCCAAGAGCCCGACCACCACCAGGACAAGTCGGGGCACCATACGGGGCCAAGCAACAAGATATTGAACCCATTCCAATGACATACACTGGGTTATATTTGAAGTTATCGGAAGCATGCATGATATCACCTATTCCTACAGGAGAAATGATGCCCCCTTATCCCGCATGGTATAATCCTGAGGCCCGATGTGAGTATCATACAGGAGGTGTCGGCCATACCGTCGAGAATTGCATGGCTTTTAAAAGAAAGGTTCAATCATTAAGAGATGCAAAATGGTTGAATTTCTCTACAATGTTTGATTCATCATAACCGTTTTCTAGAACCAAAGTAGTAGTAACTATACTAAGAATGACTAGAGTGACTACATGGGGCGCCAAAATGGAATTAGGGGAGTAGCTAAATCACCTGGACTTGTCTCGTACCTCCATGTGACTAAAATGAAATGTTTGGGGAATCTAGATAGGGGATTTAGGACTCTCCTTTGTACCTTCCTTTGTGTCATATTTTGGAACCTCTTTTAAACCAACATTTTATCCTATTCCCATTGTCACATTTCATAGCTTATGTATGTCATACACGGTTATCAATTCATTTAAGCAAGTGTGATAAGATTAATGAAAATATGTCAAACATGGAAGAAATGAACTGTCCAAGGTTTGACCATGACCTAAGCTCCGACTAATTAGTATTGGAAGCAAATAAAGCCAACACTAAAGAAATTTCAAAACAAGGAAATGCACCTTGTGAGCAATTTATTGGAATCTCAAGACCTTGTGCAAAAAAAAAAAAGAGCCCTTGCAGCACGATCACAGGGGCAAGTAAACTCCGAGCTACAAAGAGCTATATATAGTAAAAAGGGCACTCATCAACAATTTTTCAGGTGGGGCCTTTGTCCTTGTCAACATATAAGGGAGCGTCCTTCTCCCCCATATCCCAACATGATCCTTGCAATGGGACATGCTGAACTCTTTTTCTTATCTAGTATTTCATCTCACCTTAGGGCATTCCTCGAAAAAAATAAATAAATAAATAAAGAGTGAGAAAAAAAAAAGAAAAAATGAGCGAAAATCTTCCTTGAGCAGCAGTTATCAAAGTAGTTTGGTCACATTGAAAGACAAGTCAAGGAACTCAACCTCAAGGGTTGGCCACAATAATCAGAGGTGGGCAATGAAGAAAAACAATTGGTCAAATAATTGGACATGTTCAAATCAACTGTGGAAATATATTTCTATAATCCTGAACACTTGTTTTGAAAAAGTAAAATTACTGATAACTTTGAATTGACAAGCATTCCTTTTGTTAAAAAAAATCTCTCTTCATTGGTCAAAGCAAGTAGCCCTAGTTTTACTCCTTGAAGCATCCTTTAACTCTATACTCCCTTCCAATTTGTCCCCCTCTTTTCCTTGGTTAAAGCAAATAGTCCTAGTCTTATTTGCCCACTTGATTCCTTAAAATATTTGTTTGTCAAAGGGGGAGCCCCGACTAAAATGTGATACACCAAAGTTGCTCTTCCTAACATATTTTGTATAACCTGGCTAAGTGGTTTATTAGCGTAACAAATAGAGAAATTGCTTTTAGCAAAAGCCCCATACAATTCACAATTATCTAATACAAGACTTTTCCATGATGATCAAAGTAAACACAACTTTTTAAGTGTGGATTTTGATGGAGGATTGCATTGTTATTTAAGTGTGGATGAAAAGGTTACCACACCTAATTGTGTTGTTTCCCTCACAACTATGATGAAGTCCTAGTGCTTGGAGGTTGAAACAAGTGCCTTGAAAGCCATGTTAATAAAATAGTAGTTCACCGATTATCCATGGATTATTGAAAATGAGCTATTGAAAGTTGATACTAGCAAACAATCATTCATCAATAAGATTGTTTCCCCCCACTTGAGAGGACTCCCATAGGAACCTTGTCTATGTTTAATGTATCATAACTTCTTTTGATGGAGTACACATTTTTAGCCTCTTTTGATGGACTCCCACCAACATGAAAAATCAATGGAATGTCCAAGATATTTCTTTCTTTTCCTGTTAATCACAGAGAGAAAAGTTGAGTTAGCTTGCAATGGATAAAAGGCTCAATTGAAAATTTCATTCAAAAGACACCGAGAAAGATCCCATATTCCATCAACTTCGAGATTGGTTCCCATCCTCCACCCACCCCATTAAACCAAGTACCTTGTCAAAAGTCTTGCCTCAAAGCACCTCTAATCACCTTATACCACATTTATATGCATCTGCACACCTATATTACACTAGCATGATGTTAGTATGCATTTGTACACTTGCATCACATCAGCATGTATGATCACATCATGACAGTATGCATTTGTTCACCTATATCACACCAGCCTGTTGAAAAGAGCGTTTATCGCACATGCACTTCAAATAAAATTTAAATTTAAGTATAGCTAATGGCTTAACTTAGATCGTTCTCTACCGGAGGACTTATAAAATTCAATTCAACCTATTTAATTACTTGTTTAACAAAAACTAATGAAAAAGAATAAATATAAAATTAGTGGGATTTTTTAGTGAATTAAAACTAATTAAAGCAAAGATTTTTAACCAAGAAAATCAATTAATTAAATATGTAACCGGTTTAACTTTACACATGAATGCTGTTTACCACTATACTAAAAGATGAATTAGACAAATTTTGGCCTCATAATTTAAATGCATCAAAACACCATGAATATAATTAAATTATGAATTTATTCTAGCCAGAATAATTATGAATTAATTCTTAAAAGACTGCCCTGCTCCCTACAAAACAAGTCTTTTCACTCAAATAAAATATTACCACACGATGAATTATTAAATTAACACTCAACCAAGATATTAAATTAATAAATAAAAGAGATAAAGAATTAATTCATAGCACATAAAATACCAAATTAAATATTAAAACATGAATTCAAAACAAGCATCTAAAGTGTTGCGCTAAATCGATTACAAAATACTTACCCCTTCATGGGTTAAAAAATCACGAATCTGTTCGGAAAATTAGAACAATAAAAATATAAAACAGAATTAAGAAAAATAGGCTGTAGAGAATTAAATATTCGGTCTTGAACTCGATCCGAATATTCAATGCTCGGTGTACTATCTCTCTCCAATTCCCTCTATTGCTGCAATGAATGGGTATTGCAATTACGCTCATGTGATAGGCTGGAGCTGGGCATGGATGGTGTTATGTTGGAACAGTGCAGGAGTGTGATGGATAGAATAGAGAGATGGCATTGGGATGGAATAACGTCGGAGAGACCGAAGATGGAGTGGCACTGGGTGGATGGTAGTATGATGGAGCTGGGCGTATATATGAAGTTGGGTGTGATTCCTTGGGTGGCTCCTCTTCTTCATGCATGCATGCACTTTAAATAGAAAAGGGTAGTTGCCTTATTTCTTAGTCAAATCATATGTGGTTCCCATGCCATTAACTCCTTCCTCCCAATTTCTTTTTCCCACATAATATACTTCCTCCTTCATGGTTTCTTATTTCCTTTGTCCTGCACAAAAAGACAAATCAATGAAGTAATTACAAGGGCTCACACTTTTAAATGCTTCTTTCCAATTTCTTTACTTACATAATGCCCAAACTCCTCTTTAATGACAACATATTAAATACAAAATATCACATGCATCCAAAATATCAAAATAAAATCAAAATTAATATCTCAATTGCAAATTAATCAAAGAATTACTATCAAAATTAACCCAAAAATCACTTAGTAAAATTACAAATTAAGCACGAAGAATTAATATCAAAATTGAAATAATCAATTTAACAATAAAAATCACCAAAATTAATATTAAATCTATCAAAATATTAAAACAGAAAATAATTAAAATTAGAGGTAACTATTATAAAAATGCATTAATTCAATAAAATATTAAATTAAAACCCATAAATTACATGTAAATTTTATGACAAATTTTATAGTGATCACCTATATATATAAAACACCATATTTGTATGCGCATTTCCTCCAGTCATCTAGCCTATTGTTGTCCTAACCAGAAATGCAGGGCAAATGGATGGAAGGCCTAAAACTCAACAGTTAGGAAGTTGGAACACCTAAACTTAAAGATAGTAAGATGTAAATACTACTATAAAAAGCCTAAAGATGATGCTTTTAAAGCGTCGTCTAAAATAATTAATGACGCTTCCTCAAGCGTTGTCCATTGCACTGTCATCAGAAGATTTTTGGTTTACGACGACGCTTCTAAAGTGTCATGAAATTATTTAACGATGCTTCTAATTCAATGACGCTTGCGTAGAAGCGTCGTCTAATTCAATGACGCTTTTTAAAAAGCGTCATTAAATAAAAAGCGTCGTCTTATTCAACGACGCTTTTTAAAAGCATCGTCTAGTTATTAATGAACGATACTTAAAAAGCATCACGCTTTTAATTATTTTGGAAAAAAAATATACGTCCATTTTTAGCACTAAATTTCCCATGACCTCCACACGCAAGAATACATAATTTCCCATTTAAAAGCACGATGCTTTATGGAGACATACGTTCACAGTATAAAATTATGTTCACATTTACAGTATACAGACTTACAAAAGCGAATTGAAAGTGGATGCAATGGCATCATCATCATACCAACTGGTGTTGGTCCCCTTCCATGAATTAAGGCCTGCAAAAAAACGCAGGTCACTATCATAGAGACATTCAAGAAACTCAGAAGACCGCAATGGCTAGCCAAATTGTAAATGGAGGGAACGTTTAAAAACTATCCATCTGTTCCACCAGTAGTAGCC
This sequence comes from Taxillus chinensis, assembly GCA_023512835.1. NCBI lineage: Eukaryota > Viridiplantae > Streptophyta > Magnoliopsida > Santalales > Loranthaceae > Taxillus > Taxillus chinensis. The sequence continues at coordinate 34,626,925 of CM042088.1, read as the reverse complement.
TTGGAAGATTAACTAAGAACCAAAAATGATTGCTATCAGAGATAATGTATCCCAATAACAAAAACTGAGAATGATTTAGGCATGACAAATTATATGCAGGAGAAGGTATTTTGACATGTGTTAGCTTGGGAAAAAATGAAAGCTAAATTACAACAAAATGTAGAAACAATACCAATATGGCAAGCACACAATTTACCTATGTGAAGCCTGGAGCTCTATAGCCTGCACCTAAAACGCCATAGGCACCTCCAGCACCAAGCAAACCATAACTATTACGTGCTGGATATCTTAAGAGCAATCCTGGCTTCTATAAATCTGAGGTTCCTACTGACCTCTGATTAGCTGGCGGTTTCGGTAGACAACACTGCAACACTGAACCTGACAATCAGGAAGAAAACATCAGTTGAATTGTTTCACGCCTAGTCCTTTCTAAATAATTTTGTACCAGCACGCATCATGCCATCAAAATCTAACATTAAATTGCTAGCTTTAGATACCGTGTACATCCAACAATGTAAAATGCAAAATTAAGGCCGAAGATTCCACTAAAAAATCTTCATGCACATACTAATCAATTATTAAGAAAACTAATTAACCTTTTCCACCATGGGATCCCTGATATCATACATTTGAAGAATTCTTGTGCATAGTAATAGTTTAATATTTTAATCATATTTAAAATCCGGCACAATGGTGGAGGAACTGTAGAATACCAAAAATTATGCAATTGAAAGATCTATGAAAAGTAAGACAGTATATTCATTAGCCAAAGGTGGAACATGAGAGAGCAATTCAGCCACTTGTTTTAATTTATTCTTTTACCTAATTGTGGTTCAAAGCCTATCACTTTACCCACTAGCACTTTGACCTATTAATAATTTTATTCCAATTGACAAAAAACACTCACTTAACACCTTGGTATTCTAGAGGCTATAACAGGCTCCAAACTATTGGGATTAAGGAATGGTGTGATTTAATGTTAACTATAACTATACAGTACATCTTGTCAGATGAACGAATATTTTTATTATATATTGAATGGTGAGTGATTAAATACTGTCCTATTATAAGGAAATTAAAAGAAAACACACATATATTATGTCTAAAGGAAACAAATGACATAGCATTGGCATCCAATGAATCCCCATTGGACATAATAACTTTTGAAACATACAAAATTAACATTCTCAATTTTTAAAAGTGACCACACCACAATCTTGACATTAAGAGCCTACTCAAACCCTAGTTAGGAAACTGCATGAGTAAAACAGTACCTATTTCAGCCTTGAATCTAAAAATTCCTGGTCTAATAACTTCACTTTACAATCATATATGGTGTCTACAACCAACATTAAGAACTTCGTAAAGGCCTAATGGAGACAAATTAGGCAAAACAGACATAATTATATAATAAATTAGATTCAAATTATAAAATTTACCCGGTCCCTTTTTAAAAATAAAAGAACCTTCTTTATATCATGATCATCAATTGCTCTACATATAAGGGTATGGCGGTTCCTATAAATTAGAAATATAGCCACCTAGATTGAAAACATAGTTCAATTATGTAAGCCTCATAATATGTCAAACAATTGGTTTGAATCCAAAAAACATCAACTTCTAAGCAAATCATTAATAGAAAATAAACAATTCACAACTGAGGTTTATTGTTTTAACAGACTTCAATGGATGACAAGGTTGATCCCACCTAGTTGATTAACCTCTAAGAAAATTTTAGGAAGCAATAACATATTTATTATGTCAGTAACAACAAATGTATACCATGCCAAGTAGGTTTCCCACCACAATTGAGCCAATTGAGTCATATATTACATTGCTAGTAGCATTAACTGCAACCAATGACCCAGCAGCGATAATAAGTCCAGCAACTGCGCACCATCCTACAGATTTGTTTTATATTTAAAGGAAAATATAAAGGATAAGCAAAAATATCATTTTCATGCCCTCACACCTGACAAAACATTTAGCTACAAATTTATTTATTTATTAAGTGTTCCTCAAATGCATGAGATATGTTAGACATCCAGGAAAAACATCTTTGAGGGAACAAACCCCAAGCAATCACCTCTGTCATGATTGCAACAAATGTGGGATCATGACCACGCCAGATATAGTCGTTGACTTTCATTCCCTCCATAGCTGCATTCTTCTTGACAGTTTGTATGGCAACAACAAGAGAAACACCTACACAAAATTTGCAGGCGCCAATAAAGGAACAACAAAGTAAAAATAAATATAAAGAAATCCTTACAATAACTTATAAGCAAAATTGCAAGGCAAAGTGTGACGATACCTTCAATTATGAAGGGAGCAAATGCTTTATAAATTAAAGAAGGGAAAATATGCTACATAAAACAAGACGTCACACTGAAGCCAGTGATTACTAGTGCAATATTTTTGTTGTGAAAAAGGGATGCAAATGCTACATATAAAGATGCAGTGTACATGTTGCCAACTTGCTTTGGAAGCAGAGTACTAGGTTGAACCTTGGTGTCATAAAAGTTCTTTGCAAGTTGTTGTGATGCCTGCAAATCCACGATGTAGATCCATTATATAAAATCAAATAACCTCTATCACGTCTATAATTTTATCCTTCACACTTTGTGGCACTTGTTTCCAAGTTTTGCAGCTAATTGGGACATGAGTACGACATATCTTTTTAATATTAGTAGATGTCAATATTCGTGATGGCCTTATTGGTTGTCCTTTGATGTTAAAATTGAGTTCATGTTTTGCTTTGTTTTCTTTTCCCGTACCAATTGTGAGGCTTGTCTTTTCCCTGTTTCTCTTTTTTTGTTGTTTCTTCGAAGGATTGTCATTATTTTCACTGCTTTTTGGCCATCCATTTGATCCATGTCACCTACAAAAAATATAGACGTAAAAATGAAGCTTCTATGTCAGTGCAGATAAATAAATAATGAATATTAATAAAAAATCAATCATACACAATTCCTACCTTTTATTAATATTAACAATAATACATAGTAATAAAAAGTTTGATTTTCATTTCAAGAGCCTTTTAAGCATCCACCCATTCCCCTTCAACTCCATCTCTTAACAACATCGACCCATTTTGGTCAATTCTTTCAATATATTCATCATCTGGCAGTACTTGGCTTACATCAATACGATCCACACAAACATCACTAACATCCTCTTCTTCTAGTTCTTCGTTAAGGCAATATCTTTGTGGTGCTACAAGAACTATTGACCAAGTCAAATATAACTGATCTTGTATATAAAAAACCTGCTTAGCTTGGGAAGCCAAAATAAAAGGCTCATTTTTATGACCAATTCTACCAAGTTGAACTAATGTAAAACCAAGATCATATACTTTAATCCCATCATTACTATCAACCCAATCACACTTAAAGACATGAACTTTGAACATGTGATAATTGAGCAACCATATCTCTTTAATAACACCATAGTAGGTAGTCTCTGCAACTACTGGATTGTTATCCCAAGCACTTGCAACATGTATTGCAGTGGCAACTAAGCTAACACCACTGTTCTAGTTGACTTGTATCCCATCACATTCTTTAGTATGATAACGATAGCCTTTAATGATATAACCGGAAACTTTTAACACTTCATCAGATGGGCCATATGTTATCCACTCCAAATCCCGGTCTACTTTATGACCATGGCTTAAGAGGTCATTGATCTGCAAAACGTTTATGGTTAAAACAAGAAAAGTACTGATGTTTAAAACACAGGACAAGAAAACCTTGCTACAAATGTCCCTTCTTACGAATCCAACCAATGAATGTGCAGCGGTGCTCTTCTTGAATCCATTTAGGCAACTTCGCTTTCTGAGGATGAAGCTTTTTCAAATCCTGAATGTGCTCCCTATCAAGTTGTTTGGATATTGAAGTTTAATAACACATGGTTAAGTTTTGGCATCAAAATTATAAACGAATGTGAAAAAACTTAAGTACATATAACTCACATAATATAAGGTTGCATGACATTCGTATTCTCTAACACATATCGATGTGCCTGTTTCCATTTAATTTTATTAATCTTGACAACCTTCCCATTTGTTATTGCTCGTCCAGTGTAAAATTCACCATCTATGAAGTTTTGATTTCTTGTAACACCGATTGCATCTAAATCAGAGAAGTATTCAGTACAAAATTCAATAGCTTCTTTAGCAATATAACATTCTGCAATACAACCCTCTGGATGGGTTCGATTACGAACATACCCTTTCAACACTTTCATATACCTCTCAAATGGATACATCCATCAAAATTGTACAGGTCCACAAAGTTACACCTCTCGAACCAAATGTACAGTCAAGTGAATCATGACATCAAAAAAAGATGGTGGAAAAGTTTTTTCCAATACACACAGTGTTAAGACAAACAAAATTGAGAGACATCTACAACTTTGCTACAAATATTCTTAAAGAACAAACAAAATCTTGTAATTGCATGCCTCACATTCTTTGGCAAAACATTTCGAATAGCCACAGGCAACAGTTGTTGCATTAAAATATGACAGTCATGGGATTTCATCCCTTGGAGTTTTAATTCCTTCATTGATACAAGATTCCTTATGTTTGAAGAGAATCCGTTTGGTACCTTAAGTTCCAACAATGTTTTGCATATCATCTTCTTTTCCTCCCTAGATAGTGTATAACTAGTTGGAGGTAAGTATATACGTTCACCCCTCTTCTCCGGTTTAAGTTCTTTTTTCTTCAGTAGCTTAACCTAATCCCATAGAGTATTTTCTCCATCCTTGGCCTTGTTTGGAATGTTGAGTAACTTAGCAACTATACTATCACAAACATTCTTCTCAATATGCATAACATCCAAGTTGTTGTGAACGTAAATATGTTTCCAATATTCAAGTTCAAAAAACATAGACTTCTTGTTCCAACATTTGGTTACTTCATTGTCCTTAACTTTCTTTCTCATTTTCTTATCCCCCCCATACATATTTTATCCCTTCAACCTTCTGCAGTGTTTGAATCCCATTTAAGATAACAAGCTTTTTCCCAACATTATGCTTACCACAAAAACCCCATTTTCGTTTGTGATACTCATGCTCAGTAGGGAGAAACCTTTGGTGCCCAACATATGCAATCTTACGACCACATTTCAATCTAATGGACTAAGTATCTTCCCTACATATTGGACAAGCATTATAGCCCTTAACACAACAACTACTCAAATTTCCATAAGCTAGAAAGTCATTGATTGTCTTCAATAATACAGCTTTTAGAGTGAAAATTTGTTTTGCGTATGCATCATAGGCTTCGACACCGACATCCCATAAAGGTTTCAAATCATCAAGTAATGGAGCCAAGTAAACATCTATATCAATTCCAGGTTGTTTTGGACCTAAAATTAATAGAGTTAACATCATAAATTTTCGTTTCATGCATAACCTAGGTGGAAGGTTATATGTGATTAGTATAAATTTTTGTTTCATGCAAATTTCGTGGATCCATGCCAAACTGTGGCCACTTGAGGTCTACAAACTTCCAGGATGCCGAGTCCACTAGGTGTTGCAGCTGTCCATCTACTTTTCGGTCTTTTGAATGCCATATCAAGTTTCTTGCTATTTCTGCTGTCTGAAACATCCTTCTAAACCTTAGTATGGGCGGAAAATACCATAATACTTTTGAAGGTACTCCATCCCTTTTACCATCCTTCCATCGAGACATATGACATTGGAGACATTCGAAGGCATCAACAAACTCCTTTCGATATAATATGCAGTCATTCGAACAAGCATATATCTTTTCATAATTCAATCCCAATGATTTCAATGTCTTTTTCGCCTTATAAACTGATGTAGGGAACTCATTATTATCTGGTAATGTTGTTGTTAACAGTTGCAATAGATCGGTAAAACTCTTATCGGAATGTCCATTACTTGTCTTCAACCTATAAAGTTTTGCCACTACAGACAGCTTTGTAAATTTAGAACAATCAGGGTACAAAGGCTTTTCAGCATCCTAAAGTAGTTTTTCAAACACATGAGGTTCGTCAGGACATTGCTCTTGAGTAGCTTTAACCATGTCCACTGCGTCTGCACCGTCTTCGGGTGTATAAGCTTCAAAATTGGTGGAACAACCAATCTATTTTGGATAAGATGTAACCCTTGGCAATTCTTGTACACTTGGTAATTCTTCTCCATACCAATACCATATGTGGTACCTTCGATCAATTCCATAAACGAACAAATGATCTCTTACCTCTTCTAAAGGTAAACACTCGCAGTTAACACATTGAACACATGGACATCTCAATGAGTTATGACCATTTTCATTTAGCATTGCAAAATTTAGAAATTGATTAACTCCCTCATCATATTTGGGCAATCTCCTATCCATGGACATCCAAGATTTATCTAAGGGTATATCCATCTTCATATAACATTTAAAGAAAGACCTAAAACACATGGAGAAAGTTAGACATTGTCCTCATATGAGGACACAATTATAAGTCAATAAATATTGATAATTATACTTGAAAAGAGAGGTGTACATCAACAAAACTTTATATGATAAAACTCAAGATATTGAAGATAGTATGTTTAGAGTTGCTGCAAAATAATTTTTCAATTGTATGACACAAAATTTAATTGATATAACAAAAGAGGTAACACCTGAATAAAGTAATCATTTATACTTCTAATAGGGCCATGTGTATGATGCTAACTCTATTAATTATATACTTCACTGGAAATGAAAATTTGTAATGAAGACATCATTACTCCCAATAATTTGTGTCACCTGGAAATACAGATAGGAAGTAATTTGTGTCACGGGAAAACCGCGGTGGCGTCAACAAAGCTCGGGCGGGCAGCGACGTCGAAAGAGAGCGCACTTGATCAATCGGGAGAGACCAAGAGTGAGGAAGCTAAGGTATGATTATCACTTAGGGATTAAGAGCAAGTGAGTGAGCGAGAGAGAGAGAGAGAGCTCGATTGATTTGGGAACGATTAATTGAGTTAGGATTATGTGAGAATATTAACGACATTTTCCAAAAAACGTTGTTATAAAGAGTGATTGATGACGATTTTATAAATAACGTCGTTAATAAATTTTTCCTACTATGGCGCTTTAAAGTTAGCATCATTGTACAATTTTATTAACGGCGTGTATAATAAAGCATCGTTAAATTTCTAAATTCAACGACGTTTCTCTACACAACGTCATCTTCTAACAATGTTAACGATGCTTTCATAAAGCATCGTTAAAAGTCAAATTAAAAGTGTCGTCAATAGACTCTTTTGTAGTAGTGAAACCTACACCTAATACCATATTCCACCCCTAAAAAAAGGGTCCTAAAGCCTTTAGATTTCTTATCAGCCCTGCTACCTTTAAATTTCCTATTGGCCATGATCCCTTTAAATTCCTGTCAGCCCGATGCCTTTACATTTCTGCCGACCCTGCTTGCCTTTACATTTCTTGTCGACCATGCTGTCCTTAAATTTTTGTCGACCATGCTGCCTTTACATTTCCTGTTAGCCCTGCCGCCTTTACATTTCCTGTATGCCTTGCTGCCTTTACATTTCCTGTTGACCTTGTCGCCTTTATATTTCCTGTCGGCCTTGCCACCTTTACATTTTTGATAGCCCTGCGGCTTTTACATTTCCTTCCGGCCATGCTGCCTTTAAATTTCCTGTTGGTCATGCTACCTTTACATTTCCTGTCGACCCTACTGCCTTTACATTTCCTATCAGCCCTGCTGCCTTTACATTTCTTGTTGGCCCTTCTGAAATTCCAAGATGCGCACTGAGAGGGGGGGGGGGGGGTGAATCAGTGTTTAACAATTTTAAGCCCTTTTAAGAGTCACCCAAATTCTTTCCATTTAGTTTCTGGCCTAGAGATTAATTTTCAATAGAAGGCACACAACCAAATCACATGACAATTTACGTGGTTCACCCTATAATGTGTAGGCTATGTCCACAACATGATTAGCAATTTGATAATTACAGAATCTCCACTATGCAGTTTAGGATAGCACACTACTACCCAAAGCTCACTGCCTCAATACAAGTTTTTGGGTCTTTGCCCTTGGGTTCACTACCCAATTACAATCAACAAAAATATAGTTAAACCTTATAGGTTCTAGCTTTACAAAGAGTATAAGAATGATTTCTCAAATCTGAAACACAATCAGGCTCATTGTCTTAACAACGCTGATAGAATCCCCAACCTAAGAGAAATTAAATTGAAGCTCTTGTTGTTGTAGACTAACCCTTCTCATTTAGGGTTCCTCCTTCTAACCTCTTGAATAATCAAAACACACTCCCTGTGACTGGATTTTGATCTTTAGTTGATTTACAATTATTATAGCTCTCCTTTTCTCAAATATTCTCAATAAAAATGCTCTGGAGCTCTCTAGTTTCCCACTCTATATCTTTCTCTCACTATATCTGTCTCTGTCACAGCCTCCACAACCCTTGATATATGAGGTAAAAACCCTACATCATCCTCTATCAAACTCTGGCCATTGATTTCATTATGTTGATCCCAACCATTGGATTAGCCTACTTAATTAGAATGTTAACCTAATTGGAGCATCCAAGCCTCAGCCATTGATCACTTTCTTTACTTTATATCATCCATTGGATTAGCCTACTTAATTAGAATGTTAACCTAATTGGAGCATCCAAGCCTCAGCCATTGATCACTTTCTTTACTTTATATCATCCATTGGATCAAGCTCATTTAAGTGAAATAGTCTTACCCATTGGTATTTTGACCATAACTCTCTTTATAGTGCTCAAATATACTTGAGGTCAAAAGTAAAGTTATAGAGCTTGAAGTTGTCTATCCATGGGTAAAATTTGGTATAATTTGAAGTTAAAAATATATGAATTTCCCCACAATTATATGTGTATGACTGGATGAAGTGTCAGCCGTTCAGATGATATTTGCTTCTTGGTGCAATTTGGTCTTCAATGGATGTTTACATCTATCTTCATTTAAGGTTGACAACAAGGAATGTGGTTGGCAGTACTGTGGTTGACAATAATGACAACACAATCAGCTATGCCAACTCTCGACAACTCACATTGGGAGTAACAATCTCTCCCTTTGGAATTATTGGCAACCTCTTGTCTCTCCACTTTGACATCTTTGACATCTCGCCACTTTGTCATTCATTTCACCATTGCTAACTGTTTCTGAGCCACTGGAAAAACCTACCACTGAAAAACACATAATGGGTTCAACTCTACTAGAGCCTATTAAACTATTGGATATAGACTGCAATCAAAAAATCCCCTTCAATATCACACACTCCCCTTATATATGACATCTCATATTAATCTTGCACTCTACTTTGCTACAGACCTTCCTATATCAAAGGATAGTTCTCCCCCTGGAAACAACTCCCCTGATAGAAGGTCAACTCCCCCTTTCTAGGACATCTCTCCCCCTTTGACAACAATTCAAAAGAATCGAAATAAGGCTTCACCACAGCATATCCTTTGCAAAGTAGATACCATTTAAAAGAACTAGGGGTTCTCACAGGAACCTGGAGGGCATCCGGGGTAAGTATTACTCCCTCAATGAGAGGGGTGCACACCCAGCCTAGCTCGGTCTTTGCTCAAATAACTCGCGTGGAAGAGGCTTAGAAAATATGTTTGTTATATGATCTTTGCTGGAGATAAATTTTAGCTCGATAATCGCCTTTACACTATTTGGTCAAGCTCCTCATACATAGCTTTGATCCAAAAAGGGTTATCTTGAGCCTCTACAATAGATGTAGGCTCTACTTGAGAGATCAATGTTGTAGCTTGTATTTGTCTTCTAGTTTTCACTGGTGCATTCGTATCACCAATGATATGTGCTGTTCCAGCTTCAACCACTTGAGAGTTCCCTGACTTGTATTGTCTTTTGGGAAAATGTGATTCCTTCTCTTTCTCGGCCTTTGTATCAGAATCATTATCATCACTAGATTCATCCACCTGTCTATCTGGAGGAAAAGTAGTGATGGTGGGTGTTGGACCCCATTTTGTCCGGGTTGGACATACATATTCATTTCATTTTAGCTTTATATTATTTCATATTTATCATTCACTTTGTATAGATAAATAAAAAGGTGTGACTGTTAATTTAAAGGGTGTGATGTTAATTATATATGTAAAGCACAAAAACAAAAACAAAAAAAAAAAAAAAAAAAAAATTTCAAAAACAAAAAATATAAAACCTTAGAGCCTGTTGTATGTCTACATTTTTATTTTTCAAACAGCATTTTCTGCACAAAAAAAAAAAGGGGGTCACGGCACTGTTCCAACGGTCATGGCACTGTTCCAACGGTCACGGCATTATTTCCAACGGCTATATTCTCCACCAACGGCCACTTTTTCACCCTATAAATACACCCTCATTCCTCTCCTTCACTCACACAATTTCCACTCTACCACTCTTCAAACTTTCTTCTTCAATTCCCCACGTTTTTGCCTCCTCTTCGCGAAAATGGCCGACCGGGCGAAGTGCGTGCTAACGGTGCTAGTCTTGGCGTGTACTATTGTGTATCCTATCTTTGGCGGTGCTTTCATTCCCCTCCTTGCTTTTATCATCCTCTTGTATGTAATGGCAATGGCCACAGAATATATTTTAGGTTGAATCATGTAATATCTCTACCATGGAGTCCTAAATAAATTGCGGTTGCATGTTTGTGTTATCTCGTGGGTATATATATACATATATAGGTTAAATAAATAAATAAATAAAACCATCCCAGGTGACCAGGCGTGGCCGACATAAGATTCAAAAAAAAAAAATCGTGAATAGTACTCGAGGTCTTGTTCATGTCCTATTCGTGAATAGGACCCAGAATCTTGTTGCATGAATAGTACCCGGGTATCTGTTGCATGAACAATACCGGCACCCCTTATTTGACTTCTTAATAATAATAATCATAAAAATAAAAAAAATAGAAGTCCCACATTCGAGGTTTTACAAAATTTCCTTCTCCATGACTCCTATATAAAGGGGTCCTCTCTCCCTTCCAAAACACACCATCCATCAATTACACAAAACTCAAAAAAGAGAGTAAAGTGTAAACTTAACTGCGGTTCTAAAAAAGAACTGCGGTTATAGTCAAATTAATTTTCTTTTCCCTTCTTTTGCAGAAAAAGGAGGCATTCGGGAGAAGGGCGCCCTCGGTCCACGATATTCCAGGTTTTTATTCCTTTCCTTCTTTAATTTTTATTATTATTTTGTGTAGTAAATTAGTAGTTACTTTATAATTAGCATAATTAGTTAGTTAGTTTTTTTTAGCATAATTAGCATAATTTTAATTAGTTAATTTTAGCATATTTAGTTAATTAGTTAGTTAGTTTTTAATTAGTATAATTTAGTATAATTAAATTAGCATAATTAGTTAGTTTGTAATTAACTTTTCAAGTTTAGGCATGTCAAGTAATTAACTTTTCAAGTAAGCCTAGTAATTAATTAATTAGCGCGTAATGAATTAAATAACATTAGTAATTAGATAAATTAGTAATTAACTTTTGTAATTAATTTTCATATTTAAAATTTAGTAAATAATTAAGCTAATTTAAATAATTTGTACTTAGATTATGATAATTAAATTTAACCTTTAACTTTTAAATTTAATAATTAGCTCGTGAGTAGTAATTAAGCCTATTAATTAATTAGCATGTGACGGATTAAAATAAAATTTTGAGTATTAGATTTAGATTAAATGTGATTTTAAAAAAAAAATAAAAATAAAAATAAAAAAAAAAAAAAAATAAAAAATAAAAGCAAAAATAAAAGCAAAAAACAAAAAAAAAAAAAAAAAACAAAAAAACAAATAGAAACCTCCTCCTCCTAAGACAGTGCCAGAAAGGGCGTTGTAGGGGTGCTAAAACCTTCCCAACACGTAACCAACTCCCGAACCCATCTCTCGGTAACACAGACCACATCTTAACTACTCAAGGTAGAGGGTATCCAACTGTACCCCAAAAACAGTTGGTGGCGACTCTGTATATTTTATCATTTGGGTTCGGCCCGGACGAAAACGAGTGATAACAGCTGGCGACTCTGCTGGGGACTTAATATAATTGTAGAGAGTTAGGCCTAGAATTAAGAGTGGGAGGTTGCTTTTGTTTCTTAATTGTATATATTTGTGCTTGCTTGACTATTAATTATGATGTATATACTTTGAAATGACATGATAGTTATGATTTATTGTTTTCCTTAATCGCTGGCATCCATGCATAACCCTATACCCGGGTTTATCTCACCATTTAGGTTAGCGAGGTTTAGTAAGGTCCCCTGGCGCTTGATCATTATCCGCAAAGGGGCCCCGAACTCCTCACTCAAGCTTGAGGTCCTTTTAAGGCTCGTCCTTTTAAGGACCCCCTCCCAGTAAATCCCATGGTGTACGGAGCCCTCTATAGAGGAAGCTTGGGGACCAATGAATAAGATAGGATTAGTAAGGCCCACTAGGGGCATTAAACCCACATGTTGTTTGATCATTCAATACCACGCTAACCTCTCGTTTTGCGGGGTAGTTGTTAAAAGCATCTCTTGTACAAATTACTTGCCTTAATACCTGTTTTTGTTTCTTGTACAGAGTACCTTGATATTTTAAACTGTCATCCTAACATGTCATTATGCATAACATAACATTCACATAGGCACATGGCAACATTCAATCATCTCCTAAAAGGCCTTAATGACAAGAAGGCCGTTACGGTGGTGGCCCAAGCATCTGGGGACATTCGGAGTCGCCTTGGAGATTTTTCAACAGGAAAGGCATGTAAGGCGAGCGGGTTATCATAGAAGATCGGTTAGACTACACCAAAGAATTACGGACTATATGGCATCGGTGGTCGGACGAAAGGAAAAACATCTATACACAACAGTTTGGAGATTTGCTCCATATAACCGAGCTACTAGTCGACAAGGATATGCTTGGGGCATCAATCTATTTCTGGGACCCTCGACGGCGATGCTTCGACTTCAACAGTATAGATCTTGTTCCTACCATAGAAGAATACAGAAGATTGTTGGATATCCCAGTAGAAAACAACATGAAGATTTATTTACCAGAGCCCAGAAAATCATGTCAAAGAGCATTTTCGAGAGATAATGGGGAAGCCAGGTTTGGGACTCACCAGGTGCTACAAAATATGGTGGGCGAGAATATCTTTCATGGGCAACGATAGCAGAAATGATGCGGACTGCAATGTAAGTAGGGACGCACAAATTACTTACAATAGCCATATACGGGCTAATAATCTTCCCAAGGATCCCGTCCCACATCGACGGAGCAATTGTGGATTTGGTTCAACAAGTACTCAAAGGATGTGACCCTACTCCTGCTATATTGGCCGAAACCATTCGATCTCTTACTTATCTGAGGAGTATGGGCTCGGGGAAGTTCATGGTGCCTGCCTCTTCTATGCACATGGCTGCAGGGTCATTTTCCTTGTATTGTTCCTCGTTTTCATGCTGTTTATCGAGTGCCGGCCACGACACTATTGGATATTCGCTTAGCAAGTGGAGCTTACCAAAAGGCTTTGAAGACTGGAGGAAGAAGTTAGAGAACCTCACGTGACATTACAACCTGGATCGCTCCCTGGATGCCGGTAGTCTCCATGACATATAGGCTGCGGGGACTACAATTGGGTTCCACTTTTAGGCCCTTGGGGAGGCACGCATATGCACCACTCGCGGGCGGAAGACAAGTTGGGCGTAATCAATTATCCCAAGTTCTCTTTGGAATGGAAGATTGTGACTTCACCTATGATAAAACCATGCTAACGAAAAAGGCAAAAAGATGTATCAGGCATGGTCCATCCCACACAAGATCCAACCCAACAGTCCAAAATCTGGTGTTTATCCGGCATACATATCCTGGAGGGCACAACACAAGCCACAATTGACTACAGACATGAGGGCGATCCTCCAAGAGAATCGAGAATCTCGGACAACGAGATCCAAAGGCTAGAAGCATCCCTAGAAGGAGCTCTTCAACGGTTACAGATTGAGGGAAAAACAGTCGAGACCATATTGAAGCGAGGGAAGAGGGGGAAAGCGACCACCCCCAGAGGAAAAGGCGTCGTGCTACTTAGGAGATGACTGGAAGTTTGCCTTAAGATCATGTAGCCATAGATCTCATCTACATGGCATTTCTGCATTGTACTGTGTGTTTGTTTGCAAATGTTTAGAATAAAGTTATTTATTTCTCTAACCCATCACATAGTCATTCATGCATACATGCATATCAAAATTGAAAATCAAGTAAAAATTACATTATTCCAGGTCGGTAGCCGCTTTTCTCCAGGATTGCGCACTCTTACAACCTCAGATCCCGGCGCAATCAAGTACCACCGCCGCAGCCAATGGCGGAAGAAACAGAGAACAGACTCATGGGGTTGGAACAGTCATAACAAGCCCTACAGGGGCAAATGTCTGCAATAATGGAAATGCTTACCAAGTCGATCGGCGAAGGAACTTCGGCAAGAGGAACCTCAAATCACCAACAAGAACAGGGTGGAAGCGATTCTACCACCTAATCTGGATCCAAGTCAGGCACCCACATATCGGCTTGCCATGACACAACTCCCTACTCCAAATCGGATTCATTGTACTATGCCTACGGCGAGAAATGTAATGGAAGTAGTGGGTTCCCCAGCTCCGAAGGAGAGTGTTGACTCTCCTACTTTAAGACGATTGGAGGAAAGATTGAAAGTCGTAGAAGGCATCGACAGCTATGGCATGATTAGCCCACAAGACTTATGCTTAGTGCCGGGAGTGGTGCTGCCACCGAAATTCAAGATGCCGGAGTTTGAGAAATTCAACGGAACCTGTTGTCCGAAGACACACCTAGTCATGTATTGTCAAAAGATGGCAGCCTACGCAGGTGAAGACAAGCTCCTTATGCATTGTTTCCAGGAAAGCCTAACTTGGGGCATCCCTCCGCTGGTACTTTCGGTTGGATGGCAACCGTATCAAGACTTGGAAAGAATTGGCCACATCCTTCTTGGCTCAATATAAGCACGTCACCGAGTTAGCATTGGACCGACTAACCCTGCAGTCTTTAGAAAAGGGATCCGACGAAAGCTTCAAGGCTTATGCACGGAGATGGAGAGAGACAATTGTGGAGGTCCAACCTCCCCTTACGAGAAAGAGAACTCACTACTCTTTTCATCAACACGCTAAAAGGCGTTTACTATGAGAAATTGATTGGCAACGTCTCTAGCGACTTTGCGGACTTGGTCGCATCTTGGTGAACGTGTTGAAAGTGGCATTAAAGGAGGGAAGCTAAAGGGTGATGTGGCCGAGGCATCAAAAAGGTTTCAACCACCGGCAAAGAAGAAGGAAAATGAGACCAACTTAGTATATCAATCGCACCCAACAATACAACCAACATTCTACCAAGCACCAGGGTACTACAGAGGATCACCAGGATGCCTATGCTTGCACTGCTCCTGCTCCCCAATTCACGCCCTATTTGCCACAAGGAGGGGTTCCATTTCCATATCCAATGGCACCAAACCCATTTCAACCGAGAGCACCATACCAAGAGCAACCAAGGGCGTCGGCTCCGGAAGGACGTAGACCCGTATTCCAAGGACAGGGGCAACCAAGGGCCCAAACCCAACATGCAGGATCAAATCGGGCCCCTCGTCGGCCACGGCAAGAGTTTGATCCAATTCCAATGACATATGCGAATTATATCCCAAGCTTTTAGAAGCAAGGTTGGTACTCCCTACACCATTGGGAGAAATAAGGTCTCCTCCCCCGGCTTGGTACAAACCAGGATGCTAGATGTGTGTATCATGCCTGGTGGAATAGGACATGATATTGAAAACTCGCATAGCATTCAAAAGGAAGGTCCAAGCTTTGAAAGATGCAAATTGGTTAGATTTTTCCACAATGACGGGGACGCCAAATGTGAACAACAACCCTCTCCCCAGAACACTCTAATAATGTAGCTAGTATCGAGACCGAAGGACGATTGGAGAAGGCTTCACAAATACATATGAAAAAGGTGTATTTGTTTCGGTTGCTACAAGCACATGGATATGTACAAGCCAAAGACACATCAGAAGCAGAGAATGGGGTACATATGGAAAAACAATGCCCATACCACCAGATGTCGCAGGGACATGACATCGAAGAATGTAGTGAGTTTTCCGAGGTGGTGCAAAAACCGATGGATCAAAGGATAATCGAATTCTCAAGAGAAGATACGGACAATCAAAGCCATATGATCCAAGGAGATATGTCATGCAAACCATCATGGGTGCCAACACCCCTTATCTTGAACGTGAAGACTCCAGAAATCCCACTACTACCACATGGAATCGGGCCTCTCACTATACATAATGCAAATCTGGTGCCAGACAAGAAAGCAAAAACAGAGATCCCGCAATTGCCTCATGGAATTACACCCCTCACCATACGAGTTCCTACCCCTTTCCCTTACAAGACGGATAAAGCAGTCCCATGGAACTATAGTCGTGAAGTAATCCAAGGAGCCACCGCAGCAGAAAAGAAAACCAGGAGCGGTCGGGCATATGCCCCCGATATGGCCGACAAAGCAAGGAAAGAAAAAGGCGAGAACCCGATATTGAGCCAACACTGGAGGCAACAAAGAAAGGAGCACCGGTCACCGAAGAAGAGACCACAGAATTTTTGAAACTCATGAAACAAAGCGAATATAACATTGTGGATCAGCTAAGTCGACAACCGGCTCGCATCTCGTTGCTCTCATTAATGATGGATTCCCAACCTCACCGGGAAGCACTAATGAAGGTTCGAGCCAAGCCTATGTTCCTCCAACCATCCCGGTGGCGAATGTGGATGGACTCGCTAGGAACCTCATTATGGACAATGTCATCGCTTTGGAGATGACGAGCTGCCCCAGGAAGGGAAGGGACACATAAAAGCCCTGCACATTACTTGTCAAGTGTAAAGAGCATACCATAGCCCGAGTTCTTATTGACAACGGCTCTGCTTTGAACATTATGCCCTTACATATACCGCAACAATCGCCGGTCGACGCATCCTGTATGCGCCCTTGCACAATGAAGGTACGAGCATTCGATGGAGGAAAACGTGACGTGGTGGGAACCCTAGACATTCCACTACTGATTGGACCAGCTACCTTTATGGTAGAATTTCAGGTGATGGACATTACACCCTATTATAGCTGTTTGTTGGGAAGGCCTTGGATCCACATGGCGGAGCAGGTGCCATCAAGCCTCCACCAAAAGATGAAATTTGCAATGGGAGACCAACTCATTTGCATATCCTGGAGAGACAAGTTTCCTTGTCACCAAGCCAGGATCGGCCCCCTATATTGAAAACAATGAGGATATCCCAGAATGCTCATATCGGGCATTTGAGATGGTGAATGTCACTTTTGCCCCAAACCATTATATCTCGAAGGCTTCAAGAATGGTTGTAGCCACCATGATCAAACAGGGGTACAAACCAGGGCAAGGATTAGGCCCAAAGGCTCAAGGAATCCAAAAACCATTGACCATTCGCGAAAATACCGAGAAGTTTGGGTTAGGTTACATGCCTACAAGAGTCGACGGACAGAGGGAAGCTGCCAAAAAAAAGGAAATCAGAATGGCAAGGTTGCAGAAAAGGCCAATACAGGAGGGAAAGAGGAGCTTTCCCCCCCTTACATGTTACATTCCAGGCCGGGAGGGTTTATCCACAAGAGCCAACCCGAGCCCGAGACGAGGATTGTAGCTGCCTTGGACACAGCGAGCATGCACCGAGCGAGATGGTTCTGGTGGTGCGAGAGGATTCCAACCAACCATTAAACAATTGGACCAGCCTGGACCTCCCCATAATGTAATGATTAAGGGGTCACCTGGATTTCTTGTTTTCTATTTTAATGTCTTTTGAAGTTGTGAACATTTGTTTTTATTAAAAGCTTTCCAATAAAATGTGTTTCTTCAAATCTTTCATGGTGCATTCCATTCATGACATATGCATATCATATTTGGTTACCAACTTGTCATCCTCTTATAAGCGGTATCACAATGTCAATAAGAACATCGTATGCGAAAGTGAAACAAGATGCCTAAGGTTTGACCAAAGTCCAAACCGGGAGCAACCAGGTGTTTAAGCGATGAGAATGAGGTAGAGGAGACACCCGAACTACCGGGAGAGATCATACGCCTATTGGAAAGGGATGATCGTTTACCCATTCCAAGTGAAGACCCAGGTAGAAACAGTGAATTTGGGGACGACAACTGAACCAAAAGAATTGAGGGTAGGGTCCTTGATAGCCGCCAATGTCAAGAAGCAATTAATTGAGCTATTGAGAAGCTACATAGATGTTTTTGCTTGGTCATATCAAGATATGCCTGGATTAGACACCGACATAGTGCGGCACCACATACCAGTAAAGCCAGGTGCAAGCCGATCCGGCGAAATTGCGAAGAATGAGACCGGAGATGCTATTGAAGATTAAAGAAGAGGTCGAAACCAATGGGACGCAGGTTTTCTAAGTGTCTCCCACTATCCAGAATGGGTGGCCAATGTTGTACCAGTACCAAAGAAAGGAGGCAAGGTTCGCATGTGTGTCGATTATCGAGATTTGAATTGGGCTAGTCCGAAAGACAACTTCCCGCTTCCTCATATTGATACACTAGTGGATAACACAACAAAACATGCCCTATTCTCATTCATGGATGGCTTCTCAGGCTACAATCAGATTCGTATGGCCCCCGAACACAAGGAGAGAACCACGTTTACGACACTTTGGGGCACATTCTGTTATAATGTGATGCCGTTTGGCCTGAAGAATGCAGGGGCAACTTATCAACGAGCCATGGTGACCCTATTCCATGATATGATGCATAAAGAAGTCGAAGTATATGTGGATGACATGATAGCCAAATCGCGGAGCACTGAAGATCATATTGAAGTACTCCGTAAGCTTTTCAACAAAGCTACGAAAATATCAGCTCAAATTGAACCCCGAAAAATGCACTTTTGGAGCCATGTCGGGAAAACTATTAGGTTTCGTTGTGAGCCAAAAAGGAGTGGAAATTGATCCAGGACAAAGTTCGAGCTATCCAAGGGATGCCCCCACCACGAACCATCAAGGAGGTTAGAGGATTCCTCGGGCGATTGAACTACATTGCTCGGTTCATTTCACAATTGACAGCCACATGTGAACCCATTTTCAAGACATTACGGAAGAACAATCCAGACAGTTGGAATGACAAGTGTCAGGAAGCCTTTGACAGGATCAAACAATATCTGTCCAATCCACCTATTTTGGTCCCACCAGGCACGACAGACCTTTGATCTTATACTTGACTATTCAGGAGTCCTCAATGGGTTGTGTCTTAGGGCAACATGATTCTACAGGCAAGAAGGAGCAGGCCATTTATTATCTTAGCAAGAAGTTCACTATCAATGAAGAAAACTATACACCATTGGAAAAGGCATGTTGTGCCCTTGTTTGGATAACAAGAAGATTGAGGCAGTACACTCTATCATACTACATGGCTGATCTCCAAGCATGATCCACTCAAATATCTCTTGGAAAAACCCTCCATCTCTGGAAGAATCGCCAAGTGGCGGTTGATCCTGTCGGAATATGATATCATCTACGTGCCTCGAAAAGCCATAAAAGGAAGTGCAATAGCCGATTACTTGGCGGACAGAGCATTAGAAGATTATGAGCCTATGACTATTGGCTTTCCAGATGAGTACATCAACATCATTACTTGCCAAGTATCGGACATGTGGACTATGTGGTTTGATGGATCTTCTAGTCTTTTGGGACACCGGTATTGGGGCCATCCCGATATCTCCAAAAGGCGAACATTTCCCAATGGCGGCAAAGTTGACCTTCCCTTGTACCAACAATGTGGCGGAATATGAGGCCTGTGTGATGGGGCTCCAAGAAGCAATTAGCAAAGGAATTAAAAAATTACGAGTGTTTGGTGATTCCTTATCATTTTTCAAGTAAGGGGAGAATGGGAGACTTGGAACCACAAATTAATCCCATATCGGAAGCATGTTGTAGAGTTAGCTGAGCAGTTTGAAGACATTACATTTGAGCATATGCCCAGGGAGTACAATCAGATTCCCGATGCACTTGCAACTCTAGCCTCCCTCCTTCGGCTAGACACAAAGTTGGAAGTTCAGTCTTTCGACATTCGCATACAAGATGCTCCTTCACATTGTATGGCCATTGAAGGAAATACCGAGGAAAAGCCCTGGTATGATGACATCAGACAGTATTTGTTCAAGCAAGAATACCCGGCGGAGGCCTCTGAGTCTGATAAAAGAAATATCCGAAGGTCGGCATCCAATTATTACCTTGATGGTCCCATTCTATATAAGCGAAATCATGACATGGTGTTATTACGGTGTGTGGCAAAAGAAGAGTCGACACAGATAATGAAAGAAGTGCATGAAGGAGAATGCGGTTCACATGCAAATGGACATGCATTAACAAGACAAATCATGCGAACGGGCTATTATTGGGTCACCATGGAAAAAGATTGTATTGCGTATGTGCGTAAATGCCTCAAGTGTCAAATTTATGGCGATAAGATCCAAGTACCTCCATCCAAGCTACATGTGATGGTTTCCCCATGGCCATTCTCGCTCTGGGGTATCGACGTTATCGGACCAATATCTCCGAAAGCATCCAATGGTCACCGCTTCATCTTAGTGGCCATTGATTATTTCACCAAGTGGGTAGAAGCAGCGTCATATGCTAATGTCACACAAGCCGTGGTGCTTAAATTTTTGCAGAACAACATCATATGTCGATACGGCCTTCCTGAGCAAATCATAACAGACAATGCTGCCAATCTGAACAGTCGGATGATGGGTAAGTTGTGCGAAACATACAAAATCCAACACCGCAACTCGACCCCCTATCGCCCCAAGATGAATGGAGCAGTAGAAGCAGCCAATAAGAATATCAAGAACATTATCAAAAAGATGACGGAAACATACAAAGATTGGCATGAGAAGCTACCATTTGCCTTGCATGCTTATCGCACCTCGGTACGAACATCAACTGGGGCAACTCCATTTTCTTTGGTTTATGGTATGGAGGCCGTCTTACCTGTCGAAGTAGAGATACCTTCCCTACGAGTACTCAAGGATGCCCAACTCGAAGAAGCAGAGTGGGTCCAAAGCCGTTATGAACAATTGAATTTAATCGAGGGCAAACGCTTGCGGCAATCTGCAAAGGTCAGTTATATCAACAGAGAATGATGAACAGCTACAATAAAAAGGTGAAGCCTAGAATATTTCAAGAGGGTGATCTCATCCTCAAGAAAATATTACCAATTCAACATGACCATAGAGGCAAGTGGACTCCCAACTATGAAGGCCCATATGTTGTGAAGAAAGCATTCTCGGGAGGCGCATTGATCCTTGCCAGGAATGGATGGTGATGAGCTCCCTAACCCAGGTGAATAGCGATGCGGTGAAAAAGTTCTATGCTTAACTCTCTCGTCCAAATGAGGAGTTACTTAATCTTTCTTCCGATACATGGAAGGAATAAAGCATGGCAAGAATGAGCGGACTTGGTGAAAACCCGAAAGGGCACCAAGGGTAAAATACAAAGCTCCAACAATAGATAAAAAAAGCGAACAAAGGCGGACTTGGTGAAAACCTGAAAGGGCACCAAGGGTAAAATACAAAGTCAAAAATAAATCCTGAAGGGCGAAAAGATCAAGACCACATAAAACCGGGTCCTTTGCAAACAATGGAAACAACACCATCTAAAAAACAATAGCTGCAAACGGTGAAAGACCTGGTCAAACCTGAGGCATACTCGAATCAAATTTGTACATTATGTTTTAAAGACTTGTAATTCTGTTTATCAGATTATAACAAGGGGCACCTTCTATGATATAAATATGTTTTGTGGAATTAAACCGACAAAAATCCTTTTTTATTTCCCTACGCATGTTCATCGTCTTCATGTCACATTTAATTAGAACATTTTAAATCCTCGGTAGGCTCCTTTGGCGTTACCTTATGAGTAGGGCCAAGCTCAAACCTCAAACAAGTCAAACTCTTCAACACAGAGTGCCAACATCCCCAACGGAGTCGTCAAATCAAGTTCCTCAATACAGTGAAGCTAAGTCAAACAAGCCCTCCATCCATATTGAGAGAGAGAAAGTTCCCCAGACAAGTTGGATGTCGATCCAACTCTCCAGCCATATTGAGAATAAAACCCTAGCCCATATTGGGTTCTTGGCAACACATTTCATTCACTATGTCTCACATGCATACACCACATTGCATTCCATGCACCATTGCATACATTCAGCATTTTTTGCAAATTCAGGGAACGCCATTGCCTCTAAAAATCCCAAGAACTCATCCGCAACAAGCTTCTCATCAAGCCCTACTAGCTTCCTTTGTTTAACTCTACAAGACTTTTTTTATATAATTTCCCCAAGCTCTAAAAGCACCCTTTTGAGACTCGAACAAACTTCCACTCTTTTCGGGTAACCTCGTAGAGCGATCTCATTGAGTGAACTCGTAGAGGGAGCCCATATACTTTCTTCAACAATCATGCACCCTTGTCTAGGCCTTGGATGCTTTTTCAATTCCTGAATAGGCCTTATATGCCTTTTCAATTCTGTCAGGCCTTAGACGCCTTTTCAATTCCTGATTAGGCCTTAGATGCCTTTTCAATTCCTATCAAGCCTTAGATGTTTTTTTTCAATTTCTATCAGGCCTTAGATGCCTTTTCAATCCCTGTCAGGCCTTAGATGCTTTTTTTCAATTTCTATCAGGCCTTAGATGCCTTTTCAATCCCTGTCAGGCCTTAGATGCCTTTTCAATTCCTATCAAGCCTTAGATGTTTTTTTTTCAATTTCTATCAGGCCTTAGATGCCTTTTCAATCCCTGTCAGGGCCTTAGATGCCTTTTCAATTCTGTCAAGCTTTAGATGCTTTTTTCAATTTCTATCAGGCCTTAGATGCCTTTTCAATCCCTGTCGGGCCTTAGATGCCTTTTCAATTCTGTCCAGGCCTTAGATGCCTTTTCAATTCCTGTCAAGCCTAAGATGCTTTTTTCAATTCCTATCAGGCCTTAGATGCCTTTTCAATTTCTATCAAGCCTTAGATGCTTTTTTCAATTTCTATCAGGCCTTAGATGCCTTTTCAATTCTGTCAGGCCTTAGATGCCTTTTCAATTCTGTCCGGCCTTAGATGCCTTTTCAATTCTGTCAAGCCTTAGATGCTTTTTTCAATTTCTATCAGGCCTTAGATGCCTTTTCAATTCTGTCAGGCCTTAGATGCCTTTTCAATTATGTCCGGCCTTAGATGCCTTTTCAATTCTGTCAGGCCTTAAATGCCTTTTCAATTCTGTCAGGCCTTAAATGCCTTTTCATTTCTGTCAGGCCTTAGATGCCCTTTTCAACTCCTGTCAGGCCTTAGATGCCTCATCAAAATTATTCAAATTCCACCGGCCTTAGAAGCCTCTTTTCATTCTTGGGGACAGACCCAACCATAACGTCCTACCCTGGCGGCGCTAGGTAAGACAGGTAAGTGCTCCAACCCGTCCAAAATGATTCCTTCTTATCTTTGTACATTGTTTGTCTACAAACAATGCACAAAGAGGGGCAGCTGTTGGACCCCATTTTGTCCGGGTTGGACATACATATTCATTTCATTTTAGCTTTATATTATTTCATATTTATCATTCACTTTGTATAGATAAATAAAAAGGTGTGACTGTTAATTTAAAGGGTGTGATGTTAATTATATATGTAAAGCACAAAAACAAAAACAAAAAAAAAACAAAAAAAAAATTTCAAAAAACAAAAAAATATAAAACCTTAGAGCCATTGTATGTCTACATTTTTATTTTTCAAACAAGCATTTTCTGCACAAAAAAAAAAAAAAGGGGTCACGGCACTGTTCCAACGGTCATGGCACTGTTCCAACGGTCACGGCATTATTTCCAACGGCTATATTCTCCACCAACGGCCACTTTTTCACCCTATAAATACACCCTCATTCCTCTCCTTCACTCACACAATTTGCACTCTACCACTCTTCAAACTTTCTTCTTCAATTCCCCACGTTTTTTGCCTCCTCTTCTGCGAAAATGGCCGACCGGGCGAAGTGCGTGCTAACGGTGCTAGTCTTGGCGTGTACTATTGTGTATCCTATCTGGGCGGTGCTTTCATTCCCCTCCTTGCTTTTATCATCCTCTTGTATGTAATGGCAATGGCCACAGAATATATTTTAGGTTGAATCATGTAATATCTCTACCATGGAGTCCTAAATAAATTGCGGTTGCATGTTTGTGTTATCTGATGGGTATATATATACATATATAGGTTAAATAAATAAATAAATAAAACCATCCCAGTGACCAGGCGTGGCCGACATAAGATTCAAAAAAAAAAAAAATCGTGAATAGTACTCGAGTCTTGTTCATGTCCTATTCGTGAATAGTACCAGGGTCTTGTTGCATGAATAGTACCCAAGTATCTTGTTGCATGAACAAGTACCCCGCACCCCTTATTTGACTTCTTAATAATAATAATCATAAAAATAAAAAAAATAGAAGTCCCACATTGGAGGTTTTACAAAATTTCCTTCTCCATGACTCCTATATAAAGGGGTCCTCTCTCCCTTCCAAAACACACCATCCATCAATTACACAAAACTCAAAAAAAGAGAGTAAAGTGTAAACTTAACTGCGGTTCTAAAAAAGAACTGCGGTTATAGTCAAATTAATTTTCTTTTCCCTTCTTTTGCAGAAAAAGGAGGCATTCGGGAGAAGGGCGCCCTCGGTCCACGATATTCCAGGTTTTTATTCCTTTCCTTCTTTAATTTTTATTATTATTTTGTGTAGTAAATTAGTAGTTACTTTATAATTAGCATAATTAGTTAGTTAGTTTTTTTTAGCATAATTAGCATAATTTTAATTAGTTAATTTTAGCATATTTAGTTAATTAGTTAGTTAGTTTTTAATTAGTATAATTTAGTATAATTAAATTAGCATAATTAGTTAGTTTGTAATTAACTTTTCAAGTTTAGGCATGTCAAGTAATTAACTTTTCAAGTAAGCCTAGTAATTAATTAATTAGCGCGTAATGAACTAAATAACATTAGTAATTAGATAAATTAGTAATTAACTTTTGTAATTAATTTTCATATTTAAAATTTAGTAAATAATTAGAGCTAATTTAAATAATTTGTACTTAGATTATGATAATTAAATTTAACCTTTAACTTTTAAATTTAATAATTAGCTCGTGAGTAGTAATTAAGCCTATTAATTAATTAGCATGTGACGGATTAAAATAAAATTTTGAGTATTAGATTTAGATTAAATGTGATTTTAAAAAAAAAAAAAAAAAAAAAATAAAAAAAATAAAAAAAAATAAAAGCAAAAATAAAAGCAAAAAACAAAAAAAACAAAAAAAAAACAAAAAAACAAATAGAAACCTCCTCCTCCTAAGACAGGTACCGAAAGGGCGTTGTAGGGGTGCTAAAACCTTCCCAACACGTAACCAACTCCCGAACCCATCTCTGGTAACACAGACCACATCTTAACTACTCAAGGTAGAGGGTATCCAACTGTACCCCAAAAACAGTTGGTGGCGACTCTGTATATTTTATCATTTGGGTTCGGCCCGGACGAAAACGAGTGATAACAGTGGGTTCCTCTACTTCCGAAGGAAACTCAAACTCAGTTGTGACTTCCTTTGATTGTTGTCCTTCAATAACTCTACATCACAACTTTCAATTATGTTCTGGACTCTATGATTATAAACTTTATAGGCCTTACTAGTGAAGGAATAACCCAGAAAGATCCCTCTATCTACTTTCTTATCAAATTTGCCAATAGAATCCTTCCTCTTGACATAACAAGGGCTACCAAAGATCTTAAAATGTTTCACTATGGTCTTGTGCCCATTTTATAATTCATATGGAGTCTTGGTAGAGTTTGGCCTCAATAAAATTCTATTTTGCATATAAACTATTGCTTGTGTAGCCTCTTTCCAAAATCTTTGCGAAACGTTATTATCAATTATTATTGTCCTTGCTATTTCCACAACAGGTATATTTTTCCTCTCTATCACTCCATTTTGTTGTGGAGTCCTCACACTTGACTTTTGATGCAGAATACCATGTTTGTCCAGATATGCCTCAAACTCTCCGGAAGTAAACTCACTCCCATGATCTGACCTCAAAGCCTTAATTTTAATCCCAAGTTGATTTTCAACTCTTTTCTTATAGCTCTTGAAACAGCTAAGAGCATTACTCTTGTGCTTGAGATGTATAATAGTAGTATGCCTACTGAAGTCATCTATAAGTAACATGAAATATTTTTCTCCATTAGTACCTCTGGTTTTCATTGGCCCACATAAATTCGTGTGAATTAAACTCAATAGACTTTAGTTATTGTGCTTTTTTGGTTTATACATTATATTTGTTTGCTTTCCCTCTTGACAAGCACTACACACAGAATCTCCATCTCTCTGCAAGTCAGGCAAATCCAACACTACTCTATTGGTCACTAAAGCCCTCATGTTTTTTTGGTTTAAGTGCCCTAACCTTCTATGCCATAAGTCACTTTCTTCTGTCTTGGTGAGATGACATGTCTCTTCATTTGTACCTTATATGTGATACAGGTTCCCACTAGATTTCTTCCCCTAGCAACCACATCTGATGAGCCTTTCCTTTTAATAAGGTACCTTTTGCTAGTAAACACCACGTCATGTCCATCATCACATAGTTAACTGACTCTCAATAAGCTGTGTTTCAGTCCTTCTACAAAATAAACATTATTTGACTGAAATTGACTTCCTCTAATTTTTTCCTGTCCTTTTCCCTTAATTGAAAGTAGCCCATTATCTCCAAATTTAACTGTCCCGCTACTTTTCTCACTACTTAAATTTAGAAGCCTCTTGTTACTTGTTATATGTGATGCGCAACCGTTGTCAAGAATCCAAGTAGTATCACTACTATCTGCTTTTAGTGCAACTCCAGCAACATTCACCTTTTCAACTGGTCTATACTCCATCTTAATAATTGAAGTTTTTCTCTTTTCCTTAACTTGTTGAATCTTCACAGATTTTGCTTTTGCTACAGCTGGTCTCTTTTTCTGTCTTGTAGATATTGACATTGAACATTCTAGTTTTTTATTATCTTTATTCTACAACTTTACCCTTAGCTCAAGCACTTCAGCCTCTAGCCTTTCTGTATTTAATCTTTCTACATCAAGTTCTTTTGTGAGATCATCAATAGTCTTTGTATACTCTTCTATTTGTACCTTAGAGCCTACCAAAAGTTTCTTAGAGTCTTCATACAAAGCTTTAAACTATTTGTTTTCTCTTTTCAAAGAATTAATTCTCGCTCTTTACTGAATAATTTTCTTTAGAGCTTGATTTAACTCTTCACCAATGTCATACTCAAGTTCCGGCTCACCTTCTTCTTGCTCTTCATTGTCTTCTTCTTCCTGTGAATATTCTTCTTCTAAATGACTTGGCTATTGAATAGCAACCATAAAAGCATGCTCTTCAATTGAATCATATGCTTCTTCCTCTGCTGAACTGGTATCATCAATCACAGTACTAAAGTAGCTCTTAAGCTTCTTCAATTTCCGATCAGCTATCAATTTGCTTTTCTTTTGGAAGAAAGGTTTCTTCTTTATGAACCTATCTTCTCCATCTTCTTTATCTTCAGTATTGAATTTTTCACTTGGACATTCTTGAGCAAAATGTCCTTGACCTCCACAGTTAAAACACTTAACAGATGCCTTGCTCTTTCCTTTACCTTTTAGACTTGTTTTCTTTTTAAACTTCCTGGCCGGATAACAAAGCCTAAAGTAACTTATCTTCTTCGTCAAAATCATCCACACTGGTTGACTCTTCTTCCTCTTTTAGAAGTTTAGCTTTCCCTTTCTTAGCATGGAAAGGTTTCTCTTTTGTCTCATTTTCCTTCTTGGAGGTAGACACATTAGACACATCATAGCTAGAAACCCTCATTTCATATGCAATAAGAGTACTTCTCAAACCATCCAAAGTCATAGTGTCATATTGTCTACTTTTTCAATAGTTGACACCTTAGGATTGTACACAAATTAGCGGTGATCTTAGAATTTGCTTTACAACCTCTAAATCCGATATAGCATAACCATGCCCTCTACAAAGATCGATGATGTCATGAGCCTTATTGAAGAAATCTTCTAGTTGTTCACCTTTAGACACTCTCAAAGCTTTATACTGTGATTTATACACCTATAATTTGGCCTCAATGACCTTGGTATCTCACTCATGGATACCTTGCAGTTTGTTCCACATCTCAAAGGCAGTGTTACATTACATAATTTTGGAGTACTCATTTTCAGATAATGAAGTACAATAAAATGTTATGCCTTTGCATTAGGCTCATAATTCCTTCTATCAATATCAGTCTAGGTTTCAACACTCTTGGAGCATTCATATTTGTGAGATACAGCATTAACAATAAGAATACCCTAAGCAGCAAGATATTTAAGCATTCTTCCCTTCCATCTTTGATAATTAGACCCATCGAAGCTAGGTACTCCAGCTTTAAAACTCATACCAAGAAAGGTCCATAGGAATAAAATCAAATACCTCTTGTACAAATCTAAACCAAGTTGTTAAGCCTATTAGGTCAACCCGCTCTGATACCACTTGAAATTCCTAGATGCACATTGAGAGGGGGTGAATTAGTGTTTAACAATTTTAAGCCCTTTTAATAGTCACTCAAATTCTTTCCATTTAGTTTTTGGGCTAGAGATTAATTTTCAACAAAAAGCACACAACCAAATCACACGACAGTTTACGTAGTTCACCCTACAATGTGTAGAGCTACGTCCACAGTGTGATTAATAACTTGTTAATTACGTAATCTCTACTATGCAATTTAAGATAGCACACTACTACTCAAGGCTCACTGCCTCAATACAAGTTTTAGGGTCTCTACCCTTAGGTTCACTACCCAATTACAATCAACACAAATATAGCTAAACCTTACTGGTTCTAGCTTTACAAAGAGTATAAGAATGATTTCTCAAATCTGAAACACAACTAGGCTCACTGTCTTAACAACCTAACTAAAGGATTATAGAACCACTAACTCGAGAGAAATCAAATTGAAGCTAGGGAATGTTTTACCTTTAGCTCGACCAACAGTGTAGGTCCTCATCAGAGAAAGCAGGGATAAAGGAGTGGGGCTCCATCTCAGAGGTCGGTGCCACCGTCACAGAGCATGTAGACGTGACCTGCGATGCAGCAGCCTTAGCGGGAGGTGTAGGGTTAGGTTGATCAGCGGGGCAAGGCCCCAATGGGCCAAGCTAGTGGCAGTGTTCCATGAGGGAGGACCTTTGCCCTTACCAGCAGAGAGGCAGAGTTTCCACTAGTGGACGAGGCAGGACCGGGACCTTCAATGGTGATAGGTACCATCATCATTTCTCATATTATCTGCTCAATTTTGATTGATACTGGTGCTACGCATTCTTTTATTTCGTATACTATGGTGGTTGGATTGGAGTTAGACCAGGAGATAGTTAGTCAGTCTCTAATGGTTGCTTCACCTTTGGGTGAAATTATGATACTTGAAAGTATCTGTCGTGCTTGTCGGGTAACACTTGGGAGTGTTAACCTGTTATGTGATTTGTATATTATGGAGTTAGATGATTTTGATGTTATCCTTGGTATGGATTGGTTGGTTTCTGTGGAGACCAAGATTGATTGTTTTCGATAGCGTATGACATTCCTCATGTTAGAGGGCACGCGAGGTGTCTTTGTGGATGAGTGGACTGAGGAGGTATGCGGGTTGGGACCTTTGAGGCATGGGTGGGGTGATGTGACCCACCAGTTAGCCAGCTTCACGTTGGTTGACAGAAGGAGAGAGGAGAAGGTTATTTTGCCACCCATTGTAGATCAGTTCCCGAATGTGTTTCCCGAGGACTTAGTCAGTTTGCCACCTATGAGGGAGGTAGAGTTCTCGATTGAGTTGTTGCCAGAGACAGCACCTATTAGGTTGGCGGCCGATCGGATGGCGCCAACAGAGCTTAGAGAGCTCGAGAGGTAGATAGATGATCTTCTGGCATGAGGCTTTATTAGGTGGAGTAGCTCACCATGGGGTGCTCCAGTATTGTTCGCCAAGAAGGCGGATGGTTCACTTCAATTGTGTATAAACTACCAGAAGTTGAACAAGGTGACTGTGAAGAACAGGTATCCATTGCCGAGGATCGATGATTTGTTCGATCAATTTCGAGGTGTGAGATGGTTTTCCAAGATAGACTTGAGATCTGGATACCATCAGTTGAGGGTTAAGGAGGCAGATATCCCTAAAACCGCATTTAGTTGTCGTTATGGGCATTATGAGTGGCTCGTGATGCCGTTTGGGATCACGAATGCTCTAGTAGTGTTTATGGGATTGATGAACCAGGTGTTTGCTCCATATTTTGACATGTTCATTGTGGTGTTCATTGACGATATCTTAGTCTATTCAGCAACTAAGAGGGAGCATGGGGAAAATTTATAGGTTGTGTTGCAGACCTTGCGAGAGCACTGGCTATACACAAAGTTCACAAAATGTGACTTCTGGTTACAATAGGTGAACTTCTTGGGGCATGTGGTTTCTTCGGAGGGTATCATAGTGGATCCTGAGAAGATCGAGGCAGTTATGTCGTGGAAGAGGCCCACGAATGTGTTTTGAGATTCGTAGATTCCTTGGTTGGCAGGCTATTATCGTAGGTTTGTGGAGAATTTTTCCAGGTTAGCAGCTCCTATAATGAACCTGACTAGAAAGGGAGTTCCTTTTGTTTGGTCCGATGCATGTGAGAGTGCTTTTAGGGAGTTGAATGCATGATTGACCACAACACCTATCCTGATTCTTCTACAGGAGGATGTGCCTTTCGAGATGTATTGTGATGCTTCCAGGGTGGGACTTGGTTCTATGTTGATGCAAACTCGGCAGGTAATTGCTTATGGGTCTAGGTAGTTGAGACCACATGAGCAGAACTATCCCATGCATGATTTGGAGTTAGCTGCAGTGATCTTTACTCTAAAGAGCTGGCAGCATTATCTCCTTGGGGAGAAATTTGTGGTATATACAGACCACAAGAGCTTGTAGTATATCTTTTCTCAGAGAGACCTAAACCTTAAGTGGAGGCAGTGGGTGGAGTACTTGCAGCAGTTTCAGTTTGATATGTTATATCCCCCTGGCAAGGGAAATGTGGTGCCAGATGCTCTGAGTAAGAAAAGCAGGGCCATGGTTGACCATTGTACCAT